>CM020034.1:7696561-8896561 GCA_009769605.1 Bucorvus abyssinicus | reverse complement strand
ACGTACTTGGAGCTAGAAAAAAAGGGAAAGTACAAAATGTTCCATTTCCTTATTTGTATTTCTCTTGCATTTAGAGAAGCAGGACTCATTACATTCCTGATAAATAAAGATGCATGGCTCCACCACCATTTTTCTCCCTCTTGGGACCTAATATCGTGGTTAGCCACTCCAACTGGAAAGACATAATGTTATTTTTTATCTGATACTTCGTTGCTTCAGTTAGATATCAACTGACTAGTCATTTAATTTGCAAGGGTTTCAGGCAGTGTAAACCCTTTCTTAAATCTTGTCCTGTGTATCCAAAATCTTATCTGTGTTTCCCAACTTCATTAGTTGATTGCGTTTTCTTTTTAAAGAAAAATAAGTCTTTCCCTACAAAACCTGTGTGGCAGTTTGAAGAAAAAAACTGCTCGAAGACTTTTGTTTTAAAATGACCAATTGAATTATTCCCTTCCATGCTACGATCGCAGCATCCCATTGGCTGAGAAAGTTTCTCGCGAGCGTACTGTGCCTTTAAGAAGCCGCGGGCTCGGCGCGGCTTGCGCGGCTTTTCGCGGCTTTTCCCGGCTTTTCGCGGCTTTCTGGCTGCTTTTGTGGCTTCTCGGCTTTTCGCATCTTTCTGCTCTCCGGACTCTCCCGGCTCCGTGCTGCGGGAGACACTGCAGGACCTCGGCTTCGCTCCGGGAAGAGGCTTTCTCCAGACACTGCGGCTTGGCTCCGGGATCTACAGGCTGTCTCTCCTCGGCTCGGACCCTGCCCGCCGCCTGGGAGATCCGCGCCTGGAGGCTGCCGGAGCGAAGCGAGACTGTGCGCCGGGGCAGCCCCCGCCGCGCCGCCCGGAGACCCGCGCCTGGAGGCTGCTCTTTGCCTGCCGTAACACCGTATCGTCTTTGCCTGCCAGCGCTGCCACTTCTTGCTGCTCTGCTTCTACAAACTGGTAGGAACAGCGCTTTGCACATTGGAGCCCGGCGTTCGTAACAGCCGCGGTTTCCCTTTGTTTACTCCACGAGAGCGCACACGTGGCCGGTGCCATTTTCGGACTCCACGTGGTACCGTCCCCCTTTCTCTCTTTTCTCGCGTTTAACCCTTGCCTTTCCATCCTGTACAGACTCTCAGATTTTGCATTGGTTTTTCCCTGCATATCATATTATATATTTTGTTCTAGTTTTAATAAAGTTTGTTTCAGTTTTCCAAACGTTCAGAGGTCTCACAAAATCTTTCTTTTCCTTTTCGTATCTCTGCTTTTGAACCCTTTTCTCTCCCGGAGGAGAGGGGTTCAGGGATAGGAAAGGACTCATCCCCGTGCTCGGCTTGCCTCAGCCGACCGGCGACAACCTGCTTTGCTCAAACACTGAGATCATTGTAGTTACAGTACTATTAATGTTCTCTCTTATTTCTGGATTAATGGATTCCTATGTTGATGCCTGTGACTCAGCTGTATTCTTACGCCTCTACAGCCTTTTCAGCTTTTTCAGAAGCTCATCAGCCATCACATTTACAACAGTGGTTTTAGGACGTATTCATATCCACTGGGGACCCCATGGGAAATATAAGCCAGTGAAATCCCAGAAAACGGTTGTTGTGCTAATCTGGGTCTGGTCTGGCAGATGCCTCATGGCTTTTTCAGTCCCATCATTGATCCCCACTGTTAATCCGTCAGTGTCCTCTAAATTCCGTGTAGTTTTCATACAAAAACTAAGTTACATTTGGAGTGATCTGGATCCCTGTTGGCTGAAAGAGAGGCTGGGGTGTCCCAGCAGAAGTTATACTGAGAAACTGAGCTGAGCGGGAGTGAAGAAAGTGAAAAGGAAACACAACAGCATGTACTGAGAGTTCTGTTGGTCTGTTTTACTGATTCCCAGATCAGCGTACTTCGTCTTTAACCTAGAAGGAATCATAGAAGGAATTTAATTGAGAGCTAAGCAAGAGTGTTGGAGGTCTCACTAAATGAGTTACTAAGAAAAACTATGAAGAATCACAGAAAACTTGTGCTCTTGCAGGAAGGGCTGGCACACTCTCAGGCTTACGCACTCTCAGGTCCTGGAGGGGCAGGGAAGGAGAACAACATAGAGGAGGTAGAAGCCCTGATGTGGGACAGGCATGGGATTATAATTAATTCTTCTGGGACCTGTGATAATCGATGGAAGGATGTTGCCCTGTACCATCTTCTACAGTCAGTCCCTTTCATCCCTGCCAGAACCAGCTACATTTTATTGGCAAATTTTATTTGATTAGAGGAAAAAAAAAAAGTTTGTTTTGAAGAGCATTTAAACACGCTGACTTCGAAGACAGAGGAATATTAACACCATTGCTTTTCTGTGATTTAGGAGTAGCGGTAGTATTGCAATGAATTCTGCTGGAGCAGGCTGCTCTAAAAAGAGTCAGATGGTGACATGTATCATCCAGTTGATGTAAATACAGCCTTACCGCATTTCCAATTCCTAAAAAGTTGAGGGAATTGTTTAAAAGTAAGAAGTAGAGAGAAAAATAGGACTTAGAAATTGTATTTGTTCACACAGAGATAATGGATAAGCCCATAATGATAGGTGGAAGGCGAAGGACAGAATCTGCATGTTTGTGTTATTTTTATAGGAGTACCGAAATCTTCATTTCTGAAGAAGCCTCAGTGCAGCCACAGACATGACTGAATAACTGCAGGAAGAGGAGGAGCAGATCTGCCGGCTGTTTACATCTACAGAGGTACATAACTTGACTTCATCTGGAGCCCTGACCCTAAGACTGCCATTTTATAGCTATTAAAATATTAGTCAGTGGGTCCTAACAATTTCCTGTGAAAGAATTTTAAAGGTTTTTATCCCTAAACTAGATAATGGATGTGTTTGAACTAGGCTGGAGTCCCATTTTGTGTGGAATATGTACTCTGACTCATAAAACAAGACAAACTTCTAGTGACAGAAAGTTAGAGGGAAAAATCTTTCAGCGAATGTCTGGCAGAATACAACTTTACTAAATCAGAAATACTTGACTTTTCTTTCTTTCCCAGGAGAGGAATTATTCTCCTCCTAACTTGGGTCTAGTATAATGGTTATTGGTTTGGATCCAGATAGCCTCATTACAAAGTGACTGCTGCCTCGTGAAAATGTCTCACAAAATGAATTCTATTCCACATTGTTTGTTCTGCTTTATTCATACAGTGCGTGGACTAATTCTACTGAATGATAACTGGAAGAAAACAAGAGAAAACTACAGGAAGGAAAAGAAATCATGCAAGATTGATTAACATGAAGGCTGGCACATGATAAGAAGGGTAAAGAAAATTAACATGAGAAAGAACGGGTTCTTCAGAAGAGAAGGAGATATATCTAGGAGAGCAAGAAGTTACACATGTTAGTTTATAACCCAAGAAGTTATAGGAAACAGTCACCACTTTTTATGTGACTGAAGAATAACACCCTTGCTTTGGTAAAATAGTGGTGAAAAGGTGTCAGACGAGGTTTTCAGATTTGGTGTGAAGTAATTTTCTTGTAACATGAAGAATCATCTTTCTTATACATTGTACTCAGGCTACTACAAATAACCCTTTTCAGACATTTTCAATCTTTCACCTCTTACAGATTCAAGCAAAAATGGTCTGTTTAAATGTGATATTCAAGGAGGAAGGACTTGCTGGATCAACATAATTTATAAAAGCAACAAGCAGTTGTTAACTGATACTTCTCTAAGAAGATTTAGTTTTTCTTTTATTGGAACTTTTCTGCTGTTGCTTGATTTCAGAGTGAGAAATGAACAGTACTGCTTATGATGTGTCTCAAAGGAAGGACTCAAAGGTCAAATAATAAGTTAATTGTATGAAAAATTCTCAGAAAATTGTACGAAAACCCTCTCTTGGCAGTATTTACATTAATGTGAGTAGAGAAACCTTTAGATGAAGCTGCCAGAGGCTTGTGGAAGGTGCCTTTTTTCCTTTGTGTTGTGAACAGCTGGCTTTGATCATTCATAGTTTTATAGGAATCTGCATTATTTACCTGAAATGTTCAGCACTTTGCTTCTGCTGAGGATATAACAAGGCAAAGTGAAGAAAATAACCAGCTTTAGTTGTTTATCATCCAAATAGCTTCATGCTATATCAGGAAATTTCTAGGCATTGGTCTCTATTTGCCTATAATTAAATCTGTGGTTAGAACTGAAATAAGTGTTAGGTTTTAGAGATCTAAAACTGGAAGTCCACTTAATTATCTGTTTCTTAAGGGCCCAGGTAGCTGGGACCATGAATGGTAAGAGCTCCCTTCTGGTAGGAAACAAACAATCCTCTTTCACAGCATGGACTACCATAATTAAAAGCTACTGTTAGGGCTGGGGATCTGCATTAGTTCCCACACCCTTCTTCAGGTGCAACTGAGGTTGGGGTTGGGGACAAGGTCAGGCTTTGGAAAGATGGGTCTTCAAGAACTTGGTGGATTTTAAAAGCCCACCACCTGGCAGTGGTAGGGATTGTGGGTTTTCTCTCTAAATGATTCACCCCCCTTCTAGACTTCAGATTAAGTTTATGGTTTGAATTAAAGTTAGATTATAAAACTCCAGCAATTCAACTTCATGGCTTTCAGTTTTAGAAAGGTGTCTGGCAGGGCCTGGTTACTGCCATGTGCTGTAGGGGTTGATCAATATATTGACATCATGAAGCCTATATTGGGCTCAGAGCTAGGGCTTCTAGTTTTGATGCTTAGGCACTAAGAGGTTAAAAGGAGGGGTGGGGCTTGATGAAGACCTTTATTGTGTTAGTGTAAGAATCGATCCCCAAAGTAAGAGTCAGGTTTTGGTGTTCATGCTGTTAAGACCCTCATTTACGGCTACATTCAGTATGTGCTTAGCAACAGCATTTCAGTGTATTTCATTAAGGTTCATTTCATATGTTTCAGTTACAATTTATGTTTTCAGCTATTTGTGTGTTTCAGTTCCTCCCCACATTACTGACTGTAAAGATTGGCCTCATGATTGAGGTTAGCATAAGGATGTGGGCTGGAGTTAGTATTTACATATCTCCAGCTTTAAGAACCAGCAAGTGTGGGCAGACATGAACCACAACCATGTATTTTGCTTTCGTAAAGGGATTAATCTCTGGCTTTAAAGAAGATTGGGTTTAGGTTTCAAGGATTTAGCAATGCAACACATCAATATATACATTATCTGGGGACTTGAGAGATAGAGTTAGGAGAAATCAGAGGATTAACTCTCATGTCCTCCTGGGATCTGTGGGCAGTGGGAGTTGAAAAAAGGGTTCAGGACACTTCTAGAATCCATATCGTCAAGACCAAGGTTCTCCAGAAGTTGTTTGGTACCAGTCAGGGCCTAGCATCGTTTGCTTTCTTTGAATGAGTCCCATCAAACTGATTTCCACAACTGAGCTACAGTGGGCTAGGGTAGGAGTATGAACAATTTCAAAGCCCATTTTACATATTAAAAATGTAGAGGGGTAAAACTATACTTGGATTAGGAATTGCTTCACCTTTTTCATGATTTTAGTGCCATACTGTTATTCTGCAGACACTGTGGTGGTGGTTTGATGTTAGTAGGAGATAACGTCTTGCGTTTTGGGTGTGCTTTTGCATCTATAAATCTCATACTTAGGGTTAAGATTTGAAAACCCGAAGGCTAGAAATCTGTGGCCCTCATAATCTGAAGACATAAAGAGGATGGTTTAGCATCGGAAGGACTAGTGCTTTATATCCTGGCTTAGTATGCAAATAATACTTTAAGAGGGTTTTTTAGTTAATTTAAGCATAGGGTTACACCAGGGTTTGGGGAAACCACACCCCAGAAGCCTCATTATGTTGAAGAGGGACAGAAGAGTCAGTACTGGCAGAAGTCTTAAAGACTCCAGTAGTCTTTAACCGAAGAGATGAATCTGGTACTTAAACTCAAGGGTTAGAGGCTATAAATGAAGATCATGCAATCTGGAGCAGGCGTTCCCTGTGTGGCATGGGTTCTGGGGGTAAAGTGTGCAGGTTTCTGACAGTTGACATGTCTGTCCCTTAGTTTTATTTGGGGATCACCTTCATGTTTGGAGCCTGAAGTCCCAGGACCTGTTTTGTTTGCTTGTTTGGTTTTGTTTTGGGTACATTATATCCCAGTTCAACATTCAGGAAACTACAGTGTCAGAAACCCCTTTTATTGATTGCTGTAACTGGCATTACTTATCCTACCCAGCACTTACAGTAAACTCATCATGAAGTGTAGCCCTAATAACAGCCAGGGAGCAAATCCCTGCAACGACCCCAGAAAGAGACAACAGAAGCATCTTTCCATCCCAACTGACTCACACCCTGTAGAATATACGAACGTGATGCATCTCTAGGCCAGGGAAGAGCAAGGGCTATCAATTTCTGTGTGCTGGGATATTACCGATCTCAGCAACAGGAACGGATGCCTTTCCCTTCCTTAAGGCATAACACTGAAGTGTTGGTGCAGCTGACAGGTTTCTGCACCTCAGTTGGAATCACTGTGAAAGGGACAGGACATTGAATCCTGGCAAGAGATTGCTGTTTTCTGTAACCAGCATCTGAGAATGGACAAGTAGCTGGGTCAGCTCTGTCAGTATTCTCTTTGCCAACAGCTCTTTAACCCACCTTTTTAAAGGACCCTGTGAGCTGTAATGAGGACTGCAAGTAGAAGAAAATCTCTCCAGTGGGTAGAGAATTCAGGAGTTTGCCTCACTCCCTGAATGGGGAGGCAGGTTTATAGACAATACAATAAAAGACTAGTTTGAAAAATGACTTATTTTCCTTGGCTGAACTGTGCAAGATTCATCTTCCTAGTGTAGACTGTAGGAAGGAATATCCTTTTTTCCCCCCAAAATTAGAATAGGTTTGGATGTTAAATTATGAAGTGAGGAAGGGGGTGCATTTGTAAGTGGGATGCTCCATTAAGCCTAGAGAAGGGTAAATTAATGTCTTTGGCTTGATTAAAAAAAGTTTTATAAGCAAATACTGAAGTTGTGAGAATAGGATAGGTTAAAGGATTATTAAATAGTATTAAATAGGTTTTTCAAGATAGTCATCAGAGGCGCAGATCACAAACAAGTGCAAGACTATTCCAAAACAGTCTCTATCAGCCACAGCAGACCAGTAGGAAGATGGACAGATGTGCTGACATACGTTACTTGTGTATGAGCAATACAGAATACAGGCATCACTCTGCAACAGAGCCTCTGGTGTGTGGTCCTTTTTACTGGACAAAAGACTTTCTACTCATGAAACTCTCTCAAACGCTTCAGGAAGAAGTCGAGACTGATGGTATTTTCATTACAGCTGGCAGCAAAGCAAATCGTTCTGCAACTTGGTAAAGAACCAGCTTGAACTCAAACCTGTTAACGTGGTGCAAACCGGAGCTTCATTCGCTTTGCTTTCTCTAAGGAAGACAGAACAAATTTGCACATTTTCCAACCTCTGATGAAGCTTGAACACTTATTCCTAAGAGTACATTGAAAAAGAGCATGTAAATGTTGTGCCTAATTTGCACCGAGCAGAGAACAAAGAGGAACACTGTTATTAGCAGCTCTTTATAAATGCGATGGTAAATATTTCACTTAGGACCTCGCTACAAGTAATGACTAAACGATCCTATCAAGACATCATGTAGGAAAAGTCCCTAAATTAGTTATTTACATCAGTAAAACACATTCTAGCATCATCTATTCTTTCAGGCATATATTCCAGTCTATTAGCTCTTAGTGAAAAACCACAAGAGATCCAAGCCTTTTTTCCCTTCTGGGTATAGTAAGTTTTAAACCTTACAATGCGTTCAGGTTCCCGAGGGTTATACAGAAGGTTAGTTTCCTGTTCTAAAAGAGTTTCAGAATATGTACAAAACCTGAATATTGTCTTGAGACTTTATTGAGATTATTGTGCCGTTTCTTCTGAGTATTTTTTACGAGAAAGACACGAAGGGCAGACTGGTGCTATTATCTGACTGTAGAGGTGTGGCCGTTTTGTTTCACCTCAGATTTACTGAAATGCACGTGACTAGTGGGTCTACATTGTTGGTCGTTGCCATCTGCTTTAACCAGCTGCATTGTCAGATCCAGTGACAAATTGGCCCAATTAAGGTAAACTTCAAATAGCAGATGTTAATGAGAAGCTTAGCAGCAGTGTTACAGGCAAACTTGAGCCTGGAGCCGTAAAGTCCAAGGAGACCTTAGAGGATGTAGCTGAAGACTGAGAGGCACTGTAAGCACAAATGAGTCCCTCAGTATTGGTGGAGATGATATATTGGGTTGTTTAGCCAGCAGGGAGTTGATGGGAATGGGTTGGGCTGCAGACACAGGACGTGTGAGCAGAAGCAGAACTTGGCATCGGTGACCAGCTACCAAACTGTAGGCAGCGGCGACTAACTGGAATGTACAGTCATGAAGGAGACGGGAATGGCCTCCACTGCCAGCAGATAGGTTTATTTGGTTTTGTCTTTTGGAACCCTTGGGGGGGTGGGGGGGGAAGAGGGAGGTGGGGAGTGTGTGTGTGTGGGGGGTGTAAGATCACCGTGGAATTTGCAAAGGTTGCAGAAGTTTGGCACCATTTTAGGGCTGATGTTATAACACTCTGTTCCAGGTCTCTGGCTTGGGCCGATGACTCTGCGTTACTTAATGGTAACGCCCTAGTGTTCCTCTCCTGAGGGCTTGGGTTACTCAGTGAAGTTAATTATGTGGCCAGATAAAACTTTGTGGTTATTGTGACATGTTGTTGAGATTTTTCTGGTAACATTTAGATCAGGCCATTTCAGAAATTCAGGGTCCTGGATTCAGTGAAAGTAGAGAAAGTAGTCTAAAAAAAAATTAACCAGACCCCATGGTCTTTGCATGGAAAGCATTTTTGGCTGCCCCAAAACTCTACAAGTTACTGAAACTAAGATGGGTGAAAAGAGAGGCTGCGATAACAAATGATGTAATGGCAAGATGCAAGCGGAAGCCATAGAAGAGTTTAGTTTGTTAATTCTAGCAAAGAAGGGCTTTGATTTCTGGGTGTAAATACCTCCAGACAATAAGGATCTGGGGGCAGAGGGGAAGAGAGTTATTTAAACTGAAGAGCAACAGGAGCCAAAAGTCAAGTCGTTTTAAGCAGTTTGTAAGTAAGATTGTGCAGGAAATCAGAACAAGGTTCTTAAACACCATACCACTGAGTTTTGAAACAAATGGAGCTGGATGCATTTTTGAACAGGTGAAATGCCGTAGGAGAAGGCTCTTGGTGACACAGCAGGTCCTTGCTGGTGTCCTTCCCGGTGTCCTTCCCTTGCTGTCCTCCCAGTCTGCATCACTAAAAACCAACAGTGACATTGAGGTTGTGTTATTAACCTGTTGTGATTTTGTGAGCACGTTACTGTCAGGCAGTAGAGCGGTGACAGTTATTTTAGAGACATTACTTCACTGCAAACAGATCTGATGAGTTTTCATTTATTAAGTCATGTAACATGGCCATCTGTTGAAGAGTCTTATTTGGGCAGCCAGTAAAACAGTCACATGGAGAGGCAGCAACAGTCATTTCCCAGCTCTCTGACGCTGCAGCGCAAATGCTGATGGCCCCAATGTTTTACCTTAATCCCTTTCCTGCTGGGGAAAGTTGCAGCTTTCTTCATGGCTTAGAGTACCAAGGGCGAGGAGGGGAGAACTCCTCAGTCGTTCCTCTGAACTTTGTCCTTCCGCGTCTGTGGACTCAGTGTATCACGTACTGCTTTCCTCTTGCTAACCATGACATTTAAACAAATTGGTGTGTCAGTAGGAGTAAGAACCACTGTGGGTTCCACATTATTCATAAAAGATAAGGCATGGAGCATCTGCAGCTTTCTGCGTCACATAAAATTTTATAAAATGTTCATTCTTGCCATTCAACACCGTTCCCACCCAGCTCGGTATTTTTAGTATCAGGAGGAATATTTCAGTTGTATATATTACTGTCGGAGGGTATGCTGTTAGAGCATCTTGATCGCAGTGTAAGGCCATCTTTTAATCCAGTTTTGGAACCAAAGCTGAATTTAAATTTTATCTTCTTAGTGACAAAGATGATGATAAGCTCTAATGTTATACATTAATATCTCCCTGAAATACCAGTTTAGGCTAATACAAGATAATTTAAATGCAGCTTTCCCAGTTCATATATTTTGTAGGAAAATCACATCACTAAATAGGGGAGAGTGAGAATGTGTTTACTTTTGCCATTAGTCCCTCCACATAACTGTTGAATGAAAGGGAATACTCGTATTTGCTCTAGCATAAAATAAGGTTATGTGCTTTTGAAGTCCCTTCCAGCCTTACACTTGTTCATGAAAGTCTTTTAGCTGTCTCAGTAAATCTATGAATAGTTACTTGGAGAATGAAGATGTCCACAGAGCATGATAAATAGCTGTAGTTTTTGCTCCCTTTTTCTTCCCTCTCCCCATTTTTTTTGTTTCTGTGAGCATCATATGTGTTCACCCTCTGGGACCTTTGATTTCTGCCAGGACGGTAGTTCACTTGTGATTCATATGAGAACTTCAGAAAATATGGACACAGTGATGATTTCGGGGATATGATGTTACTTCATCCCTTTAAGCTTTTTACATTTATAGAATCACTGTGTCTGGAATAATATTAAAGAACATTGCGAATAACATTTATTTGGAGCGATTACTCTTTCACAAGGCTGTCTGGCAGACTGCAGGGTTTTTCCAGATGTTCTGATTTACAAGTACTGTTGCTCATCTTACAAAGTAAACTGCCTTTAAATTGGACCAAAACAACTTAACCCCCCCAACTGCATAATAGGTAAATCAATCGAAAATTTTCTTTGCTTACAAAATCAATCTGTGGAAAGCTGGAGTTGAAAATTCACTGAGTAACTGTCATATCAATGCTGTTACTGCCAGCAGAAATGACTATTTCTATTATGTTCCTTTTTTTGGAGTTGCAGTACATCAGATTGAATCTAAAAAACATAAATCAATGACTTCTGAGAACGTGTAGTGACAGAAAAGTTCGATCTATCCTGTGATAAGTCAGGCGAGAGCAATAATTATTTTTCTCATCAGTCTCTCAAAGGTGATCCACAGCTTGCTCGGAACATAGGGCCAAGATGGGGCGTGGTACTCCAGGTGAAATTGTGTAATAATTAATAAAAATAGAAAGAGGAACGTATCACACATCTTCCACGCAATGCTTTTCTTCAGGTATTAGTAGGAAGATTTTTTCGTCTCTGTGTGAGAACATTAACTCTCGTTTAGCTCAGTAATACCTCGGTTCCCTTTGAAAAGCAGCCTCAACCTGGCATCGTGTATTTGGGCAACGGCATTTTCCTGTCTGATGTGTAATGAGTCAGTTTTGAGCTTTGAACTGCATCCCCATTTTGGGGGAGTATCTTTAATTCATCAACTTTGCTTGCAGCTCTAATCCTCATTTTGCCCTCTACCTTTTGGGTCATCTGCTAATATTTGCCCTACCCCAATCATTGATAAAAATGTACAACTCAGGTACTGAAACTGCCCCCTGCAAAATTCTATTGAATGGAAAATTCCAACCAGATAGTGACTGAATCAGCAGCCGAAATGTGGCTGGCCTGGGAAACTGGAGTAGAAATTTTGTGTTCCGTGGTTGCTTCCCTTATGTTCGATGGTAATTGTGATTTTCTCCACCATTAGAAGCCTGAATGCAAGAAGTGCCAGGTGCTTATTTCTGGTGATAGTCTTATAAATATTAAAAATGCATATTCCTTCCATGCTTGGCACAGCACTGAAAAACTAGAATTTCATCCCAGATGCTCAGATGCTCAGGACTAAGGTCAAACCCAAAACTGAGGATATGCTCACTAATTAGCAAAGCTTTTTGACACTGTGTGTGTTCTGCTCTCACCAGAAGAATTAAAACAAAAGAACAAAATCCAAACATATTACGCCCCCCCCCCCCCCCCCCCCCATCCATTGTTTCAGCAAATATGGACTGAAATTCTGTTTTCTGACTGGAAATTGTCCCCGTGTCCTGTGAAGTATGGTCGCATTTGTAAGCGTTACCATACTCTGTGAAGAGCTGCTCAGGGCACTATCAGCAATCAGTGACAGCTCTCACTTGGGCTAAACCTCTAAAGTCACGGTGGAACACGAAATGTGATCGGGTGCTTACTTAACGCCCTACCTGAGTTAAATCTAGAGAAGGTCTGTCTTTGATTATTGAGGGGTTTTGGTGCTGACGAGAGACACTAGTGTTCATTGATGTTCACTGATCGATGGACTTCTCTGTGACCATCATCTGAGACCTGCAAATGCCAGTGCCAGCAGCTGGTATTTGCAGAACCTGGCAAAGTCTAACCGGGCCATGTGCAGCCCAAAGCTGGTTGTACCAGTCCGGGCTCTTCCTTACGGCACCACGGATGGTCTGTCACTGTTCACTCCTGTGTACTTGTACTCAGCAGCAACGAGGACTCATTCTAGTCCTCTCCTGCCAGCTAAAACTCTGTAGACAGCAGTGTTTGTATTTTCAAGAATACTTCTGCATTGTGGGTTTTGGTGTAGCATCAGTGGGTGAATTTCAGAGCATCATTTAAATCTAATATTGTGGCCCAGAGGAACTCCCTGCCCTTGCCTAGGAGCACAGTGCAGAACAGGTCTTAAAATCCACGTGCGCACAGCTTGCGCATTTTCCATCTGAGACAGAATGGAGTTTATTTGAACTTTAGATAGAGCGTTTGTACAACTGAAAAAAGAAAAACAACTAAATAACCAACTCCTTCATAAGGGAAATCATTACAGATATGCTGTTTATCAGCATGATGTTACACTGGAGGGTAACACCTTCCAAAACTAACTTCTAGAAAACTTCTACAGAAAAAGATGTTAGACTCCTTTCCTGTAGTTATGCATCTCACTGCCTTTGTAGCCTTTGATCTCTAGAGACATCCTCACTCTGGAGAAAGATTTGAAAGAGCAAAATGAAGTGCTGCTTGGTGTGGGGCAGATGAAACTTCCGCCAAGTACAAAGGCCACTTGGAGAGGAAGAGCAAACATGTTTGAAAGTCTAGCAAGGCTGATTCTTGACAGTAAAGAAAGGCTCTTGAGGACTTGATAGCAAAGAAGTAGCTGATGTTTTTTCAGATGAAGATAAAGGTCTGTGTAGCAGCAATCAGAATTATTGTGGGGGGTGGGAAAAGGCTTTGCTGTGGTCAGTGAAGAAGTTATTGAGAGACAGCTGGAAAGTCGATGCTCAGGCATCTAAAGCTTATGCTGTAATAGTCATGACAGCTTTTTAGGTGTGGACCGAGGTGGCCGTATTGATACGGTCTATAAAAAAAAAAAACGTTTGGCTTCAGTGTAATTCAGACGAAATGTGTGATTTGAAGATGTCCAGGTTATGTATCTGAGTATCAGAAGCATTTGCAGAAAGAAACAAAGGCTGGCAGCAAAGCCACTGAAGAGGCAGTCTTGGGTTTGCCAGGTTGAGCAGACATCTGTCTGTCTGTCTGTCCATCCATCCATCTATCCATCTGTCTGTCCATCAGGGGATGTCAAGTTGAAGTTTATTCTAACCAGAAGAAAAAAGGGGTGGGTTTTTCTCAGCTCAGCTTTCAGCGGCCAGAGGTCTTTGTCGGCAAGCTGTCAATGCTTGCATCTTCCACTTTTAGGGCTGTCTCTACTGGAGAACTCGTTACGTACCAGACCATGGCACTAAAGGGCCATGCTAAGCATGGAATAAATCAATGCAGAGGTGTGTAGTGACGAGGTGTGTGCTAGGACCTGAGTAAAGAACTGTCTTGTCAAAGATGGGACAGCGTGTGTAACAAAGTGTTACGCAGATTAAATGCCCAGTTCTCACTCATACTTGCAAAAATCTACAGAAGGTTAATTTATTCACATCTCTATCAATACAATGGCTCATATTTTAGCATGACTGGTTTAGATCGAAGATTCAGGCTGGAGATCCAGTGCTTGTTACTCTCTGTTAGTTCTCTTCTAGCACATAAGGTAGGGACAAAACCAGGACAATGTGATTTATTTAGATAATCAACAGGGCTTTATAAATAAACAGTGGCTAGTCTGGCAAAGGCTGAATATGACTGCTCAGATAACAGCTTCATGTCTCAGCAAAGCTAGTTCTCAGCAAAATGCAGCCTGGTTTTACCAGCTGCTCTGCAGACACCCTTTTCCGTGCTGAGGTACTTCCTTCTGCGAGGTATCCTTGCCCTGCTCATCATTCCCAAATCTCCGTCAGGAAAACTCACTTTGTGCCAGCTGTAAGTAAAACGTAACTTTTGCAGCTGTTGTTGGTGTCTGCTGAGCACTGTTTATGTGATGAAGAGGTATTTTGATGAGCTGAGGTGTCTGTTTGAAGGCAGTCAAAGGTTTTTAGCACGGTTGTGGTGACTTTCATTTGCTGTGACTCTTTGGTAATAGCTGATGGCTCTTTGCTTGTCTATAGTAAAACTACCACACATGGTAAAAATACTGGTTTGGGTTTTTTTTTACTATTCTCCTGCAGTTGGTGAACACAAACCACTTCTCCACCACAGCCTCATCTATTAAAGGACAACATCATTTATGCATCCAAAATCTTTTCCAAACGTGAGCTGCAAAATATTCGTGGTGATGTTTTGGTGAAGACTTTGCAGGGTTACACCCAATTTGAGGTTCTCTGTCGGTCTTCACATCGCTGAGAGTGTTGCAGAGGAATCAGTAAGCAAACCACAAGTATTTTCTTTCTGACAAGACCAGCGAGGAGAAAAGCAATCTGACCTGTACAGTTGGTAAATAAATGACGATTTGTGAGCTAATTCTATCAGCAGACGATGATGAGGAAGGATAAATAAATTTGCCGTAATCAGAGTTATTTACGGGGTTTGTATTCAAAGTCCAGTTCCTTTAAGGAAAAGAGAAATTGGAGAGGTTTTGTTGCAGATTTGAACATCCTCCCAGCCTCTCTGGAAGCAGAGAAGTCCTTTACGTTCACTTCTTTCAGAGAAGAGCTGAGGCACTTCTGCTGTTTCTGCGGCATCTGGGAGTTCGTTCTTCTCCCAACTTTTCCATTGTCACTTTCTAGATCTAGAGCATCAGATTTCAGAGGTAACTCAGCTAAAACCCTGTGAAGGTTGTTAGCCAGAGGAGCTGTGGCGCTGCCTGGAACCTGGCTGTCTCTTACGCACCGTGGTGTTTACTAGCAACAGTAGTAACTAGGGCCGCTTACAGGATTTGTCTCTTCAGGGTTCCTTCGTTTTGCTTCTGAAGTTTTAAACCCAAAAGCAGATACATTCTTTTTTTGAAGCTTTTACATACAACTTTTAAGCATTCGCTAGCGGCTGTGCTATGTTTTTCTGCAGTAAGAGAGTTTCGCCTTGCTTTAATTACGGGCCAGATCCTATCTGTACAATCTAGATTTCCTGATACCTCTCAGGGATTATCTAAGTGTGGCTTCCTTGAGACACTTCTTGTGATCCGAGCAGAAGAGAGGCTGGGCCACGGTTTGCCCTGCTATTTGGTAAGCTGCTAAAAGGTTTGGCGGGGTGTTCATCTTACCCCGTAGCCAGTTGAACCCTCTAAATTCCAGGTGAACTCTGTGCATCAGGTTTACTGTGAGATTTTTTTTTTTAATAAAATCATGGCTGAGGGCGATTCTACTCAAGATGTCGTCTTCTGGCCTGTATGTAAATTAGCCTATAACTTCAAGTGGGATGGGAAGTTATCAAGAAGAAAGTCAGCTGCATCTCACTGTATCTCAAGCCCCTTTGTCAAGCTATCAAGCAAAAGAATTGTGCAGCCCTTACTCTTGAGCGCTGGCTCTTCTTGTTTTAGGAAAGAACTTCCTAATGCGGGTGCTGTACTTGCGATACCATCTTTTTTTCTTACACACATTTTATCCAAGAAATTATCTCAACTTGTACTCAATCCCCAAATGGCCGCAGATTTATCATCCCCACGTACAGTGGAAGATTAACTGTGGTTCTCTCTCCACCAGCTTCTGCTCTTCTGATGGGTTAAAATGTCAGCTCCAGCGCGGAGCGGGGAACTCCCCCCACCTCCCCTTCCCTCATTAGTGCGGGAAATGAGGGGCTGGCCCTCAGCTCAGATTTTGCTGTTTCAGCTGGTGATGCCTCTTGGAGTCGAGACATGTCAATCAACGCCTCTGTGAATAAACCTATAAAAGCTGCAAATCACGTGGCTTCCCCGGCGCACACATTTCATTTTTTGGAGCAGGAGGACAGAGAGAGAGAACAGCAGTCACCTCAAGCTGGGACAGTAAAAGATCTTCCCCACAGCAGGTAGTCTTTTCATTTTGCCAATTACTGGCAGGGGTGGTTAAAAAGAGTTCTACTGGAAGAAAAGGGGCAAAACGGCCAAGTCCCCAACTCTGCACAGAGGGAGACAGACCGCTGGCGAGAGGAAACCCGAGAAGGTTCCACTGCAACATGGGAAACCTAAAGCATTCCCCGGAGATCTGGTTCATCTCTCATTCTGCAGACAGAGAGAGCAAAGAGTTGAAAACAGTACCTGGCAAACTGGTAACTCAAAATATCAGCCACCCCAGAGAAAGACTACATCTGGCCAAGGGAGCCTGTCCTCAAGAGTTCAATTTTGAACTGAGATCTTTGAGGTTAAAAGAACTGCGTTTCCCCATTCCGGTGTTATTCCTTACCACCCACCCCTCCCCGCCCTCCGGCACAGACCACGTGTGTGGGCTTGTGGTGATCAGGGATGTAGATAGGAGTGGGCAAAATCTATATTTATATGTATATACCTATTTATGTTTTTATTACCATCTCTCTCTCTTTTTCTATCTCTGTCCTACCCAAATTTAAGTGATTGATTTATGGTTCTCATTGTTTCTTGAATTAAATCCATTTTCCTTCACCCCCTTATTTCAAAAACCTGTTTTGCTGGTTTCTTTTCCTTGCCTGTAGTCCTAAGCCCTATCGTCATATCAGCCCGAACATTTCAGTTCTTTTGTTCAGCTCTCAGAGAGATAATATCTTTCCTGAGGCTATATTTGTTGCCTTGTAAACCTTTGTGTCCTTTCCAAATCGCGGCACAAGCTCACAGCATTACTTGAGAGCACTTCTGAACCTTTGCTCTGAATCTGAATGACTTCTTGGCTTGACCGTGTTTCTGATGCTCCCGTCATTTGGCTGTTCATAAGCTATCATTTGACTCTGTGTTTGTCTAAAATATTAAAGAACACTTTTTTTATCCATCTGCCTTCATCTGTAAGCAGGGATTCGTTGTTTCCCTTTCTGATGCTCCTTTTGTCACACCCAAAGAGCTGGCTGTGCATGCTGCCTCACACCAGTTGTGCACTGAAGATGCTCAAAAGCTGAACGTGGTGATCTGAGAAGTGATTGGAGTTGGATTTAGTGTGTCCAGACATGCAAATGTGTTTATAAAAATCTGCCTGCAGTTCATGGTTACATTTACCGTTATTCACAGGGCATGGCTGGATACCCTGTGCCCAGATGTTAAGTTTATTAGCACAGTGCTGCCAGACATGGGATGTGTAACAGCCTGTTTAGCTCTGGCAATCGGCGGTCGCTCTCTGGTGTTTCCTTTCTGTTTCTGCTCACAGCCAGAGCTACCCTGTGCCTCCAAGCTTGTCCAGGGAAAGAAAAGAGAAATGAAGTCATTTGCTAAGGCTGTCTCATAGCCCATGTGGAGCAGCAGCTCTGAGCTGAAACCATCTCTGATTTACCAGCAAGAAATTACAGCTGCGCTTAAGCATGTCATTGGTTGGTCAGGCTGCTGAAAAGCACTGTTGAACATGGATGTAGAAGGTGTTTTAAACTTCAAAGCTTCAGTGTTTGACTCCTCAGAGCAGTGCTGAATGGTTGCAGATGGTATCCCTTTGGTTTTGTTCTGAATCAAAAATCTCATCTCAAGCAGCGGTTGAAGCTGGAGGAGCCTTCCTCTGCCCACAGGCTTTCTGCAGAGAAAAAAAACAGACCCTGCCCAGCTGTCCTCACCCATCTATACGTTTGTATGTCACAGCATCTCGGCAGGGGTTAGTTTAAGCGGAAATGTGCTAGACGGCTTCTCATGCAGCTCTTGGCTGGGGCGATGGACCTCAGCTGGCGCCGTGTCGGCGCTGCACCCCTCCCCACACAGTGCTGCAGGGCCTGTTCTCCACCTCTGTGCAACCACGGGGCGGGCGCTTGGATTCCAGCCTCAAAAGCTAATCCCTGGGTTTCAATGGTCGTGTCGTGCCAAGTTTTTATTGGCAGCAGCCTTAGATTTGAGCTGCCAGAATGAGAAATGCCTCAGAAGTCAAACGGTACCAGAGCTCCCAGAGAAGCGTCGTGCTGGTAATTGCCACGCTGACACGCAAGCAATGATAGCTGCTTTACTCATGATCCGTCCCTTAGTTCAGCAGTGACTGTCTGGATCTTACCTGGAAAGGCGATGCTTACATGTCAAGCACAGCTACTCCTGGGTTTTCCGAGCATCGTTCTCATCAGGTAACTGGTTTCCTCCGTAACGTCCAGTGCTGTGGATTCTGCACTGAGCCACAGCTGTACCTGTTCAGTAGCTTTTAAATTCAGCCAGTGCACAAAGGAAAACAAAACCCCAGTGGAAATTCTTTCTCAAGGGTTTGGCAAGCTGGATCTCCAAGGAAGGTGTGACAGGGAACCTTATCTGAACACCTGACATATAACAAGTGAGGGTGGTTGTGGACTTTCTATCCTCTCTGGCAATTGGCCCCGGTTTCGTCCCTGAACTCCTTTTTGTGCCTTATTCCTCTGCTAGAACTTACATTAGGAAGGAATTGTGCAATCTTTTTTTTTTGCCAAGTGCTGCAAGTAGTTTCCTTTAGGCTTTAATAAGGAAGGACCATTTTCAGGAGGAATAGTGGGTCCGGTCATGCCCTGGCAAAGGCTCAGCCGTCGCAGGATGTTTTCCTGGAATACAAGCACGGGCTGGGCACTCATGGACAGTGCTGCAGCAAGCAGGGACCCTGCAGCTAATGCACATTCACCTGGAGGGAGTCTTGTGTGCCCAGCTGCCTGTGGCTGGAATACCACAAGATGTCACACTCAAACTACCACTATGTGTAAACTAATCTCTGTAACGTATAAAACACATTTGCCATCTTTCATAGGGAACGTTTCATCTTGGTGGTTAATTAAATGTTGTTGTATTTGTGCCTCAGTAAGGCCCATGAACGGAGGAGGTAGCCAGTGTCATGGGGCAGTGTTTGAGGACTAGGGTCAGGAGGAAATGCTGAGTTATCTCTCTGGAGAATCAAATGAGGGGTTGAAATCATAGGCTTGTACAAAAGGATGGTAGCACAGGCACCAGTTAGCACTGAAGCGTGAACTGGTTATTCAGCACATCTCTGAACTACCCAAAACCTCCTTTTTATTTGCTTTTTTTTTTTTTTTAAGGTCCTGTCATGCTCTTCCTTCCCTGTGCCTCTGGAAATAACCACCAGCACCTACTGACTGTGTCTCCTCATGTTTCATAGATTAGAGCAGCACCATTAATAACATTGCAGACTGGGCCACATGGCAGGAACATGTTTCGTGCAGTTAAAGGTCAGACCATTTTCTTCACAAGGAATGGTGACACCCTTCACTATTAGTTGTTCTTACTAAAAAACCCACACCACCCCTTTAGATTCACATATACCATATCAGCATGCTAGGAATAGCGTTTGCGTTGCAATTAAGTTGCCAGAAATGAACGAAGGGACCTTCACTCTTCCTGGGAAAGAGATCACATCTATAGCTTAACCAGTGAACAGGGTCCCTGATTCTCTGCATGGTGTCTTCCATCGTGTCCTACAAATCCACAGGGGTTTCAGTCAGTTCTATGCCCCATTGCATGTCTGTGGCCATAAAGAGACAGTTACAGGTCTATGTCTCCTCCTCAAGCTGAATGATGAGCAGTCTTTTAACTAGGCAGTCATTAATTTCCAACATTCTTTGATGCATTCTTTAATTAAAATGTATCACAATGATTGAGATACGGCCAGCAGAGAGGCAGCAGTTTCCTTTCAGCACTGACACAAACATAAATGGAGTTCCTCTAGAAAAGCCAGGATTGCTTCCTGGACCATGTCCTGGTCTGAGATGGAACAGAAGTAATTCTGATCAGTGATTTCACTTTCCAGCTCAGTCTCTTCTCAGTGGCTGCACTTTCTGCAGTTAATGGCATGTTTGTGCAGACAGTGTCTGCTTCTAGCAGTGACAACGCTTGATGTTCACAGTTACTACCAGGGACTGGGAGGCAGAAAGGCTCTGGCTTGTCCTTGTTGCTGCCGAGACCAAGGTCACTGCTAAATCCTGTGTCCCATGTTGGGGTGCAGTGAGAGGCCGCAGCTGCGGGGAAGAGCAGAAAGGACAGGTGACCCATCCAGGTGTTCTATCCCATAGATGTCATATCTGGTATAAAGCTGAAGGTCTGGCTCTCTCTTTCTTCTCTTCTTCAATGGCCGGTGTCTGAGGAGGACTCTGTCTGTTCCACCTTTGATCCCAGTCCATGCATTCTTGAATCCAATTCTGGAATCCAGCTCCTGCATTTGGTTCCCATCTGCTGCCGAGCCCAGCCTGGGCCTTCCCCGGTGCCTGACCACTGCACCAGTGGTGACAGTGACATGACTGACATCAGGGGGTTGGGTTCGGTATTAGTATTGTATATATTTGTATATATGTCATATTGTTATTATTAGCCTCACTAAAGCAGTTTTAGTTTTCTTTTCCAATCCATAAGTCTCTCTCCCTCGATCCTTTTCTCTCTCCTCTCTTTGGGGAAGGGGGTAATAGAGAGTGTCTGTCATTTGTCTAGTAGCCGGCCCAGCTCTACTGACAGACCAGCCCTGGTTATCCCAAGGTCCAAGCAGCCAGTGAGAGTGGGATAAAGAAACCTGGCTTGGCAATAGGACATCAGTCAGCTTTTAACCCCCACCCCACCCCAAACAAGCTCACTCACCTGCTGGCAAAATCCTTGCAAAAGCCTGTGTCTCTTCAGCCTCTGTGGTGGGGTGTGGGGTGTCTACTGCTACAGGGGATAACTCAGCAGTTGTAGTCTGGACTAGTCCTGCGGGTGGATTTTCTCAGAATTAGCTATTTGCACATTGTCTGTTCTGGTTTTCACCTGCATTTCCTTGTATACAGACAGTCTTTCCGCTGACATTTTTGTATAGGCTTGTTTGTGACAAGACAGTCGCAAAAACATCTTGTGACAAATGCTCTGGAGACCATCTCATCATTTCAGAGGATTGCAACGAACCTTTGAGTTTGCAAATATTTCTGCAGACTAATGGAGGGGTTTGGCCAAAATGGCTGCAGGCTCAGCTGTACAACCCTTACACACTGAAACCCTGGGGAATCTTTTTCTTTATGGAAAAAAATTAATAAAATTGCATCCAGGATTTTGTTAACCTTACCTAAGTAATACATAGAGTATTTGTTGTATTTATAAAAGTTAGAATTTGGATTTAAAAATAAATTAGCAATTTAACAATTAAAAAATACACACAAAGTAACCTGCCTCTTACCTCTCAAGTTAGTCGAAAATTATTTAATAACAAACAGCAGCCTTTTCACCCAGTTAGCAGTGGGGTCAGATAGCCTGTGGAGGTACATCCGCAGCCGGTCTGTGCGCGCTGAGTTCATCTAACACGTTTGCAATTCTTAAAGCAAACGAGATTGATACTTTGTAATGTAGAACAAGCTGGCCCAGAGAGAGGAGGGCCGGGCACAAGTTCTCCTTTAGTTATAATTTCCCTTCAACCAAAGAGTGAAAAACCATGATGCTCACAATAACCCACTCTTGCTGGTCCCTCACTCCAGCGGCATCATCTCAGGGTAACTTACAGCTTCCATACGGGCAAGCAGCTTCTCCCTCCTGAGCTACACAGGATGGAGAGCAAGTGGAGGAAACGAAGCTGTGGATGGGTCTGGGAGATGTTAAGTGACACCTGTCTCCTGAGTTCCTAACCCTAAAGGAAGTAATAGATCGGCATTAAAGCATTTTACCGCTCTTACTGGTTGTGCTTTTCTTCTTCTCATAAAACTTACCATTTTCTTTTTCTTCCTGTCTCACAGTGGAGTTAAATTCCCTCAAGGACATAATTTTCAAGGGATTCTTATCCCTAGAAGAAACTGAGGTAACCACCTGTGCTCTCATTTCTCCTACAAAACAAACCGGTTTGAAGTCTGTCACTTGTTTACATTTTTCTAAAGAGCCAAAAGATTTTCAGCCATCCTTGTTTTCCAGGACTGTCTCACTTGCTGCAATGGAAACTGAAAAAGCAACAGGATTAGGGGAGAACTGGTGGGGCTTCTGCTAGGCATTGCTAGTCATATCGAAGCAGAGAGCCAAAATTCCATGGCGGAGCAATTTGACCCTGTCGCTAAAAATGTACTTGAATGCTGGTGATAATCTTTTCCTCCCCCGGTGTGTCAGGTTGAGGGAAGATGGCTGAAGCCAGGCAGGTCCTGCCATGGTCCTGTCCTTGCCGCCCAGTCACAGGACACAGAATGCCAAGTCTACAGTCTGGCCTCAGCTTGACACAGAGCTGGCTCTGTTGGTGCCTCTTTCTTGCTTTGACTGAAAATGGCAGAACTTTCCCAGTGAACAGTGGTAATTTCCAGTGGGCTCCAATCTTAATGTCCTTCAGTGATTTAGTTTTTTCTTTTATTAATGTGCACTGGAATTATAGTGACTGATTTCATGAGCTGAGCATATTTATGAATAAACGCTGCCTTTATATGCAATAAAGATTTATCTCTCCGCAAAACCCACTTCTTTGGAGGAAATTAGATGTCTTCTAGTCAGCAGGCTCTGGAGAAAATAAGAGGTCTTAGGGTAAGCACGCTGGTTTCCCTGATTTTTCTTTGGAAAACTGAAGGATGTGGGGAAGCCAATGGCGCAGAAAAGAGGAGACATGGCTGCATGTGGGCACGCTGCCTTCTGCCTTCTCCACTGGCACTAGAGGCAAGTGCCTTACAAATGGGAAAGGCTTTTTTTCAATGGTAAAACTCAGAGCAATCTCAAAGACAACAGGAACCTTTATTTTGATTACTTTCAATGTATCGACGTTGTCCTGTTATGCAGACTTAACTGTAAAACACTGAAGATATTGCATAGAAAACACACATAAGGAAAAAAAACATATATACACTTTCATAAAAATAGAATACATCTTGGCAAAATCACTTGTACAGTGTATTGACATTATTGAACCAAATTTACTTCATCTTTGGAGAAAAACGTTCCATTTAAAAAAAAAAAAAAAACAAACCCAACCCCAAAGCACGTTAACTGAGTTGGGAGTACTGAAATGGATACGAGTTTGAGCTAAATAAATGGCTATACCAGAATGTCAGAGTAAAAATAATGTTATAAAATACCTGCTGTATAAAGTAGACGTAGCCATGTTGGTTTTTCATCTGCAAAATAGTGGCATCTCTGAACTTGCATGGAAATCAAACCATTCCAAATTCTGCTGTGGAGTCTTTAGCTGAAAACAAACTGGAATATAAATTCTTTCAGCATCTGCAACCATTAGGTACAGCGGTGTTTGTTGTTTTGAGCACAAGACACAGTACATTACAGCCCTAATACTACCAGGTATTTGATAAGAAACAAAATCTAATAGATACAAAGTCATAAAACATGTAGCAACATTTCAGATACATTGACCGCTTGAAATTATGTTTGTTTTTTCTTCTGGTTCAACTTTTCTTCAGTTGCTTGCAACAGAGGCTGCTTCTTGCTTACTGCTTTGACCACATACTTCAGCACATACTTGGATTTTTCTGCTGGTTTTCAGAACAGACGGTGGAAAATGACTACTCCAGTGTAATAAATAAAGCAAGTGGTAACAGGTCCTCAGAGCCATGGATTTTCCTCTCGAATTGGAATAACTGCACTGCATGGGCAGCCTCAGGGAAGGAGGGAACAAGAAAAGCACGTAGCACCACTTTCAAGTGAGACTATTCATGATGGTTTGGCAGGCAGCAGAAGCAGTCTGGGAGTGGTAACACCCACCAGCACGGACAAACGTGGTTAAAACACCGCAGCTACTGTCAAGTCATTTGGGGGTTCAGTAGGGGTAGGCTGACACAGCGATATAGACTATGAAAGTTGTCCGATACTCAACGCTTCCATCGACGCCGTAGGATAAGGCTCTGACTCCCATGCGGTACGTCTTTGGCTCTCGCAGTGGTTGGGTGGTATACACGACTCCTTTCAAGTTCTCATCTCTCAGGGCAAATGGGATTGCTGGATCCTCGTCTGCCATTAAGAAAGTTGTCCGTGGGTGCATGACTTGATCATGAGTATAGGCAACCAGCCGGATTAAATCCTGACCGGCGGCTATGCCGAAGGGGAGGGAAAGGAGTTTGTATTCCAAGGCGTAGGTACTCAGATCACACTCAAGATCATTGGCCGGGCAGTTTTTAAGACAGAACCTAGGAATAAGCAGAGCACTTCAGAGAAGGTACGTCAGCATTGAGAACTGCAACAGGACTCAAATGAGAAGCTCTTCCCCTGTTCACCCTGGTGCGTGTGCAGGCTAAAACGTCTCTGTAAAGATAAAATGCTCACGCACCCTTTACCCACTGTTCCTTTAAAGTTGCAGCCCAGTTTAAAGTCCCTGTTTCCCTCAACTGGATCATCTCAGAAAGTACCAAGAAGTATGTAAAGATACTGGATACTGTATTTGTTGTTGAAGTCACTGGTATCCGTTTTTGTTACCTGGCTCTTAAATATTAGCTTTGAGAAGGTTGGTACTGGGCAGCTCCATTAGAGGTGTTTGTGTGTTAGGTCATAAAATAAAGAACTTGGAATTAAGGAGGGCAGAGTAAATTCTATTAATCAAAAGTCAAAACGGGAGATCATCGCTAGCTCTGCTTGTCAGCGCTCGCAGAGTTCAAAGAGCATTATCCAGATCAGCTGAGTGTCATTCCAGTTCAGTTTGATCACAAAAGGTGGCTTCTGACTATGAAGTGAGCTACTTCCTTTGGTATATTAAAAGATTAAGAAGAATTAATATGTTTTTTCCCTAACTGGGAAATAGAGTAACTTCAAAAACTAACAAAACTTACTGTAGCATGATTTGCGTGACTAAAAGAATATTTTGAATGCTTTGAAATTGATGGTAATTAGGTCTGCAGGGAAGGCAGCCAGAAACCTCAGTGCAAAGGCCACCCCGTAAGGGACAAATGAATGACACTGAACCAGCAGAAAGAACCGCAGCATGCGCGCGCTGCCTTGCCAGGGTTCATAGAGCAAAGGGATGTTCTGGGGCCATTTTGAACTCATAGTAAAGTGCTGCCAGGACACGGGGCACCAGCCAGCTTGCCTGTGGTCCCAGCTTTCTCCTGCAGCTGCAAAGGAAACAGGGAAAACTGCTGCTCGAGAACCAGCGATCACCTCAGGTGTTAATGCTTTACCTTTTGCTAGTGTGAGCTTTACTGGGGTCAGTCAAACCTCGATAAAGTTTCTTCTGATGAATACAGGTTAAAGGTCCAAGTTTGGGATGGGCAAAAAGGGGCTGAAGAGAAAAACGTACCCGGAAAGAGGCTCTCGCTGATAGCTTGGTGGACAAGGCGTGTCTATGCACTGGTAGCTCCCCCTCATGTTGAAACACATCTGATTTGATCCACAATTGATGTTCTGTTCGAGGCACTCATCAATATCTGAATGTAAAAACAGGCATATGATCAGCTGTTGGTACTTAGATGAATTTAAGGATTAAATGTTAGCTGCGTAAAGGCTGAGCAGACTGCAGAGTGCCCCTCCACTCACAGGGGACTCCTTCAGGAGCCTGTCTTGCTGTTTGAGACACTGGAGCCACCAGTTCCAGTAACATGAATTAATTCATTGTTGGCATTTTGTTACTGTGCAGGATGGCATGCAGTGCCAGAGCTACCCTGCAGCCATGATCCAACATAAACTGTAGAGACTAATTAGTCTATTTTATTTTATTTTTTGTGGAGCAGAAAATCTGACAGTACCTTTTTTTGACAGAGGCAGGTTAAGGATTACAGTGGGTTTGACCCTAGACTGCTGTCCACGTGCCTGGAGTTAAATGTGTAACACAAGAGGAAACTTCAGAGAGTAAGAAGTTGCAATTGTCTAATTTGCTGGTGTTTTATGAAGCATTAAGATGTGAAATATAAACGAACTTCTGAAACTTGAAATGTTAAAGCCAAACCTCATATAGCAAATTCGAAGAGGTTGCTTATGAATATGGTTTGTATCTTGTTATTTACAAGTCTCTTTGTGACGCCTCAAAGGGATCTTCATACCTTGACAAGTTTTGCCGTTGGGCATCAGGCGATAACCAGCTGGACAAGTGCACTGGTAACTTCCCAGGGAGTTCCTGCATTCGTGCTGACACA
Source organism: Bucorvus abyssinicus (assembly GCA_009769605.1). Classification (NCBI taxonomy): domain Eukaryota; kingdom Metazoa; phylum Chordata; class Aves; order Bucerotiformes; family Bucorvidae; genus Bucorvus; species Bucorvus abyssinicus. Next base: position 8,870,264 of record CM020034.1, on the reverse strand, counting down.
TATCTCTGGTTTCACATTCATCAATATCTGTGCAAAAGAAACGCATCAGGACTATTTGAACCGGCTGTTGAACTGAGGTATTTTTTGTACACAGAAGTGTATGGGCAGAGTTGGTGGAAGTTTTCTGCATCTTGTTTTCTGATGGGTTGAACGTGTAAAACTGGTCAGTCCTTTCCCACCTCACCTTTATAACTTTTCAGTAATTAAGTCAGCTTTGAGGGGATCCTCACCTCTTCTGAGGGCAGTCATAGTACGTGTTCTAGCTGAGGAGACCAGTCCTGACACAGGGTTCTGGGAAGGAGGATGTGCAGCCTGCGCACGTCAACAAGGTTGTACAGACAGTCTCACCCCAAAAAGCAACCTGGCCTGCCTGATCAGTTTGGGCAATATGCTGAGGAAGTGCCCAGAGGATTTACCTCGCCAGAGGAAGCCTCGACAGTGTGGGAGTTGTTCTTACAGCTAATCCCTCCTCGGGCTAAGCTGTTTCCCTTCCAAACCCCTCTGCCTTGTGCCATGGCGAGGAATTATGTGGGAAGACTCTCAATAAATGTTCCTTTTTTGGTTGTTAATCTCCCTCAAATATAGGAGTACCAGACCACTTTGTGTAAAATTTTCAAAGCAGAGCAGTGTGATTTAGACACAGATCATACATAATCGTAATTTCTTTTGAAACATCTGCCTAATTCAGGAGAGCGACAGAGACCCTACTCAAGTTAGTCTCATGAAAGAATTAAGGCTTGTGTGATTAAAACAGTGGAAGGAAGGTCTTTGCTTCCCCTCTCTGTCTGATTTACAGGGGTTGCATGAGATAAAATGCAGACACAGACAAGAAACTCCTGTGACTGTAGACGCTGATGGTGTGTTGTTATCAAATCCCAATTTGATAGTTTTTTTAATTAAAAAAAAGCACCATTTGGGTCTATTTTTACATTAAACAGTAGTTTTTAAATTCAGTTGCTTATTCCAATGAAATGGAAGTATGAGGATATGAACGAATTCAAACTGGAAGCTGGGGTAGAGATGATAGATTTTTAGCTTCACCTTTCACCAGCAGTAGCTGTATGCTCAGGGCTTTCCACTGAGCTGCTGTCCCCACAACAAACTGCACATGTGTGACCACAGAGATGTAAACACTAGGTTTGATGGTTCAGTATCTGTAATTTTTATTAATAAAAGCATATTCATACTTCTCAACATTATCTGTTGGTAGATAATCGTAGTGATAATTATGGTTGCTAGAATCTAGCTGTGGATCGCTGTCTTCACCCTGGAAGGAGATTGTGCCTTCTATGAAGTGTCACTGTTGCTCCACAAAGGGACAAGCTCTACTGACGCGCGGACTGTGGTCCTTAGTCCTGACCCGTGTGTTATCACAAAATAACTGAGTCATTTTTTTTTCTCAAGATGCTCAAAATGTGAGTTAAGTCAGCAAAGTCTGGTTTAAGAGACACGTATTTCAAAAGACAAACTCATTTTTCTGTCCCCATCTGTCCCTTGTGACAAGCATAGGTGTGGCAATCCCTCAGGAAGGACACGGTGAGCCCCAGTGCAGAGCGCAGCAGTGGCCCCGCTCCTGCCCAGCTCTGCAGGGCAAGAATGGGCTCCAGAGGCTGGGCCTGGGCACCTGTTTTCTGCCTCAAGACCAGCACTTGCAGAGGGTCTGGATCCACGGACAAAAACTACTGCTGCAGGAGAAAAACCTGACAGCTTGAGCTTTTGAGCAATAGTGTTGTGGAGTGGTTCATTGGTTGGTTGCTTTTTTAACCTTTTAATTCCTTCACATTTAGTACAAACCAGCCAGTGAACAGCACAGGCTGCTGTTCCTTTTGACTTTCAGGAGAAGTTGAATTCAATTATCAATACCTGTGAAAATTTCAGTGAAAACCCTCAGAAAAGCTCATGGAGTAAGGAGGAAGCAAGCTAAACGCTTGACAGTTAGAGATGCCAAATACTTCTGTTTCCTGTTGGGCTTAAGAGTGTGCTCTGAGGCTTTGTGCCTCTTAAAAAAAAGAATAATTGGGGCATAACGTTCCAGTTACCGTAAGTACCCTGCTCTCCAACTCATGGAAAAAGAAGTGGCAGTGCTGTCATTGTCACAACTCACAACGAACCCCCTATTTGTTTACTTATAATCCAAACTTCCTAGAACTCACTCTCAGTGAATTACATCACATCTGCTAGGTATCGTAACTACAGAGAATTTAAAAGCTTCTGCTTATCTCACCCATACGGCAGTGACAAACTGTCCTGGCGTGGTGCTGGCATTGTCCCTCGTGTGGTCCACTCTACAATCTGTACTTGAACCAGACTATTACTGCCGTCAGTGGGAGTCTGACATAAGCAACAGCCCCAGGACTAAACTGGGTCTACTGGTGTTTCACTGAAGTGTGAGAAAACTCACAAAGGTGAGCTACCATCAGAAGAAAGGGAGTAACAGGGAAATGATTTGCAAACACACAATAAGCAGCACAATTAAAACAGGAAGTTACAAGGGGGAGGTTTGAGAACATTTTTGCTACAATGTGCTCAGAACACAAGAACATGCAGAACTCTGAGTATTTATCAGGGTAATATGAAAAAACACAGAGCACGACCAACCATCATCCCCTGGGATATATGGTAACCTGAGAATAAGGCCCAAAACAAGAGAATCACATAGATACGACTGACATTTACCTACACATCTGTCAGTTCTTGCCTCATAGCCTTCAGGACAAGTTTCTCTAACGTTCCTTCTAGTCCTGGAGAAAGGTATTCTGCTGTTTCTATACTCCGAGAAGGAGCTGTAGAGATTTGAGGAGTGCCTGTGATACTGTTGAGGTTGATAGTTGTCTCTCACAGGGGAGAATTGAGCATAGTTATAGCTATTGTAATAGGCACCGTAATTTGGCAATCTCTGCAATCCAGCGCAAGATTTCCCATCACCTAATAACTGTTGTCCAGGTGGACAGATACACTTGAAGCTGCCGGGGGTGTTGGTGCATTGAAATGCACAGGGCTTAGGCACTTGGTCACATTCATTAAAGTCTGCTCATGTGACATGATCCAGAGCAACAAACCATGTGGAAAGGAGAAAAAACAAAACAAACAACAGGTAACTATATGTATAGAGACACACATCTACTTATCTCAAGCTGTGGAACAAACTGAAGACATTCAAGTGTGATCTTGAAGGCAGTAGAATACCAAGGACACAATGCCAATATTCTGTCCTGCACAGTAATACACCTTTACTCCTCCTCTGTGGCTGCTTGTGACGTAAGGCTGTGCTCCCAGAGGACAAGAGCTCTGCTGAACCTGTTGCCTTGAGTGGTACTGAAGGACGGTGTGGCTATAGAACGGGGATCCAAGTCTGTTCCCTTGCTTTTGCAGTGGCAGGGCCATGCAATAGCCCAAAAGCTGCCGGCTGCGGCTCCTGCTGGTCCCCAGAAAAGACGCCCTCTGAGAAGGACATGGTCATCAGGAACCATGTGGTTCATCGAGTCACAGCTACTTCAGAAATTTTTTTTTTTTTTTTTCCCAGAAGTGCTCCACCGATGGGTGGGAGAAGCTGTTAGGCCCTTCTTTAAAGAAGGATCCTTAACAGGGGGCATTCATGAGCAGTACAGCGTTAGGAATTTGTTCAGATTGGCACAGAGAGAAGCTCAGAAGCTGCAGTATGGTTATTATACTCTGTGTCAGGGCAAAAATCGGGTCTCAAGGGTGTGTCACAGGGCCACAGGGGACAGAGGTTGGGAGTGTTCTAACCTTTTGTGTCATTACTGGTCTTTCCAGCTATGAAAGGTTAGAGACTTAACACTAAATATAAATTCACTTGTGTACAATTGAAAAACAGAATATTTTTTTTTCCTAAGGAATGCTTTTTTTTAAAAAAGTTGTTTCCCTTCAAATTGTAATCCAAAGTCATTTGACCAACCCAAGCAGTAAATATCCATCCTTAAATCAAAACAGAGAGGTGAACACACAAAGTATGGTAAAGGCTTTAAGGATACAATATCGTGAGTGTCCTTCACGCAAAATAAAGTAAATACAAGTGCTCTTGGATGCCATGGAGCCAGGCCTCCTCCCTCAGACACTACTAGAGAAAATTTTTCTAAAGTTTTCATTGAGGAACTCCAGGCCCAGCTGAAAATTTGACAGACAGGGTAATCCTTTTCTAACCTACAGTCATTCTTTACTAGAAAAAGCAAAAAATCTGCTCATTCTGCCATGAAGCTGGCATCACTGCAGCTCCGCTTTGGTTCCCTCTGAACATAGGATTCTGAGCACAGTTTGTAACCGACCATGGCACAAAGGCAGGATACCGCATTTACACAGTAATGCTGGTCAGAAACTTCGCAGAATATTAGACTGAGTTTTTGTTAAGAGTTCAATATTTCATGTATTCTAAAGTTTTCGGGAATTTTGGGAGGTATTAATAATGACATGTTTTAAGAGTTAGAAACCCGGGGATAACTATTGTGGTATTTTCCGATTGTGATTTCACAAACACATAACTGAAACTCTATGTATTAGTTGAAATACCATTGTGATAATACTGTCAGGTATTATAAACAAGAAAGTTTCATTTTTAATACTGTAACAACTAATACGAATTCTAAGTTTCTATTCCTTCACATGCTTAAGATAAAAAACATGTTACTCATACACATGTAGAGAACACTGAAACTCGGTACTTCCCTAGCACTTAACTACTCTCTAGATGCTGAGTTTAACATTCTCTACATGCACAAAACAGACAGTAGGTACGTGCCCTGACTTCTGTACAATGGCCAGTGTCCTTGGAACACGTGGATAAGCAACATTAAGACTATTATGGAAATAATGAGAGAGAACTGATGAAATTGAGTTGTTTCTTTGGTAGGATCATCAGGTGCAATACGAGCAAAGTGGAAGGCAGGAAGTCACTCGCATTAATCCCTGTAAGAAGTGATTGCTGGCTGACTGCTAAACCTGAGTCTCCACGGGACAGTGTTACTTCGGTTACACACTATGAATATTAAGTATTTACAAGAACAAGGTGAAATGACTGTGAAACTAAACCAGTGAAATTCTGCTGAATTCTTTAGCATAAAGAACAATATTTGACTTTACATTCTTGCACATGTTGCATTTATTAACATGTGTGAACTTCGGCTTTGATGCAACTATATTTTAATTTTTTGTTAAGCAAATAAAAATACAAAGGTGCATAAAGGTCATACTTTAATTTCAAAGGGAGCTCTCAGTGGTCCCTGGTCAGAAGATGGCTTTAGGGCAGCTGCTAATGTTCTGTGCAAATCTGTAGTCCTAGAGTTTATCCAGCTTCTTAATGTCAGAAATGTAAATGCTTTTAATGTATGTTAAGAAATCTGGGATTGATTTTATTTCAGTAGAGAGGCAGCTGGAAGTAATGTCTTGATCTACAGCCAAACAGTTTCTTACTGCAGTTTAATCTCTCTAAAAAACCCAAAACATTCCTGGCTCTCGGTACTCCAAAATCTTTGGTGGTTTAAAAGAGAAAACCAGTCCTGTTCTCCAGAGCAGCTGTTTATCACTTCAGAAAGCTAATCCTGCAGGAGTCATCATGGAGGAACGCTGCTCTGATATGACACATAAGTGCAACTGGAACCAACTTCCAGACCTAGTATCATCTGCCAACATTCATAAATCATTGTTATCAGGGTGGCTCAGCTATTGTATTTTACATATTCTACACAAACACAGAAAGGGTGAATCTAGATGATCCTAGTGCCATCCTGAGGTCAGTTAAATGCCTGGGGAGGTGTTTTATGCACTTGTGCTGACACTGCACTAAACTCTGTCGCTCTCCCCACTTGAGCCATGAGAGCACCCTTCAACTGCTATGCAGGGACATGAGGGAGAAACCTCTGCACGTTTTTATGCCAAAAGGTTCTAACATAGATGGCATGGGGGAGTAACTACATGGTCAGCATTCCCGTGACTGGCAGGAATCCTCCTTCCCCACTGTGATCCACCCCAACCAGAACAGGGAGCGTTGTGTGATCAGTGTGTATCAGCTCCCTCCAGTGTGCCCCTACAGAGAACACGCTCTGCAGTTCCAGTGGATGGGTAAGTGTGTTTTTGTCATTCGCTTGCAAAGGTGAGCTCTGGGCATATGGTGCCTCTTGCAACGCACTTCCCTTAGGGGCATCCATCACTCCTTGCTTGCCTGCCTTCAGGTGCCAATCAGCACAGTCCTGGGTACAGCCAGTACCCATCCACCAGTGCTCTGAGACCCTTTGTTTTCAAAGTGGGGACCTGTAACAGGAATGATTAAGTTTTGACTATTGGTTTTGAATGGGACACTTTGTTTTAATGGGGAATTTTGGACTTGTTTATATAGCATAGTCTCGAAACAGGAGAGCATTGTTGGATATGCTACAGCAGAAAGCCTAGGCAAAAGCAGCAGCATGTCATACTGATGTGACTGAACAGCTTACCCACACAAGGTCTTCCAACTCCCTGGGACCGGTATCCCCTTGGACACGCACAGCGGTAACTTCCTCTTGTGTTCTCACAGATCTGGTTGTAATGGCAGTGGTGGGTTCCATCCCGGCATTCATCAATGTCTGCAAGCAACAAGGCAAGGGTTACGAGTCAAGATTTTTCTTGAAAATTCTTACAGCTTCAGACTTCTTCGTGTAGAAGGAATGCAGCTAAGCATTAGATAGCTAGATCTGGCCTCTGAAGGCACGCTTTCCTTACTTGGTGCCCCCATTAGGCATTGTAACAGTTTGTGTTATGAATCTGCAAGCAGATTTGGAGCAGATACAGAGATACATTTTTGCATTTACACACACTTTTCCCATTAATTTTCAAAACTTTTCACTGAGGTTTCCAATGTGATCAGCTATTTTTCAAAGAGACATAATCAATCTTCCCATCATATCCCGCTAGACAAAGAGATGTGGTAGTATATGTAACATTGGATACATTTAAAAGCATTCCTGAGAAGCAGCAAGGACCCATGATCTTGATTCAGAGCTCCTAAGACAAACGCTTAAGAAAACATTCACACGGCTCAGTCAATGAATAACTTGTAGAATTCAAGGTGGCAACACAGAAAAGATGCAGAGGAAAACCTGACTGTTCATTCTTAAGAGCATTGCAGAAATAGAAGTGGTGAGGATGCAGCTCTTATTTAACTTTCTTGTAACTGGTAGTAAAACATATGTTCCCATAAACAAAAAAAAGTTGGTGCCTTAATAAGTGCAAATTGTATTAACTGGAGATGAACCACCTCCAAGATTATTAAAAAAAAAAAATTCAACATTGTCCCTGTGTTTACCATCATGGTACAGTACATTAACACTTCTACTCACCAATACAAGTTCCATTCTCTGCTTTGGTCATTCCGTTGGGACACAGGTCAATGCACTTATAGCCACCGCGGGTGTTTTTGCAAAGCTGGTCAGGCCTGCACACACTCTGTCTGCACTCATTTATATCTTATTAAAAAAAAAAAAAAAAAAGCAAGAATGGAAGTGAACTCGCTTCCTTACACTCTGTTCCTAAAGAGCAGAATAATCCAACTGTAAGTATACTGTGTGAGTGCATTTGAATGCACATTTATCAGTGAGCCCAACTCCAGCATCCTTAGTCCAGCTTTACAAATAAATTCAGACAGACATACTATGGGTATCACCCATAGCAAGACTTGCATTGCTAAAGGTTTCCAATAACAAACAGAGCAACAAATACACGTTGAACTGGAAAGAGGGAATGACCGTTCAAAGGTTCATTCGTACCCATGCACTTTCTGCCCTTCAGCTGGTATCCTGGATCACACCCACAGTGGAAACTTCCTATGGTGTTGAAGCACCGCTGATGGCAGGCGTTGGACTCTTGACACTCGTTAACATCTGTTGAAGAACAAAAATCCTTGATCCCACAGCTGTGAGTTGCCTGGTCAGCATTTATCTGAACAGCGTTGCGTTTGGACTCTGCTTTAGGCTCGAGTTAGTACACTAGTGAGGGACGTTAGAAATATTTATTTCTCTCACTTCTCCACAAAAGAAAATGCACGTGGAACACGAATGCAGGAACATTAGATAATTCCCTGCTAGGATTTTAAACTTATTTCTAAAGATGGAAAAAGCAAAAGGTTTAAAAATGAAAACCAAAAAATCCCAACATAAAGAAAAAAAACCCAAAAAAACCAACATAAACCACCCCCCGCCCCAAACCACAATCCTAATAATGAAAATTTATAGACAGCATACTTGGAGATGCATCTTCCCAAATGTTACTTTCGGTTGTGTGAAAGACTGCATTATCAGTGCATGAAAGCGAACGCCAAAACCCAAAGAGCTCTCCCTCCATACCTTGGCAGCTAAACCCATCCGCTGTCCTCCTGAAACCGCTCCCACACATGAGCACGCAGCGGTACGAGCCAACGGTGTTCTCACAGTCCTGGCCCCCACGGCACATGTGGCCAGCTACTGCACACTCATCAACGTCTGTAATTAAAACCAGGCTGTAATTAAAATCTCACTGTGTCAAAACGAAGCACAGATTAAGCAGTGCCTGGAATGTGATCAACTACAAAATACTCGATTGCAAATATATTCAGATATGAAATAATAAGAATAGCACCAATAAATTCTATTCTTACAATAAGAAAACCTGACCAGAACATTTTCCTAGCGATTTAAGTGCCATGGGGCTTTTCGCACCCAGCCTGTCCACTGCAACACTTCTCTTACCCTGACATGTTCTGCCATCTGCAGAGATCGTGAGGCCCTTTGGACAGGAGCAGTAGTAAGATCCCATGGTGTTATGACAGGTATGGGAACAAGGGCTTCCCGCAGCACATTCATCTTCATCTGGAACAAGGAATAAGCAATCTTGTTTTCATGGTTTTAAATCTTCTGGATAGTGTTTGTTTCTTGTATAATTTCCTTAATTTATAAGCTTTCAAAGGGCAATGAAGTAAGTCCACAAAAGTCTATCAGATGGTTGTTCCCTAAAAAAATGCGACTCGGTCATCTGGGGGAGACAGCTAAAATGCTCCTAACCTGCTCTTCACCTCCTTTCCCCAGACAGGAACCTTGGGCTGTTGTGCAGGTTGCCACCACTCATTCTTCCTTCCACAGGGATCACTTAAGTGCTTCACTGCTCAGCAGATACTGTGGCTCAGTGTCCCCCAGGTGTAGCTGAGGCGCTGACAAAAAGCTGTCTGGGCACTACTTATATTCTAGAGGAGTACAGAGGTGAAGCATTCCTCTGCCTGAGGATCCACATCCTTTTATCAACGGTCACTTATACCTTTTGAAGTACGTGCTGCAGGCTTTGAAACTCTTGGTAAAGGTGATGTGGACTCTGGTGGTTGAGCACTGCATGCAGCACTGGGGCCCCCAGCACAAGACAAAGACCTCTTTGAGCAGGTCCAGAGGAGGGACACAGAAATGGTCAGGGGCTGCAACCTCTCTGCTGTGAGGACAGGCTGACTGAGTTGGGGGTGTTCAGCCTGGAGAAGAGAAGGCTCCGGGGAGACCTCAGTGCAGCCTTTCAGTACTTAAAGGGAGCTCAGAAGAAAGATGGAAAGAGATATTTTAGCAAGGACCTGGTAAAGGGCCAGAACAAGGGTAACGATTTTAAACTAAAAGGGGGGAGATTTAAATTGGAAATAAAGACTACATTTTTCCTGTGAGGGTGGTGAGGCACTGGCACAGGTTTCCCAGAGAAGCTAGGAATCTGCCATCCGTGGCAGTGTTCACAGCCAGGCTGGACAGAGCTTTGAGCAATCTGGTCTAGTGGAAGGTGTCCCTGCCCATGACAGGGGAGTGGAACTAGATGAACTTTAAAGGTCCTTCCAACCCAAACCATTCTCTGTAACCAAGTAAATGGTTACACACTGCCCTTGTCACAGCGTTACCTGAACAATAAGGCCCAGTGGAGTCCAGAGCAAACCCAGGAGGGCACTGATTGCTACGATCTCCTGTACGGTGAAGGAAGCACATGTTATTTGTGGATGAAAATAAGCCCATTTTATTACTTAAAAAAACAATCCCTTTGAGAATTGCAACCCAGCTCTTTCCAGAAGGTTTATTATACTTGGACACTGAAATAGAAACTTATAAAATCCAGACTTCAGTGGGTTTTCTACTTGGGCACTAAAAGCCAGTTGTAATGTGGGTTTTACTGTTTTGAAAAGCATTAAACAGGTGGGGGGTTCCCCCCAGAGTGCTGCACGTTGCATCTTAGCCTAATACATCCTGCAAAGTTCCTCCATAAATTTTTCATTATGAAAAGTATAAAGACCATTCAGTTTCATATCATGTAAAAGGAGGGAAATAATCCCTCAGACTGCGGAAAGGCACTGGAGAGGAACATGAGTGCAAACTATGAAGTGTAATGGAAAATTCTGGTAGAAGCTGCTCAAAGACCCCGTGTGTTCTGCTGCTTGAAAATGTATTCAATAAATAGGAATTAAAAAAAAAAAAGCAGTATATTAACTGTTGGAGGAAATAAATGCAAGTTCAGTAAAGGCTTGACCAGATTTATCATAACTTGATCTGGGAACTTCCTTTTACCAGACCTCTTTTTAAAGTGGTAAAAAAGAAAAATCTTACTTGGGTTTCAAATTGCACAGTGAGTTCATCATGGTCTGGCAAGTGGGCTAATCATTATTGTACTTCACTTGTTATCAAAAGGAAGGGCTGCAATAGGCAATCCTCCTGTTTCGTTTACTTTCAAAACTGTGTTATTTTGTTTGACAGACCATGTTCAGCCTTGCTGTGTAAGGTAACAGGACTTCCTGCTAACCAGTTAGGCTCTCTCAAAGGAAAACCCGCTTGCACAAACGTATGCCCTAACCTGTAAGAACCCCAAGATAAAGGGTTAACAAAAGCCAACAGTTAGTAACGCTCAAACCTGGTACAGTGGGTGAGGGAGCTACTGGCCCTGCGTTAGGGCTCATCAGGTTTACAGACTGTCCATACGCAGGTGTCTGCACAGCGCTGCGTAACTGCGCACCATTCATACCTGGCCTTAAAAAAATACATCAGCAAAGCCTCAAGAAAGTTTTCAGGCTGCAGCTCAGCATCATTTTTTCTGTATATGCCAAATAATTCCAGAAAAGCTCAATCTGAGGAAAGACTTGGGCCATTTAACCCATTTTAGTTTTGAATGTTCTTCCACCTCAGTACTACCTTACCTACATTTGTGGGTTTTCCCTGTGAGAAAACACACCACCCTTAACCGCTATGCAAGACCAAACCCAAACATAAAACCCCAGCAACACCTGACCCTCCACAAAAGTGACAGTAATTTCATTGTAGAGAATGAAAGGTACATGCAAGAAAATGGAGAAATATTTTAGGTTGAGTGTCTGAAGCTACTGGCGATGCTGTCAGCAGTGTCTGCAAAGGCAGACAAACATCGTCAATGAGACCTGGAGGTGAAGGATAAGGGCATATAACTGCAATAGCTCTTACAGATTAGTCTATCAGTACATTAACAAGACATGTAGGTGCCAGCATCTACACTAAAATTACCCAAGTGTCACAGAGTTTCCTCCTTCAAGGCCATAACCAGCATTTGAGAAGAGAAGCAATGCATTCTGAGAAGACAGGAGATAACTTTTCCATTAATTTGTGTTTATGACAGATTGGAACAGTACCTTTGGCAATAGATGCATGGATCTGAAAAGCTGCCGTTTGCTCCAGTGGGTTGTACTCTGTTGTAATGGAGGAAGCCTGGAGTGTTTCCACCAAGAAAGGCATCTTCCCTTTGGTGTAATCATAGGTGATGGTGTGGTTCCATGTGTAGGGAACGCTGATTCCATCTACCGCAAAGAGACGGGTAGAATGGGCATACAGCTGTCCAGGGCCTGTCTGGATGTAGTCTTCTGTGTAATCCTGACAGAGCAAGATTCAGGCATCAGCCACCGCGGTCCTTGTACTTTAATGCGGTATGAAGCCTATTCTGAGGAAGGCGTTTTTTCTTAACAGCCAAACAAACTGTATTTCATGTGCCACACGTGCCTTTTTTACTCTTATTTTAATTGCTGAATGTTAAAGGCATCTGGTGTAATTTTTTAAATAAGAAACAGGCAGGTGTGCTGAGGGTCCTGATGATGGGTGCTACAGCAGAGCATTTCCAAAAAAACCTGAAAATTATTCTTGTTCAATAACTGGCTTTTGAGGTCTAAATATTTCTCTTGTATCCTAAGTCAGACGCTGACAACTTGTGCTAAATAAATGCTCAGTAATGAAAAACTCTGCCACTGAAAAGAGGAGTAAATAGTGGCCATACTACATCTTGCAGTGTATCAAAATACCGAGAACTGCATGTGTACTTATAGTACTGGCAGATTAATATATTAGAACATTTTCATGGGTTATCTACCACTTTTTAATTACTACCTTTATAGAAACATCTTTGAAGAATGTTCTTTCTTTCACTGTAAAACCAATTACCAAACACCTGGTTTTAAACCAAAACTTTAATACCACGTATTACATTAAGCAAAATGTTTTTCATGTCTTATGCTAAAATCAAAAGATGGAAAAACAGCTCCTGTGAACTCCATCTTTCGGTCAGGAGTACGAGTTCAGCGGGAAAAGCTGTCTTACTTGGAACAGCAGGTAATATTTTCTGGAAACAACAGTAGTGAGATTATAACCCTTTGCCATATGATCATGCAAACTGCCCTCTCTGTTCACTTCTGAAAAAGACCAGAGAGAAGTATCATTCTCTGAAAAAGCAGATCCTGTAAAATATTTCAGATAAATTGCACAAAAGGCCTGTTTGCCACAAGAGCTGTCCTCACAAGACAGAGCTCAGATGCTGTCACAGAGAAAGGAGCACGTCGTTAGCAGCAGCATGACAGTGTGCATGGTCAGAACACATCAAATACCCTGTGATGTGAGCTGATGAGAGTCTGTTAATCCCCCGTTCCTGGCAACTTTACCAGCCACAGAAACGTTTCTCTGCCAGACTAAGTATAATAGGAGCTGCAAACAAATCATCGGTAACAGAACTTTTTGCAAGGTGCCATGGTGTAAGAGATGGTGTCATCTCCAGGGAAGCCAAGAAGTCAGGCAGGTTTAAGATCATAGAATCATCTGGTTGGAAGAGACCTTTAAGATCATCGAGTCCAACCTTTCATCCTGCACTGCCAGGGTCCCTAAATCACATCCCTCAGCACCACATCTACACGTCTCTTACACACCTCCAGGGATGGGGACTCCACCACCTCCCTGGGCAGCCTGTTCCAATGCTTCACACCCCTCTCTGTAAAGAAATTCTTCCTGATATCTAACCTAGATCTTCCTTCGTGCAACTTAAGGCCATTTCCTCTTGTCCTGTCATTTATAACACGGGAGAAGAGACTAACCCCCACCTCTCTACAACCTCCTTTCAGGGAGTTGTAGAGAGCAATAAGGTCTCCCTTCAGCCTCCATTTCTTCAGGCTAAACAACCCCAGGTCCCTCAGCTGCTCCTCATAAGACTTGCTCTCCAGACACTGCACCAGCTTTGTTGCCCTTCTCTGAACACACTCAAGTGCCTCCACATCCTTCTTGAAGTGAGGGGCCCAAAACTGGACACAGTACTCAAAGTGTGGCTTCACCAGTGCCGAGTACAGGGGAACAATCACTTCCCTCCTCCTGCTGGCCACACTATTGCTGATACAAGCCAGGATGCTGTTGGCCTTCTTGGCCTTTATAGATGCACCTTTATAGCTCTGCTGAAAGCAACACCTGACACGCTGCCTGCGGTAACTGGTCCCAACAACATTTCCCAGTACTAACACTTCTAACAGCTAAAAATCTACCTTCCTGCTGACAAATCTTTGATTTCGAAGACAACATTAACAACTGTCAATTAAACCAGGCACAAAGTAAGTTACATAGAGTAAAACAGTTTCCAGAACAGAGTGTCTGCTGCTTCACTATAGATGAGGGAGAAAGAGGGTATTGGTGAGAGAAGGGGTCGCACCTCCAGCAGCTTTACCTTCATGTTAACATCAGTGACTGACTGGAGCTGCAGCACGTGGCCGCTCACAACAACATCCAGCAGCAAGGCTCCGTCTGAATCCAAGCCCCGGGCAACATGAGTCATCCGCAGAATCTCACCTATGAATTTTAAGAGCACATTGATTTATGTAATATCCTAACCAACAACTCATGTTAGCCACACACCATCTGAATGGAGATCCCTCAACCACTTATTTTATACTCATATTTTTATAAGGCATTCCATGCCTATAATAGAAAACACAACATGTTTTAAATTACAGCACTAAAAGCTGTATTTAAGTCTCAGAAAGCCACAGTCATTCAGAAAATACTGGTGTAACCACAAGACTCAAAATTCAGCAACAGTTATGTGCTATTTTTTGAGAAACGCAGGATCTATCAAGCTTACAGGAAGCAGAAAGAGATGATTTGTCATGGGTAACTAACCAGTAGCAAACTCCACTTGCGTTTCTCTCTTGAAGACAGCATCAGTGAGCGTAAACCCATTCATTGCTTCTCCAATTTCTTTTGCAGTTGTCCAATAAACCGGGCTGAGTATAGAAACGAGCTTTCTCATCGCTGGACCTGAGGGAAACATGACGTAACTTAAGAGTTTTTATCCTAACATCACGTGACAGTTGAATATGAAGACCTAGTGTAAAACCCTTAAGATTTAAACCAGAAAAAATGTATGTATATATTCAGAGGAAACGTTTTACAAATACTAATGTACTAGAAGTTAATATTGAAGATTCCTCTTTCCTCTCTCTGTCTATGAAAAGTTTCTTCAGAGAGACTTAATGAAACAAAGTGGTGAAAACTGCCACAGCACAGAATTCATCCTGGCTCAAGGAAAAAGGTGATAGAAAGGTAATGAAAAGCCTACCAATGCTCCGAGGGACATTTGTAATCTTTGCTTGGATTACTCTAGTTTCAGAGTTGGGGCTGTCCGTTACTGTGGCGTTCAGGAAAGCAATTCCAAATTCAATATCATTAATATTTCCAATGATGCTGCCTTTGGCACGCGAAGGCCCACCTGAGCAGGGGAGTGAAGGGAGAAAACGGAGGGTCCATGTGAAAACTCTGCCGTCTGATGTTGTGGGAGAAAGAAAATTCACAAATATTGTCCAGCATTATAAGAAATAAGGATATATTTGCATACATTACTACAGCATTTGCAAAAGTAAAGCTCATGTCCTGCAAAAAACCAGGATGCTGTCATCACTGCTGTACAAGAGTGCTGTGAGATACATGCACAGTAACATTGGAGTTACCTTACACACTCACCCCTGTCTGGAAAGCAACAGCTACTCAACAGCATTCTCTAGTGCTGTGGGAAAGGTTATCAAAAAATGTATCCCGTTCAAGAGGCAGGGGAGATTTAAGCCAAAAAAATTCAATTACTTGGGTCAACTGGCCAAGACACGAGAAAGGGCTGTCCCCACGCTGTCACTGCGTGCCAGCTGCAGCGAACTCACCAGGACACGCTTGGGTGTTACACCTGGATACTTGGGAGGAGTCGCCAGGACAAGGACGTCCTCGGTTTAGCGGGGCTGGATTGCTGCACAGGCGTACACGGGTCTGTTCCCCTCCTCCACATGAAGCAGAGCATTGGCTCCATGTTTGCCACTGCCCCCAGTTTCCATCCACTGAAGAAATGAAGAACAAAGAAAGCAACTTTTCATTTTAAACGCGTCAGGCTGCATCAGTGATACTTTAGTGTTCATTCCTTCTTAATGGAACCAACGTGTTTAAAAAAAGAAATAGCTCAAAATACTAACTTCTCTCAGAAACACACCACCTTTAAAGTTTTATTTGTCTGTCAGCTGTACTGGAAACAAGGAGGCTCCTCCAGGGGATGTTTCCAGTGTAATGGCTGGGGATTTAGCAAGAGCTGGGTCAAATTCTTCCCTATGTCATGTTGAAGAAGTCTCATTTCTGGCTGACCAGGGATGCTTTGTACAGTGTAAACCACACATATCCCTCTGCACGGTCATGCAAGTCCTCCCCAGGGGCAGCACGCCAAGGTCCAGTGTGTGGGCAAGTGAGCTTGGCTGGCTCTGGGTGGCTCCCTACTTACTGGTATCGTGCTACGAGGAGAAAAGTCGCATGACGCCCCAGGGCCTGACTCCCAGCCACTCTCCCAGGAGAGGGCTGAGGTGCCTCCTGCCAGTCTCTGCATCTGAGCCCTGGAAGTATCAGGCTCCACAGATTTCAAAACTGAAAAACCATTGTCACGCGTACGTAGACCCATCACAAACCAGTTCACAAAGAACTGCTGCCAATATTGAGAACCTCCTGTCAAGACTTCTCAGTAGCCTATCGCTAGAGACAACCTAGTAAAACCTAACTGTAAAACTGATGCAAGAGCACCAGAAACCAAACAAAACACAAATCCAGCCAATAAAGAACCAAAGCACTTGGTGTCCATCTAGTGGGGGCTGACGGCATGGGGTGCAACAGGCAGGGGCACACGCCTCGGGTGTGCAGATGTGGCTCCAGATGGGCTCCATCACCAGCAGGTCAGCAGGATGCTGAATATGGCACTGGTACACATGCAGTTGGAGCTCCTGCATCATCCACAGGAGAAGGGTGTGTAAAGGGGGGTGCACAGAGGATAGATTTAATTGTTTACTTAATTATTATATCAGAATTAATATAATAATAATCCCTTTCTGGGATGATTTATAGAAGGGTGTTTAGAAATTTGTAGGTGTTTATTAAGTCTCCAGCATTGTGATTTGTCTTCTGTGTTGCTGATACTGATCCTGAATGTGTAAGTTCACTGACTGCCCCTGAGTTATGAATTGTCAATAAATTAATCAACTGCTTGGTTGTCATTTTACTTAAAGCATTTGAGCTGAGCATTCCTCCCTGCTCTTGGAATACATTATGTGAGTTCACTGGGAGCCTCAAACTCTATTTAGTGTAAAAACTAAGTAGAATTACTCAGTGTAGGAGAGATTTTCATATGCTTTGTCCTGTTTTGAGTTATTCCACCTCATTTTGGGGAAATCTAACATGTGAAGGGGGAAATCCTTGTAAGGTGGCAGTCATTTGAAGAAAAAAGTGAGGGTGGATTATTAGACTGTATGAAATTTTAAGTAATTACAGGAATGTTCTACGCTCCTGTCATAATACAAGAATCTCATACACACTATGTAGACCCTGAAGTCTTCCAGGGAAAGCTGTGTTTCACTTCTCTGTTGGTCCAAGCACTCACCAGGGCACAGTTCAGCACTGCATCTCTGGATCTGCATGTCAGCCCCTGCACATGCCCTTCCACCGCTGGCAGGGCGGGGATTGTCGCAGGTCCGGTATCGCCTCATCTGGCCTCCGTTGCACGTTCGACTACAAGTTCCCCAACTACTCCATGGGCCCCAGTTGCCATGAACTGTAAAAATAAGTCAATTTTATCTGTCTTCCTCTTAATAACAGATACTTAAAACCAGGTGGGTCAAGCTAGGAAAATATTCCTATTGGAGAGTAACTTTTTAATTTCTTTCCCCAAAATTAAGAAAGATCAAGGAATGTCATCTTGCCCAGCGTTTAGTGATTGCTCAGACTGCATTAACCAGCTCTGGAACATCATCGTTCGTAGTAACCAAAGGAGTCCCTGCACTGCTGTGAGGTACAGGGGGATTCACTGTGCAATTTGCAGCTGTCACTTCGGCGAGGCGCCTGACCTCTGGCAGTCTGGCAGGATCTTATGGACCAGCTGCTCCTGGTTTGTGCTCCTAATAGTTACTGTTAAATGTTCCAGTCAGGCTGACTGACAAAGAGATGTTTTTACTTCTGCCAGGCAGCTAATATCCCTGGCTGTGTTCACACCCCCTCATTTTCATGGCAGCATGTGATTTGCGGAGGGCTCCCTTCCCCTTGTACGTACATACGAATCCAGTAAGTGCACCAGCAGCCAAAGCACTTACCTGGACAGGGATCACTGTTGCAAAAATCAATTTGTATGTCGTTTCCTTCACATTTGTGACCCCCAAACTGTGGGGCTGGGTCTGAGCAGTGGCGTGTTCTCTGCCTGCTGCCTCCCCCGCAGGACACGGTGCAGGCGCTCCAGCTGCTCCACATGGCCCACTTCCCATCCACTGGTGAGAAAGGCACAGCATGGGATAGTTACTATCTCTGACATCAGAAATAACAAAGCAAATCAGTGCTGTGTCAGAGTAAAATTGACTGCAGGATGTTACTGACTCTCTCTGTAGAACATCTCAGCTACACAGGGATTTCTACATAGAGATTTTCAGGAGTGAAAAGCTGGAGAAAAGCATGACCCGTCTTCTAAATAACCTGTAAGCATGACCAGAATCATGATCAGGGAGCACTCTGTCCTCCAGCTCAGTCACACTCACATGTTTAGGTATCTGTAAGCAAGCCAAGCTACATACAAAGCAGTCCCTGAAATGACCACAGCCGGCAGATGGCCGGTACAAGTGCCATCCCAAAAGCCCAGTCTTCACTCGTGCATTCTCCTCTGGCTGCTGCTGCACTGTCTGAAGGTGTAACCACCGCCACCTTCTCCCTGCTCCTTGCTAACCAAGCTGTGATTTAATGGCTCTGCTGTTTATAGGAGTTATTACTAAATTATCTCATGAGGCAGGTCTAAGCAGTTGAGTAGTAGGGGCTTTGATCTCCCAAGATGGTGCCACAAACTGTTACAGGTACATCCATGTGAACGCTTCAGTTGGTGGCTGAGAAGAGGCCAATCAGTCACAAACTATCTGCAAGCAACAGCATCCTGGCAGCAGCACATCAAGCCAGATAAACGTGCAACATTGAGCCCTCAGCTGCTTGACTGTCACAAGGACAGTTCTCTCCTCTACCAGGTGATAGTTACAGTGGGGACTCAGCATAGGACCTGGCATGTGCAAAACGGAGCGTGAAGCCAGAAGGATCTAGTCTGAACTGCTGCACATCCCACTTCACGCAATTTCCCTTCATTACCCCTGCACTCAGCCTCAGAGGTCACAGTTCAAAAGCATGAGTTTTCCCATCCAGTCATGAAGGACTCATTGAAAAGTGGAAGAAAAGGATAAGTGAATAACAGAACCTAGGAAAATTTGAAAGAAGAGGTATTTACGAAACCTGTACTTTAACTGCCAAGAATTTAAAGCTGAGTTTGCACAGTGGCAGAGTAAAGGAAGAGAGACAGGCCAGGAGAAGAAACCCACCATGTAATGTCTATAGAGGGATGCTAAAGATAGTGACAGGGCCCAGTGAAAAAAAAAAGGCTTGAAATGAAATTTATACTTTTAGAACTGGAAAGCTTTTTATATAACATGAGTAGAACTTGGAAAGGAAATTACAAGTTTGTTATCGTTCTCTATGTGTCTGATGCATCTTACCTGGGCAGCGTCTCTTGCTGCAAACCTGCATCTGTGCATCAGACCCCTCACAGTACGATCCATCATAGGAAGGAGGAGGGTTATTGCAGAGCCTCAGTCGTGTCTGAGTGCCTTTCCCACAAGTCTCGCTGCAGGGACCCCACGGCAGCCAAGAACTCCACTCACCATCCACTGCAAAGGCAGCACAGCTATGGAACTGTTCAAACTACACAGCTGCTTGAAACACAGCTTATGGCAAAAAAGCTTCATTGTTTAGTATCAATAAATGAAATATCCTGAACAAGCCCTTGAAAATACCTTTGCCTTGAGCAACAGGTGAAACAGTTTCCAAAAGAGAGATTAATCCCTTCCTTTCTGTTTTCTGAATACATCACCTCACTACGACCTTGGAACTACAGAACTGAACGCTTGATCAAATCTGGTGTTCTTCCAAGTTACCTGGCTCTGACCATCCTGCGCCAGGCTGCAGGCCTCAGCCAGGAAGGGGCACATGAGCTAGAGCTGGCACACAGCTCTGGTGGCTACCAGTAAGCAGGAGCCAGAACTGGTTTTGTTGCCAAGTTCTAGAGAAATGAATCTCAGGCCAGTGGATGAACATTTGGCATTATGGCGGTAGCAGAGCCAGGGAAAAATGGAAAATCAATATAATAAACATTGTGCAGAAGTAAAGATGTTGGTGGTGAAGGTTTATGATTGAACTACAACCTGCCAAATAGGTTAAGTACCATCAAGACAGGAAAGAAACCTGAATGTTCAGCTAGTTAGGAGGGAAGATGTGGCTGAAAATTAAAACAGAGGAAAATATACACATCGTGTCTCAAATTATTAACTTGTTTTACATGGCTTTTTAATAGTTGGTGGTTTGTTGTTTTTTTCATTTTAATTGGCTTTGCAGAATAGGTTTAAATCAGTGAATTTTACTCTGTGAGAACATGGGTAATGAGTACTGGAAAACATCAAAACACATAATTAAAATTTTTATTGTGGGGGAAAAAAAATGAGAAACCGAGAAATGCTGAGAATATTCCTTGCACTTATTTTTGTGACTTCTGTTTCCAAGAACTAGTGCCAAAATTAACAGTAATTTTAAAAGAAAGAAAATAGGAGCTTGATTCTTTTATGATTTAATTTGAAACAAGCTGAGAGAAAAAAAGCCTATGTGGGAAGCTGCTGATTTTAAGCCACTCGTCTCTTACCTGGGCAAGGCCGAATGACACACATGACTGAATCCACAGCGCTGCCACCACAGGGCTTCCCGCCGTGCTGAGCTGGTGGGTTACTGCAGGTTCTGGTCCTGGTCCTGTTACCTTGTCCACAGCTCTTTGAACACTCTTCCCATAGCCCCCACTCCGACCAGTTACCATCCACTAAGAAAAAGAAAACTCCCCAGTTTTAATGAAAAAATATTTGGGGTTATTTATTAATATTTTCTCTTCCTTTCCACAAAAGTCAAAATGAATTCCAGCTTCTTAGAAGAACTGACCTGTCATGAAGCTCCATGGTGATAACGGTTCGCTGTTGGGGCACTTAACATAAGGCGTGTTAAAAGAATCGAATCATTAAAGAAATACCTGGGCATGGCTTGCTGTGGCAGCTGCGTACATCTCTATCAGGCCCCTCACACCTCCTGCCACCATTTGCTGGAATAGGGTTGTTGCACTGCCGGACTCGCTCCTGAATGCCTTGACCACATGTTACGCTGCAAGCTTGCCATTCGAGCCACTCAGAGTATCCACCATGCACTGCAATGGGAATAGTGATGCCATCATGACGTGCTTGTGCTTACAACCCTCTCAAACTGACACATCAAAGTGAAAAATGCACTTTAAGTCATACAACTCACTTCACATCTGCATTACTGCAGAAATATCTTAGCACAGGTCAAAGAATACTCCAGCTGCTTTGCAACAGTTACTGCTTGTGCTCCAAACCACTCTTCTTGAGCAGCACATGTCTGTTAAGCCCCTCCAGGGTTGGGGACTCCACCACTGCCCTGGGCAGCCTGGG
This sequence comes from Bucorvus abyssinicus, assembly GCA_009769605.1. NCBI lineage: Eukaryota > Metazoa > Chordata > Aves > Bucerotiformes > Bucorvidae > Bucorvus > Bucorvus abyssinicus. Next base: position 8,848,933 of record CM020034.1, on the reverse strand, counting down.
CCAGGCCTGGACAACCCCAACGGGGAAGAAATTGTTCCTCAGGGCCAACCTCAACCTCCCCTGGAGCAATTTAAGGCTGTTGCCTCTTGCCCTGTCAAGAACATAGCCATTATTGTGTACTTTGTGCACCTACCCTGGACAGTCAGTGGTACTCTAACAAGAACAGATCCCATTAGGTTCCTCGCTACACACTCATACTCAGACGTATCTTCCTTCTGCGCTGCAACAATATGCAAGGAGCCGTTAGACAGGATGGTCACTCTCTCATTGCTCACAACCGGATGACCTTGGCGGGACCACTTGACGATGGGAGGAGGCTCTCCATTTGCCTGGCAGTTCAGCATGGCTGTGGCACCGGCTTCAATAACTGTCTCTACAGGTTCAATGGTAATGACTGGAGGACCTGGAAGGGAAAGAGTTTTTCAGGTAACGGCACATAGTTGCATTTTTTTCATTACATTGAATACCAAAGGTCTGATCAAAACAAGGGCGAAAACAATATCTTAAGTGAATTTACTTTGACTAAAATTATTATTGTTGATCTTCTGCTGTCAAAATAGACACAAGTTAAAATGATAAGAGGCTACTTTTAATAGGTAGCAACCTGAGGACCAAAGCTGGGATTGAGGCCTGACTATACGAGCACACAGTCATCTTCATTGATAAAATGTGTTGCTCCTCATAAAACCTGCAGGAAGGTGCAACAGCAATCATGTCCACAGGCAACTGGGACCTAAGTAGCGGATCTAGACTGCTTGAAGCTATAATAGAAAATGCCTCCACCAGTGAAAATTATTTCTAAAATATTATTTCTGCCAAAAAAAAATATTGCCGGTGAAAACTGGGATTCATCTCACATAACTTCCTGAACATAAAAGTTAAGAGCCTGGTTTAATCCCATTGTATAGACATCCCCTCTAGCCAGCTAAGAGAAATGGTCCCTTTCAGAAAGTGATTCACCCTGTTCCAAGCTGGTTTCTAAGATGAGGCTGAATCGCCCTCTACAGGCTTTGCTTCTCTGACCTCACTCACTAGCTCAGACTAGACTCTTAAATATTAATGATGACAGATGAGATGAATCTTAACCTACACGGAAGCGCCCAACCTCCAAAACTGCACTGGGAGCTGCATCCACCTGTCCCAAGGCAGGTGGTCGCTCCAATCTAGTGGCATTAAACTTTTTGCTTTGAGTCTTACTCTGAAGTGTTAGCGTCAGGCTGCGTTCCACCACACCAGCATCGTTGGCAGCCACGCACTTGTAGTCACCAGCATCTTCATTCTGAAGAAACAAAAATCAAGTCACCACATAACCTGTGGACATGTAATGAGGGTTTCACCTGCAGGTGGGTTTTCTGCGACACTACATGGCACATGCTGGGTCTCAAAGAGGCATCCAGTCAGATTCTGAAGTATTCCCACACTTTGCTTTTATCAACATTAAGTTGATACTGTGAATTATTCTTACTACTACATTTTTTATTTCCTTCAACTACTGAATTCTGAGCATCAAATTTATTTTTTTATTTAAATGAACTCAAGGGAGCTGCTGTTTTTCACCCCATTTCAGAATACAGGCATTGGTTTACAGGGATCAAGTGGGTCTTGTTTGCACATGGAGAATGCAACTGCTTTTCAGCTGACCTGCCTGGGTAGAGCCCTGGCTCTTTTAAGGTCAAAAGCAAAAGTCCTGTTTAATTGGGCACAACCAGGATTTCACACCTCAACAGTAAGTATGTAGATGCGGTCCTTCTGACAATTAAATAGAACAAGAGCACCCCCGGGTTTTTTTGTCACAATAATTTGAGTCTAAGTCTGGTCTGAGTTAAAACAACACTTGTTAAAGGTAAAAGCGAAAGTGAATTAAGTGCATGGCCTCACTCTTCAAAACAATACGATCTGGAATACCTTTACTAATCAAGAACAGGGCAGAAACACATCATAACAGAGCAGTGACTCACTACAGTGCCATAGATAGCAAGAGAACCATTGTTAAGCTGTCGGATCCTGTGGTTAACTGGAATGCCAACTCCTTTTTTGCTCCACCGGATGGTTGGAGGTGGATCTCCTCTGACTTCACAATTCAACATAGTGTTGCCACCCAAGGGCTCGATTCGGCTGGAGTGGTAATCCCCTTTGAAGACCGGAGGCTCTGAACATAAAAGTGATGGCAGAGAAATAGCAGAGTCAAACGGAATCACAGAATCGTTTTGGTTGGAAAAGACCTTTAAGATCATAAAGTCCAACCATTCCCCCAGCACTGCCAGGTCACCACTGACCACGTTCCTCAGCACCACATCAACATATCTGTTAAACCCCTCCAGGGATGGGGACTCTACCACTGCCCTGGGCAGCCTGGGCCAGGCCTGGACAACCCCAGCAGGGAAGAAATTGTTCCTCAGAGCCAACCTCAACCTCTCCTGGTGCAACTTGAGGCCGTTTCCTCTCATCCTATTGCCTGTTCCTTGGGAGAAGAGACTAACCCACACCTCGCTCCAACCTCCTTTCATGGAGCTGAGAGCTAGAAGGCCTCCCCCGAGCCTCCTTTTCTCCAGACTAACCCCCCCCAGGTCCTTCAGCAGCTCCTCATCACACTTGTGCTCTACTACCCTTAATGAAATTACTGGTAGGGATCATTCATCTCCGACTTTCTGAAGTGTGAATTTCAACTCATTTTGATTTTTTGCCATTCGGCCATTCACAAGGTATCAAATACTAGGGGTTAACAGTTTTAAACTGAAAGAGGGTAGATTTAGATTAGCTATTAGGAAGAAATTCTTCACTGTGAGGGTGGTGAGACACTGGCACAGGTTGCCCAGAGAGGTTGTAGATGTCCCATCCCTGAAAGTGTTGAAGGTCAAGGTTGGACAGGACTCTGAGCCACGTGGTCTAATGGAAGGTGTAACTATATGATCTTTAAGGTCCCTTCCAAACCACAGATGACTGTGTGACACTGTCCAACAGCAGCCAAAACTACTGTTATTTTCCATACCTTTGACATACACAAAACCAATAGCTTTGATTGAGCCAACTGTGTTTTCTGCGGTGCACACATAGGTACCAGAATCATCTTTAGACACGCTTTCGATAACGAGTTCACTGTGTCCATTTACATCATCGTACTGTGCTGAAGGGAGAACACAGAGTAACGGGTTACTTTGATGATCTTAACCGCATACATCCCAATGACTGGCATGTGGTCGGACTGTTGGAATGATGGTGCTCTTCAGCAGCACAGCGACATGGTGCCATCTCACTTATAAGACACCTCAGAAACGCACCAAAAAGTCACTGCTGTAACATATGCCCACATGCGTGTATTCACTTAAGTTGTCCCATAATTTTGAGCTTTGTGCATCTGCTTTCTATGAACTGCTGAGGTTTTTCTTCAAATTTAAGCGAAATAGCATTAGTTGTTGGATGCTGAGTAAATATCATCAGATAATGAATGTTTTCAATGCATTACATTACTGGCTACAGAAAAGGAACAACTTCTTAATCATCATCTTTACAGCTTTGTCTCAGAGGCAATTTAATTACGTGATTACATAATACTGAAAACATTCCTCACACAATCACTGCCTAAAATGTTTGTTCCCTCTAGATCGTTTTTATTCCTTATCCTAAACCAACCGTGATGCTGTGCGAGGGAAAACCACTCTACAGCGGAATGGCCAGTTAGACCCAGTGTTACCCACCTGGAATGATGTTATTGTTAAAGGTCCATGTTATTTTGGGTACAGGTATCCCAGTTGCTTTGCATGGTAATCTGAGCTGTTCTCCTTTGGTCAAAGCTACATCTCCAGGCAGATCAGTAAAAGCTGGAAGTACATGAACTATCAGGGTGACCGTGTGTGTGTCTTCTCCAGCAGCGTTGTTAGCAATGCAGGTGTAACTGCCAGAATCTTCAGGCTGAAAAAAATCACATTGGGGGAATTTTGGCTGTGATATATCCTACACAACACTACCACTTATAGGGGAAAGAGAATCATAAAGGGTTTGGAACAAGTAGTCGGCAGAAATGCTCATTTGAATTCTTTTATGGCCTACACTTCTTTTTGCCCTCCCTGAGAATTTATAACTACAAATTTTTCATAAATATTTTACTCCTCAGTGGAAAATGAAACATTTATAAAGACTCTGGAATATCAAAAGAAGTGAAAAACAAAATAAACCAAAGACTAATCCAGAAGTGGTTGGAAATTAAGAGAAACAGGGTCTTATTACTGCCACATCTGTGAAGTCATAACTTAGATGTAGGGAACTTACGACGACATTGTCCAAAATGAGGTCTCCATCTGGCACAGTCCGGTATCTTCCTACTACCTCTGTTAACAGTATATTGTTCTTCTTCCAGTTTATTGTTGGTGGTGGAATCCCCTCAGCCACACAGGACAGAACAGCCTGGGAGAACTCTGTGACTATGTACTGAGCCTCCGTACTGTGAATCTTGGGTGGAACTGTGAGAAGGTTTATTAAAAAGATTTACCTCTGTGTATTATCCAAGCACTACTGTAAAAGCACACAATACTGGACTGGAGAAACCACTGTCTGGATCTTCTGTATCATTTCTTGTCTTACTAATGACCACCATTAAGCACACCAGAGAAATGCCTGAAATACTTGTAACAAAGTAAAAACTGAGTTAAGGAAATGTAATGTTATTCCTGAATTCAAGCAACTGGATGATCATTGATTACATTGTTTAGGTTGGAAGACCTAAGACCATTGAGTCCAACCATTTCCCCAGCACTGCCAGGTCACCACTGAACCACGTCTGTGAAACCCCTCCAGGAATGGGGACTCCACCACTGCCCTGGGCAGCCTGGGACAGGCCTGGACAACCCCAATGGGGAAGAAATTGGTCCTCAAGGCCAACCCAAGCCTCCCCTGGAATGACTTGAGACTGTTAACCCTCGTCTTACTGCTTGTTCTTTGGGAGAAGAGACTGACCCCCACCTCACTCCAACCTCCTTTCAGGGAGTTGTTGAGAGCAAGAAGGTCTCCTCCGACCCTCCTTTTCTCCAGGCTAAACCTTCCCAGTTCCCTCAGCTGCTCTTCAGCGCGCTTGTGCTCCAGACCCTGCACCAGCTTCGTTGCCCTTCTCTGGACAGGCTCCAGCCCCTCAATGTCCTTCTTGGAGTGAGGGGCCCAAAACTGAACCCAGGATTTGAGGTGCGGCCTCACCAGTGCCCCTAGTACAGGGGGATGATCCCTGCCCAGGTCCTGCTGGTCACACTACTTCTGTATTTCTATTTTCTGAATGATACAACATACAATGCAATAAAACTCACCCAATTAAGTAGCACAGTTTTCCTGAACTTCTCCCCTGCATCCCAGCTCCTTGCCCTCCGAAGGGTCATGCTGCAATAATGCACATTGTTTCCGTACAGTCCCACTTACTGTGCACAGCAAGCTCCATGCTGGAAGTGCTGGATCCTGCCAGGTTTGCCGCTATGCACGCGTAATGGCCGGCATCACCGGGCTGCACAAACACAATCTGCAGCCCACCAGTGCTAAGAATTCTTCTTCTCATGGACTCCGTTATTTGCTGTCCATCTTTATGCCAACTGATCTCTGGCCCAGGGTAGCCTTCAGCCTCGCATTGCAGAGTGACAGATTGATCAACAGGAACAATGTACTCCTTGAGGTGGGACTTGATAACAGGAGGAACTGAAAAGAATTAAGAAAATACTTAAAAGAATTAGATGTTGTAAGAAGCATGGAACAGTTCAGTTCTTAGTGAAAATAATCCTAAAAGCATATTTTGATCCTGAAGTAGACAGACAACTAAAAGGAATAAACCTCCTGGGCTCAATTCAGCACCACATCAAATAGAAAAGCATCAGGTCCATTTCTGTTGTGTTTTGGCTAACAGAAAGCGTGCACAAATTTCTTGTCTGTAGATCACTACCAGAGTTCAAAAAACGATTCACCTTGAACTTTCAGTTTGATCTTCCCCAGAGCAGTGCCAGCTGGATTTTGAGCAACACACGTGTAAGTGCCAGCATCTTCAACAGTTGATTCTGCAATCTGTAAACTGCCACTGGGAAGAACCATATAACTGTTGCCTAAAACAAATACAAGCAAAGCATGACACTTTTGGGTTTTGTTTTTAAATGAATGTATTCCTTAGATAGAATTTTGAACATTCAGAAAGGGAAAATGAGAGAAAATAAGTAGGCTGGAGTTCCTAGCTTTAAGAGGATACCTGTTGTGATTATACTGATGCCCTCCTTTTGCCACGTTATTATGGGTCGAGGTGTACCTGTCGCTTCACATGGTAGTAGAATGGGATTGTTCACAATGACATCCAGTGCCCCTGGCTGAGTTTGGATAACTGGTGGTTCTGTGGAATGAAATGAAAAGGAAAATGCAACAGGTTTAATCTTCAAGGCTGAAGAGTCTGAACCTGAGAGTCTGAGAAGGCTGCGATGGCATCCACTCTGGCCTCGCCATTCCTTTGCAGCTTACGCATATATTAAAACAGGCAACATTTACAGAACAGGCTTTCTCTTCAGCTCCCCCCATCTTACCCTGAACATGAAGGGTGGCATGTCTGTGAGCAGAACCAGCTGCGTTCTGAGCCACACAGGTGTACCTTCCCGCGTGTGCCAGCTGAGCAGCAGGTATTTCAACAGCCCCTGCAGCAGAGAGAGCGTGCAAGACAACACATGGCAGCAGCCTGTATCCACAGTACAACTCTCTTAAGATTAAAAGGTCTATATTTTTATTCTTAGAAACTGGAGAGGGGTTGTTTGGGGGATTGTTTTCATTTCTTTAATTACTTCTAGTTGTGCACTACCGCACCCTTTCACAGATATTCTGTGGCTGAGCTCCAGTCATGCACAGTACCTGAAGAGAGAATTCTGTAGCCATCTCCTCTGGGAAGCAACTTCATGCCATTTTTGGTCCAGTGAACTGAGGGAACAGGAACCCCCGACGCAGTGCAGGAAATTACTACTGGAGACAGCTTTGTTACCAAAAGGTCTGTGGCTTCGTCTGCTATGGACGGGGGCACTAAAAATGAAGATCAGTGTAAAGGTTACTTGCCCATTTTCATTTTTATGAATTCTTGGAAATAACTTTTCTTTCTTGGGAATACCAGAGACTTATGAATATCAGTATCGTAAAAGAATGATATAAAATCCCATCTCAGCATTTGAATGTCCCCAAAAAATTCTGGGCACCATACACATGGAATAGTAATATGCCCTCTACCTTGAACAGTGAGCTCAACTGCTCTTCGATCTTCTCCTGCATCATTTGACACAGAGCACTCATAGACAGCAGTGTCATCCACAGTGGGAGAAAGGATTACTAAGGAACCCGAAGACAGAAGTCTGAACAAAGAAAAGAGAACAAATAAAAGCCATTGAAATACTTCTTTTCTTCTTGGCTAATTAGACCACTGATTTTATGGGCTATATGAGATAACACCTAAGCACGGCTAGGTGCCAAAATCCCCCCTGAAAACTTCAAACCCATGGTGAAAAGAAAACATCTCTCACCTGTATGTATTCTGGTTCTGAGCAACATTAAGCAGATGCCCATTCTTTTTCCAGCTAATTGCTGGTGTGGGCATTCCAGTGGTTTCACACGGCAAAGTGGTCTGCACATTTACAGTAACTGTAATATTCATATGTCCAGGAGCAATAGCTGGAGGAACTAAGGACAAACAAAGCCTAATTATTCAGAATAATTATATACATATGCCCACACACCCCCTCTCATACCTATATATAGAGCTGAACTGCCTAAACACATTTACTTGACTTTTAAAATGAGTGACTTGACAGTAGTAAAATTACTGAACATGTAGCATGGGATGTCAAGTCTTTCTAGTTCCAGGGCACAAGGAATAAATATTTTATTATCACAAACATTGAGGTTGTACTCCTAAGGCCATAAATGTCTTCCCCCTTTTTTTTTTTTAACCACAGCAGCTAAAAAGGGGCTAAACTTAAAATTGGATCTGGCAGAACAAGAAAAATTAAGTAACTGGATTTCAGACTTGTAAAAACACGTATATTTATCTAAACCCAAAACTTTTACCAAGAACCTGCAGATCAATTCGTTTGCGTTCAGTGCCAGCTGTATTGGTTGCCATACACACGTATCTTCCTGTGTCACTAACGTGTGCTGCATGGATATGTAGAGATCCATCCTCTAACATGGAATACCTGAAACAAAGCCGCATGTTTGTTGTTTTTTTTTCCTACTATCCAATCAACAGAACCATAGGCCATCCTGGTAGTGCAGCAGGAAAAGATGACTCAGGGTACACAACAAATACCCTAAATACACAGTGTCTTATTTTAGACACATAAGAGTTTTCTCATTTATTGCACTTACTCTGACTTAACTCTTTCCTAGCACATCTATTTTCCAGAGCTATTATGAAATCTAGCTGACATAGTGATTCCACAGAAATGATGATGACAGATTTGCAGAAAATATCTAACCCCCCTTTTTCAGTTTCACATTTAACCTTAAAAAACCCTAATTAATGCTTGTAACATTCTCTTCTTTCTTCAAAAGAACTGAATTCTTTAGCATTGGCTCAGTTCTAGAAAATGCCAAACTACTTCCCCTTCAAACAATCAGAAGACAGAAACCATTTACTACAATAAAAGCTGATACTAGAACATATATGAGGTTCAACAAGGCCAAGTAAGGGGTCCTGCACTTGGATCACAACAATGTCCTGCAACACTACAAGCTGAGGGAAGAGTGGCTGGAAACTGCCCGGTGGAAAATGATCTGGAGCTGAAGAGGAGCCGGCAGTGTGCCCAGGTGGTCAAGAAGACCAAAGGCATCCTGGCTTGTATCAGCAATAGTGTGACCAGCAGGACCTGGGCAGGGATTGTCCCCTTCCCCCTGTGCTTGGCACTGGTGAGGCTGTACCTCAAATCCTGGGTTCAGTTTTGGGCCCCTCACTCCAAGAAGGACATTGAGGGGCTGGAGCCTGTCCAGAGAAGGGCAACGAAGCTGGTGCAGGGTCTGGAGCACAAGCGCGCTGAAGAGCAGCTGAGGGAACTGGGAAGGTTTAGCCTGGAGAAAAGGAGGGTCGGAGGAGACCTTCTTGCTCTCAACAACTCCCTGAAAGGAGGTTGGAGTGAGGTGGGGGTCAGTCTCTTCTCCCAAAGAACAAGCAGTAAGACGAGGGTTAACAGTCTCAAGTCATTCCAGGGGAGGCTTGGGTTGGCCTTGAGGACCAATTTCTTCCCCGTTGGGGTTGTCCAGGCCTGTCCCAGGCTGCCCAGGGCAGTGGTGGAGTCCCCATTCCTGGAGGGGTTTCACAGACGTGTTGATGTAGTGCTGAGGGACATGGTTCAGTGGTGACCTGGCAGTGCTGGGGAAATGGTTGGACTCAATGATCCTAAAGGTCTCTCCCAACCAAACTGATTCTGTGATTCTATATAGAAACTTTTATATATTAGAAACTACAGAGTAGATTCAAGAAGCTTTTTGTCTGCATGAAATTGGTTTCATCCCAGAACTCACTCTATATATATAAAAATCACAGAATCATTTCAATGAGAAATATAAAGATCTTTAATATTTAGTGTTCAAAATCTTTAATATCAGAAGAATTATCAGCACATTTGGTTGTCAAAGGAGTTTTCAGTCCTTCTCAACAATAAAAGGATAAAACCTTTGGTACAGCTACTTTTCTGTAGAACAATTTCTTTATATTACTGTTTCTGTCACTGCATTTTCCACATTTGGGTCTATTTGATCTGTGAAAACTAAACTAATTTACAAGTCACAGAAGACACACATGTCTAATTAAGCTCTCTGTAATCCATACAGCCTTAAAAAACAATGAAGGCTATTTCTGCTGACTTCTAGACCATACCTTGTACTGTTTCCAGTAAAAATAGCCCCATCCTTCCTCCACGTAACTCTGGGGGTTGGCACTCCTTCTGCAACACACTCCAGCAGCGCAGAAGCATTAATACGCACAGCAGCAGTCTGAGGACCACTTTGGATGGTGGGAGCCACTGGAAAGCGAAAAATCACTGATGTAGATAAAGAAAAAAAACTACTTCCGCTGCAACGATTGAAACTAAGCACATGCAAAATGCAGCTACAGATATGGGGATCGCTGCGAAGACAGGAACAAGTTTCTTACCGTTCTGTGTGGTGCACTGTGATGCAGTAGGGGACAAAAAAAGAAAGACTGTCTGACGTACATTGTAAAGATCACCTTTGCAAGTTACTGCAAAGGTTATCATATAGCTAAAACAATGAAAGAGTTCAGCATATTTAATTCAGCGAAATAAGGCTGTGGTGATACCCTTGCTTCCTAATTACAAATTAAGGAGAAAAAAGAATTTTAACTGGACCAATAAGGACAGTCATTGACGGGGCACGGTGTAATGCAGGTACACAGGACTGGGTTGTAAACAGCATACAAATAGGGAAAACGTTTATCATCACCTAAGGATGAGAATAGAATAGTTTCTCATCAGACTAGAGGTGAGAAAACAAACAGGTTTACAATGAAACTGAGGCCCATGATAGCACAGGACAAGTAATGAGACATGTAGGGCCCTGAAAGCCCTATCTCCCTGCTATCTCCTGCTTACAGGTGCAGAGAAGCTGCCACTGTTTTCAAGTCACTTGCAAAACCGGTGGCCAAACCAGCTATGAAACCTAGTACCCCTTTTAAGAATTTCTCTGAATTTGTTCAAGAGCATTTCTGAGTCCTGGATCTGGGTGTTTGTTCTGGACGTATCCTGACTCTGTATCAGGATGATGGGTAGATGCACAGAATCCTCCATCAGCAGGAAGCACAGAGAGATGAAGAGAGTGCAAGGATGAGTCCCCAACAGGTCCTTTAGTGTGGAGAACAACTGTGGACTCACGTGGTAAGACACATGAGGTAATACACGTGGTCCCACAGTTTAGACACTGCGTAAGCGGCCAACACTTCGCTAGAAAGAGATTATTTATGCTTCTTTCTTGCCGTTTGAAATCCTGCAGAAATATCACGCAAAGATCAAAATGCACAAGACTGGATGCATGATTTTACCATGTACTGTCAGCACGAACTCTCTGGTCATTTTTCCTGCAACATTACTTGCCACACACATATAGCTTGCCACATCACTGAGGTCAGCGTTATTGATCTGCAGGTAGCGCCCATTGGATAGGATTCGAACTCGAGGAGTCCCCTAAGGGGAAAGAGAGAGAGTTTGACAGATTTAACTTCACCATTGTTCTCTTCATGAAGAGAGAACATGATTTCATTGCAGAATAATAAAAGCCAGGAAAGAAGGCCAAAGATAAACCAGGGACTGAGTTCATCACTGGCTTAACTTGGTTTATACCCATGAAGATAACCGGGTAAACAAGGTTATAAAAAAATTATCGTTACTTATTGAGTCACAGCTTTTTTTACCACAACCAAGTCTGGGTCATACTTGCATGAATGACTGACAGTAATAACAACCACGAGTGTTCCAAAACCCAGCTGGATAAAAAACAGTAGAAAAAGAACAGAAACCCAAACTTATCCAGTGCATGCTACCTACATTTGCGATGAAATTGAAAACTCACATTCCCATCTACTCTTTTCTTTGGGAGGTTTGAGAATAGCAACTACAACAGATAGGTGAAACTCCCCCGGTTCTGCACTAGCACCCTCGCACGCTGGTCTCATCCTAGGCACCAGCTCAGCCACTCTACCACCATTGAATAAATGGCAGTGCTGGGCTCTCACAGGTGAAGTGATTCACTACCAGAGTGGATTACAGACTCTTGTTGAGTTCACAGCCAAGGACTCCAAAGCTGCTGGAGGCTACACCTTTCTGTAGTTCTCCTGCCAAAAACGGCGGTGCTACACAGTTACATCATTACACGTACAGATGTCTAGAGCAGACAGCAAAATGTGCTGTCAAAAAAACCAGGCAGAATGACACTCTCCACCAAAAGGCTGTTTCACAAAAAGTGAATGGTTTAAATTGAAATAACACTGCGACCTGAGAACGTGACCTCCTCCAATCCTCTCCTGTCACTGTGAAACCTCTGTTTTTCCAAGATAAGAAGGATGATCTGCCACAGAACCCCTCTCTTTCCACACTCAAGGAGAGCTCCTTCCCAGCTGCTTAGTATTAGTACGCTCTTACACTGCTTTGAGGATGAGAAAACAACCAGGCTTTCACCAGAGGCCACTGATGTTTTCCTGATGTCTGCAGTATATATTTACATAAGCTAAGCTGAAGGATGACAAGGATGTAGGGAACAGATGAAACTTAAGCCTGCTACTTAAAGCACACATGACAAATTAAGAGTGCCATGTCCGAACTTAATTTATAACTTAAATTGAGTGCTGGAGGAGAGCTACCTCTAGAGGCTGAAATTCCCTACTCTATTGTAAATCAAAAAGAAGGGGATTGACCACACTGGACAATCAAGATGCCTCAGCCCTGACATACTGACTGGAATTCACGAGGCAAGGGAACTAATGTGGCAAAAGTTCGTTCTCAGGTTATCAGCTGAGCACCTATGTCTATCATAGTGTTTCTCCAGTGCTTTGTTTTCTGCTGAATATTTGTAAGGGTGGTTTCTTTTCATGGTTTATTTTTGTTACGTACTGCTCTCAAAACAAGCTTTCCAAGGAAGATTGCAAAAAGTTCACATACTTAACTTACACACCTTGTTCAATTGTGCTTTCTTAAAAAAAAAAAATCACTACCCAATTAAAGAATTAACCATTCAGAAGAAGAAGGTTTCTAGCTAATTCTTGTGCTATATTCAAGGTAACATTTCCTAGCAGCACTTAGTAAGACATCATCGCCCACCATATTCTTACTTCTTCCACTAATATTTCATTCTTCTAAACGTACAATAGCAAAAGAGTCGGAGGAATGGGATGGCAGAAGGCAAGAAAATAAGCCGAACTCTGGGTGAAGACTACTGATGTACTGCAGTTAAGGGAGACAACTAATCAGCTGAATCAGCTTCGTCTTCATTAATGAATAAAGATCAGTTGAGGGAGAATGATCAATTAAATTCAATCAATAACAGATCTTAAATTGTTCAATTGGAAAGCACCTGGTTTCTGAGTGATCCCAAGGAAAATGATGGGAAGTAAAAAATTCTTTCAGTATGAGCCATCCTCATCTTGCTAATTGTCTCTCAACCAGTAAAGACTCGATGCCTTAACTAGACACTACATGGAATTGAGTGAAAAAATGTATTTGATATAAAACTGTGGTGATTAGCAACCCATTTTCCTTTCTTTTTTTTCCAATGTAAAGAATTTAAATTCCTTTCTAAATGCTACTAGAATAGGAGGATGCATAATAAACCCAAAGGAAACATATAGTGTAGTCTTTTCTCAGCTACCTTTCCTGGGAAGCCATTCAGGAGTATACCGAAGGCTTCTAGCATTGTTCAGAGGATCCAGGAGGAGCAAGGGATCCCCCTAAAGGAAAAAAGAACAAGTAACAGCGGGATGGCCACTTCACACGCTTGCTAGCTTCAGGTACTCATTTAGGACTAACTGGATTTGTACTGGGGCTACTCAGCTTCTCTTGAATTAAAGGCACCGTAACTTGGACTACACTGAAGGGGCAAACGAGCAGAGCAGAGAAACCTCAAGCATTGTGTGTAAAAAACAAAGGGAGCAAAAGACTTTTAGTACAAATAATGCAACCACTGTACCTCTAAAAGCTCTCCATTTTTAAGCCATGAGATTGTCGGAGGTGGCATAGCATCTGACTTGCATTCCAGTATAACCTGTCTGTTCTGCAACACAGTGAGGTCCTGCGGACCACTGGTACCAGCAATGTTAGGAGGAACTGTTACAAAAATCAAGAAAAAAAATAAACATCACACATATGAGCTACCATGAAAATTATTCATTGAAATTTTCCAATTTATTTCTTAAGTTTAAAATAAACGCAAAGCTACGGTATCATTAATTAGTTCTACTTTTCCATACCTGTGTTAAACGTATCACATTTGTTTAGACTGGTGAACCTTACATCACACACTGGAAACTGCTGTGACAGAAATTGAAGTCCATTCTCAGTGAGAGCACCAGCATTTAAGCCAGATGGAGCACAGATCACCGAAGTCCCAGAAACTGTTCATCAATACACACGGGAGCTATACCCTTCAAGACGAAACCTGAGGCAAACTGTGGAACTGCAGAAACCCCATTTATACTTCCTTTACTGCCATTGCATTTTCTGTATTCATTTCTAAATACACTTCTTACCTTCTACTGTGTCTGTATACTTCCCATCCTTTTTCAGTAAGCACAATAAACTCAATCCAACTGAATACTGATTATCTATAAAATTTCCTAGGTATTCAAATACACGACTTGGAGTTATAACAGAAATCAGTTACATCAAGGGGAACTTTCCCTTTTAATTGGGTATCCTGTTCAGAACAGTTACCCTTGTTCGGAAACGTTAATTATGATCATATGGTAGAATATCACCTTCCCAAAACAAGTAACATTTCTCCTTTAGCAATATGTCACTTGTTAAATGAGATACTGGTACATACCTTAGTACTTTACACTTTGAAGGAATAATTATTTATCCTAAATTAAACTCACCATGCACTCTTACTAGATATTCCTTATCGTCATCTCCCGCTGGGCTAGATGCCAAACACGTGTATCTTCCTGTGTCCTCCACCTAGAAACACATAAACAACTTCAGCAGAAACCTCAGAATACAGGCACAACCCAAAGAAACTGTGAAGTACAAACATGGACAACAGCATGTAACAGGCAGCACTTAAACACAAACACAACAGATAAGGAGCACCTGAAAATAAATCAATTAAGTTCTTGAAAATGTCTTTATTTTACCATGGTGGCATTGTACAGACATGGCTTAGGAGTTGCAGGACCCCATAAAATCTCTCCGGATAACGTGTCTCCAGCAAGAACCCTCCTCTTTGCAATGCTTTGTGCAGCAGGTAATCAGTAAAGCTGGAACTGGCTATAGATATCCAGCTAAGCAAGGGTCAGTTTGGGGTACTGAGGAAATCTTTCTGTGCACACACTCTCATTAATACCTTTATGCTTTCTCTTTCCTGTAAACTCTGCCTTGCAAAGACAAGGAGTGTTGATTTACAAACAAAATGAGCAGCATTCAGTCCTGAGCCCTGTTCCAGTCCCGTTGGGTAAACTTCAGTCTGGCTGTTCACAGCTGAATCCAGCCTTAGTTTATTGGTGCGGGGTTTTAAAGGTTATTTTTCTCTGGGTTCTTTTACTGTCTGAACTCATCTGAAAGTCTTCTGTTGTCTTTACTTTTCTTAACTTGCACACAGATGACTGCAAACGCAGCTTTTCTCTGTAATCTATGGCTGATACATGTGAGAAGCAAACGAGTATTAGGAAAATCCGACCTAAGAGAAGAAAGGCTGAGAAGGAACTATAAAACATGACAGAAGAAAAGCAAGAGATAGTAACAAGAGTCAAGCAGGCAGGAAACGAACAAGAACAGACTAAACCCAGAAATAACCCCAGAAAAAGATGAGTCCCTAGCATTAATTGTTCTGCTTTGTAACAAGAAGCACCAATAAAAAAATTTACAGAACCCTGAAATGAAGTAATAATGCTCAGAAGAGGCAGAAGTGCTTTAGCACTCTCAGCCCATAATCCTTTGCTTGTTCTGTATGGGAAACTCCAAGGCAAGGCTTGAAAAACATATTCTCTAACCACAAATGCAGGTGGATTATTTCATAGAGGCCTTTCAGAACATCTCTTAGGACGGTCCTAACAGCAGGCAGTTCTCTGTGCTCCTCTAGGGTTTGCAAAACTGAGCCTATTTTGAAACAAATACTCTACCTGAGCACTGGTTATTCGAAGGCCTTCTCTCAGGACATGAATGTTATCATTCTGTAGAAGCGGGCGCCCATCCTTCATCCAGGAGATTTTGGGGACTGGAATGCCAGAAGCGACGCAGAACAGTTCAAGAGGGTTGTTAACGACGACAGAGAGCTCTTCTGGTTCATCTGAACCATTGATGTGAGGTGGCTCTGGGAAAGGAAAAACATTCAAATTCTTTATTGGCTCAAAAAGCCTATAAAAGATGATACAGAGCCTGGTAGTTAAGAGTTTGTACAATTAGTCTGTATTAGTATTATTTCTGTGTCGTGAACTCACTGAGTACCTCACGTCATTTCCATCTCCCCCTGTCTATTAATTTCCATAGTTTATGAGTTGGAATGATTGGTTACAAATGTTTTCATAATCCCAGGTAAAATATATAACATCAGTGAATGTATTTACTAGCCCTTTAGCTGTTGTACCTTCAGCCATGCAATCACCCTGTCAAGCTGAATTTCTACTAACTGAAGTTATTCATTTAAACCAAATTACTTTGTAAGTTAGTTTACTATTAAGTACAGTACTCAGGAAACGTTGGGGGAAAAAATATATGCTATATTACACATTTGCATACCTTTATGTATCTTCCGTTTCCTCATTTCTCTTATTTACCACAGTAAATGCTTCTTGAAAATACTCCTTATCTCTAGAGATTTTTTTAGTTGCTGTCCTGAGTAGATGCTCATTTCCAGCTCATGTTTTGTTCACCCCAAAGGTTAACACTTACCCAGCACTTTTAGGGAAAAGTGCTTGCTGGTATCTCCAGCTTCATTGGATGCTACACAAGTGTATTTGCCAGTGTCACCAAGCTCTGCTTTTACAAAATGAAGGACCATTCCTTGGTTACTTGAGGTCAGGTGAGCTCCAAGGTTTAGAGGACGCCTGTCTTTAAACCAGGACATGGTGGGGGCAGGAGTGCCATCAGCAAGACATGTCAGAGAAGCTGAACCGCCTTTTACCACAGTCACGTCCTCCGTTCCTCCTGCATTATCCAAGCTTGGTGGTTCTGCCAAGAAACAAAGATGTGGTTCAAACAGAGCACAACCCAGGTGTTAATTCTGAATATAAAAAAATTGACATGCAGCTACCCTTTTGCATTTTGCCACTGACGTTCATGTTTAGCACATACATTAAAATTCATTTCGAAGTTATACATTATTATTCTTTCTAAAAAACCCTGTGACACATTATGGGAGCCAATTCAAGTAAAGACTCCTCTACGGTTAAAATACTTTGCATTAAAAAAAAGCCACATGGAAAAGCTAATGTTTCCCTAATGATTACCTACATAAGATATACTTGTGGTTGTGTGCAACTTTGTGATGGTGAGAAAGAAAACTGAATATTAGGTTCAAAGAACTAAGATTCTTTACATTAAGCATTTCAGAGAAACTCACCAAAAACATGAAGGTTGTAATGTTTGTTGTCCACTCCAGCCCTGTTAGACGCTACACAAGTGTACACACCAGTATCGGATATCCGTACTCGGGCAAGTCTAAAGAGAAAATCTTTTTAAGCCAGCTGTAAATGGAATATATCATCTTTATTATGACATGGTTTGGATCAAAGTTTGTTCTTGCTTCCAAAAATACTAGCACAATTATGCTGTTATAGCAAAAGAAAACTCAGCTAGTTAAAATAGATGAAAACCAACCTGAGAATTTGCCCAGCTGACAGCAACCTGATTTGGGAGGAGACAGACAGAGGAAGGCCATTCTTTAGCCAGTTTATCTGTGGTGGTGGTGTTCCAGTAGCAGCACATTCAATATTTAGGGAGGTGTCCAAAAGGGCAGTGAGGTCCTCTGGTTCATCTCTATTATTGGCTATTGCTGGAGGAACTACATTTTGTAAAAGTTGAAAAGCAATTTATTAAAACTGGCTCTTAAAATCATTCCACATGTGTTACCTTGCAGAAAGTTCTGCACCTAATGCCCCATTTCTCCAATATTGAGCACTAATAAATTATTCATTTACATATTTAAAGTCAGATGCACTTTAGAATGATGATAGAATTCTCTCTTTGATTTGTCAGGCTGTGGCAAGCAAGAGCCCAAAGCTCATGGGGAGAGAATGGCAATGCAGGAAGGAACGAGTGTTCAAGCCTTAGAGGGGATGGGCTGAACAGCTTAAGGGCCAGATGCGATGTGGCAGTTTGCTGTCATTCCAAAACTAGACCCATGCACGAGGAAAGTTAGTTTATTAACTTCTAGATGTGCATGCTGACTGAATTTCTAAATACAGAACATTTCAAAATACCTGGTTAAAATATCCTGCTGATTATTCTAACAGAACTGCTTTTTAGGGTTTTTGGTTTTATATGTTAATTTGAAAACCTTGGTCTTGGGGGCAAGATGGGACTCACTATACAAAGGCAGCCCAGCCAAATGCAGCTTCAAGACGAGCTGACTTAAGATTCCATTGCGCATCATCACAGTTGTATAGACAAGACCATTTAAGTTGGTTCTTGCTTGAACCTTGACCAATATGAATTGACCAAAAAAAAGTCTCTGCTGTTGTATGGTGCTATTCTGTCGCACAAAGACACAATGTGGTCATCCACTATTGCTATTTATTGTATAAAAGGTCATCTCTTGGTTCCCTGCTCACGCTCGTATGACAATTGATTCTGAGTCTCTGTATGATCGGGACAGACCCACTGCTGTGAAACGCTGCCTATGCAGAACTCTTCATTCGTTCACACCAGGCATGGTACTTCATGAACGCATTTTTCACAAACTAAAATGTCGATTCTCTGCACTGCTGAAGAAGCGTTATGCTCACTAACTTACGTCAATTTATGCAAGAGAACAATTTCATCCAAAACTCTTATAATTTTTCTTTTAAACTCTATATAAACTATCTCTCAGGAAAAGGGAGACCTTTAACTATTAGTTCCCTACCATACTACCCTGGTTTTAGCTGATGTACTTTGATTGGAATTAGTGAAGATAAACTAGTACACAAAAAAGCAGTATCAATCTGCCCCAAGTGTATCTTTCTCTACAAGGGGAAAAAAAAAAAAATCACCACAAGCAGAATTCCTCTATTATGAAATACACCAAAGGAATTAATTTGTTTATCCCAAAACACATTTACCAGCAATTTCAATCATTTTGTCATTGACAGAACATCCTGTATGAGATACTGTGATATCTACAGTACATGAAATTGAAAACACATGCACGTGGTATCTATCACAGTGAGGACAGGCATTCCTTTTTGGGCCCTCTCCTGGGAGTGCTCACAAAGCTAGGATTATGGACCAGATTTCAGTTTCACATCTGTGAAAACTCACCATATACATTCAAGTTGAAAATTCGGTCCTCCTCTCCAGCAGGATTAGTAGCCACACAAGTGTATTTTCCCGTATCAGAACTGAGAGCTCTGGAAATGTTTAATGTGCTGCCATCTAGAGTTACTCTACAAGGAAGGTCATAAAACACAGTGAGTTTATTTACATATTCCTATGACCTGGCAAATAAACAGTCAGGTCCGTACTTTTAAATCAACTACCTCTATCCTCTTGGGTGAGAAAACCACTGGTTTTTGCAAAATATTATTTTCAGAGATAGGCTGTTTTTCCTAGAGATGTCCTGTTTAGTCTTGTATTAGGATTCAATTCCAACCACCCTTTTTCCATAATGCAAAGCATCAAGAGTAAAATGTTTCCATGTCTCAGATCTTTCCCCTCCAAATGAACTTAATGGAACTTATTGACCTTAATAAACTTTAATGAACCTGATGAACTTTAATGGAACTAACTGAGAAAGAAAGAGATATCATATACTTATCTCTGTACAAAAAAAAAAATATCAAAGTAGTTACAAAGCGTACTAGATTTATAGAAGCTAAAGAGGGAGGTGATGCTCTTAACCTGGCTCAGCTAAGACTCAGGCCATCTTTATGCTCCCTCCCTAGGGACACTGGAGGGTTAAAATTTCTAGAAAAAGAGAATGCAATCTCTGCTTATTTTTGCTTGCCTTATTCTTTGTAAATCATCACCAGCAACTGTTTTTCCATCTTTAAGCCACTGCATAACAGGCATGGGCACTCCCTGGGCATTGCAGACGAGCTGGATGCTTTCTCCCAGGAGGACGCTGACCTCACTAGGCATTTCAGAGCCAACAATATTGGGAGGAACTGGAAATGCATGATGGAGGGGAGAGAAGATTCATCAGGAAGAAGCACAATCTAAACTGTAAAAAGCTACACTGCAGTAGCTCGTGAGTACTGGCATTTATTGCAGTACCTCCATTCAAATCTACTTTAGAAAGTATATGATTATATTGTTTTTAGAGGGGGTTCTGCAAAGATAAATTGAAAGCCACTTTAATCACTCCTTAAAACAGCTCATTTACAGAAAAAAACATGTACCTTTGCCATTATATTTAACATCCATAGTGATCTGCTCAAACAACGATAACATGTACGGTAATATTATGATAAACCCCCATTTCATTAAACATCACAATGCACTGTAACCATTAAAAGCCTCTTTAACTCCTGAGCACGTGCTTAGTGCACAGGCAAATGCTCTAGTGCATCAAGACCATCACATTCCTGTTAACATCCTGCCACGCACTTACTCCATCCTAACCAGCAGCCTTTTGAGCCTGTTCTCCTGAAGAACAAGGATGACAGTCACACTCCCCATCAAGGCAAGGCTGCCAGTCCCATTTGGAGTATTTCAAGCAATTTCGGTCACATTTGATCAAACAAGCCGCTTGATACTCAATTCTTAAACTTGGAGAAAAACTGACAGGCAGGAGGGAGCACCCACCATACCAGCACTCCCCAAGAACAATCGTCATGATGGAACAGTTACTAGTGGTGTTTGCCCTGCTGATGGCCAGCCATCACACACGGCTGTGCCAGCACATGCAGCTCCGAGCTGATACTGCCTCTTCTTCCTCAGCCAGCAGCTACCAGCATGGCAGAGAGCCGGAGACTGTACATAAGAGGCATCTTATCGGACACAGGAGGGAACTAACACAATTAACGGGGATGAGTCATTAGGAACAGGGGAAAACAAAGATAGTTGCAGCATAAGGGTGATGTGCAGCAAGGAAGGAGACAATTCCATAACACATAACGGTTTCTCATTCCAGTGGGGAAAATCAGAAGTTCCTAAGGAAATTATGCCAGTATTTCTTTGCTATCTTCTCCCCCTATTCACTATGGCAAAAAAGGCAACAGGTATGTATCACTGCTGCTGAACGTCTGCACATGTGGTGCTCCACACTCAATCCACCAATGCAGCTTCAAGCGCTCAGCAGGAGAAAGAACGTGATCAGCAGTGCACACACACATACACAGCCTCCGGGATGACTTTCAAGTTCTCGCACAAACAGAGGTTAAGGGCATTTTTCATACAAACTTCTGATAAACAGTATAATGCTCTAACCATTTTCCCCTGCTGGTTGCAAATGATAGGAATTATGGTCCAAATTCTCCACTCTTCTCCACGTTTCCGTTATCTCAGTGTCTCTAGTACAGACACAGCGTCATACTGAACTGATGATTAACGAGTCCCACTCACCCCACTCTTACGCCTTACCTTGGATATAAAGCACATAACTTTTCTGAGCTTTTCCCTCTACATTTGAGGCAATACACGTGTAGGTCCCACTGTCTAGAAGCTGAGAGCGAGTAATCTGAAGCTTGCTTCCATCAGATAAAATATGCACTTCAAGAGAATCGGAGTTTTCTGTAAATATATAAACAGGTAATCACTCCAAACCAGACCCCAAAGAGCAAACGCATCTTGAGACATTTCTTCATCAAAATTTCAAAACAAAACAAAGATTCCAATCAGTTAACATAAGAGACTGTCTAGAGACAGGTGAAGAAGAAACAAAAACCAGACAGCAAATAGGACAGCGCTGCCCCAAAGGGAAGGAAAAGGAGCAGAAAAGAGAATGAGAGAACTTTACCTATTGGTTTTCCATTCTTAAGCCACACTAATGTTGGTGGAGGAATTCCAGTAGCATCACACACAAAGGTAACAGGATTGCTGATAGTTTCATTGACCAACTCTTGTTCAGGGCCTTCTATATTTGGTGGCACTATCAAGGGAATGGAAGCAATATGAATAGTTTGGTTACCAAATCTTTCTGTTACTGATTTTGAATTGTCTACTCTACAGTGTCTACGGTATTATAACAACTACTGCAGATAATGCAGAGTATGCTCACCATAAACATTAAGATGGAAATTTTTATCATCTTGCCCTGCAATATTTATGGCTTTGCACACATACTGGCCAGTGTCAGAAACCTAAAATAAAAATACATTAAAAAAACTTATTATGGAGTCTCACTTTAATGCTACAGTTCAGAAAACAGCCTGTGCCTTTGCTAACCCAAGGTCCTTTTCACAGAACGAAAGGCCTCCAGCCAATACATCTCCTACATACAGCTAGTGGTATACACTCTTAACAGCAGCACAGGAGTGGCAGAGGCAGCATCCCACCAGCCTGGCCTACCTCTGCACTCTTGATCTGTAATGTTTGTCCATCTGCCAAGATCTCCACATTTTCAGACTCTGAAATGATGCGCCTGTTCTTGTACCAGGTGATGACTGGTGGTGGAATAGCATTGGACTCACACTCCAACATCACCAGGGTGCCCACCCTCACGTTCAACACTGTCAGTGAGGTTCCACTGCGGTCTTTAATGCTTGGGGGCACTGCAGAAGAAGCTCAGAGTTATTTCTGTCTTTGTTTTGTGAAAGGGCAGAAAACAACCTAACAAACATAAATAGAAAAATACTACCTTTTCAAAGCAACAGATATTATTTCATAAAATAGTAAAAAACAAAACAAAACAAAAAAACAAACCAAGCACAGTTAGGAAACTCTTCTTCTGACTTTCCCCAGCTTGGTTCCTGGCAATGCAAGTATATTCACCATCATCTGGTAGTTTGGCTCGGGGAATCTGCAGAGTCCGAGCACCTGAAGTGAAGAGAGAAGGCATGAGATTTATTCTGTGGTTGCTGTATCAACCTCAAATGCTATTTTAAAATTGCAGGTCCGACAGACCGAGCCTGGGTGCTACCTTAATCTCAGATTCCAAAAAGCACTGCATGGCCATTGCTTTTTAGGGTCATTAACACCTAAAAAAAACCTCCCCAATCTCCAGCCAAGACAACTAAAATTTTAGGGTAAATTTCATCAGCACTATTAATTATAAGTTTGGAGCACAAATACTTATAGACCTGTTTGTTTTGTGGCTGCTAACAGCAGCTGCTAACCGCTGTCTCCTAACATAACCATGTCCTTTCCACTTAACCCTGCCACTATCCCATTCTCTATTGCCCGGTCTCACCTGTCTCCACTCCTGAAGCTCCTTCCTGCTTGTGCCCACATTACTAACCTGTGCAGATGCCTCTACTACCATTAAGCCATTTCCATGTCTGTGCCTTAGTCTACGCTGTAAGACAGGACTACAAAACACAGAAAGTGATCTTCTCTTGATACCCTGGGCTGAAGATGAGCAGCAGGAGCAGAAGTGACACAAACACTCATGGACCTCATTTAGTGAGAAGTTTTGAAGGTTAAGGAGACCTCAGAAAGGTTTCTTCCTGAGAGTTTAGCAGGGTTAACCAGGTTCCCACTGAAGCCAATGGGAAGTTTTTTTACTTTTGTTACGTAAGCCAGCAGAGTTTATCTTAGCCTCAGTCACAATTTCTGACCGTTTCACAGAATGGTTTGTGTTGGAAGAGACCTTTCAAAGCTCATCCAGTCCAACCCCCCTGCAGTGAACAGGGACATCTGCAACTAGAGCAGGTTGCTCAGAGCCCAGGTCCAACCTGACCTGGAATGGTTCCAGGGATGGGACTTCTCCCACCTTTCTGGGCAACCTGGGCCAGGGTCTCAACTCTCTCAGCGTAAACCATTTCCTCCCTCTCTCTGGTCTGAATCTCCCTCTTTTAGTTTCAAACCATCACCCCTTGCCCTGTCCCAAAAGCACCTGCTAAAAAGACTGTCCCCATCTTTCTTACACGTCCCTTTAAGCACTAAACAGCCGCACAAAGGTCTCCCCAGAGCCTTCTCTTCTCCAGGCTGAACAACCCCAACTCTCTCCACCTGCCCTCACAGCAGAGGGGTTCCACCCCTGGAACATTGCTGTGGCCTCCTCTGGCCCTGCTTCAACAGGTCCATGTCTCTCCTGTGCTGAGGATTCCAGAGCTGGACACAGCACTGCTGTGGGGGTCTCAACAGACCTTTCTTTGAAAGGTGAGTCAAAGTGACTCAACTTTAATCCATACCTGTATCACACATAACCTGTTACATTACTTGTTCTCTAGTCTTTTCCACAGTTTATTTCAGTGTTTTCAGTCTGAGTTTTCTTTAAGAGAGAACCCATCCAATAGCCAAGAAATTATTAAACCCAGTAGGCCAAGCCTCTTGTCTACTCACTGGAGCAACACTAAGAATACACTGGCTCCATAAATAGTGGCCGTCAGCCTTATCAGGACAAAACAGACAGAGGTTGAGTCTGAAGGCTGTAGAAATAGCTGAGATTCCTCACCAGGCACAACAAAAGTGTTGGTATTTGAACTGATAGGTTTTCCATTCTTGAGCCAGCTGAGATCAGGAGGTGGAAAGCCAGTGACCTCACAAGTCAGAGAGATGAAGTTATTCACCACCACAGTCAAATTCTCAGGGTTAGCACCAACAACAATCGGAGGAACTGCAGAAAGAAATACATGCCATTAATGTATCACAGCATTGGCAAACAACATTCCCCAGACCCTGACTGACTAAAATAACACTGAATTGCTGAGTTTTGCCAAAGGGCAAAGTTGCAAAAATCTTTCACATTCTATGAATGGATCCGCTGCTTTTTGGATGTATCTGGAAATACAACTGAAGCCCATCTAATGGTCATTCCTTTTCCTATCATGCAGAAAAATGTCAATGATTTCATTTTCAGCCCTTCTGTGCTTGGGATTTAGAAAGGCTAATTAACCACTAAGAGATCCTGCACTATCAATTTTAATGTGCTGTACTCAGAGGACGTTTGCTATTCAAGGCAGGACAGCTTAAATTTACCTTGTCAGGATATGTAGGATGATTAAGTATCATTTCTTCCTGATACTGTATTGCTCCTATTGTTTCTGAAATAGCCCATTTTCTCATTAAGGAAAGCCAAAAATGATTCCTTCAGATACCACTCAGAGTTCCTCTGTTAACCAGACAAACCTGTTTAACAGTGAGCTAAGCAGGTTAAAATTGCTGGCATTGCTCTAAAGGGGGGCATTTTGAAGATTACAAGTCCCAGTACTTTTAAATATAAGAATATTTTGACATTTTGACCTATCTACCAGCACTATTTAAAATGAAATAACAGTAAATCTCTTGCTTTTAATAAGCCCCAAGTTTTAGTTTCCGTGTTTTTGCAGAGTGGATATATAAAACACTTAAGAGGAAAGCAAACGGATGTTCTTGGCTCTGTTGAGTGGAAAAATCATTCCAAAGAACTCATGGAATCCTCTTCTTCAAAGACAGAAATGTTAAAAGTATTTTGATCTGTATCCACCAGAAATAATCCTGCTGCTTTCTGTCACTTGACCGACACAAACCAGTCATTAAGCCAAGTTTATTGCTCCTCTGTAGCACTGCAGAAACAAGAGGAGTCAATGTGAAAGGATGAATTCAGTCCATATGGCTCACCTTGGAATAACTGAAAGTTATTTCCCTGATAATGAGCATAAAACGGTTCACTAGAATAAATGGAGAACTCTGACCTGATGACGTTTTATAAGTGATTTATTTTATTTACTTTTACAGATACTTTCCCACAGATGTGATTACTGGTGGTTTAAGACAGTGGGTGATTTAATACACAGTGCCAAATCGGAGCTATCTTTTAATGAACTCTGCTTAAACTATGTAAGTGGTAGATCTCAAATTCCACCCAAAGCACTCACAAATGCACCACAGGGAATCTGCATATGCAAATGTATATGCATACAGATGCGGTAATGGGTTTGATTTTAGTATTCATTGTGGAAATTACGTAGTTATTATATATTAAGGGGTTAGAGGTTGAGATTTTAAAACTGGATGCTTATTTTCAATGTTTTAGAAGGGTTTTTTTGAGTTTTGTTACTCACCTTTGAGACAAGAAGTGATTTTTTCAACTTCTTAAAGAGCATAACATAATCTTTAATATTTTATTTAAATTTATGAAAGCATTTCCACTAGAAACATACAAAAATGCTGGAAAATAACCTTTTTTTGACACTGACAAAACAAAGATCATGCTGCTTAGTGATAATGCATCTTCATCAGTGCTTCACCCTGTGTGGTCCTTTCCTGAGCAGCTACAGTCTAACTTCTTCAAATGAAACTGCATTCATAGAGATTAATAGACCTAAACTGGCAATACTGTTGAGCTAGAATTGGAGCTTCCTGCAAATATTTCTTTTAAAATAATAGTATTAGACAATAGTCATTACAAAACAAATATTTTAAAAACAAAAAGTATAAATTAAAACACAAACGTCAAGAAAAGCAAAATATTTTGATTTAAAACCAAAACTCAAACATCAGGAAAGCTGGACAGACTCCACTGAACAAAAGTAACTTCTCGGAGAACAACTCCAGGGCAAATTCTTCCCATGACAACACTATCTTTGGCTCATTGTATCACTAAGTTGAAAAAAGCACTCTACATTTGTTTCATTTAGTATGTAAATTTGCTGTATGTGTCAATGAGAGGAAAAAAACTGTTTATGTATAATAACCCAAATTATCAGATTCCTGGGATGCTGGTACTATATTTAACTGAGCGAGAAGATAGCACTTGTTTTCCATCTTGTACGTCATACAGAAGATCAGCCAGCTGCCAAGGATGTGGAGAAGGATACTGGTTGTATGTAGCAGTCTCCAAATTGTTACTTAAAATGTAACAGTGCAGATGAATTTGTGGGAATAATGCTTATCTGATCTTTGAGTCGGAATGGGAAGCTGACAGCGGTGGGATGAAGAGCGGGCAGAAATAGAAGCAGCCAGGGATTACTCTGAGATGTTAATTAGAGATCTCCTGGTTTTCTGAAGCTATCAGGAGAGGTGAGGGAAGGTGGCAGAGAGACTGTTTAAAATAATGGAAAATGGCTTCATTTCTTGGTCACGTTTGTTTTAGACTTGTGATGCTGAAGGCCAGAATTTATGTTAACACTATTCTGACTGCACAACAAAATAAAAACCAGCGATCAGAAAGGAATCTTAAGAGATAAATTTTTAAAAAGGTTTTACAATGCTGCATCTTGTTGTTTAATGCTTTCTAATCACCGATTTTCTCGGAAAAATGCATTTTTATGAACATATAAAACCAGACTATAATCCAGTCTGTTAGCCATTCATGATTTCAGGGCTTAGCAACCCCTGCACAGTGTATGCACACAGCCACTCACCATGGCTTGGCTTCGCGGACGAAGATTTGGGAAGGGTTTTGCCCACGCTTATTGCAAGCACGTTGATGGCTGAAAAGGCCAATGCGGGATAGGCAAGACCAGTTGCAAAGAGCACACCGGAGGGTCTCCTTGGGTGGTATAGTCGAGGCACGGTTCTTTCTGCGCTGTCTTTTCTCCTCGAGACCAATTCTACGCGTGCTCTCAAAGGAGACAGCAGCGTTATGTATGGTGCGTCTCCAAATCTCCCGATTGGAGGCCAGGGTGGACCCCTGATGGTGGTCAATATGGCCTAGGCTGAGGTGTTGTTTCAGGGAGTCCTTATATCTCCTCTTTGGAGCTCTTCTCTTGCGGCAGCCGGTGGCAAGTTCACCATAGAACACGATCTTAGGGAGGCGGTGATCCGCCATCCCGGAGACGTGCCCTGCCCAACGCAGCTGCGTTTTCAGCAACATGACCTCAATACTGGTGACGTCTGCCTGTTCAAGGACAGCAACATTAGTCACGTAGTCAGTCCAGTGGATGTTTAGGATTGTGCGGAGGCAGCGCTGATGGAAGCGTTCGAGGAGTCGCAGATGGTGGCGGTAGATGACCCATGATTCAGACCCGTACAGAAGAGTAGGCAGTACCATGGCTCTGTAGACACTGATCTTTGTACTTTTCTTCAGGTGTTTATTGCACCAGACTCTTTTATGGAGTTTTCCAAAGGCTCTGTTTGCCTTTGCTATTCTGTTGTCTATCTCTTTGTCGATCGTGGCATCTGAGGAGATGATGCTACCCAGATAGCTGAACTGCTGGACTGACTGAAGCTCTGACTCGCCAATGGTGATGTGGGGATGATGGTAATCATCTTGTGGTGCTGGTTGGTAGAGAACTACTGTCTTCTTCAAGCTGACTTCCAGCCCAAAAAGCTCAGCCGCCTCTGCGAAGCAGGATGTTAAGTGCTGCAGAGCTGCTTCTGTGTGGGCAACAAGGGCGGCATCGTCAGCAAAAAGCAGCTCGCGGACAAGGTGATTCAGGGTCTTGGTGTGGGCCTTCAGTCGCCTTAGGTTGAAAAGGCTCCCATCGGTACGATATCGGATATAAATGCCGTCTTGTTCGTCGAGGTCTGCCGTGGCCCTTTGGAGCATCATGCTGAAGAAAACTGTGAATAAAGTTGGTGCGAGAACGCAACCTTGTTTCACACCATTGGCTATTGGGACGGGCTCAGAGAGTGCATCGCCATATCTGACTTGGCCGCGCTGCTCCTCATGTAACAGGATAATCATTTTGAGGAACTTGGGGGGACATCCTAATCGTTCCAAGATCTGCCACAGACCTTTTCTGCTCACAGTGTCAAAGGCTTTGGTGAGATCAACGAAAGTTACATAGAGACCCTTGTTCTGTTCCCTACACTTCTCTTGCAGTTGTCTGAGAACGAATACCATGTCTGTGGTACTTCTGTTGGCTCTGAAACCGCACTGACTTTCAGGTAGAAGTTCTTCTGCGATAGCGGGTACCAATCTGTTCAATAGTATTCTTGCGAGGATTTTTCCAGCAATGGAGAGCAGAGTTATGCCTCGGTAGTTTGAGCAGTCTGACTTTACTCCTTTTTTCTTGTACAGGGTGATGATGATTGCATCACGGAGATCTGGTGGTAGTTCGCCTCGTTCCCAACAGCGCACAACTAGCTCGTGAAATTTAGCATGGAGCGTTTGGCCTCCATGTTTCCAGATTTCAGGCAGGATTCCGTCGACCCCAGCTGCCTTGCCGGTTTTCATCTGCTGTATGGCCTTAAGGGTCTCTCCCATAGTAGGGGCTATATCCAATGCATTTTTCACCGTTTGTTTTGGGATGAGCTGGATTCCTGAGTCTTGGACTACACGGTTGGCACTGAAGAGAGTTTGAAAGTGTTCAGACCATCGATTCAGGATGGAGGTTTTATCTGTGAGAAGCGTTTGGCCATCTGCGCTGAGTAGGGGGCTTTGAACTTGGTGTGTGGGTCCGTACAGTGCTTTCAGAGCCTCATAGAATCCTCTGTGGTCACCCAAGTCTGTGTATAGTTGAGTCTTTTCTGCTAGGTTGAGCCACCACTTGTTCTGGATGTCTCGAAGTTTCTGTTGGAGTTTACTGCACGCAAGACGAAAGGCTGCTTTTCTTACATGGCAAGATGGCTGAGCGAGGTGTGCTTGGTGAGCAGATCTCTTCTTTGCCAGCAATTCCTGGATCTCTGGATTGTTTTCATCAAACCAGTCTTTGTTTTTCTTTGAGGAGAACCCTAAGGATTCTTCGGAGGACTGCAGGATGCTATTTTTAATATGTTGCCAAAGCGCTTCAGGAGAAGAGTCTATGGGATGGTCTTCAAGCCTAGTTTGAAGGTTTGCCTGGAAGCTGTCTCTCACTGCAGCTGTTTGAAGATTGTTAACTTTGAGCCTCCTCCTCAGAATGCCGCCCCTCTTAGGTTTGGGCTTAAAATGGAGGTTAAGTTTGCAGCGCACAAGGCGGTGGTCTGTTTGACATTCTGCACTAGGCATCACTCGGGTGTGACAGACATCGCGAACGTTTCTCTGGCGCACTAAGATATAGTCAATGAGGTGCCAGTGTTTAGATCGAGGATGCATCCAGGTTGTCTTCAGGCTGTCTTTCTGCTGGAAGATAGTGTTGGTGATGGTAAGCTGCTGCTCAGCACAAAACTCTAGCAAGAGGCGACCGTTGTCATTGCAGTTTCCAACTCCATGCTTGCCTAGTACTCCTTTCCATGCTTCAGAGTTCTTACCTACTCGGGCGTTGAAGTCACCAAGGATTATGATCTTATCATCTGCAGGAACCTTTTGAGTAAGGCGGCACAGATCGGTGTAGAATTTGTCTTTTTCTGTAGGGTCAGCTTGGAGAGTTGGGGCATATATGCTGAAGAGAACAACATGTTGCTTGTTGTGTAGCGGGAGGTGTAAGGAGATAATGCGATCGGAATGACCTGTTGGCAAATTTTCAAGTTTAGAGGCGATGGAGTTTTTAATCATGAAGCCAACTCCGGAATGATGACTTTCGGTTTTGGGTTTGCCTGACCAATACAGTGTGTAGCCGGCACCATGTTCTTTAAGGCTGCCTTCCTCATGAAGGCGAACTTCACTGAGAGCAGCAATGTCGATGTTGAGTCGTGACAGTTCGTGAGCAATTATAGCAGAATGGCGTTCAGGACGCCCACTGTCTGCTGTATCGAGCATGGTTCTGATGTTCCAACATGCGAGTGTCAATCTGGACACACCTTTGGAGGCAGGTGTATGCCTTTGTCTCTTTGTCTTTGGTTGACCGCAGAAGAAGATGCCTGTTGGCCGCGGCTAGCCAACCGGATTGGAAGGGGAGATGAGCTTTGGTTAGGCCACCTTTTCTAGGCCCCTCTCCATGTGGAGCAAGCAGTGCTCTCCTTGAAAAAGGCTGCTTGGTCATTCAGGATGCTGCCGAACGAGACTGTCATATCCTGGGTCAGTCTCAAGCAACCAATGTCCTGAACCGCCTGCATGCAGGGTTGGGTCTGCGGCTTCCAGTGACATCTTTCCACCTGCCGTTTCGTCCCTTGCCTGTTGCTACAGGGCTTTGCAAACGTGAGCACACCCTTCAAGCCTGCGCGGTGGATTTTTTTTAGGTGAGGTGCAGCGTGCGCGAGACTGGCCCCACCCTTTACACCTGAGGTTCATCTGCCAGGGCCTAGCGAGCTTGGACGGTGACAGCGAAGTCCTCAGGTCGTAGGTTTGGTTAGAATATCCTTCTCTTAGATGGATGGCCTTACAGGGCTAAACGAGCTCCATCTGCCCGGGTTTGGAGTTAGAGTTGTCCTTCTCCAAGGATGGTTGCCCGAAGGCCAGTGAGCCCATCCTGCCCGTGGACACACTTTGTCTGACCCTTCAGTTGAGACCTGTCAGGCTTGGGAGACCCTACTGGAGGCATAGGCCACCACCAGCATAGCTCTCAACTTCGCAAGGGCACGCAAGCTCTTTCCCCACGGCAAGGGGGTGCCCGTGAAAGAGACACAGCCACTACACCAAGCTCTGTCAACAGCGATTTCCACCTTTGTGGAATACTTACAAGGAACTCAAGCCATGTGGTATACAAGGCCATGTGTTGTCAAGCATGACCCTAAGCAAGCTGCTAAAATTACACATTCGAGCTAAACTAACACTTGAAAGAAAATCATCAGAAAATTATGGATTATTGTACTTACCATGAACATTTAGGTTAAAATACTTCTTGGCACTTCCAGCTATGTTTTCCACAATGCAGATGTACCTGCCAGTATCTGTTATTTGGGAATTCAAAATCTAAGAAACAAAACCAGATTGTTGTTGAGCTAATACATAACTTACTGTCAAAGAATCAAGTGGAGAGAAGTAAGCTCAGTTCTCTAACTTTTAATAGTTTCTTACAATTTCATTCATTGATAGGAAGGGGCAGTTCTTCAGAATACAGTATTTTCTTACAAAAAAAAAAGCAGTACATTTTGCAATAATTAAACTCTGTTAGGGGAACTGGAACAAAACAGGTTATTTTAAAGAAAGTTATTTCACTGATGCCATTCACGGCATGGCCCCACCAACAGCTGGGTCAGCACAACTGAGGAAACTACCCAGGAGTGAAAAGCAGCAGCTGAGGGACTGGAATAAGGGACAAAAATACCTTAGGTTTGCAGCGCCTTGTAGACAAAAAACAAAAACAAACAAACAAAACCGGAATCACATACTCAATAAATCTAAACAGTTTTGTCTTTATGGGCAGCTTGTTTTTGTGATGCTAAAAATCAGTTTTTCATTACAACCTACCTCTAACCTCCTTCCATGGGACAGAAACATGTGTCTGTCATTTTCTGCTAGGAGGTGCCCATCCTTTTGCCAGGTAATACTTGGAGAAGGGCTGCCACTGGCAACACAGTCCATCGCTGCAACCTTATTCACAAGCACAGTCACCTCCTCAGGCAGGTCACCATCAACTCCACTGATGGTTGGTGGTACTACAGAAGAGCAGAAAGCAAAAATCTCCGTGTTTTCTGATGTTTGTTCGTTGTTCTTAAGATTGCAGACCAATTTTTTAGATTGGGTTTTTAAAAGAGCGGTGGAGTCTTCACTGAATACAGTGGATGATAGTAAAATACCATCAGTAATCCATCCGGAACAGATCAGTGTAACTCAAAGGACTGCAGGAGAACTAGGTTTATTCACAGCAGCCATAAAGAAGAGAACGTGAGAACTCACTTTCCAGTTAGTCCATTGTGTTCTTCTCTGTCAGAATAAAAGAGAATTTCCAAAGCAGGACCCCTTCCTAATAATAAATCAGCATTTTTGGTGGTAGATACAGAAATAGAGATAAAGAAATAAGCATTTCTCAAGGCAAAACCATTGAGTACCTCAAGAGGCAATGCAAGCAGCACACAAAAGCTTTGTGCCATGTTTGTAAACAGATCATATGAAAGGGATTCTGCAGGCAGTCAATGGTTGATCTAAATCATCAGTTCCCTTAAGCCTTTGGGAGTTTTGCAGGTATTTTAGAAAGCCATGACCAGAACAAGGAGAGAGAAAAGTCTAGTAAGTCAGAATTTTGAACGACAAGCTGGATAGGGAACCAGAGGTACCAAGATAAAACCTGGATTTCTACATATAGTTTTCTTTCTGGTGAAGCATGATATGGCTAATGCAGCTGAGTTCCTGTAATAACCTAAAACCACACTGAACTAACATCATAAACGCTATTTTCACCCAATTCTGTATACTTCTACAAAACTCCAGCACCCTATATAAACACATTAATTTCATAATTTACAAATACGCAGAATTTCTCAACTTTAAAAACATTAAGTAAAACTGGACTGTAATGCTTCATTAGTTTCCACAGAACTCTTTATTTTTTTGTCATTAAAAAGAAAAGCAGGAAAGCTTACAGAGCACACGGACATCGTAATGAATGGAATCCTCCCCAGCTTCGTTCACCGCCACACACATGTATCTCCCAGCATCTTCAGCCTGTGCCCGTGGAATCTGCAACACTCGGCCTCCTGGAAGGAAAATGTATTCAAAATTTAAATGCAGCATCCAGCAGTTTACAGAATTTCCCCACCACATTTCACTAGAGACTTGAGCAAGCAAATTTATGAATGGTCAGCATTTGTTCTGAATTACAAGTAACTAAACTTATTTCCTAGCTACTTTTTCTGCTGGCAGATACTTAGAATTCAGCAATGTTCACACCGAAATGTTAGAAAAGACTAATTAATTCCACAGCAAGGAATAATGCTCTTCAGCAATACACAGCCAAACATGATTCTTCAATCAAAACCAGAAATATTTCTCAGCAAGGTGACAGAGAATTAATAGGCAAAAGGAAATATAAGCACAGAATATTCTGGTAAAGCTGTTCCAAACTGAAAATTTACTTCTGAAGCTTATAGGTACTTCTCACTCTATTCCTGATTTAAAGCATAGCCACATAAATAGCTTCAGAAAGAGAGGACATGTTAGGAATACATTAGGGGAGAGGTTGTCATGGAATTCCCAACAGGTAAGCAGACAAAAAGACATTATGCCCACCACTGCCCTTCTTTACACGTGCCATCCCAAACCCCGCTCTGCATAGAAAGGCTCCCTTTTTGTACTCTCAGCATTATAAGCAGCTCTTTCCCTTTCCCATATGAGGTTAAGTAGGAGCTCATAGCCAATTTTCTTCTGGAAACCTCATTTCCGTGCCTCGCTCCCTGGTTAAGAGACTTTTCTATTCCAATGATGACTTTGCCAAAGTAAAACTTAGTAAGGAAATAAATCAGGAGCACATCGGCGAGAAGGTATCATTGTCGTATTTTATTTTTTCAACACATCATATGGAAGTTAAGTAGTAACATTTGCACCATTTTAAGGACTACTTTTTAAAAGAAAGAAGAAAACAGCTTAAGTCAAAGGACTGAAGAGAAACATTTCCAGGCAAGAAAGTCTGAAAAGAACATTTTCAGAAAAGCATTTACCCCTTTTGTAGGGAAAAAAAGTTTGTTATTATTACAGAATATTAACGGCACTAACGCCATTTCTTAAGGTCAGAGAGCGACATCTGACTACTCACCTGGCAGTATCAATACTTTATCGGTAGAGCTCAGAGGATAGCCATCTTTATACCATGTAAGAACCGGAGGTGGAACAGCATTGGTCTCACAGTACAGTGAAAGGGGGTTGTTGACAATCACATCTTTACTTTCTCCACCTCTTCCTGCATCTACTGTTTTACCACCTTCCCACTTCTTAGGAAGCTTTTGGAAACTAGGAGGAACTACACTCAAGGAGGGGAGAAACGTTAGAATTTTACAAGCAGAAACAGCTAGTTCTAAAGTCAAGAAATGAGGAGATACTGTGATTGTTAAATAGCAGCAATAAAAATCAAGCATATTAAATTAACCCCTTCCCCTAGTTTAGATCAGCAGAATGAACAACTGAGCAATCTAATGAATATTTTCTGAAGACTAACAAACAACAGGGGAAGAAGACCTGATAACAAAATACGGAGGGTATTAATCAACAATAACACTTGAATAGGAAGTTATTTGGTTTTACTCAAGTTCGAATTTTCTCTAAATTTTCAGAAACAACTAATGATTGTTTCCTTGTAGTTACACACAGGGCATGGGGCAACAAGATGCTTATGTGTGGGACCTCTAAGCACTACTCAATACAGATAAATAAAATATGATGTCCTAATTTAAGTTAAATGAAAACTTTTTCATGTAGCTTAGATCAAGATCAGAGTTACTATGTCATTCCACTGACTTCAGGAACACAAAAAAAAATACAAAAGAAAGAATAATCAAATACCACATTTCTTAAAGATGAACAAAATACACATGAAATAAAAATTACAAAAAACACAGAAACACTGGATTAGACCAAGCAGGTGTAAAGGATACAAAATTATGAAGAAATATTCCAAAGGGAGGCTGCCAGAAGAATTTCATTATTTGAACTCTGTTTACCTTGGATATTTACATCAAATTCCACCTCATCTTCTCCGGCAATGTTGGATGCCAGACAAGTGTAACGACCGGTGTCCGATACTTGAGCCTCCTTAATCTGCAGAGTGCGGCCACTGGCTTGGATCATGACATGATCATCTGGTTTAAGTGGCTGCAATGTAATTTTATGTGGAAATTAATACGTGGCAAAACGTACACTAGAAAAAGCCATATTTGTGGAAGTAATATGATGTCATCTTTTCAAAACCCTTCCTAGGACAGAATACTGGGAGTAAGAGCATATTTCGGTTTTGGTACTTCCTCTGCTTTGGTATCACCACCAAAAGAACATCCTTCATTTTTTGTTAATGCTTGCAGCAAGGCCTTCTTTCCACCTGCCCAAAGAAAGGAGCCGCTTAGGACACCAAATTACTGAGGGTCGCCATTTAGGAACCAGTCCTGAGCTGGGTACTCCTGGGACAGCAGCCTCAGCCACAGGTGAGCAGCCCAGCTCTTCTCTCATTTGCTCCTCCTCTCCTTCAGACCAAAAGCTTTTCCTCCCTCAGTAAACCTGATGAAGCTTCAAGTTCCTGGAGACAGTTTTATTTTCATGATTGTCAAATTGTGGCGGCTGGTATTCTAAGAGAATGCGGTTTTACATCACTCCTAAGCCCAGCTGCAAGTTGCTGATAAGAGGAGGAATGCCATCCCTATCAGGCAAAGGCTCTGGTGACATCTGATTAAATCAGGCTGAACTCACTGGCCAAGCCAATGAGCTGATGGAAAACTTGCACGTGTAAGGTCTCAGTTTTCTGAGATGAGTAACTCCATCTAACTCATTGTACAGCCACACAACCACTAGGATCTGCTGTCCAGCAAAGTCATGGTGTGAACATAAAACAGATGCAGCAGCAACAGAGATGTAGGACTAGATGTTACTGTTCATAGAATTTACCAAATCACAGAATCATTTAAGCCTGGGCCAGGCCTGGACAACCCCAACGGGGAAGAAATTGTTCCTCATGTCCAACCTCAACCTCCCCTGGAAAACTTCAGACCACTTCCTCTCGTTTTATCGCTTGTTCCTGGGGAGAAGAGAACGACCCCCACCTCACTCCAACCTCCTGTCAGGGAGTTGTTGAGAGCAAGAAGGTCTCCTCGGAGCCTCCTTTTCTCCAGGCTCAACGCCCCCCCACCCCAGGTCCCTCAGCTGCTCCTCAGTGCACTTGTGCTCCAGACCCTTTGTTGTCCTTCCTGGAGTAAGAGGCTCAAAACTGAACCCAGTATTCGAGGTGTGGCCTCACCACTGCCCAGTACAGAGGGACAATCATTGCCCTGGTCCTGCTGGCCATGCATGACAGAACTGACTGTACTAATACAAGCTGTATCTCTCAATAACGGAAACGGAACACACTCAGGAGCCAGCACTGAACTCCTGGCCTGCAGGGGACAATTAGTTTAGTCCATGGATGTTGAGTGAAAGCCATTGCCCAGGGTCAACCTGAAAAAGAGCTGCTGGATGGTTTAATTGCTCTGACTGTGGCAGCAAGCTGCTTACAGCCACTGTCTTTCCTCAGGGACCTCTCAACTCCACTCAACACAGTATTTCATTGGCAATACAATCAGTACACTCAGGCGGTCCCAGAATTACAGTATATGCTTGGAACAGTCAGAGGGTGTATGCACAGTTTCTGCTGTGACTCCAGGCAAACTTTCTGCATGCTCAGTAAACCCAGGAAGAGCTGCAGCAGTCTGATCAGCCGCACGATAAGTTCCCTACCAAGAACAGCAAAGGCAGGAGATGTTCCATTCTCCTTTCTTACAGAAGAGTTGCACTGTTTCTTTTTTATTTATAGCCAGCCCCCCAGAGACTGCACATCAGGACGATTCTGTCACACTGCCCTGCCAAACTGACTCTCCTCCAGAGCAATGCTGTTGTGAAGGCTGTGTGTGGCAGGAACCACACCTCGTTCCCCCTCGTAGAGGATCCAGATGCTTTCGTGGCTTTGAGAGCTCTGCCAGGACCAAGCGGGAGGCTCTCTGCAACTTTTAAGGGCAGCCCTTAGAGGAGTCAAGCACAGGGGTGTTCTGTAACAGGATCTTTGGGGACTTTACACAACAGCAAAGGGGCATGTGGTCATACCAAGGGATGCTACTGCTCGGCAGGGCCCTCCCCCTTCAAAGTACAGGCTTGTGGTAGGCCCTGAAAACTCCAGCACAGATGTCTCAGCAGCACTGCCAAGCACCCAAAAAAAGCAAGGGCATCAATTTGTGGGGGTCTGGCACACAGCAAATGTCCCACAATGTGTGTGGGGGTGACCCTGCCAGCAGGACAGTGAGGAAGATGACTTCCCGCTGAGTTCAGCAGTGGGAGCAGGCCTGTTCCGCGGCAGGAATGTTCACTGACAGTGCACACACAGTTGTTTCTGTACAAAAGCCACCCATGAGAAAATTAAGTTTGTGACTGGCCTGTCCATCCTTGTACCAGCTGATGGCAGCAGCAGGAATGGCGTGAGCTTCACACTCCAGGGTAAGGCTGTGGTTTACTTTGATCTTCACTTCTTTAGGAGAAAGACCCATCCCTGAGATATCCCCTTTGATAATGGTGGGTGGAACTGCACAAAAACAAAGGGATGAGAGGGACTCTCGTGACTTACAGTCTTAGGGAGCATTTCCAAATTAAGTGGGCAAAGAGAAAGCCTGGATGATAACCTCAGGGAAAGCAAGGGCATTCCCCCTATAACCTGCCTCTTCCTTATAGCTGAATTTTTATTTTTTTATACATATTAAACTATTTTTAGTATATGTATACTATATAAAAATATATAAAACTGTGTTTAACAGTTTTAGACATGCAAACCTGACTATAGCCTTTCCTAGCTATAGCACTTCATTATGTGTTTGGTTTGAATCCTATAAAGTTCAGCGTACTCCAGTCATTACAAAGCATTTTAATGGAAACTAATATTCTCTGAAACATATGTCTGAACTGAAGTCCACTCTCAGAGTAGCTGGTCAAAACTCAACATTTCCATGCCATTGAAATCCCAGTGTTGCAAAATCTCGTTTCCTTCTGGATCAGAACGAAAACAGAACATTTCAAAATTCTTAAGCTACCCCCCACTCTGGTCTCCTAATATCTTGTAAATTATTTCAAATGCTTTCAAAGCATTTTCCATTCATTGTGCAATGGGCAATTTTAAATTCTCCCTAATGCTTACAGCACCGTAATAACTGACAGCTGCAATGGCATTTGGGGGTGGGGGGCTTTATGTTCCTACATAGCCATACTTCGATAATGAACTCTTTTGTCATCTTCTCATTACTCCAAATTGAGTGGGGCCTTATTAGGGACTTAGTGTAATTCAAATAACAGCATGGTTACTGTGAGGGAGCAAACCAAACTCCAATTCAGACTAGGAAATTAAAAAAAAAAAAAGATGAAAAATTATGCTCCACTGAGCCCATAACGAAGAGTTTAAGCATTAAAACTCGAACATTGTGCATTATTAGGCAGAGATGTTCAAAGGACAATGTGCTGACAGGAAGCCTGGAATGCAAAAGTTTTCATGCTAACAGTATTTTATGGAGAGATATAAAAATAATATCCTCCTGATTTACCTTGCTCAAGAAAGGTTCCTCCTTTTTTTCTGTAATAGCTTCTCTGCTCATGAAATTCTCTTCTCACACCTCCCTCCCACTGTGCTGCACTCGTCTGATTTGAAAATCATTACCAAAAAAAGCATTTCAGAAGCAACTGGAGTTCAACGTTTCTGAAATGTCTTCCCCTGAGTGGTACAAAGATTTATAGCCCAACAGCAGCCTTTGTAAAGGATGCACTAAGAAAGATCTCCAGTGTCCTTCCTCAAGCAAAGCCAGGAGCTAATGCAGATGTTTGGTAAACAAAGCCATTAACAGAATTCTTTGTGTTCACATGGACAGGTAACACCGCAATGGGGAAAAATACAACAGTAAAAAAAAAAAAGTACTGGAAGGATTTCCTTACTGTAGACTTTTACTTCATAGTGTTTCAAAGTTTCTCCAGCCTCATTTGTGGCTATACAGGTATATCTTCCAGCATGGTCCTCCTGTGCATTTAGAATCTGCAGGGTTCGACCACCTGCCAAAAGAACCATTCTTTAATAGCAGCTGTATTATGCTCTTGCTTCCCGACTATTTAAATAGTTTTGCAGTGTATTTTCAATCCTTTGGTCCAAATTCTGCTCTTAGATGCGCACAAAAAGCTGATTGCTTACCACCATGTATGCTGTGTGTAATAAACGTGCATGATTTGCAGGAGTGCTTTGCATCACGACTCCTGTTCTTACAGATTCTCGGAAAATCTGTTAATGTGGTTCTGTACAGGAAATTTCTTGAGGATATTTAGACAGGAAGAAGTGATTTAGGGTTCTGCTCTTCATTCACGGAAGAATGGAAAGGAGACATAATCGGTAAGACTAAGCAAAACCAGCCTATTCAATAATCAGAGGAGTTTAGGCCTTCAGGTGGCCTCACAACTTTGATTTTCCTTCTCATAGTATCCTGTTTATTTCTCATTTACACGGTCTGTGTTCTCAGAGGTGAGCCTCTACTTAACTGGGCTGCAGACTGCACTCCTAGAAACTGGGCCCCCGTGTAGTAATTCAATCCCTTGCAATACTGACTCGTTCTTCCTCTGAACACTTGCAATTAACAACGAAGTACTTGCTCATCTAACATTACTTAAGTGTTACCAGTGAAGCTTGTTCCTGTTTTCCTCTTCCACAGATGTGCTGGGTAAGAGTTACACCAGAAATTAAAAATGGCCACCGACTAATGACCTAGAAGAATGCCTTCTCGTTCTTTTTACTAACGTTGCTGTTTATATCTCTCTCCATCTAATTTTCACACTTAATTTCAAGTTATTTCCATTCATTATTAACTCAGATGAACTTGTTTACTATCATTTAGCTTTAAGGAACAAAAGGATAAATACCTGAACACAAATGAAATACAAGTAAAGAATCAATTAATTGTAAAGCACTTAAAAACTACTGGAAGGGGAAGTGCTACTAAAGTACAAACATAGCCCTTAATAGAAATACATCCTTTGATTTTCCAAAAAATCTGAAACTGGAAACTAAACAATAAAAGAATAAAGTGTTATATTATTTCTCAATGACAACAAATATTTTACCTGGCAGAATGCGGATATTTCTGTTGGATTCTAAAGGATTATCATCTTTCAGCCAGGTGATTGTAGCTGGAGGATATGAGTAAGCCTCACAAACCAGTGATGTTGGGCTGTTGAGGATAACAGTGATGTCTTCTGCACGCCCACTGTCTTCTGCACCCACAATGGTTGGAGACACTAGGAACAACAAAAACATTAACCACAGGAAGCACGTCTATGAAAAGCCAATCTTCTGTTCCCTGATCACTCTAGAAAGCTCGTGGCAGCCTTAAATAGCTGCACAGAAGGCATTTCTGTGAGGTCCAGCACCAGACATCATTCATCTGGTTACATTGTCCTGAAGTCAACAGTCAGCCCACATCAGTGGAACCGACCCACCCTTCATCTCTGACAAGCACAGGTCGCCAGGAAGCCAGTCACCGCTTCTTGGGCAGCAGCTGGAGACCCACTGCTCAATGATCCTGCGAGCAGTGGATCAGTAGGAGGCATAAGCCTAGGAAACGAGGATGTGGAAAACAAACTCCTCATTGTTTGCATTCAGTTATGCAATAACCATCATGAATAAAGCAAACTGCATCCGGTTTCAGCTTTGATGAAGAGATCACAATCTGAAGTGCTCTTCAGATACTCCTTCCTTGAATCACAATAGGCCAATATACTGTCCTGCTCATTCCATACAGTGTCCTGCTATAGTTGTGCATTTTCTAGCTCTGTATTGTCTAAAGTACAGAACTGCTGCTTCTATTGAACTACTACTGTTTATCAATTACTTAGCTATGAAACTTTAATCATAGCCTAGCAACATAAGCATTGCTGTAATCAAAATACTACAAAATTCCACTGAGATTATCTGTTTTTCCCTGAGATGAGTATTTTCTCTGCAAGAACCAGCCCAGCTGTCTTACCCAGCACATTAAGGTTGTAACTTTTGCTCTTATCTCCAGCTGCATTGGATGCAATACACGCGTATCTCCCCGTGTCAGTGACTTGAGCATTGGTGATTTGCAGGAAATGCCCACTGGACAGAAACTTGTGATCTTCATCCTCAGTTAGTGATTGCCCATCCTTTATCCACGTGACCTGTGGTACAGGGTTCCCTTAACGGAGTGAAGAAAATTGCAAGTATTAGCTGTTGCATAGCCTCTAGGATACGCCAAGATTTCTGAAAAACCAGAAAAATACAGCTTCAGACGCCGTTTGAAATATATAATTCAGGGAGATGTTTTAGAATACTTGTTCTAATAAGTCTTTGAATCTCCTGAAGTAAAAGACACCGTAGGCCTTGGGAGAAGAAATATCACAGCAACTGTCCTCTTGGTTATACAACCTTTCTAAGAAGGTGCGCTTAAGTCCTGCTATAAGCGCCATGGTTAAATCTGAAATTTAAAGATTTCATGGAACTGAAAATTCCATTAAAAACAAGCTGTTCAGAACCAGAGATGAGCGACACCATGGGTTTGATCACTAAACATAATATTGTATACTTTTACCTGTCACTTCACATGTTAGGGTAACTCTGTGCTTCGCTTTCACTTTCACATCTTCCAATTTATTTTCACCCACGATCCCCGGAGGCACTGCCAACAGACAATAGGACAATGTCACCAAGTATTACTTGCAACAAATTTAAATACCACAGGCACACTTAGCATATGCTTGCCTTAATCATATCAATCAATGATCGGCTCAGATCTACCAGAAACAAGTCCAGATGTGAGACACTGTAGTGCTGATCTGCCTGGACAACAAATACACCACCTCTTCTGCACCCTTTCAGTCCAGATAAAGGGTGAAAGAGGACCACAGACCCATAAAGCACTCACCTCACTTTGTCTTCAGCGCCAGAGATACTCAGGGTGCTGAGGAGCAGGGTCAGTAGGGCAGTGTTTCTGAGAACGGGCAGTAGGGCAATGGTGATGAGCACTTGTTAGTGGGCCCAGGTTTGCTTTTATGCACCAGCAGGTTTTGTAAGTTCGTAAACAAGTCTTATCACCCATATTAAGCAGCAAGTGATTTATTTGTTCAAAACCATGTGCTCAAGTGATGCTTGTTTTCCAACAGTAACTGAAAGCACCTATCTAGAACTCTAGGGACAGAAATGATTTATTACAGGAAGAGTCAGCTTGTCTATCCATGTACCATGTCGGTGGTTTTTTCCTTACAAACATGTTCAAAGCAGTGCAAGAGGTTACCAGCGAGTGGATGTTGTGGAAAGGCATCCACGTGTTTTATGCAAATCTAGCGAATTCCACACAGGCAGGTGAACAAGCTAAATAGGTCTAAAGGCACCCTGCTGCGGTACAAATAACATTTCTCTAGAGAAATAGAAGACGAAACCATACCCTTAAAATACCTATCCATTTCCAAGAGCTAACTCAGTACAATGAAACTCTTACTGTATGGTTGACCACTTGATGATGTGTTTCCAAACAGTCTTGGTCACCAGAACTACAAAGATTTATGTGCTTTTGGATGAGAGAGGCCAGACTGTGAACGTGCTGGTGAGTAGCTGTGGTGGTGAACAGCTCTGATCAACGACTTCGGTCAAAGTAGAGGCATTTGTCAATTCAGGCCAAAAGAAAATGGCACTACAAATCAAAGTAGATGGGGAGTGTAGCAGGTTGGAAAGGAGGCCTGGAGTGAAAAGAAAGCAAGCCCCATCTCCAAGAGATTTTGGAAAGCTTTGTAACAAAAATGCCGGACTAGGGAGCCAGGTACTACACTGTAATAATCCCATAAAATGCAAACTTTCAGCCTAGGTAAAAGACCTAGAGAGAGAGGAATTAAAATATATTCAGCAGCTTCTTTGTGATCTACCACTAAGATAGAAGCAAAAGTTTTACAAAAATAAGATGCACGGTAATATACAGAATTAATCAACAGAGAAAAATAATGTTACACCACATTTTTGATACTAATGAAGGGTACAGACTAGAGTGAAGAAGAAATGAAAGAGGTTTTGCCATTCCAGTTCAGAGATGCGAAGATACTACTTTGGCTTGTCTAAAAGCTGGCCTGTGAATAGGACGTGTGGTGAGACACGGTTTAGTAGAATTTAGCGTGCAAGAAGAGGTGGCCAGTACTGGCACTTTCACCAACTTGTGGTGCAATCATGATCCAACTCCCTGCTGTGATTGTACAAGCAATGCAAAACAGACTTTTCTACAGATTCTAGCGTCCAAATGTAACGATACGAAGAAGCGTTAACTAGTGAAGGGATTAGATGGGAGAAAATATAACCTAAAATCATGAATTTCAGGACTTAAGTCAGGCCAAACAGAGCGACTCATTACTTTGTCCCCAAAATAATACAGTAAGATATCACATATTAATTTCAGAAATATGACAAAGCCACACCAAGCATTCTGTAAATATATAGATGTTATGCTTATTACACCAAACTCTCCGTGCAAACTGGTTCACCTGCTGCACCTCCTACACCAATTTAGAGAAACAGTGGTATGTCTCTACACTGTTCCCATTTACAGTGAGCTGGTGAATATTCTGTGTCGCTATCAAGCTATATTCCAGTAACTTTCCCCTTGAAAGACAAAGAAATTACCGGGGCGAGGGAAGGGAAGACTGAACCGCGGAATTTTCCACTTAGCCCACTTGAAATCATCTTCACTGAGTGTTTTTCTTCAAGGCAAACAAAGCCTATACAACAGAGATTCCCAGAACCCTCAAGAACACCCTGCTACTAAAACCCTCCAAAGAAAACAGTAAAACAATGGATGTTTTTCAGTGTTTATCCATCTCTTTCATTCTACCAGACTTACTCTTCCATGAGCTCATCAAATAAACACGAACTGACATGAATGCGAGTTATCATTTGCAGGCTGAATATGCATAAATCAGCTGACAGCAAGGGAAGCTGATAGCACTCAGCACCTCAGAGAAAAGAAACTTAGGGGAAAATTATGTACAGTAATGCTGTAAAACCACCTGCATCAGGCCTGGTAATCATTGATGAAAATAACAAATAGTGACTAAACCGAAAAGCTGTATTTTCTAGGGAAAATGTTCTTTTTTAAAAAGAAGTACTGTCACAAAATTACACATTAACGGTTCCAGCCAGCCACCTAGAAAGGCTGCTGTACCAGTCCTTGCCTAAATACGTTAGCAGGATCACCCACCACCACACTTTATATCCTCTACCATACCAAGGGCTTTACCGACTGCAGGTTTCCACTAGATCAGAGATCTTTGTGGCAACAGATTACTACCATCGCGCCACTCGTATATACATATTATACTCAGTGCTGCACAGTAACGGCGGTTTTAATTCACAAGTATTATCATACAGGGTTGCACCTTTCTTCATTTGAGCATTAGATGCAACAGATTCACATGAATTTCGTATGGGTTCT
This sequence comes from Bucorvus abyssinicus, assembly GCA_009769605.1. Taxonomy (NCBI): domain Eukaryota; kingdom Metazoa; phylum Chordata; class Aves; order Bucerotiformes; family Bucorvidae; genus Bucorvus; species Bucorvus abyssinicus. Next base: position 8,804,153 of record CM020034.1, on the reverse strand, counting down.
GGGACCATAGTTTTCTTTTGACTTTGTGACCAGTTTAAATTCAGTCCGGTGCCAGTTAAAAAAAAAAAAAAAAAAAAAAAATCACACTATTCTCCTCCCTGCTCACTCCTGTCACCTTCCTTTCACCAACGCTGGCTTTTCTAGGCTGTACAGTGAACCAGTAGGGAAGCGAACTGGCTGAAAAAGACCTGACCAGGAAAACACAAACCACCACCTTCCCCAGACCACCTAACAAACCAAATCACCTCATCCATCATACCCAAGGGAGAGTAGTGAAGCTATGAGCAACAAGAAACAGAAGAGAGGATGGGAGTCTGGCTGTGGGCATCTCCCAGCCTTCCATCCAACTGAAATAACAACATAAAGGAAGCCAGTTACATTGATAGAGTTGCTTTCCAGAAAAGAAACAAACGACAAAAACCAGAAGTATCTGTCAGTTATTCCAAATTATGCCTGCAGAACCTTCATGTTAAAAACTAAACAAACAGCAAATTCACATGTAGAAGTAACTTCCCTTTAAAAACCTGTTTTTCTGACCATGTTATGAAATTCACTTTTTTCTTCCCCTCTAAGGACATTAATTTGGGCTCAATAATTTTTAAAATAACCAAGTATACAGTAGACCTCTTCTTCTGCTTCTACTGCACTTACCTAGAACAGAAAGGTCAAAATCTTTCCTCACTTCCCCTGCCGCACTGGTCACTACACACGTGTATCGGCCTTCATCTGCGACACTCGTGTGGGTCAAACGGAGCGTCCTGCCCCCTGAGGAGAAAGTCAAAAAACGTACCATCATCAAGTCCTGCTCCAACCAGCATGCTCCCAAATTGTCTGTGCTCTTAATTGTTTTATGTTTTCGTTAAATTTATAGCTGTATTTTTTTTTTTAAATGTAGTCTACTTTTTAACGTGCTTTGTTTTGTTGAATGGACATTAGGAGAAAGTGACTGACCTTACTCCTAGTTCACCATTTCTGCTCAGGCCCTCAGCTCCTCAGTGCTTTTAGACCTGTGCTTAATGATCATACTACTCTTCCTAGTCAGTAACTTCCAGACTACCCTGGCATATCTTTTTTTTTTTCCCCCCTCCAGAAATTTAAGTGAAGTTTGAGGCATTCAGACATTTTCTGAGAATTTCTGGAGGAAGTCAGAGACCAACCGGAACAATTGCTGAAAACTTCAAGACATATCTGTAGAGGTTGTGTGAAGAAAGTCAAGCCTGCTCCACACAGGTCCCTCAAACTACATGCAGGGGTTCAGTGCGCGCACAATTCACTGATCAGCGCAGATGCTGTGGATGGGGCAGGAACACGGTGTTTGCAATACACGGGACTTGTGCACGCACTTCTGTGCAGGAAATGCTGACAGAATACAGTCTTAGACAGCAGGATTTTCATTCATATCAGTACTTTGCTACATTGAGAATCTAAATGGAAAAATAATAAAGCCTCATGAGAGTGGGTGGGGGAGTGTGTATACATAAGTTCATTTTTATAAACACATGCAAACAGTCCTTAACAGTATTCTCCCATGTACAGATAAGGACTAAAATTCCAGTCCTCTCTTCTAGCATTTGTATTAATTGTGCCATCAATAAAAACAACAGGTGACAACAGCAGCACTGGTACACATGGAATGTTTTAAGAGAACAGATTTCTCCTAACACTATAGCAGCTGGCAGAACACATTCGGGCACACTAGTTTAAAACGAAGAAGATTCACAATACATTTGACCAAAACCACCAAGAATATCCTCACTTTGCCACAGCAGAACAACTTCTCTTTGCATCCTTTTTGGCAGACGAACAGCAAATCAGACATCAGTGAGCATTTAAGTGCAAAAACAAATGTGGTGGCCATCCCTCAGCCTTTCCCAGTTTCTACTTAGCAGGTCTCACATTCACAATCATTACTCCGCAGTACATCGCATCTGAACTGCGTGTCTCCTGCCTGCAGATATCCACAGGGCCTCGTTATAGGGATATAGCCCAGAAATTTGTTCCTGGAAGGAAGAAACTGCTTAACCTGCTTGATGGATACGCCTCTGCCCAAGGAATTCTTCCTGCTGGAGGGAGTCCTGTGAGACTGAGGAAGGCTCTTCTTGCAGCCTCATGTCACCCTGATCCCTTCTCCCATCCACACTGAACAAAACCATACAAGAAGAAAAATGAAGCAGATATCTGCCTGCAGGAGACTGTAACTTTCTCTGGTATCACGTATCACAGCAGATCCAGGGCTCCAGTGCTGAGGCAGGATAAGATTTTCTATATTTAGCTAAAACTTAAAAGTTTTTCTCCTTCATAAAGCTAGCATGCAGCTTAGCGCGTGATCTGCACGGAAAGCACAAATGGTATGGTGGGTTTTTTCTTTTTTCCTAAAGATGTAGGAAACATCATCAAAAGAAAACATCAGCACAGTATCTGAATTAACAGATTAAAAGCTGCCAGCAGTGTGTCCACACATTTAAATCATCTGCAATGCCAAGTGTGCTTTCAATCAACAGAACTAAAATCTATCTTTGGCAAAGTATTTTACCTCCTTGATTAGTTGAAGAGGGTGATGTTATTATTTTTTGTTTTTCACAGCTGTACAAGCACAAGTAAAGTTCCAAATACCATGTTGGTAACAGTTCACTACCATAACGTGTATTTTTCTGAAGAACTGCACAAAACCACCAAGTTTGCTGGAGAACAAAGCCCAGAGTTCTGGCCCGTTTCCCCGCTCCGACTGCAAGCCAAAGTCAGAGACAATAAACATCTTTTTGTCTCTCACCCTTCCTGACTCTGCAATCCGGGTGGTGATATTAGTGTGGGTGTAGAAATCAACAGACAGAACAGAAACAATGAAGCCCATAAGACATTATTTTTGTTGACGGCAACTTTGCACAAACAGGAATGCATACCATCTCAGACAGTCCGATTTACACTGGATAATAATTGGACACCCACTCCTTTTTCCATGTGCCATACGTAAAAACGGGAAAGCAGAAGGCAGGACTGTCATGTTAAAAGCTACACTGACAGAAAACATCCAGAAAAATTTCAGCTTCAGATCCAATCTTAGCTGAACTGCCCAGCTCCTTTACCCATCTGATAGTTTTCTGGTGTTTATCATGTAGGATGGCTTTGCATGGTGGCTATGTCAGAGTATTAGAAACTTCATCAGAACTTATCTTCATGAGACTTCTAGCTGCAAGTGGCAAACCCAAGATCAAAGAAACATCTCAGTGGTTGTCTATACATCTCAGTTGTAACCAGATATTAATTACTCCTACGTACTCCACAAACTTGATGCCCAGACACCTGAAGTCAATGAAAGCGTATTGGCTGCTTGGTACCCATTTTCTGCCTGTACTCTCTCAGGCTGCTAACTCAGTTTCCTATTGTAAACACAAACTTTTAACATCACTGCAGTGCCAGTCAGGTTCTCTCACTTCCCTATGACATTGCAGGAAGATGGTTTACAGGAACACGTACCAAGCCCCTCCTATTTCAGACACCTCTGTCAAGTACTACTGTCGTAAAAAGGCATCTGAACTCGTTCTTTGAAGGTTATTCCAGCTTGAAAATCGAGATCCCTGATGAATTGGATCTGTTTCCCCGCTTGCCGAACACAAGTTTCTCCAGATCCCTTGGACTAGTCTTCTTGCTAATGCAGCATTGTGTGCTGTGTTTGATCACCAAATTCCAGCTTTTATTAGATGACATGCTAATGAAAGATCAGATTCAGTCAGCTCCAAGGCCAGGAAGTATTTACATGCATTAATTTCTGAGGGTCATAAAGAGGTTTCCCTTTGTTTTTATATACAGACCCACAGAAATGAAAGATGTGTTTTGTTTATTGTCATTTGTATGACCAGGAAACCTGACCCCTTTTACTGAAAAGCTTGGCATTAAGTAACAGTTTCTCTCCTTTCCTTGTCTTTACAGACTACTAAACCAAACGTTCTTTCATGTGAAATACCTACACTGTAGACGCAGAGGGCCCTTCACCTCCTTCCCTGGTTTGGGTTTGGTTTTATTTTTTTTTTTTTCCCAAATAACTACAACTTTTGTACCTGAGAGGATTCGCACTGAGTTGTTCAAGGTGACTGGCCATCCATTCTTCAGCCATGTTATTGATGGCAAGGGAATTCCTGAAGCTTCACAAACCAGAGAGATGGGATTCTTCTCCACAATGCTGATGTTTTCAGGCATCTGCAGGAAACCAGCAATACTTGGGGGAACTAAAGAAAAGGAGTAAAGAAAAGCCATACTTTAGAAAAAATGAAAATTAATTTGGCTTTCAAAACATTGTCATCCAAATAATAATTCACGGAAGCTAAGATAAGCTTGGCAAGTGAATAGCTAAAAAACTGAGACGTTTATTAATACGTATTAATGACAATTTCTTACTGTATGACAGCATGGAAATATTAAATTTAAGTTCTATCAGTTCTATTACCTTTATTTTATGGCTTAAAATCTGCAGTGAGTAACAGTTTATAGCAGTTCTGTCCATTCTATGCCAATTATTATTTCCAGTATCCAATGAAACACTAGGGAAAATTCTAACACTGACAGAATTACACGTTACTTCTAATGGAAAGAACAATCCTCTATTAAAATCACTACTATAAAACTATTTTTTAGCTTTTCTTTGCTAGGAATAAGAGTATTTCCACTTTGGAAGCAGTTCTGCAGTTCATACTTTAGAACATAAAGCCATAAAGTCAATAATTTACCAATATCCTCCAGCACTTTGAGTAGTCTGAGGAGGTTTGAAGTTTCTCTTTACTACCCAGAAATTTGATAATATAGTACAGCAAATACTCCAAATAAAAAACTGGTAAATAATTTTGGCCTCTCATTTTTGACAACGAGAATTCCTGTCTTTACTTTCACAGGGTGAATATTCAGTGTTTGATGAAGCATAAAAAGTCACATGCAAAAGCATTATAGCGGCTGTGAGATAACATGATGTTCTGATCAACGGCATCAAGTCAAATTATGGAGGTGAATTACAGTTGGGGGTACCATCTTTAAATTCTTCTGATTGTGCAAAATGGGAGAGCCAGATAATGAGATACTTGAGATACTGGCTGTCCTCAGGTAACGGTCCTCCAGTAGCGGCCACTAGCAGGGTGTTCTGGGTTAAACCCTCGTTGCTATTTCCCACAACACAATATTTCCCACCATGACACGCACCCCAACATTGTATAAAATTATACCTTATCTTGGTTTTCTTCTCTGAAGAGATGGAGCAACTAGGGGTGGATTGATATTAACAGGGACAGAGGTAAGATTTTAAAATATTCAGGAGTTACAAAATTGGACTTTGATTTTTGTAGCTCTGCCATCAAAACAGCATCAAATGTAAAACCTGCAATAGATACAGTTGGTGCATTTTGCTACACGACTGTTTTCTGGATGTCCTTGGGTGAATCTAAAGGTCTAATTTGTTTCCCTTATGCCTGCCCCATTTTGCCCATACTTACCATGAACATTTAAATCGTATTTCCAGTCAGACAGCCCTGCCACATTGGCAGCAACACAGACATAGCTGCCAGTGTCTGACACTCGGGCGTTTTTCAGCTGAAGAAAGCGGCCACCATGAAGTATCACTATGTCCCTTCCACTGACCAGCGGCCGGCCATCCTTCATCCACATCACTTCTGGTTCTGGAATGCCCTGGACCTTGCACTCCAAGAAAACTTCATTTCCTTGGGTGACGACAACTTCCGATGGGTTGCTACCACTGTTCAATATAGTTGGTTGAACTATGAAAGAAAAAAGAAATGCAGTACAGAAGTCAACTGGAAGCTGCATTTCAGGATCTTCATCTGGTTCTGAACAGAACAATGAAGTTTGCCAGATCACCATTTTAATAAATATCAGTTTTGCAGGTTACTGCTGGCAAATCAGTTAGGGGCACTTTGCAACTCATCACAGGTTCCACAGTGCCAAGAAAAGATGAATAACCTCCTCTCCCTGTCCTTGCACCCCATAGAGTAAAAATGTTTTTTAAAGTGTAACTTACAGAAAATTCTAAAAATGCAAACAGGAAAAAAAAAAAAGAAAAAAAAGACTGCCCCAAACGCATCAATCCCTACAGATTTTTGAAGATTTTCTCTTTCATGGGATCATTTAAACATAACTCCTCCTTTCAGTCCTGACCAAAAGCGGCAGTAAAATTTAAGGGAAATGGAAGTTCAGTTAGCTGTCCTCACTACTACAGTTTGGTGACAGGAAACACTGCACTAGTCATCTTCTGTGGTCAGATGCACTTCCAACAGGCATACGCAACGTCTCAGTCGAGCTCTGAGCCCTCCGAGTAACTTACTGTACACTTGCAGGCTGTATTCTTTCTTTGCGCTTCCAGCCACGTTTGAAGCGATACAAGTGTAAGAAGCAGCATCAGACTTTTCAGCAATTGAAATTTGTAGCTGTCTGCCTCCAGATAATATCCGCACCCTTCCCGAAAGGTCAGCCACCAGCAGAGAGCCTGCAAGAGACAGTCCCTCAAATAAAACCACAGGTACCGGTAACACGCTTCCTCACATGGTGTAGAGTCCACTGGTTCATTTAAAAAGTACCGAGGTGCACAATTGTCTGGTTTAGAGCTGCTCTATCAGAGTTTTCCCAGACAGAGACTTCACGCAAGAAGGTTCTGAGGACCTCTCATCTTAATTACTGACTTCATGATATCCAGCAACCTGAGCTAAAGCACAGTAACTCTTGCCACACTCACATCCATCCAGGAAGTTTTGGACACTTCCACTGAACAGCAAATTCAACACCTCCAGTAAAATCGGAGTCGTGTAATGGTCTCACCCAGCATCGCCAGTGCTTAGAAATATATAATTCAGTTTTCACAGGCAGACCGTCTGTGTACTGTGTGCCACGCAGCACATGTCCATAGACTTCTGCCCAAGAGATCCTCAGCAGAAACGTGACAGTAAAATAACACTTCATTGTCTGAGCAGGATTTTCAATCTTGGAGACCTCAGATTAGGCAACTATCTTCATCTTCACAAACTGCAGGGAGACATCGTGACAGGGTGAATACACCTGCCATTGAGAATTCTTGTAAGTTGAAATTCCATCTCCCACTTCTGCATTTAAAATCCTCTCTATGAACAAGTGTACCACGTGTCAAACAGCTCTTGAGTAACACTCCAACTGTACCACTTTCTAACAGTCTTTCCACACTTCAAGTGGTTTAAGTTTCCTTTCTGCCATTTAAGTGTATCCACTCTAGCCTTGCAGGACATTATTAGCACTTGCCATACAATGACTCCCAAAAGACAGAGTTTAAAAAGAACTTGATAAACATCACTTTATCTCTATGTTTTATGCATTGGAAAAGGCATTTCGTAATTAAAATCTGCTCTTTCCACAAGCCAAAATTAATTAAGGTAGGCACATACCACACTGAACTGGTGCTGTCTAGAAAACCACAGATGAAAAGGTAAGATTGATTAATAACACAAGACTTACCACACTAGAAGAGTTCAACGTCTTATTTTGTCTAACACTCTGTCTCCAACAGCGTTCACATTTTGTGGTGCTAAAAATACCTGCTATTATTGTCTACTGAGTCCCAAGAAGGTGTTTGTCAACGTTACTTTAACCCCTAAAGCAAAAAGGTGTGTGGACTACTCTTAAATATTAAGATGGGATGAGAGAAAGGTTCAGTAAATCCCAAAAGCAATTATCACAACTAGATGTATTTTCATCACCCGGCAGTATGCCATGGCTGCACATTTCAAAACAACTTGGTTGTTAAGTGCTTAATAGTCCATTTTTAAGTCAGATCAGGAATCTCTGCACTGTGCTTCTCTTGCACACCTTTAGGAGTACGGACACCTAACGTAAGCAGAGGTGAGTTAGAGAGAAGGGAATAACCTGCTACTGTAGTTTGACTCAGTGTCAGGGCTATTTAGATATCTGCATCCCTGAGCTCCTCAGAATGCACCATCTAAAATGTTCACAGGAAAAAAGAAAAACTGGCAGGGTCAGAATTATCACAGTTGCTTTATAAAACAGACAATGGACAGTTACCCACCATTCTTTTTCCAGGTAAGGCTAGGGGGTGGGATGCCACTAGATTCACATATCAGGCTTATCAAGCTCCCTTCAGTTACTGTCAGCTGAGAAACGTCATCTGAGCCATAAATACTTGGTGACACTGAAAAGAAAGGACAAATAATTGCAGCATTTGGAACAAAACATTATCAGCCAACAGTAAGACCCAAACAGCCCTCATACAAGTTTGTCCCTCTGAAGCAATTCCAAGGATTGTATTCTCTTGCTGACAATGCAAGCCAGACCCTGGATAGGGAACAATACACTTGCAAATGACAGTGTCCATCCTCCCATCCCCTGAGGTCTGGTGCATGCACAGGCTCTATTTCCGGCTGACTTCTGACTGCACTTCACAGAACAAAGCCGTTTCTGTGAATAATGTAAACTGACTCCAACCCAAAGAGCTCACCTCGTTCAGGGCCTTAGCTAATAAACCCACAGGTACCATCAATAGGTGGAAAGAGACTTTTACAATGCAGCCTAAGTTTTTCCTTTGAATTTTCCTGCCGCACCTAACGCTAAGGACCCCATCCCTCTGATTGCCCTGCTGTAGCTGAGTGCCAGCTCTGTTCTACAGCTCTGACTGTAACCCAGCTGCAGACAAAAGGGACCACTGTTTGCACTCGATTCTGAAAGTCTTAAAGAACTTTGGTTCAATTACCCGGGATGGGATAATTGCCTTCTGGAAATGAAGGAATCATTTTAATCAGATGAAAGTAGCATAGGTAACACTTGAAAACAGACCAAAAAAAGCAAAGGAGAATGTAGGCAGAACTTGGAGAATACGGTCTTGCTAATGAATAACTTATCCAGCGCATTTTTAATCCACGAGACAGTAGACAGCTTCTTCTGACACTTCAAACCCTTTATTTAGCAGCAGCCAAATGTACGGGTTTCAAAACTACTGACTGCAAGGGGCTTTGCTGTACTGTACTGGCTTCAACCTTTCATTTGTCCTGCTTCTAGTCAAAATGTTTGTTATGTCCTCTAAGGAGGCACATCTTATGTTGAACACATGGGCTTGTTCCTGGAACCAGAGCTAGCCCTCAGGATCTCACCAATTCTCAGAGGGACACACTTCCTGGATTTCAAACTTAAAAATATGTCAAGCAGGGCTTTTGGTCCCTGGGTGTAAACAAAGACTATAATTCTAAACACTCATCCACAGATGACTTTCAAAGGCAACTTTTGGTTTCTATTAAGCTTATTCCATCAAAGCCGCTAACTAGCTAAGAATTATCCCTTCACTCAAAATCCTACTGAAATGGTCTTACTGCACAGAAGTACAAACCCATAACCCTCCAGTGGCAAAGGCCGCCTGTAGCACCGCAGATCTTACAGATCTGGGGAGGGAGAGACAAGAGCTGAAGGTGACATGCACAGCAAACAAGAATATGCTTTATTTGCATGGTCTTGCAATTGTTTACAATATCTACCTCTAATTTAAACACCAGGAATGCTTCTTTTTATAAACAATGACGGAACTCTGTACTAAAAACTGTAGTTTTATTGTCACAAACCCTGTTAGATAGTTCTAGTCTTGTGCTTTCAAAGTAAGAAATTAATTCAAAAGTGAGAAATTAATTTGCAATAGCAAAAAAAAAAAGGACACATCTCAATTTACATGTGGGGAGACAATGATGGGTGCAGAAAAAACCCACTCAAAATCAATTATGTCCTAAGCCACATTCACCATCTAGCCATAGAAAAACTTTACTAAAGCTGTTTTTATGATTCAGCACCGATAACTCTGCAGAGCAAAGGTAAGTAAACCAGCTTTTATCTCTCCATTTCCAAGCTTCAGCATTTAGAAAAGCATAAAGTTGGTAGGTTACTTTAAATGTCATCAAGAGTGCACAAAGAGGAGGTGTGGACACAAAACCCATGAGCTACAGCACTAGACTACTATCATTCATGCAAAACCAGCCTGACAAAGGCCTACGAAGTAGCTAGTATTAATTTAGAACCAAACCAAAGCAATGTGAAAAATGTGTGCACTTTCTTGGGACTGTTAAACTACAGTTAATACAGTAACACCTCCCTGCATGAACCTCTGCAATTAAATGTTTATGAACTGCAGAGAATTTTAGTATCTCACCACTTCACTCTGAGCTCCGTTCCCATTCCTGGAATAAGCTTAATAAATCTTACCCCAAATATTGACATTATAGTTTTTTTCGGTTTTCCCAGCAACATTTGTCGCCTCACAAGTGTAACGGCCAGTGTCCTGTACTTGAGCTCCTTCAATCTAGGAAGAAAAGGAAAATCTGGATTTCTTTTTCTCACATTGTTATACATGAAACTTGCAAGGAGAGGTTGCTTAGGTTTCACTTTTTATTTTTACATCTGTCTCCCTCAGGATGAATAATACAGTATTACTCCTGCAAAACCTGTACACAAACATCCAGAAGTCTATGACACCCCTCACTCCTCTCTACTGCCCTGGAGGGCCTAACACTACCCAGTCTCTAACAGGTACCACACAAGTGGGTTTAACTTCCCAGAAAGCAACTGCCACTGGAGTCGGACTGCCCAGTTTACCTTCAGTACACTTCGATTTTCAGAGATGCTAAGGCCTGGCTTCTTCAGCAACGGTCGTCCATCTTTGAGCCATGTCAGCATGGGTGGGGGAACAGCATTGCTCTGGCAGAGCAGCTCCACTGTTTGGCTGATGAGGGCTGAGATGTTTTGTTCCTCTCCCATGATGTTTGGTGGAACTACAGCAATAAACCAAAACAAAGGACCTTTAGGCATTGCAGACCTCCCACAGTGAACACACTGTGGAGTATAACAGTCTTCATTTAACAAAATGACAGTCACTACCTTTCTGACATGCAAATGAAGTCTCCGTTATACCACAAGAAACACTGGAATATTGTCACTTACAGAACATACTTTACACAAGATGGATGGTAGTGAGATTTCAGCTACAGAGAAACCATGTAGCTAAGCAAAGACTAGCCAAAAAATAGTTGAAATATGGCTAGAAAGGAAAATCACCAGTATATAAGGAATGGGGAAGTACATTCCTTCTGGAAAGAAAGATATCTGACGAGTGAAAAGGCTCACAATATAATAATCAGACCCAGAAGCTGAAAATGTTTTAAACTGTTCCAGACAGTGCCAAGATGGATACTTGGCTTTAAGGAGAACTCTGACTTTAAGAAGAATTTTGTCCAGAGATGGCCAAATATAGACAACAGAATGAGAACTTAGACGGTTGCAGCCAAGTGAATGGGTTAATGACTTAATCATCAAGTCATAATGTACAACTACTTTATTGTCTGTTTTTTTAAACTTATTTGTGTTTTCCACAGTCCGAAAAACAAAGTAACTGAGAAGGCAACTAAGAACTAAACTTTGGAACACAGCAAATCAGCAGTTTTCCACAGAGAAAGTGTTCATGACTGGAGTAAAAACGAACAGAGGAAATACTAGACTGACAGGGTGAGCTTAAATGAAATGTTTGAAGACTAAAACTGTTTGTATCTGGCTTTCTATACTGGCTTTGTACCAAGATTCATGGCTGAACTGCCTGTCCTTTGGTAACAGCATGCCGTGCCATTGGTCCAGGGAGATGCCCTGAGCCTCCTCAGGCAGCATTGAGCTGTGGACAAAATGCTGCCACATTTGGAGTTTTAAAGTATTTCAGTGTCAGACACAGGCTGACTTGGAAAACGCCCGAAGTGGTGTAGGCTACCATGCCCTGTGCTGCTGCTGCTTACCACCAGCTCACTACCAGAGTTTGCCTCTCCTAGATCAAACCCAGTGGGGCAGAACTTGGAAGCGCTTGTCATGCATGTCGCAGTGAGTCAGGTCCCTTTGTTGGCATCATGAACAGTGACCGCAACAAACAGCACAGAGCAGAATTGCTTCTACTGGGCTGTTCAAGCACGATCCAGACAAGAATTTCTGTTTGTGCCCGTAATGGCATATATGTTATTAAATCCTTGAAACAACTCCTAGGGACTCCCTTTCCTTTCTTGGCATTTAAAAACATAAAGCATGTTCATTGTAAATTCCTGACATTAGTGCAACATTAGACCTGCAATTAAATGATTTACAAAATCAAAATGCCCCTGGCAAGCATTACTTTGTCTGGTTACATGTACCCAGTGGGATTTTTATTCTTGCTGTGTACTAAGACTGCTCAGTTCACCCAAAATGTTGACCAGGGCCAAATGTTTAATGTCGCGTTTCCTTCGCTTTTTCATTTTGCAATCCATTACTCCAGAAACTGCCTGTCTGATTGCACAAAATACTGAGGTAAGAAGGGGGGAAGCAGTGGGACTGTCTGTGAGAAATACTCTGGGCTTTGCAGTGGACAAAAAGATACTGAATTAATTAGCACATGTGAGATTATAAAATATCCCAAAGTGGTACTCAGTACACCAGCAACACAATTCTCGAGATGTCCTGAAAAATAACATTAACAATAAAGCATTGTTTTTCTTGCACAGAAAGTACTAAGCAGAGCAGCTGATTTCACAGTTTGGAAATAATTTAGGGAAAAGTCTGGTCTCTGTGGATAAGAAATGCAGTAACTGGAAAAAAAAAAAAATCTGTTTCTTACTTTCTTTGTGGAATTCACAAAGGCTCAGATTCTTCACGAGTGTTGTGGAACTGAAAATTGGAAGCTGATCCATTACTGCAGAATGTAAATTTATTTCCACATACTTTTCCACCAATTACTTTTCCTCTCAACTAAATGCATCAAAATGTGTTCAAAAGGAAACTGAGTTTGAGAGAGACAGACATTTAAAGCATTTGTTTCTCAAGGAACAGGGCTTAAAATTAATCTAATGATGCTCATGGTAACTAAGATTGTTCCAACTCCTAGACCAGCTCAGTGCACTGCACATTTCTAACCACCTCAGCTCCACCTGCATTTGAAATTATTTCCCTCCTGTGACTTCTTAATTAGATTACCCACATAAGGCAAGTCTGAAGAGTAATCATTACTTCTTGCTGACAGCCTCACTCAGGATGGCCCTGCAGCTGAGCTCAACCAGCTTCTAATACAACAGTAATTTTAAACATATACAACTTCTAACTAACTTTAATTTCAAATAGCAGAGGTTCCAGAAAATACAGGAAAACAATAAATATATCTATGCCACTTCTGTGGTGATGGATACATTCACACCTGTCTCAAACTGCCAAAAGGGCCTTGATATTCCTCTCTGTAGACGTAAAACATTCCAGCCTACTTTCACCTTGAGCTTGGTTGCTGTGCCAGAGTCCCAGCTGTCTGAACAGCTGCTTGCAAGTGCAAAAGTAGCCGCAACTCAAGTTACGAGTATCCTAACCACAGTGCATTTACAAGGAAATCAATTCTGAAAGCCAAACTCGAAAACAAAAATAACTTGACCAACTGTCCCTATGCACCTTAAAAAACAGCCAGACTAACTTCTCTTGCAGGGTTTTCCAGACTCCTGCTTAGGATTGCCATAAAGCCAGAGACTGGTAGAGCCAAAACAGTTCTCCTCTCCACATCTGTTACCATAAGATTTCTAAAACGAATAGCAAATCATTGCTCATCCTCATTTCACTGGTGTACAAAACCCCTGAGCTGTCCAAGAAAACTTAAAACATGCTACAAACTCCCTGGCACTCCTCTTAGCAACATGTCATGCTCTGGTATCTGCCATCACCGATGACCTTTGAGAACACAATATGAAAAGGCATCTTACACAAGTTATAAAAAAATTCAGGATGAAGCTCATACAAGCTACAAGAAATCAGAAGGAAGGATGAATTTACATGACCAGTCAAAAATATTTAAGAATTACATTTATTGACATAATTTGGAAAACTGTTGAGTTCAAGAGAGATGTATTTCCTCCTTCCTGAATGGAACAAAGTTGACTGGTTGGGCTCAATACAGCATCACCATCACCACTAAAAAACGCAAGCAAGGCTTGAAAACGGAATGGAACCAGAGCATCGTATGGCAAACTCACATTGACTCGGCCTGGTTCAATAAAGACAGCTGAGCTCTGGCCCCAGTAACATCTTTTGCTTGTGGGATCCACATGTTTTTTTTTTTAAAGAACCATATTTTCTTCTATTGTTTATAAATGATTCTTTATGTATTAAACTTGTAAATTCATTGTTGCAGCTACATTTCTTCAAGGATACACAGAAGCACATACTTACATCCCTCAATACATGTGTACCTATGTGCATATATATTTTTTTACTTACATACACACAATCCTCCTCCTCACTTCGCTTTCCATTATGGGTTGGAACCACTTTTATTTATCGTTGCTAAAGGTCTGGGCCACCGTGTGTTTAATTAAAGCTCCATGAACAGTCCTCACAACCAAAAGAAATAGAGATTGTCAGAAAGTCTCACCATAGACTCTGAGATCAATATCTCTTTGGCTCTCGCCCGCAGCGTTGACGGCAACGCAAGTGTATTTCCCTGTGTCACCGATCTGAGCGCTAGTCAGCGCCAAGACCCGGCCTCCAGACAGAACCTGCAATACAAGCACGACACGTTCAGAATACTGGCCTCAATGTAAAACACAAGCAGAGAGAACTATTAGGTTTCATTTCAAAATGAAATGCCTGTTTTGCCACTGCTTCCCACCATCTCTGTTCCCTACAGTCTTCTCTGCACTCTGTTGTTCTCTTTTGATTGACACTTTCAAAAGTATAAGTCTACATGCAAGCCTGTAGGGCACCCCTGGCATTTGCAAATCTTTGCAGGAACTGGACATTCCTCCCTCTTACCAGTTTCACACATTCGGTCACACCTTTTGCCTGCGCCTTGAGTTGTCCCCATAGAACACAAGTTTCCCCTCTTCCATTTTCGCTCATAAAATTAGCTTTCAGAAAGCAACCATGTCCTCTCCTTTTAACTCTGAAATATCTCCTTACATCAGGGGTTGGTCTTTTTTTCTGAAATACTCCTTTTTGTTATGATACATGACACGATATTGAGCTCTGTGGATTTCTTCAGCATAGGAATAGAGACCAATTTCCTCCTCTTGCCAGTAAGTGAAAAATTTATTGATGCAAACTCCTACTTGGTAAGGAAATCAGTTGAAAGGACCACCTTGTTTCAACAGACTCATATCTTCCACCCCACACCATAACTACTGGAGCCAAACTTGCATCCATAACCTAGAGCAAAAGGTCTTATACTTTCATTCCCAAACCTCTAACTTACTCTGTTCCATTAAACTGCACCAATTTAAAAGCCTCCTACTACAACTGGAAGCAGCACAGAGAGCAGGATTTGAACCCAGTACCTGGAGTCCATCGCTAAAGCTGGAAACAGGGCTACCATCTTTTAGCCATGTCAGAATAGGCACAGGGATGCCTCTAGCTTCACACTCCAGTCGCACTAGATTATTAACCACCACTGTCACCATCTCACTACTGCCGGAGATTGATGGTGGAACTGGAAAAAAAAGGAAACAAAGCTGAAACAGCTACATAACGGTATTAATCACAATGAAATTAAATCGGCCGCTTACTTTGGGATGTTATTTCTTTCTGCAAGGCACTACGTTGCTGGAAAGCCTTCTCACGGTGAACTCTTGTCGTTTGTTTGCTCTGTGCTAAATCCCACTCCTTCCTTGCATAAGCAGTCAGCTAACTTCAGTGAAACTACTGTGAGCAAGGTAAGCAGGACTGGGCCCACAGCCCAGAGCACAGCTGTGAAACCCCGGAACCACAACAGAAATCCAGAAAACATTCCCTCAAACTTTTGTAAGAGTCCACTTAGACCTTGCGAAAGGACTCTTAAGAGCAGCAGGGATTAAAGAAAGAAGTTTATCATATAAACTGCACAAAGCAAATACATATAGTGATAAATTGGCCTACAGAGCATATGTGAACATTTACCAGAACAGACTGTCTGACGATACAGAACATCTCAGAACACTGACCATAGGTATAGACTAGCAAATTTTGTAGAGTGATGTTAAAAAGGGAGACAAGAAGTATTAGAAAAGGGAGATGTTTCATTTATCAGGAGAATCAAAACAGTTTTATTTGTTCCTACCACTGGTAACTTAGTAAAAAAGCTTTACAGTCAGGATCAGCACAAAACTTAATACCTGAAGTCACGCCTAGAAAGAGATGAGGATGGTGTTATCTACTCATACATATCCTATGTGAGGAAAAAAAAATCATAAAATTCTCTACCGAAACTAAGATTCATTAATCAATTCAGCCACCTCTAACAGCCTGTAACTCAAGCTACCTACTCTTAGATCAATTCCAGGAACAGTAGAAACAGCAGGAAAAAAGCAAGGGTGATTTTATAGTCTTTTTCCCACACAGACACATCCAGAGAGTGCCCCTATTTCACTACTATAGCACCCATTGTTCTCAAATGCCTGAAAAAGTGACAGTGGTGAGAAAGAAGTGGAAAAAATTAATATAATTAAACCATATGTATCTACTAAACTGGAATTCAATGTGCTTCCTTCAGCAGGCCTGCCGAGTTTCATCTGATGTTAAGCCTGCAGTATCAAGCATTGTTTTCGATGTGAAAATGATCTGATAATTTCTACCATAGCTACTGCAACCTCAACAGTATTAACAACGTAAGTGGTTGTACACAGCCAGTAACCCACCAGCACAGGTGCTCATTTCCAGTGCCAGCTGCCACACAGAAACCTAGAGCTGGCTTTCCATAGATGCATCGTGACTTTCTGTACCCTGACACTTCAGAGCCTCTTCTCCATTACGCAGTCATTCTTGCTTCCACTATTAGAAGGGGAAAAACCTCAAGTTTTCTCTTCCCAAACTCATAAACTCTAAGTAAGCTGGATGATAAGCTTGTTCATGACAAATTCAAAAAGCGCTCCATTGTAAGCCTGGCATGACACCAGCTCAATTAAGTAGGTTCATGGTTAGGTGTTTCAGCATCCTTTGATGCAGTGAGTCCTGGCTGCAACTGCATATATTCTGTTCCAGAAGGGGAACAATTTTATGCGTCCAAGGCAGAAAGTATTAGTTCCCTAGAAAACTCCAGACGCATCTGCAGAAATTCCACCACCCGTAAAAAGACAAGCATATACTTAGGAGTTATTTTTCTTTTTTTCAGTTTAACCAGAATAATGACCTTGGCTCTAAATATTTCCTGGGAATTAATCACTGGGTGGGGTTAATTGCCTTTGACCACTTCTTGAGCCATCATTTTTTCTCATGATGGTCATTAATTCCATGGAAACATACTGCCCAACTCATTATTTGTTAATTAACATTAACAGGAACTACATACTCGCTGTGCATCTCAGCTGGGGACACTGTGCCAAATGTGGGCCATAGTTTAGCATGGAAGACTGCCATAGAAAACCAGCTACATGCATATGCATGTACCCAAGATAAGAATTTGGATTAGGCCCCCATCCAAAAGCCACTGAAATCAGTTTGGCTTTTGATCAGGTGTCTCATGTCTGCAAACATCCACGCTTCCACTTCATCTTATTAAACACAGCACATTTTTCTTTAGAACTCCTGGATTATGAAAGAACATTTGATCTGTGTCCTTTCTTTATCTGCTGTAAAGTCATCTACAGCAACCGCAAGGCCTTCTAAATTGCTGAAGCAGTAACATAAATAACTCTTCCACTCATTCTTCCTAGAACTGACTTCCCTCACCCCATTTTCCCAATTCAAAACACGTATTCTAACATCGCTGAACAACAGAAGAGTGAGTGTTCTTCCCTCTGACCCCTGCCTAATCTCTTCCAGTATGATGGTGTGATGAGCGATGGTCAGTCTGCTAAGCAGACTTGACACTTAAGAGTTGGGTGTAAGTGGTTTTCCCAAGTTTTCCAATACTTACCGTGAACCCGAAGACTGTAAAACAATTCAGCTGTGCCCGCAGTGTTGACAGCCACACACTTGTAAACGCCAGTGTCAGAGATCTGAGCACCCTCAACATGTAGAACCTGCCCTCGGTTCAGGAAAGCAGTGCCGGCAGCACTGGCAAGCGGGCGATTGTCTTTGTACCATGTGATAGCTGCATAATGAAAGGAAAGATGGAAAAGTTCTCCAAAACATCCCCAGTACAAACAATGGGAACAAAGAGTCCTCAAACATTTCATCTAAGTTTTCAGATACAGAACAACTATTACAATTAATAATAATAAAAACCAATTTCCTCATTTCCTAATTCCTTTTTATTGAGGAAATTGGTTAACATTTGTGCAACATAATGTGCCTACAGAATTCAACAGCAAACTTGGCACTATCATCCCTGTGCAACGTATACTTATGAAAAAATGTCCTGAAGGTAAAAAAAGATCACACAAAGCACACTTACTTCCTCGACTCGTACCAAGGTCAACAGCAGCTGTTTAAAAATATGCAATAATATGATATATATCGTTTTTTCACCTTTTACCCTCAAGGGTTGCTACATTAAACCAAACCACCTGGGAAAAGTTTACAGAATCAAAACACAAGCAATCAAAGTCCAACTGGGAGACTAAAAAGCAGAACATAAAGCCCTGAAACTGCTGTTACTCCAAGAGAAAGTGTTAAATCAACACAATCTGAGGACTTTTTTTGCATCTCAGCCAAAAGATGGCACCCTCCATCAGCAGGATGTGTAGCCTGTACTTCAGTGGCATTCCTTCAGGACTCAGTTCAATCAAACTGCTGCTTACTGAATCATTTCCCACTGCACGCAACTGTTTGGTTTTTGACATCAGTATGCAGCATCACATCATGCAGGGAAGAGGTGACCAAACTGGTTTTATTGTATAAATTGTATGAACTCCATTTTAATTCTTTGTCCTAAAATAATCAGCAATTTGATGACAAAAAGAGTGCAAAATGGATGTAAAATCCTTATGTTTTCACAACATTTTACATAAACTCCGATAATTTCAAATTTTGTTTTATACACATATACATGATTCTAGAAAATAATACTTAGCTGAGAATTAGTTCTTAAAAAGGTAGATAAGGTGAACCTGGATGCTCACCTGAAATTTAGTAAGACCTTTCTTCTGCAAGTGGGACTCTCATCAGCACAAGTAAAAATTGCTATACTAGTTACATACTATTCCCCAAGTTTTGCTGTACAATAATTAATACAGAAAATTATTCTCATATCAACACAGTATTCTTATATCTCGTCAGAAGAAGGTGAGAACAAAAACCCCGCACTGGAAAAAAGAAATAAACTTTCATCTGTACATCTCAACAACAACAAAAAGATTAACTAAAAAAGTCCTGATCCAAAAATCCTAGTGGTGAAAGAATCCCAGCAATGAAGTAACTGAAATCCACGTTGCTTTAGATTTTTTTTCATCAGCAAAGGGTCCATAGCAAAGAAAGATACTCCTATTAATGTCAATAGAGTTGAGATAAAGTCCTAGACGTGGCCTCACCTGACACGCATGCTCGGGACACAGGGTGTTGTTTTAACTCTGTCCCATACTACAACACACTGACCTGACAGGGGAAAAAAGTGGATGCGTGTAAAGCTGATTCAGCAGAACTCTAGAGAATTCCTGCCTTTCGACTGGGCATTGCTGTAGACGCAGGGGAGTAGATTACCCTTGTGGTTTTCATCCATTTAATCAAAAATGGTGGGGATTATGGAATTCCTCAATACTTACCCCACGCCCGTTGATAGATGGACATTTCACATTACACAGAGCATTTAATAGTTTCTAGCTAGTTTAAAAACCACAGAATTAACCTCACGTTCAGAATATCCATTAGTTTCAAAAGACATAAAAGTGAAAACCTTTTGTCAGATCTGCTGCAAGTTCTCAAAGGTGCATGCACGTACCTGGCAGAGGGTTCCCTGACGCTCTGCATTCAAGATGGATTGGATTATTCACCACCACTGTTTCATTTAACATTTTCCCTGCATCTTCCAGACTGGGTGGTTCTGGGACAAGACAAAGGCATCAGGTTTTCATTAATTCAGCCACCCAGCTAGCAGAACACCCGATCACAAAGTAATCTGCCCTCCGAGAAACTTTGGGCACTGAATTGCACAAGTTTCAAGTAACAGTTGGACGACTGAGGAATTTCTCAGGAAAGTTCATCTTTGAAACAGGAATACTCTCTAATTATATAACCTCATTAGCATAGAGAGGAATAAAATGTTATTTTTATTAGTTTTTATCTTTCCAGGAAAAAATGGCACTTAAAATGGCTGTGCAGGAAATGGCTACACAACACAGAATAGTAATTCTAATGTGGCAACCTCATTTCACTTGAGCTGGTAGCATTAAAGTGAATGTTGTACATGGCTTTAACAAAGCAAGACCTTTACCTTACTGAAGTTTATAAATTTGCAACATGACAGAAACAGCAGAAAATGACTCTTTAAACGTGAAGACTGAGAACAAAAGAGATTTATAAGCATGGGCTGATTAAAATTAACCATGATGCAATTATCACAGTGTAAATGAGTGTGGTTTCTCATCCTAAGTCTCATCCATGGAGATACTGCAATCTCTCTTCATTTCGGTTTAAGATTTTCCAATTAGTGACTTGGTTTGACAATAAACATCAACATAATGATACTCCTCATGAGCATTCTGCCACAGTCCATTCCTGTACCTCCTGTATCCTCTAAGGATTGGGGCACATCAGGAATGCACACCACCTCGTGACCACTTCTGAAGCAAATACACATAAATCATTGTGAGAGCATTTACTAAATTCACATGTAGACACAGCTTCTCAAGTTTCCCTGGTTCTTTCTATGCTGTTTTCAGCTGCAAAATAACACTCCTTTTAAACAGTCTGAAAAATCCCCTTGAAAGAGAATGTTTCTTTCTCAGAAAAGTCATTCCTGTAAAATTTCCCCATTGCAAGGTCATGGGGAATGCCGTTATCCTCAGACTCGGCTCAAATTAGTAACACCAACAGTAGCACATCATCTCGATTCAGAAACAGAGTACCCTTCTGAGGGGAGGATTAGTGGCGCATGGCTTTCTGGGACCTCTGAACAGAAGAGTTAACTGGAAGGGCATTCATTTCTGTGGCCTTTCGACCCCACAAGAAAGGCTAAACCCAAAGAAGGGCAGCTTTTACCCTGACATCTTCCTAATAGAGTAGGACAAAGAAAGAAAACTGAAGGATGGGTGCGCAGAGACCACAAAAGTGCATAAAAGAGGAAGGAATACAGATGGAAAAAAGCTGCCTTAAAACAGCCACGTTTAGTTTCTAACTAGAGGCAGAAACATTACCATGCACATAAAGCCGAACGTGCTGTTGGGCTTCTCCTGCAGCATTTGTTGCCACACAAGTGTATCGGCCAGCATCTTCCAGCAGGGCCTTGACAACTTGCAGAATACGGCCTGAGGACTCCAGCTGTATCAAAACAGAGAGCAAGGAACCACTTTACACAATGATCCCAGGCAGAGCCGTTAAGCATAATGGCAAAGTGTTTGCACTGTACACAGCCAGTCTCATCTTTCTTCCAACCTGGGGCTAATATTCATGCAAGAGGTTTCTTGGTAGTTCAGAGACTTCAGCGTTCCTGGGACATCAGGATTATTAGCTGTCAGGAGACTCAGCTGGCAGAGGGGCAGGCAAGCAAAGTGAAGAGGAGGCTGCAGGCAGAGAGAGCTGCCGCTGGCTAGGTGTCAAAAACTGCTCCAGCCTGAAGTAAATTAGCCCCATTACAAGCACTCAACCCCCTGGAGCATGCAAGCACTGGGAAAGGCTGTTCATTGAGAGTCAGAACCTCACAGTGAGAAGGGAACTTACAGGTCGGTGCAGCAATGGCAGTGGTTATAGAAAAACACATCTAATCCCACCTTACAGTGACAAGGGGGTACAGCCACCTCATAACGGGCAGAAAACCATGCCTTGAAGGTTAAAGTACAACTGAAAGGAGTCAGACACTGAATTTATAGTCATGGACTCTTCCAACATGGAGGTGTCTCAAGGGATTCAGTCTACTAAACACAGCTACTCAGTGTGAGATACCGCCCTATTCAGGTAAAAAGCCCATCACTCTCCAGGATGGGTCTTTAGCATCTTTATATCACAGCATGAGGGAAGCAAAAGGAAAAGCAGCACTAAAATGTAATTTATTGTAACTATCTTTCATGGTTTGGATCCCGTAAAAGAGTACTGCTTACTCTTATATTTCCTCTGGCTGTGTTTACTGGTTGACCGTCTTTTAACCACGTTATGGAAGGGTTGGGAATGCCATTGGCTATGCACTGAAGTGTCACAGGCTTGTGTATCACAACAGCTCGCTCAGAAGTCCCAGCTGCTTTGATGGTTGGAGGGACTGCAAGAAGCACCAGAAACAAAAAGGGAAATATCATTTGAACATACACTTCTAAATATATAGAAGCAATATCCCGCAGGTAAGAGCAGCTTTACATCTATTTCGGCTACTCTCATCTCCAACTTTTTAACTCACTAATGCAAATAAACATTTAGAGAAAATTTGAGCACTGTCTTGCCAACAATTTAACATAAAGGCAGTCTGTTGCTTCCCACTGTCTTGAGGAACCTACCATGCACAGTAACATCAAATTCCTTCTCGTGTTCTCCTGCCTTATTTGTAGCCACACATTTATAGCGGCCGGTGTCTGACACTTGAGCTTGAGAGATGAGAAGTTTTTGTCTGTTTAGTAAGAACATATGTCCAGCTCCCACTTCAAGTGGTTGACCATCTTTCAACCACCTACCAAAAAAAAAAAAAATTACCATCTCAGACCTCTGTGAAAGTAAGATCAACACTGCTCCTAAAATCCACACCAATTCTATGAAACGGAATGTCTCCGTAACTCTGTACGCATTTCTAGGAAGGCCTGGAGATGTCGGGTAGCATTCCCCTTTTCTGAGTGCCACGGACCAACACGATTTATCAAGGGCAGGGAGCACAGGGGAATGGGCTCTAAGGAAGAAGTCAGAAAGGTGACAGCTGGGAAGCAGCACTGAAAGCAGATACCACCACCAGAGACAGACAAATCTCCAAAGCAGAAGCCATCACTGGTGACAGATGAAAAGCGCATGATTGCACTAGCAAGGGAATGAGAGTTTTGTCAGCTCTTGATGGCTATCCTAAATTCCAGAACATGCATATTGGCACAACAGATCAAACTACTTTAAAGTAAAATCCTGATCCTGCCATGCGTGTGCCTGACACCACCTTTAGTGGGGTCAGGAGTTTGTCCTCTGCACATTAACTGTCACTAAATAACACTGGCAGTTCCTAAAGACTACTTCTGAGCTCACCTAAACAACCTGCAGATTTTATTTTTCTTTCTACTGGCATACCAGTCCCCTTACGTGATAGCTGGTGAGGGTATCCCTGCTGCTGAACAGTCCAACTCCAAAGGGCTATGGAGAATCACAATGTAGTCCAAGAGCTCATCCCCGCCTTCCACAAATGGTGGGACTGTAAGACAGAAAAATTCATCAGGAGAAGCATTTAAGCATTAGAATTCTATGAAATTCTATCTCAAACAGTAATGTTAAAAACAAAATAATCTTGACATCTATCTCACTTTGGGACACACACTGATTTGCAGTTAATCACTTCTCCTTTTTGAACAGAAACATCCACCCAGTGATATCTTGTGGCTTCAAATCACTCTTCTCATTCTATTTTATTGTTTCTTCTTTCTTTTTTTCCAAATTCTGTCAGAACAACCTTGTGAATGGTGGGGGTCAACACAGGATGGACTTTCAGCACCCTCTGTCAGCCGGAAGAGAAAACAAAGGTGCAGAGGACCAATTCCAGATCCTCTTCACCCTGTCTCACCCTCTTGCAGGAGTGGCTGGGCTGGAGAGGAAGCACCACCGTACAGCTCCTCCCAGCTCCTTCAACAACTAGCAGGACCAATGAGATATACCTGGAGCAGCAGAAGGGATGCCCTACATTTGCATGCAGTAGTATGCAATGTTCTTCAAGAGGGCAGTTCAAAGCCTAAAAGTCAAGCCTTTGAAGTTCTTGAATAAACCCCTCCATGTCAGGAGAACGTGATTAACATTTGTACAAACCATTTCCCCAGAGGCACTCAGAAGGGACTGCTGAGACGCAGACTGTAGTAAAGGATTCAATGGAAGAAGATGAAAAAATCTTTTCCAAGAAAAGGTTCAAAATTTGCACAACACAATTCAGAGAAAGATGTTCTCTCCCCAGGGGCAACTGCTCAGTGATATTTTTAATGGCTACCTTTCACATTTATGCTTTTCTTCTATGAAGGCAAGTTAGAAGAACTTTTAAAGGTTACTGAGAATAGTATTTACCTATCACAGGCATAAAAACTATTCAAGAGCTAACCTGAAAGTAAGTCTTCCAACAGTCCTGTAACCCACAACGGAAAAAGTGTGCAGTGCTCAGGTTTAACTAGATACGTGGCTTGACTGACTGACCTTTCATATAATGATACCAACAAAAATAAAAACATACTTTATTATGAAAATCTGGTAAATCAGTAGTTCTGTTGCTCACACACCTAAGATTTCAACTTCATATTTGATTTCTTGTTCTCCAGCTATGCTTGTGGCCACACACAAGTACTGGCCCCGGTCAGCCTCAACAGCATTCAGAATCTCCAGCTTCCTCCCACCAGATACAACGCGGAGGTGATCACTCGCTTTCACGGGCACACCATCTTTTAACCAGGTAAGGAGTGGTGGCGGGTTGCCAGCGGCTTTACACTCCAACGTCAGTGAATTGCCAGAAACCACCTGCCTGTTCTGGGCTGTGTCAGCATTGCCCTCAATTACTGGAGGAACTGTAGAAAGGAAAAAATATATTGCAAGTGATTAATTCTGAAGCCAGAAAATTTATCAAGAGCAAATGGGTTAGTTCCTCCCCACCCACTTTGGCCCTCTATGTGCCATTATGTCATGCACAATTTTATGTGACAATTTGCTGCTGGGGCAAGCCAAAACAAAGGGAAAACAGAGAAGTCAAATGACGTAGTTCAGTATTGACCAGTTGTATAAAAGAGAGAATCTGCAGAGCTTTGAGATGGAAGAACTACATACAAAGGACTTAGTATACTGAAGATCCCAGCCAGATGGGCCGTTTCAGGAACTGGTTGTTCTGCCTGCACATGGGAGAAAGAGACCTGATATATGGAGAAGAAATAGGTTTAACACTTCACTAACACATGGTATCAAGGCCCGTAAAGTCAAGAGCTTTCTAACAGTCACATAAAGCACAGGCTGTAAAGCTCTATATAGCCCTGCTAATGCAGGCCAGTCTTTAAAAGCAGCCTTTGGCTGCTGTGCACCCTGTCCAGGCCTGCAAAGGCTGCCGATGTCAGGAAGACAGAAAGTTTTCAAAATGCCCTTCCTGTAACATGGCAAATAACCAAGTTCAATAAACTCTCACTTACTGTAGACATCCACGTCATATATTTTCTCAGCAGCTCCAGCAACACTGGTCACACGGCAAGTGTACTTGGCAGAATCCGATACTTGGGCTCGAGGTATCTGCAGGAGTTGTCCTCTATCCACATAGAGAGCTTGGGGGCTAGAAATAATGGGGCGTCCGTCCTTGTACCATGTAATGGTAGGAACAGGGATTCCCTTGGTTTCACATTCCAAATTTATAAGGTTGTTAAGAAGCACCGATACCTCTGTGGTGATATTTCCTCCTTTAATACTAGGAGGGACTATTTCAAAAGACAAAACAACAACATTAAAGCCTTAGTATACAAGTCTGTGCAGATTTAAATGGATTAAACCTTAGAATACTGTAAGAATAAGATATTTTAACCAGACTTCCAACCCTTCCCAGTGTTTTTTGTTGCAAGGGGCACTGCAAAGCATTGCTGCCTCAACTAGAGGTACCTGGAAACATTTTACCTTCTAGGCTTCAACTGTGCCAAGTCAGGAGACTCGAGGCTCCGTGCATCCTGCAATGCCTGTGGGCATGGCTCCGCCTCTTCCCTGTCTCCAAGGGGTGAAGAAACAGCAATCCCTGTATCCCCTGGGAGGTCCACCCTCCAGTAAGGAACAGCGACCTGCTATCTGAAATACCAAATACACCCAAGAGCCTCTACGGCTGGAGTGGGAACTGCTCCGTACTCAAACCTTCTGAAGATTAAGTCACTTACTTTGAGACTAAATATGAGCTTAGCAGTCTAGCTTTATGCTCCTATTTTTGAAACTCTTGGCCCATAGTCATTTCCCTCACTCACTAGGCAGCAGTACTCAGATTTTTCTAGCAGAAAAGCTCTCATGTAAATCAACCAATATAAAGAGTTTGTAAATCTCTGTAGAAGTAATAAAAACACAGCGCAATTGGCAACAACTAAATTTATAACTGCTGAAAGTCCCAGGCACATCTGGCAGACACATTAACTCCTCTGCTGCCAAATAGGCTCAGTTTATCCTAGACGCCACCAACTTCCATAGCTGGTTCATTTGAAATGCCACTGTTGAAATGTAAAGCAAAGTGTCAGTGAATGGACCTATACCTACGGGACATATCTTGCAGATTATCAAACCATGATGAAATGTTTTCCTAATTAAATAATTTGTGTGAAAAAAACCCCCACAAACCTATAAAACATGCTGAAAACACCCAGTTCAAAGGCAAATGCATTTCTCTATCAGCAAATACTTTAATCCACAGAGATGGGGAATGGTTTTAAAATGGTGTTTTGGGAAAAATATCAAAGCTAAAAGTAAGGCTAAACAGCTAAAACAAAGCAAGAACTAGGAAGAATTACCATCTAGGTTCCTCACTTACTACATGAGCTTCCATTTATCCAGGCAGGATTAACGAGAAATTCAAAAGTAAAGAGATATTCCATTCTACTATCACAAATTCACCTCTCTCTTCTGAAGAACCTCAAGTAAGGTCTACTAATCTACGAGGATTTTATTTACGTGGGGATTTTTATTTCTCCAATCTGACAACAGCCAGAATCACCTGCAAGTCCTCACAGCATTTTCTTTGTTCCCGGTGGAAAAAGACTTCACTATGACTGGTGTAACAGGCATATTTCTCTGCATGTGGTTGCTCCATGCCTCAGAAATGTCCCAGATGAGGGAAATAACATATTACAAGTTCACAGGTAGAGTGGGTAGTTCACGCATAGATTTCTGCACTTGTTTCCCCCTAACTTCTGCTGACACTGTGCTCGCTCAGCTTTCAGGTCTGACTGGGCTTTAATGCATTCTTTGTTTTCCAAACTGAAAAACTCTTTCTCTTGTCTCCTTTTAACTCTTTCTTCAAAAGCTACCTCTTCCTTTTTCCATGAATCTTTCCCTTTTCACTCAACTGATAATCTCCTAGTTTACGTTACGCTTATCTACACTCATCACAGGAACTGTCTGTTTTCCCTGTCTTAGCTGAGATTCCACTGCTTGTAAAAACACAAAAGCTATACTCAGTGTGCTATGAACCTCACAAAAACAATAATAATGTTAACGTGCTTATCTAATGCTTCTTTTGCTATAAATGACCTCAGTTTACACCAATTTAGGCAAGATAACATACCACATTACCTGGAAATCACCTGGAACATTCTTTTTCAAAGACTATTTGGGTCTGATTCTTCCGAGGTTTGCACTTTGCTTTAAACTTTTGCACTAACTTTAACTTAGTCCTGGCTGAATTTACTCCTAGCACTAGGAGTGCTAGGAAAATAAGACCATGAGTATATTAAAGTAAAAATCTTCTAAGCAATTTTCTCCTCCCTAAGACAGATCAAAATAATTAAGACAATGTTATAATAAAATAATTCAGTTGAAACTAATTAATAGCAAAATTTGAGAAGGTCCTTCAAGATTTTTGGCCTTCACCAATTAGAAACTAAGCCCCTCAAGCTTGCAAAGACTACATCCATATTTAACTAGATACAACTAAACGCTCAGAAAGATCTCTTTGTGAACAGATGAGTATTATGTTTACACACAAAATTTGCAGGATCAGAGTCTTCATTAATACTTGTCTGAATATCGCCATTCAGAAAAGAAATCTTTCAAGTAAAATTAAAGGACCCTCTAGGATCAGGCATTCTGTAACCTTACCATGGATGATCAGCTTGACCTCCTTAACCTGCTTGCCAGCAGTGTTGGTGGCACTGCACTGATAACGGCCTTTGTCAACCCTTCGAGCATTCTTTATGTGTAGAACTTGATCTTTGTCCAGAAGCTCAACATTGGGATCACCCAAGAACAACGGCCTGCAACAGAGATCATTTCGCTTCACAGAACTCTGACCCCATCCTCTGACAGAATCATAGAATGTTTTGGGTTGGAAGGGACCTTTAACAGTCATTTCAACATTAATTTAAATTGACAGTCGTCAGAAGGGGTCCTTTAATAGCAGTAACTGTACCATTAAAGAGCACCATTTAGCACTAGAGTAACAGCATTAATCCAAAGAACCACCATGAAATGACAAACTATTACAATTAACTTTACTCCTAGATTTTTGAAGAAACCAAAACCCAAAAGGACTTTTACTCAGGTCGTCCAGGATCCCAACATCAGAGCCAGAATCCTACTCCTGATCTTAGCTCCTCTTCCTAATTACTTAGGTCATGACAGTCCTTTGCTGATAACAAAATCTCAGTTACTAGGTGAAAGTGTCAACATATCACTACCAAAGAGTAAGGAACAGTCACACCAGAATATCTGTGAGTATCAGCCAACATCTACATAGAAATACAGTGTAAACACCAACACTATTTACAAATATTTACAGCTCATTTTGTTCTCAGCTAATATTTAAGCCACCAAGAATTCTTCTCTCGGTATGCTTTCTTGGAAGATGAGATGAAGCATTGAAACATGCAGGTTACAAATGATTTAAAACCTTTACTGTATACATGCAGAACTGCACGAGGCACTAGCTAGAACCATGTTTGACACAGGTACTGTCTACCAACAAAAAAAAAAAAACGCTTCAGCAAATATGTTTAAAATAATCCAGACAGAATAAACTCATGGAATAACCTCAAAGAAGTGGTTACGTTTATCTTGGTTCAAGCATTGTCTGACTTCAAATACTGTAGAACTGCTCTGCAAGTGCCAGTGATAGGACAGTTTACAAGGAAAAGCATGATGCCAGCTTTTTACTAAAGAACTTACAACCACAAACTATATCCAATGACGGTAACTTAAGACTAAATAGCTAAAAGCTGGTACAGTGCACCTTCGAGGTCCTAAGGCAGGAATAAACTAGACGCAAACCACGAAAGCTGTAATATACTTACTTGCCATCTTTGAACCAGTGTATGTCAGGAAAAGGGAAGCCTTTGGCTCTACATTCCAGACTGATTTCCTGGTTGAGGATGACTGTGATTTCATGGGGTGTCTCAACACCTATTATACTTGGTGGAACTTTAAAAAAATAAACATTACAGCAAGAACAGGTATTTAAACAGAGAAGGTACACTATGAAACTGGAAGAAATGCAGTAGCAGCTCATACTATTCCCTTGAAACAACATTAGTTTTCACTGGAAGTGACTCCTGCTAGATCATATCATTTCTACCATGACAAGCACTTCCACACTTGTGCTGGTTTTATGTACAGTTCACAACTCCTATGTTAGTCTGCTGTACACCCAAAATACAAAACAAAGCATCAAAGACCAAAGTCCAGTAATGAAAAGTAGTGCTTCGTCTGTGTTACCACAAGCTGGCAAATTTTAAGTACTTAAAAAGCCATCATGATGAGTGCTTCAGCAGCCAGTATTTAACGGGCATTGAGGGGAAGAATCTATTTATACTGAGTTGAAATGTATTGCCGCCTTAAATATCAACTGTTTTTCAGATCACCATCTTAAACAAACCAACCAACCAATCCACGGAACTAACCTAGTATATCTAGGTTAAACAGCTTCTCAGAACTTCCTGCTACATTTACGGCTTTGCACAAATATTGTCCAGCATCATCAGTACCAGGTTTAAGGAGCTTCAGTATCTTCCCATTGTGCAAAATCTGGAGAGTACTGCTTTCCACGACCTTAAAAGAACCCGAGACATTAGCCTTATGTGATCCAAGTTACATCAGCCAAATATCACAGCTGGATTTTTATAAGAAAATGGTAGGTTTAGCCTAAGGATAATCTATTTCCTCTTTCAGTTACAACACAAATCTCCACCACTTCTGCAATCTGTTCAATGTGACTTGTAGCTCAAAATATAATAGAGTGGGAAAAGCACAGAAATGCTTTGTCCATCAGTAGTGGTCAGTCACAAAGGTGCATAAAGGGGTCTCTCTTCATCTTAAACTATCACTCATCAGCTACAAGTAGATGCGTAGGACTCAAGGATAATGCAAGAGTTCTTATTTCTCCATCTATAGAATAAAGAAAATACCATTATTGGTCCCCTCTGCAAGGACTCTGGCATCTACAATACTGGGAGATTGCTGAGGCTCATTCCTAGAGGAATCTTGAAAATAAAGAGTTTACTTTTGACTTTGTGAACAGAGCTGAACTAGTGGTTAGCAATCTTTAGCTGGCTTTCTGTGTGGCTGTTCTCAGTGCAGTTCAAATACACATAAAGGCATGTACGTGTATTTAAATGAGCTCTCATAGCAAGCGCTCAAAACTCAACACAAAACTGACTGACAATGGCTGTTACTTCAGTTAGATTAATCATACATACCTGGACATCTTCCTTATACCAGGAGATGATTGGGAAAGGGTTACCAGATACTTCACAGAAGAGACTTACAGGGTGATGAACAGCCACAGACGTATTTGTCACCTTTTCTTGATCTCGAATTTCAGGAGGAACTACAAGAAAGTTCAAAGTCATGTATAAAGTCTTCTATTCCAGTGATTTCCCACTTCCTCCTTCCTCCCGAGTCAACGACCTCAGTAACCTAAATTTCTCAGACCCTTCCTCACTATTAACATTTTAAGAGAAAAATCTTAAAGCATAATCTTAAATTTAATTTTATTTAATCTTAATATCCCATGTTATTTGTTTAACATATAAAGGAAACAGATTCCAGAGAGTCACCCTTCCCCTTCACTGCTCAGTCATCCTACCATTTGTCCCACTGTGAATGCAAAGAGAACAGCCTTATGTGGTAGTTTAGAGTTCAAATTCCACTGATGAGCCCTGCTGGCACAAGATGGATTTCCTGCTTTCCTCAGAATAAAGATAAGAGTATAATCCTACTCAGGCATCAGAACTGTCATGGGAACTGAACAAAGCTGGAACAAAAGTACTCTGTAAGAAGCAAAATATCAAAACGAATCTCAAGGCCACCTGCAGTTTCTATTTTCTGGTTAGGATTCTGGAAGAAGGATATCAAGAGCAACAATTCTCCTAACCTATGTTCATTCTGATAAATAACTTTTTTCATAGTTATATCTGAAATGCAGATCTATTGCCCTATCTTCAATTTTTACAGTACATAAGTCTTCCTTTGTTATTCCTGTTAGTTTAACTAGAGCTCTCTACAAACAAGACACACCTAGCTCTTTGATCAAAACGAAGATGTTTTGTGCATGAAGTTGCAGAGAATAAAAAAACCAGAGTATCGGAATAATAGAAATTCAAGTACTCAGATTAGATTTTATAATGGGCACATTTTGGAGCATGCAATTTCCAGTGGTAAAAGAAAAGATGTTCTTCAAAAACAGTTGCCCAATAGCTGTATTCATTATTTACCGTTAACTTTCAGGCTGTATTTTCTTTCTGTCCTTCCAGCTTCATTGGTTGCCACACAGATATACTCTCCATTATCAGAAGGTGTAACAGAAGCTATGACCAGCAGTGTCCCATCCTCCAGAACAGAAATCCCCGGTTCGCTGCCTGTCAGCTCTCTTCCATTACGCATCCATTTGATGACAGGCTTTGGAATACCTAACAAGAAAAACATGAAACTTCAAGAAACAGTTCGCTCAGCTCAGAGTAAGAAAGAGTCAAACCATTCCCACTGCTTGCTGGAAGTCTTACTGGCAAGGAGAACACACAGGGAGGCCATGAGCTTTCAATCTTAGAGGAAACCTCGACTGTTAGGGTATGATTTTAACATTGAAAATCCTGAACATCAGAAAAGAGTCCTAAACATTATAATATCCTTGTCGGCTGGCGGTACACACATCCACACATAGTTGTTATTTAAATCACTGTTAGTTTGAATTTTTTCCACATAAAGAATATATGGAAAATACTGCACAGATTGTATATTTTTACTGTGATGAGGAGTACACAAAAACTTAGTAATTTGCAATGGTTAGCAGAAAAATCGACTTTTGTCACTAACGATGGTAACGATACACACCTTTTGCTGGGCATGGGAATGCAATGCGTTGATTCGCCACTCTTTCTTGAAAGAGACTGTTGTATGGAGGGTCCAGATCCTCGATAGTTGGGGAGTCTGAAAGAAAATTAGACACCCTCAAAAAATCCTTGACCTCTGCTCCCAAATGTAGAAGTACAGATTGGTAATACCTAATGCTTCTAAGTCTCTCTTGTTCACACAAGGTCAGATTCCAATAACCCTTTTTGCACTGATGAAGCGTACAAGCAGTCTTGATTTCAAGGGTAATATTTAGGAAATAAGCAGTACAAAGAGGCTGTCAAATCTGAGCAAAATTGGTTCTCTCTAAAACCTGCTATGTTTGTTTCAAAGGCAGAGACAGCATTTCTGCAAAATCTGGAAAATACTATTTAAACTGTTTTTTCTCATGCCCCATATTAGCACTACTTCCACTCTTTGTTCTTGACTGCTGCTCCATCACCATTTCAATAGCACACTAACTGATGGATCGAAGAGCTCAACTTCAGCCCAGGAAAAATTCCAGCTCTATTTACAGCTGTGACACCAGGCTCTGTGCTTCAGAGACAGTCTCTGTAAATGTGAGACATCTGAACACACGGAAAAAATATTTGAAAAAGAGGTTTCCCATACTGGGATTTTATTTTAATTACCTACTACAAAACCA
This sequence comes from Bucorvus abyssinicus, assembly GCA_009769605.1. Taxonomy (NCBI): domain Eukaryota; kingdom Metazoa; phylum Chordata; class Aves; order Bucerotiformes; family Bucorvidae; genus Bucorvus; species Bucorvus abyssinicus. Next base: position 8,771,236 of record CM020034.1, on the reverse strand, counting down.
AACCATAACTAGCTTGAAGATATTTTAATAAATAATAAAAAGAGTAATATATTTTTAGTTTCTTTTTCTTATTTCTGCAATTCTCCAAAGACTATTTGCCTATTCTAATTTTCCTTAAAATTAACATCAGAACATAACACCTAAAACAGATTTGGATTTTGCATCATGTAACAGTCAACAGCAAAAACCATAACCCTCCAAAACCTAAACCAGACAGCATTGGCATGAAATCACACATAGCCAGGGCAGGAGTCCTAACAGAAATACCTTGAACTTGTACTGTTATCTCTGATGCATCGCTGCCCACTACATTACTAGCGACACATTTGTAGATTCCGGCATCGGAAAGCTGGATATTGCTGATGCCTAGAGCTCCATCCAGGCTGTGGATGAACTGCCCACCATCAATTGGCACAGCACTCCTGCCTCTGAACCAAGTGACTGTTGGGGCAGGGATCCCCTGGGCACGGCAGGGTATGTCGACTCTGTGGCCAGCTCGGACTTTCAAAACTCGAGGCCCACGCTGTATCTTTGGAGGAACTAAGGAAGACAAGTTTAGTCCATAGTAATGTGAAGAAAATTATGTACAAGAGCATTCTCGAAGGAAATTCCTTTCTGGTTTTAGCATTTTAGAAAGTGTCCTTCCTTATTCACTGAAACCACATTCCCTCCTGTGTCCGAGGAAGTAGCTCTGTGTGCTCTCTACACAGAAAAGAATGTACGACACCCCATTTCTTTATTTTTTTTGAAGATGCTACATTTCAGATGCTGCCACATGACTTCCATATGAGTAGTGTAACATTATTATACTGAGCACAGTTGAAGAGCATGGGGTACTGGCTCTTGGTAACACAAAACAATTCAAAAGCTTTTGTGATAAAGTTTATTTTCCTTTTGACATTTTAATTTCCTTCCCCTAATCCCTGATCTTCGTATGCTTCCAGACACAAGTTCAGACAAGGAGATAAAATACAACTGGAAGAGATTTTGCTGGTCCCAAAGAGTAATGTAAATCCAACATAACTCTTTGGCACAATGTTTTTCTTTCTAAGGATCATTGATAATAAGAGGACTTATAAAGAATGTCTGAAACAAGTGCCATTTTTCCAGACCCTCTCTTAATGTACAATCACAGGTAAACAAAGATGTGCACTGATACCGGACTCCTCTACACATAGACCAGATTGTCATCTGTTACAGCCATTGTGATTGAATTAGCGGAGTCTGGAGGGTTCAGATCTGCTCGGGGCAGGTACAGTCGTTGTATGTGATCCACTTCAAAGACATGTGCTGGCAACGGGCACTGGCAGCAACACTTCCAAACTCTCCGTGAGCATGAAGCACAGGAAAACTGTACACCCACAATTCCTAATGATCAGCCTCGTCTGGATAGTGCCAGGCCGTGGCTCCTGCACCCACTCTCCTGGGGGCTTTAGCACTGGCAGGAGAAACACGTGCCACAACCTGTGTTTCTGACTAACACAGGTAAGGAGGAATAAATGAGAAGGCACAGAGCTAACAATCTGTGACACTGTGTAAGTGGTTAAGAGACTGTGGATGGGGCCCCAGCATGGGGAGAGTAGGAGCGAAACAAGGGAATGATAATATGATGATCAACAGTAAAAAGGAGAGGGAAGGGGACATAGCTCCTTGCTTGAGCAGGAGTGACTAGACACCTTTCGTGAGCAAAGAGGAAGGTGAGCAGGAGCTCAGGGTGCTGGTTTGAACAAAATGTAGTAAGATGGGTTCAGGTATTAGTTTGCGAAGGTGGGTACAGCAGAACATACATGCATACAGCAGTGCACAAAGACAGGAGCAGTTGCCTACCCATGGCGGACATAGCTGCACCCTGGTTTCACTACCACCCGAGCAGGTGTCCAAACAACTCTGACATTTGCTACCAAAAGAGTTTGGACATGTAATTCCCATCAAGTTGGTGGGAAGCTGTAAGCCTCAGCCAACTTTGCTCTTCTCAGCCACTGCTGGCAAGCTTACTGCTGTGAAACCTCTTGCACAGAGAACATCCAAGGGCATTAGAACAAAAGTTTTCAGTTCTTAAAATCCCTGTGGCTGACTTAAAATGTCACATTGTGCTATAATTCTTCAATGAGTCTAAGGAACATTAAAGGAAGGGGAGGGGGTGTGTGAATATGTGTATACATGTGCATATAGAATATTTTCTTTTCTTTATAATCAATAACAACAACTCGCATATCAAGATAATATGACCTGAAAGAATTTAGTACTTAATGTACATAAGGGAAAAGGTTTGAAAAGCTCAGCATGATGCTAAATTCCATGTGGAGATGATTATTCTTTAAGTTAAAACTTACCATATACACTTAGCTTCACCAACTGAGTCACATTCCCAGCAATATTTGTGGCTACACAGATATACATTCCACTGTCTGAAACTTGTGTCTCACTGATCTTCATTGACCCTGAGGGTAGGAAAGTGTGTCTGGAAAAATAAGAAGCAGATACGCTGTATAAACATGTATTGAAAGGTGAATGACCTCTACTTCCATATTGCTAACGATTGCTACGAGCTAAAATAACACTGTTCTACAGGGCACTCTGAACTCTGCCATATTACTCCACTGTGACTTATATATTCACTCATTTTTTCTAACTCTTTACTGAGCCACTACATTCAGAACACACAGCAAATATCTAAAACACAAGATCTAAATCGCAAACTTCAATTCTAGTTACTTACAGGATGATTAAAACCTATCTGGTTTCTAGAAATGAAAAAATAGCAAACCAAAAAAAACCCCAAAACCCAACAGGTGCAGAAATGAAGCTCTTCAACCTGCTGTTAAAAGTTTTTGCTCAGCCCAGGTCAGCAGGATCAGAAAGTTAAACAATGTTTGATACCACTTCATCCTGGCAAAAAACCCATTATGTTTATTCAAGATGGAAGAGAGGATTCTGAAGACTATTCTGGTTTAAAACTGCCAGTTCTGGTGTCTGTAGAAATTGTCATTACTCGTCAGAAAATAGTTAACTACATAGCATTAATTTTTACTGCAGTTCTGGTCAAAGGTCTGCAACATGACAGACAGATTGGCCAGCTCAGCCAAAATCTGCTTATGTAGAAGTCAAAAGTAATAGAAATAGGGAAAATAAATGATGAGGGAAGAAAAAATGACAGCTAAGAATTGACAAGAAGGAATTCAAGTCTAACACTCCAGGTTATATAGAATTTAGGCAAAGTTGGTGGGAACTGGTGGTATCACCTGTCTTCTTTTCTCTGGTATTGTCTAATTAGGATAATGTTATCATATGAGCATAAATGGTGTGTTTTGGGATTGCAATGGCCTGAAGAGGTAAACGGGAAGAGAGCGAAGTGTGTTTCCTCCAGGCCACCCAAATCTGTCTGATATTATGATTCCTCCTCTGCTGCTCAAGTCTTTCCAACCCCTTTTATTTTTTTTTTTAAAAAAACCCTAAAAGCTAGATTGCTGGGGCAACTTATCTTCCATTATTTTGTCAACTAATTACATTTGCTTTCTAATAGAAGTTCCTCCATGTCTGATTTCACTCTTCTTTTGTTTACTGGTCATATTTCTAACACCATCTTTGGGTGGTCTCAAATGATTTTGTTTGGACTAATTCTTTAACTTTTGCTGACATCTGTAAACAATTTCATGGAATGGGCTAAGCTGGACTCCTGTTACTCTGGACAACTTGGATGTCTCCACAACAGCCATGAGCAAGTACCCTAATTTATTCATGTCTCCTGAGGTAAAATGAAGACAAGTAGAGGATCAAGAATGCGGATTTGTTATTGCATGCAACATGCTCACAGGACACAGCAAAAAATTCCACACGGATTATTAAAAAACACATCAACTCTCTGTGCCAATCCTCCTTCCCCAAACATGCTGGCCCAGCAGCTATCAGGTGCTGAGGCTGTTGCAGACTCGCTGGAATGGGTTGCTCTGAGGTGCGGATGTGGCTACAAGGGAAAGAGGCTTGCCTTCAGGTCTGTACGACTCCCTCACTCAGCTCAGACATCGGCCACCGCTACCATTCCCCAGTTTACGCTGTAAGCTTTCACACCTTCTGAGGTGTCTTGAAGACTAGGAAACACCAGCACGGCCCGTGCAACTGGGAACGCACAGAGAATAATCACCTATTCATTTCCCCTCTTACTTTTACCGTACTAAAATAATAAGGAAGAACTCCAGTGTTGTGGCCCATGCTGTATACAGCCCCCTAAGGCTGTTAACTCATCACTGTTATGAGCATTTAGCTGTGTTTTCACATGTTCAAGAATGTCTGGAGAGTTTTTGGATTCAAAACACAGCGAGCAATGAGCACTTGTAAGCACTCCCAAACATTTATCATCATCTGTGCTCTACTGGCAGCCCAGGCTTCATATGAATAACAGACAATGCTCCCCTGAGCATAAATATGAAGTGCTTAAGAAAAACAATTTTTAAACATTTATAATCAGGCACAGATTATGCAGGTCCCTGGGCACCACCGCAGTACAAATATAACAGGATCTCTTTCATCTTGGCCTACTGGTATCACGTAGAAACGTGCACTGGCATGGAGGCTGTACAATGGTGCAGTGTCTTGGTGTCCTTCAGAAAGAGACATATGCTTGGTTTGGGAAAGAGAGTTTCAAGACATAGTAGAACAGGACAACTTACTACCTTCTGCTTGATCCTGTGGTGGTTAGAAATTACACACCTTCCAAAATCTTGAAAGCTTAGGTGCAATTTCACTTTTCTTTTGTATTCATCAAACATTGTTACCTTGGAGAGAATGGAGATATGAGCTGCATTGCTTTGGCCCAGGTAACTATGGGGGGTGGCAAGCTCTTTACTTCACATGGAAGTGTGACATCTTCCCCTGCAATTACTGAAATTTCCAAGGGTTTATCAATCGCATTTCCTTGCTGGTCTCCAGGCCTGGATACTCGAGGTTTCACTGTAACATGGAACACATTAAGAAGCTGCAATGAATATATGTATTTGTACAAACACAACACCATACAATTTTAATTCAAACATCTATTTTTTTTAATCAGGTATGTAACATTACAATCCCATTTTAAACAACATGTCTGCAGACATAGCTCACTGTAACGCTGACATACAGTGCCTGTAGCTCAGACAGTGGCTGATGCCCTCATGCAATACCACAAATACCAGCAAGACCACATTTTTTACCCAAAAACTGGATAGCAGCAGATCTATGTAGTTCATGCATATGTTGAGCTCCATTTTGCATAGATAGCTTGCAACCAGTACCTAGTTCAAAATCCACCCGAATGGGTTTTACCATTTTTTACCAGGTTGCAACACAGATATAACGAGATAACGACACCATATTTGATGTTAGCTCATACATACCATAGACAGTCAGCTGGACTTTTCGTGAAGCGTAACCAGCAGCATTGGTGGCAGTGCACACATATTCCCCAGTCTCTTCACCCCCTGGTGAAACTACATACAGACTTCCATCAGACCCTGCAGAAAATCTCTCATTGCTGGAAAGGATTACTTCTCCTTTCTGTGGAAAGAAAAAGGAAAAAAAGTCCACCACACCTAGATTTGCTAAATAACCAAATTACAATCATTTAATTCAATAAAAGCTAAAGCTTACATCAATAAAACAACATCTAATTAAAGCATTAAAACCATTACAGGAATGTAAGAATTGTTAGCGCTTGTAGCATCTCCCCTAGTTCACCCCACTGCTGTGATTGATTCTTCATATGAAGAACACTGAGTTTTTAATATAATACTGGGTCTGCTTTTTTACTGTGCAATATGCTCCATGCTCTTTAACGCAGTTCTGCAGACCAAACAATCTGCAGGCACTCCAACTTCAGCAAGACTTTAATTTACATTGCAGTACCGCCTCTGTTGTTCCTGGCTGAGATGGACAAAATAGATTATATTAACTAAGAAGCCTGGCCCCAAAATTCCATCCATACAAATTAACTAACTCCAGTAACTTTTCACACTCCTTAAGTGCTACTAAGCAGTAACACAAGCAAAAGACATTGATTTCTGATGTCAAAACAGATCTTGTATACATTATATAGTTTCTTAGTCAGCAGACTCTTCTTTGTCTGCACTGAATGTTGTGATAATTAAGAAAAATATGCTCCTCCCGTGTTTTCCCTGCCAAGCCAATGCAGTTAATTGTGTTCTATTCCTGCTTTTAAACAAAGCTGTTCACAAGGCCCCAGTTACATTTGTGCAACTTAAGGCACAACAGAGCCTTCACAGCAACGTCATGCGTGGCGAGGGAAAAAGCCTGACTTTCGGATAAGTTTCCCCAAAGGTTGAAGTCCTCGGCAGTGGACATCTTGTCAAGAACATGATTAAGAAGTGACAGAAGGTTAACCCCAGAATGCCATTGTTGAACACACTTCCCTCAAGACAAAAAAAGTCACGTTAAAGGAAGGCAAAACAAAAATGAACTTTCAATCTGTAGCAGGTGGCCTAAACTCAAATTATCAACAGGAATACGAACAATTTCTGAAGTGTTAAAAACAAAGTAAGAGCGATAACCAACCCTTTCCAAAGAAGAGAACATTGATCTATGGCTGGACCACAGCCAGAAAGCACTGGTCTAAGAAACCAAAGCAGATACGGATAAAGAGAGATTTCCAGGTCCCTCACAACTGACGTGTTTGGTCATGTTTATTGCCTACAGTTTTTAGGACAACTAAGTTATGTGTTCCATTCATCTTTCACCATGCACAGCTCAAAAATGAGAAATTACCTTGGACCAGACAACAGACGGCTTAGGAACTCCGCTTGTTTTGCATGGTAACGTTACTGGGATCCCTTCAATGGTGCTGAATATCTGCTGTCCATGCTGAATGACAGGCAGAACTGAAACCAAACGCAAATATTAAAACACATGCAGGAGACATTTCAAACCATGGCACAACTCTTTGTAGAGTATTGTATTCAATATACAATTGAATTTGTATTCAATGTATTCAATTGTATTCAATTACAGCTTCATACAGGCAGCAGGGTTTGGGAATTTTCAGCCTCCTCTCTGACCTCTAATGTCACTTTCCCCTCCGGTCTCCCAGGACAGGATAAATACCTGTTCATAATAAAGCATGTCAGCCGTAAGCTGATCACTGGATTAAAACATGCAGTTTTAAACTAACTGTAGGTATTTCACATAGCTGATTGCAGTAATTTCAGAAAGTCTTTGTCACGATATCTTCTGACAATATTGCAGGCTTCCCCAAACGATAACGTACAAGATTGAACTTGTACAGCACCTTTCATGAGCATGGGTTGAGCATTTTTGGTGCTGAATCCATTTCCATTGCTGACATTTTGAACAGAGCAGATATGAGAGTGAAGAACTGATCACACTCTAAGCTCATTTCATCATTGTTATAAATGCTACAAAGTTGTGTTAACTACAGTGATGGTTTCTGCAGGGACTGACTGTTATATGAGCTTGAATAAAAAAACCAGATCATTTCACAAAATCAGTAACAACAGATAAGAACCCCAGTTCCCCTACTTATCTGAAATGGTTTTGAATTAACAACAGAAAGACAACCAGATTTCAGGCTATAATACCAAAAACTAGATCTTTCTAAAAACATACAAATACATTCCTTTCTGTTCTCAAGTTGTGAAATATTCCAGAAGCTAGTGCTGACATGGAAGACCTTATCAGACACTGATTACTTGCCTGTATTAAAAAATAATAGCTATTCTTAACATAAAAGGATGTCCCAGCATCTTCACTGAAGCTTAAAATAAATCTCCCATGATTAATTTAAGATGTGAGAAAATATCAGGCTGTAAACCATGAAGGGATTGCGACCCCACACAGAGTTCATACAAGTATCTTCAGCTGAAATACACATGGGTTATCACAATGGGTTACCGCTTTGTCTTGCGGTCAGTATAATTTTTAGTATATTTTAATTACAGAAAAAAAGCAAGGGGCAGGGGGATGGAACAGGACCAAAGGGAAAAAAAAAAAAACAACCCAAACCCCACACATTTTGCCAAACTCATATTTCATTTTAATTCTAATTCTCCTATGAGATGTGCTTCCTTATATTAGTTGTGAAATCCCCAGACAGCACTTTTCGGGGCTTTCCAGGAAACTTCCACATGCATCTGTTTTGTTAATAAAGCTAGAGATGAAGACTGCACAGCCCAGCCTTTGTCGATGTTTAGAAATGAGCATCTTTCAATCACAAAATTGTGTTATTTTTGTTTTATTTTAAAGAGTCTCAATCGCTCCATTCTTTCCTGTGCACTGGATCCAAATTCCCACCATGTTATCTTATGAAATAACATTCTTACAAAAGAGGAAATGTGAGAAATTAAAATGTAACAGGGAAGTTCTAGTGAAAGCTGCTGTCAATAAGAAATGCAGCAAGGCAGCGCTCCTTACCGTACACATTAACAGTAGTAGTCTTGTTGCTTGTCCCAGCAACGTTACTTGCCATGCAGGTATAATCGCCGCCATCCTGCAGTCGAACTCTTTCAAGGTGCAGGCTTCCATCACTGCGAACATTAATGTAGGGATTGGGAACCAGCTGCCAAAAGAGTGACATAACATTTTACTGAAGAAAATACTTAATATTTACTTTGGGATGCAGTGTGGCTTTGACTGATTCACGTTTTTAAAAATTACATGTTCTTGGAGAATTTTACTAGCACTTTTCCTGCTTTCCATCTTTCATAAAAAGCTAACTTTAAATAAGAATTTTGGTAGCACCTCGTATTTACTGCTGGAGTGAGATTAAAATCTGCAACAGCAACTCTGCTCTGCCACAGCACATGTAGAACTCCCACTCACAAATATAACCCTGCACTGAAGCAGAAAGAAGTTTAGCCACGTTATTTTGATGCATTTTTAATTGGTTATTCCAGTAACCCAATCTGATCATAGATCGGCTCTTGGTGAGTGCTTGTTGACTTGTTCTTCTTCCACAAACAGATCTTTTTTTTTTTTTTCTTACAGTTATCAACCACTTCTAATTTGCCATATCCATCAAGTAGAAGAGAGCAGCTCTGAGGCATACTATTGTGAAAGATAACGTTATTTCTAGAACTTTTTAGAAGTTATATACCTTATAGCAACATCAAAGAAATCCATTAGCTCAGCAATACAGACTTGCCTTATAGAAAGGTTGTTAGAATGCAAAATTGTTCAAGTCACGCCTTGCTCAGAAAAAGCCACGTTCTTCTCTAAATACAACTTACTCCAACGCTTTCCCTGGAACGTAGCTTTTGCCGCGAGCCCACAATTACAGGAAACTAGTACTGCTGTACAGAGGAATTAGCAACTCGACAGGGAGGATCCTGCCAGTATTTCTCACAGAAGTTACAGCCTGTGCTACTTGCACTTATGCAGTCTAAAGAAAAGGACAGTGATTCCCAGTGCTACAAAAACTGAGCAGAAAACTCTAGCATGCCAAGGGTCAGGGAGTGCCAGGGCTCTGCTCGGTGACAATAAATAAAACAGCAAAAGTCATGATGTTAAAAAACCCTAAAGCTACAGAAATTTTCTGCTATCTCTATTTTTAAAAAACAGGGGGAAAGAAATGCTTTTAGTTACCAGGGTTTAAATTCCAGCAGTTTTGTCATTTGGGTAGGTATATTCCATGAGCATTCCTATATTCAGAGCCCAAGGCTGAAATTCAAGAGCTAACAAGAATGCATAAAACTGCTTTAAAAGAAAGTAAAATAGAAGATAAAAGGACAATTCACAAATATTTTGGTTCTAAGTTCTTTTCTAGACCTTCATATTCCCCCACCACCATCTCTTATTCCCTCATCTATGCTTCAGAGTTAGAAGTTTCCTAGCACGGGCAGTGGTTTGTGAGGCACAACCATCAGGATGCCTCACTCCCAGAATGGCTGTACCCTGAAGGACAGCACCTGCAGAAACTCAGAAGCAGCCACTGCCTTCCAGATACAGCCAACCAGCTTCTCCTGAAGAGGCAGCAGCTCCTGGAGCGGTGGTTGTCTGCTGTAATTCACCCTGATGACATTGGATCCTTGTTTCCAGTGAGCCAGTCCAATCTCATTAAACATCTTCAGTTGTAAGCGTAAAATCTACCCGTAGATTTGTACATCAGCTTTTGTAAATTAAACCAAGTTGTTATCGTGGCTTGAAACGTCAATCGCAGATTTGCTCTGCCAATAAACCTTACAGGAAACAAAACAGTCTTACCACCATACTATTCTTAATCCACTTCCGGTCTGGAATGGGGTTTCCAGCAAGCAGCACACATGGCAAGGTGAGCTGCTGCCCCTCAATGACATTGGCTGTGGCTGGACTTACTCCAATCAGGGGGGTAACTTGAACAAAAGAAAGAATTAGAATACATTATTCGGAATTTGTATATATTCATGGAAAGTATTCAACTTGAGTTTTTAATATTAGTCCTGTCACTAACGCTACTTGCAGCAGCACCAGGCAAAGGTCTCCCTGCGCAAGGTACTATACAAATATAGGGCAAGACACATTCCTATAATGAAAACTATACTAATTAAATAGAAAGGGGAAAAATAGGGGTCAGAAAAAAGTGCATGAGAGTTCCAATATACTTAATTTTATGATAAAAAATACCAGATGGGATTCTGGTATCTGAAATATCAATGGTGCAGGCAGAAAAAAGAAAGAAAGAAATAAGCAAAGGGGTGGGGTAGTGTAGGAGAGAGAGGAAGCTGGAGGAATACACCTACAGGGATCCTAAGACTAAGGAACGGCTGCAAAGACGTTTCGGCTGGAAGATGTTGTCCAGCTGAAATTTGATCCCATCCAGCTTTTCCCTGAAAACTCATATTCCCCTGATACCCAGCTGATGTATTACTTTTCCTTAGTTGGGGCAAAATATCGAAGAACAATAATAGCAGGTTTGGAGAGGACAAAAAGTGGTAATTTCCTTTGGGCATAAAATTTTAAGGGATTAGAATAGAGGTCAACAGAAAATTCTGCATGTTCTGTGAACAGCCAACAGAAAGTACTCCTGGGCACATGCCTAGTAAATTAATTCTAAGTAACAGGAATTAAATAACACTTTTAAATAGGTAAAAACACATCTAGCAAACACTACTAGCATTACAGATTCCCCCTAGATTTCCTAGGTTTCGCTGATGGCAGATGTATACATCCTGCAAACATATACATTCCATAGCGTTATTCTTCCTTTTATTGCCAACTATCCAATTGAGATAATACACAACTTAACAGCCCAGCTATTGTCACAGCTCGACATTCACTGTCATCTTGGATCACTAAGAGCCGCTCCCACTTACATCAACACACTGACCTAAGCACGTTCATTGCTGCTGTGGTTTTTTTCCCCCCTGCCCCAGAAACCCCATCATTAGCATTCATCTTGATGGTGATTTTTCATTCCTTAATAAATTTACTTGGGACTTAAGAAACAGAAGACATGATAAATCACTTTAAGTCTGTGTTAAAAAGCGTAGATGGAATTAATTCAAATTAACATAGCCAGTCAAAAGACAACGTTCTAACATGCAAAATTCACTGAAATCAATTACAATACTCCATGCAAACGTCTCCTGATTCAGTTTGCGTGGATGACTATATATGTGTAAATCCAGCATATAGATGTGTCACCATCTACATGCATAACCCACAGACACCCTCCGTTGTTGTACTAACACCACCATAACATTGCCTCTGTGGTGTACTCCAGGTACTGAAATGCTGCCAGTCTGTCTGGTCATCATTGTCACTGACATTAACCAGTCTTACCCAGTCCAGTTACTGTGATTGTGGCTGGCCGTGACTGAATCCTTCCAAACTGGTTCTCGGCTTCACAGGTATAAGTTCCTTCATCACTGACCCACAAATCTAGAGGAGAGAAAAAAAGAGATCACTATGAAATATGGCATTGACTATGGAATATTGCTTACTACAGGCAGCAATGTGTGTCTGTATGTGAGCAGACACCCACAAAACAGTACGTAAGACACGAGTTAGTGCACTGTGTGTGTACAGTAGAGAGGACTTCACCCAACTTCATCACGTTTAGAAAGCAATACAAAAAGCTAATTAAGAAAACAGAATAACATCACTTACATAAGGATGGCTGAAAACCTCCAAGTAACTGAAATCACAAAGCCACTTGAATTTTCAATTACCCAAACTAGGACTTGCTTAAAACAGTGACTTTAGAAACAATTCTCTCAAAAAAATCCCCCCAAACTGAAAGAACATGGCTTCTCAGGATCAACAGAGACCACAACTCACAGGTATTTAAACAAACGTGCAATAATTTCTATGAAGAAGAGCAAAGGCAATGACCAAACAAAACTGAATTCACAAACTCACGGCCAAATGACCTGTATGTCAAAAGCAATGAAGTCAGTATCAGAAACACAATCCCTGATAAAAATCCAGCCTCTTTACAAAGTTAACTATTTTATGTAGTAGTATAGTAACTGAAGTGCATTGCATATGTCATATTTCCTTCTGGAATCTGTTTTTTAAATAAGTTCAGTCTACCTACTATTAATCGATAGAGCTCCCGTTCTCAGCTGACTGATAGAACTAACTGCGAATGGTCTTGAGAAGAGGGAAGCACCGTTCAGCCGCCTCCACTTAACCTTTGGGTCTGGGTAACCCTGAACATAGCATGGCAGCGTGATGTTTGAGCCTATATCCGCAGATTCATCACTGGGTTCCTGTGTGAAAACTGGGGGAGCTGGGAGGAAAAAAAAGAGCGAAAAAAAAAGAGTGAATTGGGGTTGCCACATGACCTTCACACTCTGCTTACACTATTGACAACCTAAACTTATGGCCCATTATGCATAATTATTCTTCTAACCACAAATTCCCAACTCTAGCAACACCTTACAAAAGCAGCGTTGCATGCCCTATACTTAAAACAGGGAGCTCAGAAATGGGCTAAACATCTCCAGAAATGAAGATACAGCCACCCCTATCAGATGAAGGTGCATACTCAAGTGTTAGCATTACGTTCTTCATCTCCTTCAAACAGCATTGGTTTTTGCTTCAGAAAGCGTATGTGCCTGACAGGATCATGCATGTAACAAGACATGATGCGTCAGGCCACAAGCAGTTTGAATTAGGACGAGAGGAGAGGAAGGGCTAAATGACAATAATCTTACATAGTAACTTATGTTAGTATAATATATTCTTAAGAAGTGTGTTAGGTTGAGGTTTGAAGAGTTTCCTCTGCCTTTCTCTTCCTCCTCATAACTTTTATGCTCTGCAAAAGAAGAGCAAAGGAAAGTTGGAGTCCAAACAGGAGAAGGAAACAGCCTAGTGAATCCCACCAAGAAGCTGTTCCCAGCACATGCAAACTGACAGATATTTGTAAGAAAGGCTCAGATAACCAAAGCACCATTGACCAGACACAGAAACACAAATCAGAGTATTTTCTGTATGGACTGCAAGCTACTTACAGCCAACATCTAGAGTTATCCTTCCAGACGCTCTCCCTGCATCGTTGGTAGCCACACAGGTATAGTCACCAGCATCCAGGTCTTGTGTTTCCTGGATCTTCAAAAGACCCCGATAAGGATCAATAATGAGAAATGCTGATGCCCTCAACTGTAGGTCACCTAAGTTCAGACAGAAAAAAATAGTAACAGAAATATAACACGGTATTTATCAAAATTATTCCAACAAAATAGCGTCCACGTGTGAGATGAGTTCACAACACAGTTGTGTTCATTTAGCAGATGAGTACTCTGACTTCCACTCCACCGAGTGGAAAAATTCATCACTGCATTAGATACAATCCTTTTTTATTTATTTGTTTTGCAAGAGAAGCATAAACCCAAGTAGCTTTGGACCAAGATCAGTATTAGGATAGTGTGCCAGGCTATTTCTCCTTCCCAAATTAGAAGCTACATGTGGCAGCCACTTGTCTGCCAGCTCTGTACCATGTTGAGAACTCCACGAAACCTAGAAAACAGCTCTGCTCCTTCTCAAGCTCAGCAGGAGCCACAATACTGATGTGTAACATTCAGAATTGGCCCACATGCACTCTCTGGGATGAGTATCAAAGCTCATTGACTCCTGCTCTCAAATACAAGTCATCCATTAACTGCAGCGTGAGTTCAGAAGAAACTTCCTTTGAGGGAAGGTTATTTGCAAACAGACCACAAAGAGATTTGGGCTCTCCTCCAGCCACTGTCAGATGAAATACTGGACTGGATAAGCTATCTGTTGGCAATATCTACCTAGCAAGATTATTAATCTTCTAGAAAATCAGCAGGCAGGTGGTTTATACAACCACACATGGGAGTCAGCTCCTTCTGAGAATAAATGTTCAATCTTGAGACATCAGACTCTCTGACTCCCATTTAACTCTATAAAAACTCCTGTACTTCTGATACTCAGTATGCTGCTACACTACTAAAGACACAGTAGTAGACACCTCTGAGATTTGAAAGAAGGAAGATAAAAAATTCCCTAGGCATTCCAAAGGAATTTGAACAAAAATCAACAGAAAAACTTTTTGTGAATTTTGTAGCATACAGCTAAACATTTCCTGACAGAATAACAAACCTTAGTGAAGTAGGCAAGAGGCTCAACTTTTTTTTTTTTATTAATTATGCTCCAGTACATTACTTTACTCTATTTAAGCAGGAGCAAGAATTTACGCCCTAGAGCTCAAGTGCCATAGATTTAGAGAATTTCACAGGTCAGTCACTACTTCAATCCTACATAAAGCTTTTGAGGAAATGTAGTCACTTCAAGATCATTTTTCTAAATATTCCTGCTAAAGTAAATAAACCAAACACAAAGTAATAAGCACACCTTTAAACCATTTAACTTGGGGCTGTGGGATTCCAGTTGTTCGACACTCCATAATAGTTGTGTCTCCAAGAGCAACCAGAAGTTCATTTTGAACTACAATCAACGTCGGGCCCTCTAAAAGGAAACAATAAGGAAAAATTTAATTACTCATGCAAAGCATACGCCATTTTCAAGACATAAACCATGAAAGACATGTAACATAATAAGTTTTCTCTTATCATATAGAAGATTATTTGCATTAAAAGCCAAATAGGCTTAAAAATCACATAGGGTGACAGATAAACACTGCAAAACACAAAAAAGTAAAGTCTGGTCCAGAGTGCCAGGATCATACGTAGAAGACTCAGAGAATTTAAGGATAAAATTGGGACAGTTTTACCATGTAGAAAGTAAAAAGATTACAAGTCGCTCTCCATTCTCTAGCCAGACATTGCTTATCGAGAATTTTAGTACTCTGCTATTACATTATTATTACAGCGTTCGGATGACATGATAAGAGCTACAGGAATTTACCGGAACACCATTCCGTTTCCAAAGGCCTGCTCAGGTTTGCAAGCCTACCTCACCTTAACACCTCAGGAACATTAAGCCCCAAATAACACCTACCATACTACCCAGATTTGAGCACAGAAGTGACATGTGTGAGCTGTTCCAACATATTTTCTAGGTTTTTTGAAATTTCTACCAGCCTGTTCTGAATGGTTCTACTAATCTTAACAGTTCCTCCCTGATGATGCATTAGTTTGGTTTTTTAATTTCACCTCATCGGTCTTCTCTCTTACCGATGTAAGTAAGGGTGGATGTCTGTTTCTCTGTCCCAGCTGAGTTACTTGCCAAACAACTATAAATTCCTGCATCTTTTGGGATTGCCTTTCTTATGATTAAGGTGCCTTCTGGGGTCAGTCTATACCTGGGAACACACGAGACCAACCAAAATGATTAAAGAAAAGAGAGTAATGGTTACATCCACACTCCAAGCGGCAACAGCAGCAGCATGAGCAGACAGTTTATAAACACGTATTGCTGGTTTTTTTCCTCATGACAAACAACAATATTAGCATTATTATATCTACCAGAGAATATCAATGCATTTTATGGAAAACGTTTAAATTAATCGTGTAAAAAGCCTTTGGAAGAAGAGAACGAAAGTATTTCTATTTTAGACATGAGGAAATTGAACTTAAAAGACTTATAAAAGCAAAGGTTGTGGTACTGCTTTCAAAACTCACAGACTCCCGTGGAAGAAGCAGACTATTCTGGCATTCTTCAAAACTTCTTTCTCACATAGGAAAAAAATAAATAGAGAAAGCTGTAACCCCTACCTGCTTGAACCAATCATAAACATATCGTTGTGTGTCCATACTACTGTCGGCTTTGGGTAACCTGTTGCAGAGCACCTGATAGACACTTCAGAGCCTTCTGTAAAAGTCTGATTCTTAGGGGAAACGACAACCTTCGGTGGTTCTAGTAAAATAAGTTAAAAATATTCATTTAGAAAACACAGATTATAATCATTGCTTTATTCTCATTTTCAAACAGCTCCACAGTGAGAGAACAAACCTAATAAAGGTCAGAGCCACTCGTTTTCTCTAGCACCGTCTACCAATTCCATACTAACTTTTATGAAGGTATGCAAGTCAGGATTCAGGGTACAAAGACCAAGTTAATTCTCATGTCTACAGACTCTGCTTTGTTCTGAGACGTAGAATGTGGAGCTCCCAAATGTGGGTGTCAATTCTGACCAAAAAAGCTGCCAAGCTCAAGCAAAGTTCACCAACGTGACCCATCAAGGTCACAAAGCCAGGCTGAAATAGGTATAAGGTCACCATTCTGAATAGAAACTATGAGCATATTAGTGGTTTCACATGGATCCAACATGAATGTAATAATTATGTAACAATTAACTTAGAACTTTTAATCCATGCTTAAAACCCAGCAAAGCAGAAACACAGCCAACTTGGACAAATACAAGACAAATTTGTGCAGACTCCTGAAAACTAAAGCCAATGACCACAAATCTTCAGGCAGGCCACTGGTAAGAATATAACCTGAGTGATAAACATAAAAGTCATTAGGCACGTGCACACACACATAAAGAATTTAACACCAAAATCATGTTGAAGACAACTGAATCTGCAGTGTTAACAAGGCCTCTGGATGTTATGGATTTCAGCTGCATTTTCACCAGAAGTGACTGGTGAACTTGATAGAATTCATTCACTTTTATCCTTCGATCTCCTCCATGAGGAACACCACCAAAACTATTCCCGGTGGCAATTGCCATTTTCTTCTACAGCCCATACGATTTTGTCTTAATGGTGGCAAGAAAATGATCTACAGCACTTAATGGACAAAAAACTGGCAACTTGTCATACTAAGTGCTGTTACTTGATCTTAGTTATGGCAGGAAACTGGCTACCGTTGTATCAGTAGCATCAATCTTCATCCTGGGAGCTCTGCCTTTTGCTAATCACACCCTGCATTAACACGCATTTTTTTTTTTACTAGCACCCGCAGAATGAAAAGCCCAAGCATAACTCTTTCTTTCGGGAGAGTAAAAGAACCTGAATGCATGTAACACAGAGTTACCCCCAATCTAGGGCTGCTTTGCACCGGTCTTTTTTGCTTTTAAGCTTCAGCAGGAATTACACCACCTTATAGACTCAGATGCCACTTGACATGTTTTTGTAGCTGCTAAGGAGAAGTGTGCCTAAAAGCCAGTACACACGGTCTGCTTATGCATGGGGCATAACCCATCGTGGACCAGATGAAGGTGTGATGCAGCGCAGCTTCCAGGTGAACAGCATCAACCCTTTCAGTTCAGGCTGTCTTGATGTGACCAGAAACCCTTCAGAGCACTACTGCAAAGGCCCTTCTGGCAGAATTAATTCCATGCCCTTTTCATTAGCGTTGCGGGAAGGAAGATTATTTCCCAAGTTCTATGTTGTAATGCTGTTTGCTTAGAAAGCTGCTTACAGAAAACCACTGAGTTTCCGGCCTGGAAAAAGAATCTCTCTGCCGAAGATTGTGCTGCTTCTAGGACAGAAGCGAGGCAGGTTCTGCCTCCTCACAGGGCAGAAACCCAGTGGGTTTTGGTCAGCCAGTTTATAAGCAAATGGCATTAAATCATAGAACTTAGACAACAACCTTCCTCCCCACAGTCTCAGGACACTTAATGAGAGGGGATCAGTGACTGATGGAAAATGAGATAATAAGGAATTAAACAGTTTTCAAATGCTCAAATACCAAGTTGAGAGTGCAGGTAAGAAAAGCAGGATCTCTCTTCGCCGTTTACATGGAAGGGTTTATAAGAATAGCAGTGGTTCGGGAAATACAAATTGAGTCCTACTCTGCTAAGAATGTGTCTGCGCCTCCGCCGGCCCAGCTCCGCTTCGTAATATGGACTAATCACAACACACCACAGCAGCAAGACGGGGGAGGACATAAGTGTCCCAGGGACATGAGGAATTTTATTGTCTGCCAGAATCACGGTTACTATAAAAGGATTTGTCCTGTAATACATCTTACTGAATAGGAGAGCACTAAATAAAAATACAGTATTTGCACTGTTTTTTTCTGTTTGAGTTCTACAGATAATTCCCATCTCTTAGTGCTTCATGCAAACTCATCTGTATGCCCTTACTAAGCAGATAACCCCCCTCTTTCACCAAGGATAGCAGACGGTGTTTCAAAGAAGGCTCTTTGCTGCAGTATGGCACCGGGGGCAGCTCTGGGAAGCACAACTCTTGAGTGCCACGTCTGGATGAGACTGTTTTCAGTCATTAACTAGTGAGCTTGTAAAGGATTCTGAGATCTGTAAGCAAAAATGTATGTGCAAAAGCACTCAGCCACGCTGTCAAAGAAAAGGAATAAGTTCAGTGAACAGCAACTCATTCGCAGGCAGTTGCAAAATTGTAAACACAGACACTTGTAATGCCTTATCATTTCCTTTACGTTTATGTCTATTAACCTTCCCCAAGTTCTCTAGTTTTTCACTTGTAGAGTAGATTTAATGAAAAGCTGCAGGGTCCCGGAAAGTCCTTCGTGTGTTTCCTAATGGCTCTGAAACCTCTTGAGTCCCAGGGGAAGGCAGAGCTGTAGTTGGAGAAGTACTAGAATTAAATCCACATACGAGGGGGCAGGGAGAGGCAAGAAATGGATGTGAATTACAGAACTGTCCTCAAGTGACTGATGATGCACGCAGCTTTCTCAGCTATTTTTATTTTGTATTAAATCCTGCCAAGAGACACTGGGACATATTCTGCATGCCCTGGTCTCCTTGGACACTGATATCAGGAAATTGTTGGTCTCAGATGGCAACTACACATAGTGCTTTGGCCACACACTACTGCCCATGCAGATATTTTCACACGGTGATATTACAAGGTGAGCAGAAGACAGCGGAGGAAATATTTGTTTTTAAACACAAAAGCAATGAAATTAATTGAAAAAAGACCCTATACATGGCTGTAATACTCAAGCTACCAGCTAAAATCAGCAAGGCCACATTCGCCACCAATTAACATTTGCCACCAATCTTGGTTTCTTGCCCCAAAGCCAGCAGCCAGACAGGCTCATAGAACAGGCTTTCATGTACGACAGGTCAATTTAATTTCTTTTGCTTTCCTCTTTGTATCATCGGGGAGAAGATTTGCACATGAGCAGCACAAGCTCCTTACAGTGCCAACCCCATTCAAGGCCATAGAATAAACTCTTTTAAGCAACACAGACCACGTGTAAAGCCTCCAAAGAGAAAGTAAGTTGGCACGAGGATTTCACATGTGTAACCATCCTTGGCCCTAATATTCATTAAAACCACTTGAAGCAGTTAAATCTATTTTTAAATGAAGAGTGATAAGAGGGTTTTTTATGTTGTATGAAATAAAAATTTTCATGCTCAGTTTATTACCAATGTTTTTTCACTACTTTCTGCATCCTTCACTTTGGTTTTTTTTTACCAGAAGCCTTTCCCAAAAGCCACCCTGCAGATGTTATTTGACTGAACCATTGCTTGTAAAGTATCAACAGGTTTGTGCAGCACCCTCCAACATCTATCCTGCCTTTTACACTAAGGGCATTTTTGGAAATTGAATTATTCACCTGATGAGTAACGCATTAACAAGATTAAATAAGAACAACTATTTAGCTGTATCCAGATCAGAAAAACACCACGTAAGAATGCAACCACTGCAGCAGTTTGTACATGTTTGCTGCAAATTTTTTAAAAGTTTGGGGTTAGTATTTTTGTAAAATTTCCCTTCCTTGAGACCTTCCAGTAAACATCCAGACCCTCCTGCTTACCCACAGATACCAGCAGAGACTAGCTGGAGTCCCATCCCCATGTCCTGCCTGTTCACTAGCAGTTCTCTGTGGTTACAGCCCCTTCTTGCTAGCATCAATTTAAAGGGTCTGAATTAACCTACTAGGGCTTTGAACTACCAAAACACTGCAAGAGCAGGTGCTTGTCACAAAGCCCTGCTCTAGGTAATACAGGAGCTGTAGTGGTGGTGTGAAAAATTAATTCTCTTCAGACCAAAGTCCTGCATGACCACTATGAATTTCTTGTGTTACTGTGAGTTTTATGGCTTTGCTGCCATTTTTCCCCATGTAGAAACATGTAAAGGGAAGTGAATGGCTTTGACCTCCAACTGTCTGAAAACCTACACTATGTTAGTGTCAAGAGTGCATACAGGGAAGGTGCAGGGGGAGATGGATACCCACCTCTACTATTATGATACGTATGAGCATATGTCAGTGAGTGAGGCAGAGGACTGGGGTTTTGAAGGATTCCTCCCAGAGCGTGAATTTCCACTTTAATATCAGATCAGGCACACAATTCACATTATATCCCATGTTATGGAACAACACAAATACACATAACCTGTCACTACATTCTCAAAAGGAATCCTCTCCGTTCATCTGATTTCCATTAAGTTTAAATCATGTTTTAGCAATATGCATTGGAATTGATATTCAACTCGATTTTATACTTTTGTTCACAAGCCAAGTGCAAAAAGCATAGAAGAAAAATTGCACATAAGCAGAAAAACTGACAAAGGCTCCTGTTTAAAGAGCAAGCTGAGAATGGAGTCCTTACTGCATAAATAAAGATCAAAACACTCAACAGGGATAAACAAAGAATAGCCTTCAGCATTAATCAGCCAGTGACATTCATCCATACTTTTGGAATCAACCAAGTGAACCTAATTAAAGAGGAATATTGTTTTTGGACATTATTATCTTCCTTCATTCACTTGCCAGCCATCTCACTTCGCTGCCAAGTTCCTGATGAGCTCCTTCCCAACCCACCCTCAGCCATGCCGAAGCACAAGACCTCATCACCCCTTGCCCTGGTGTTCTGCAGAGGCAGAGCACTACACACCATGGAAACATCTGTTTCTACAATGGCTTATGCATTGGCTCAGGTAAATGATACACAGCAGTAGCATTCATGGTTGCTTCTGTGAGAGTCTCCACGAAAGACATAAGGACAGTGTTTGACACCCTACATACCACATGCCTGGCCTTTACAATAACCTCCCTGCAGGGTAAAGACCCGCAGAAGGAAAGGAAATGGGTTGCTTCCTCCTCCTGTCCCAGATTTGTACTCAGCCCTAAAAGCTGGTAGATTCAGGAAAAAAAAAAACCACCACTTGGTGAACACCTTGACAAGTGAAAACGAAAGTCAGGCTTCCTGCTCCAGTGGAGCAGCACTGACAAGCTGCAGATAAAGAAACATCACCTTGGAAAACCGGTACTTTAGAGCAACTGAAATAGGGAACTTTGACCTCTGGAACTTGGGGGGTTCTTCTCAGGGGGTGCATCCCCACTTTCACGTGACAAGAGACACAGTTCACTCTACTGAAAGGAAAATTTAACTTGCTGCTGCTCATGTGTATTACCAATGACTGCACACAGCCCGCTGGGATGCTCACCAGCCCACCACCTTCCTCGCAGCTACAAGCACAATACTTAATAGCTTAATTAACAATTTCTTTGTGCTTTTTAGGAACTGTTGCAGTCACAGAGATCACGCACCCTATAAGAAGCTGCTTTCCAAGAGATCCGCATAGTATATTGTCTTGAACCAGAGGTTTGGGTAGGTCAGAAGACACCTAAACTACTGATTCCTAAACATGATATGGTTCCATTCCTCCAAAACTCCTCTTAGAAACCCTTCTAAAGGCCTACACTTTCTGTGAGAGAGCAGCAAGGAAATAATGAGTAAGAGCAAGAATGACAGAAATTAGAATGCATGACACTCACTTCCTGCTCAATAACTTGATAAAAGATAAAAAACTAGGGTAAGACTTAAATTCTTTGGAGTAAGATCTCTTCCTATGATGCCTAATCTGAACACTATAAAAAACTACAAAAGCTTAACATCATTTAGTTGAACTTGGGACAAATTATCTAAAAGGCACAGAAAACAAAGACATTTCTAGCTAGATGAGAGATCTTTGTTTGTCCTGCTTTTGTAACAATCTGTAGAGGATCTCACCCAGGAAATATTAGAAAAGAAACCTTCCGAACAAAAAATCCAGGCCAACTCATGAAATCAGGCCATAAGAGTGATTGGTCTAATAACAGCAACAATTTGTTTCCCCATGAGTTTCCGTCCACCAAATGTAGCAAAGAACCTCTTACAAACAGCAGCTGCGTGGAAAAGACAAATGAACTTGAAGATACTCATTAATTTTCTTGAGTGGCAGAGAACTCCAGTGAGGCTGCCCAGGCAATTCCTGACCCTTCTGCTAAGCTGCAGGTCCTGTGCAAGAGGCTAGTTTCTGAAAAACAGTTTAACAACTATCATCCAGCCTGCTGTGGAAGATAATTAGCCCCTAGGATATGTACTGATTCAGCTCACTCTCTTTCAAAGAATACTGACTTTTGCATCAAAGAACATTGCTGAGAGTTCAGGTGGAAGTGGCACAGTGCTAACAGATCTGAGGTAGTAACTTTAAAATAAGCAGCTTAGAAAAAAAATGCCAACTCATCTTTGCAGACAGTTCCAAATACCAGCCTAGAAAGCAGCACAGAAAGCACTAAAAAGCTTTTAGGAGAGACACCTTGCATTTAATTAACTTTCCAAATTTGAAATAGCAGAGAAAGCAGTGATACTTCAAAATGTTATTCCCTTTGTTTCCTCCCTGTTTAAAGAGCTCAGTCCAGTACAACGAATGCCTCCTTGCCCACGATTACAGCGTGTATCCATGTATCTAAGGCAATGATATTGACACAAGCAGTCACATAGAGATCTCAAAGACTAAGATGTTTATTTCTGTATTGCCTCTTCTCAGAGGAGAGCAGAGGAAATTCAGGGAACAACGCACGATGTTATGCCCTTAGGGTAATTTACCTCTTGTCCAGCTAGGCAGCCTCTTTCCTAGAATTGTTCCAGATATAAGTACCTTCATGCTGACAGCCCTACTGTGTTCATTCACTTCTGGTTTCTGTCTCTTGTCTGGGATGTACCACTGCTGTAGTTGAGCCAAGTCACAGAGTCTCCTGGCCAAGGTTTTTTTCAACCTGAATTTCAAGCTATTAATTGGCTGGTAAATGTGCCCAGCAGTTCCCTGCAGCAGACAGGACATTTGTGGCTGGTTGGGCTAACAGGTCCCGCTTTCCCTCGCCATGCTTCTAATGTAGTTAACTCCGTTCATACTCGTCACATGATGGTGATACCAGACAGGCATTTAAACATTTTAAAGTGTTATAAAGGAAACCCACCGTGCTATGGACAGAGCAGTAACTACATCACGTAGGATTTTATTGTACCTGCCCACCCTGCTGAAGAAGCACAGCCAGACAGTATGGTGACCCACATGCTGATCACCAGTGAGCTCACCACCCAGCACCCGGCACTTGGTTACCCCAGATGGCTCCCAATAAGACAAATGTTCAGTGTTGTCTCACTTCTTGTTCATTGACTGCTGGAATCCATCATACGCTGAGATTACTAAACTCAAACATCTCCACTAATCGCCAACATAAACACAAGCAAAAGCTGTAACAGTTTCTACATGCTGTAGAGCTGGGCTGTAAAGGGAAAAGGCAGCTGCAACCATTTAAAGAAGCGCTTCGTTGTCTACTCTTACTCACACCAGAAAACAGGCAAAACCAAAACTACCATAGAATCACATTTAGCATCACCCACATTTCAGGGATCTGAGTTTTAATTATGTTTTTAAAATTCCTGGAGGAAGCCAAAAAAACCACCACAAATCAAGTCTCTTCAGCACGCTCACTCTTTCAATTTAAAAAAAAGCACCTAAGTTCCTCAAAATCCAACCCCTCAATCAACATCACTTATGTGTGTGAAGACATCAAGAACACCACATCAAGATACCAAAACATGCCATATTAATTCAACCTGACAAGTGTGCATATAGCAAACTCATCTTTTGCCTACAAGACTGTAACAAATTGGAAAGAAAACATTTACATGTGCATGGGATTTCCCTCATCAGTGTGAAACATCTCATTGAGGAGTTTATACGATCATTGATGGTTCACACTCCTGGCCAATCTCGAGCCTCACCTGGCTGCTCCAGGCTTCAAATAAATTATATGAAGCATCTGTAAAAGGTATGAATGCTCTTACAATTTCGTTTATGTTTCCATATAAGACTATTTTATAAAACTGCATTTGGTGGCCTTCTGGACTACTCTGAGCCGGATACCACCACTCCACAAATGGGCAGGGGTTTTAGATGGGATCTCCATCTAGCTGTGCTCAGTATTAGTGTGGGACAGCTACTGAGCCTATATAGCATGTTCTTCCTAACACAGAACACACAACCAGGGGAAAAAGTCAGCTCCCGCTCAAGATTTCAGTCTGTATTTGTACAGCTGCTGGCACAAAAACCAGATGAATGTCCTCTTACAGAAACAGCAGCATCAAACTGAAAGCTTTCAAAACAAGGGTTACTACAAACCACTTCAGCATATGAAGCAGAAGCTGGGTTGTTTTCAGAGCTACCAACATTTGTTCTCTGCCTTAACTCCTACTCCAGAAGGAAAACAGGGATGAAGGCAGTGTTTATTCTTTATGATCCAAAATTCAGAGATCTCTATGGAACTGTCCCAACAATAAAGGGCTTCTATGCAAATTTAATTTGACATTCTGAATTACTTGCAACTATCTAAAGATATTAACAAGACTTCAAATTTCCTTCCTCAGAATGTTACTAATGACAACCCTATAAAGCTTTTGGTTCTTACACAGAGCCAGCCTTGACTCTTTTGCTGCCAAATGTAAGCTGTTCTTTTGAACACTATCCTAGACCTTATCAAGCACTACAGGTTGTGCATGACACAGTCACACTCCAGAGTACCCCCAGAAATCTGACAGACATCTTTTTGACCGAGCAAACTAAACCAATCACAAGTAACAGCCCATACAGCCATCCTGACACCATCCAGCTTTGCACAGAGCCATTGAAAGGTTGGCAGTAGGTTCCTTTTTCCAGACAAAAAGGCAGAAATCCGAATTCAGCTGCAGTGTAGCATTTCCTATGTATTTATTCTGTTCTAAGCATGTTTCATCAGAAATGAGAAAACTCAGCTCAGACTCTCAACAAAGCCTGCCTGAGCTGTCCAAGAGGGTTATCTCAGACATGTTTTAAAGCTGTTAGCAATACCAGGACCGGCCAAAATGTAATTCCCAACTATTTGATAAAATCACTTATATATGTAGAATGATTCAAAACTCAACACTTCTGTGGCAGCAGTAAAGTCCTTTAGCTTTACTGTAAAAAACTGTCAGAAGTAATTTGGTCATTGTATTAAAGCTCCCAGCTGGCCTACAGGCATTAGGGAGGGAAATCTAGATCCCAAAAGAGCTGAATGAGGGAGGGGGAAGCTTCTCTTGCTGCCTTTAACACGCTTGAGTGAGTGGCTTGATGGAAAAATCCTGTAGGATTTAAAACTAAGTTTTCCAAAGGTATGGGGCTTCATGGCTTTTTTTTTTTTCTTTCAGCCATTCTAGAAATTTAGCAGTTTTAACTCTGCTGTAGCCATCTAAGGGTAATTCAAACAGATCAATGAACAAACACTTCATTATGTTGTCTTTTGTAATAGGTCCTACATAACTGATTTCATACCTACTCATTCCACCTTGGTAAACCAATATGCTCTTCCTATAAGAAAAAGCTACATACCGTTAGTAAATGTTACAACTCCATTTTGGACCTTTCTCTGTTTCGGAGTACCTTAAGCCAGGCAAAACCAATGATTTTTTCTTTTTCCACAGTTGTACACTTTCCATCAGTTAACAGCAGCAAAGTTGCTGAAGCTATCTGCTCTCACTAGAATATGACCCAGTACTATCAGCAAGCAGAAACCCTGGCAGAGTCACCCACAAGCAGACAAAATAGGGGGTTTTTTCTTATTAAAACACTGAGTTCCGTCTCTTTTCACCCACAGACCGGCAATGAAGAACCAAAGGTTCAAACCTCCCATGACCAAGGCAAATGGAGAGAAATCTGCAGTACTTTCAAATTAACCCCAAGGCAAATTACTGCATTTATACTTTTTTTAAAAAAAATTGGTTCCTGCTATGAAGAAACAGCACAGATTTAGACCTTGTTTGGTCTCACCCATGCTACCTTTTTCAGTTCTGACATATTTCTGAAGTCCTTGCCTCCATAAAAATTCTAGACCTTCATAACATTGTGATTAGTTCTTAGCTCGGAACTATAAAACAGATACAATAACAGAATACACAGAAAAACTTAAGAACTATTCTGTTATAAAGAGATAAAATAATCCAGACGAACACAGAAACCTTTACTAGTTTAATTACACATAACCATAGTTGTAGTTTCACTGAAAAAAAAAAAAAATCCAGATAGCCAGCCTGGAAAGTTTCTTAAAGTAGAGGCTGGCTACAAGTATTGGGGAGTGGTGTGTGCAGCTATTTCTGTGCTCTACTCTTTAGCAGACACTAACAACAGAACTACCTCAGGGTCCACTCCACTGTACAGCAGATAAAGTGCGGTTACAGGAGGAAGACCAAGCCACAGCTCAGACACACAGCACAAGGCAGTCTTGCCCAAAGAACACCAGTGCTGTTTGGCGACTTCCACCACCATTTTAAAACAGGGAAGAACCACACAATGTTCTGTCTGTCTCCAAGTGGTTTTATCAGCAGGCATAAATAAAATACAGAAGTTACTAAGAGAAGCAGCTCACAAGATAAAGAAAATATAAACCATGACAGAGGAAGTTTAACATGCAGTTTCCTTGTTACCTTGCACTGTAAGGAAGACTGATGCTGTGGTAGATCCCCCCTCATTAGAGGCAATGCAGTTGTACTTGCCAGCATCCGTGAGCTTTACAGCCTTCACCTCTAAAGACAGGTTGCTCATCACCCTTATTCGCTGGGGCTCCATAAGGCTCACATCCCTGCCGTTCCTCTGCCAGGTGAGATTGTAATGCACAGTGCTTAAAGTTAAGCAGGTCAAGATGGCTCCTTCACCAGGAACAACCGTGACGTTATTAGGGACCTGAATCACAGGTGGAGGCTCTGCACAAAAACAACAGAATAAACAACAAAACCATAACATTTGGGAACCTTTGCTTCATTTGTGGAGTCTTGATGAAGGACTTTAAGACTTTGAGTACACTGTACTGTTAAAAAAAAAAGTAGTAACATTGGTTTAATGGTTTCACATTTAGTTTCACTTCACATTGCTGATTCCATGAAACAGAACGCAGGGCAGCATCCCCATTCCCTGAAGCTAAGCTACCTGACAGGAGCTTACATCACAAGAACACACCTGATTTAGGTCAAAACTATCATATCACATAGGATGAAAGATCACATCAAGTATGAGAGAGAATGTAGAAATGTGTTCTTTCCCCAGTGGAAGATGAGCTCAAAGCTAACAAGAGATCAGAGCACCACAGCAACAGAAGGAAAACCCAGGACCACCATGACGGTTTCTATAGGGCAACGTGGAAGGAGAGAGCATCCCTTAAATTTAAATTCCCTTAAATTTACATGATCAAGGACCTTGTCAAATAGGATAAGGAAAAAGGGAGGTAGTAAACACGGTAAACAGAGACACAGACCTGAGAGACAAATAATAGCAGAGGCAATGACAAGAAAAACATTGTCATGCTAAGCGATGGGCTATCAAGAACTTAGGAGTGTCATTTCAAAGAAGGGCCAACCTGGACTTTGCAACAGACCTGGGAGGAGTCCCTGGTATCGGGGGAAGCTGTTGAACTACACAAATTGATGAAAGAATACACAGGGGAAGTAAATCAGGTAGAAAGAGGCATAGAAGGGGCCTGTTGCATGTAAAACACCACCAGTCAGTACTCCTGTCTGACTGAGGCCTGTGCCTGATCACCACAGTCTGTCCTGCTTATTAAACGTGGTTGTAACTCTGTGTTATCTTACTCTCTATCCCTTCTGGATGTCCCACAAGGACTAAGTGCCCACTACTGGGGAGGACCAGTGTGAGCAGACTGTGCCAGCTATTGGAGTCAGACGAGGGGGTGTAGGCACCCCAGGCCTGTGGCATCAGCTGCTGGAGGGACTGGGGTCCTGCTCCAGCTACTGGAGCAGGTGAGGATCTCAGGCAATGCTGTACCTTCCCCAAACCAGGTCTGCGGAGGGCGGGGGTGCGTGGTGTGTTAGCAAACTTCAAGCTGGATCAGCTGGCAAGAAGCATGTAGGAGGGCCCAGGACCTGGGCAAACAGGAAAGGAGCAGCGTCATCTCTGGGTCAGGGACAGAGACTCTCAGGTCCCTGGGCACACTGGGCTGAGCTCCGACAGCCAGGCAGGAGGAATTCCTTGGCTGGAGCTGCTCTAGGCACCAGACACTTAGAACATCCTTTAACAGTTTCCACTCAAATCTTAGGTAGTTTCATTATCCTTTTCTTCCTATCTGTACATATTTTTTATAACTGCCACTGTTTGTTATTATTTGCTTTCCACTCTACTCATCTGTACAATTCTATCACACTCCTGGAAGAAAGCAGCTGCAGTAACTTTGTAGTGGAATTAAACTTTGAAACCACAGAAGCTTAAAATAGGAGCAGTCATCTTGATCCTTTTTGATGTATCCCTGATAAACAAGGCAACATTTAAATGTTCAAGAAAGAAAATACACTATGTATCACTTCATGCATTCCCATTAAAATATTAAAAAAAAAAAATAGGGTTTAAATCTTTTTTTCGCCCCCAGATTGGTTCTTGAAAAAAAAACAAACCTCTGCAATGAACTATATTCTGAGTGGGATGCTTTAGCAGACATAAGACAGCTGTAAGATCAAGACCAAATCGCTGCACACTACTATCCTAAGAAAAGCAAGGATAGCAGGGAATAAAAAAAAGTCTAAATTTATTATGAGTGAAAGTTACTCCCAAGCTCAAAGCCAGCCAGAACTCCTCCTCATTTAAGTCTCCTGTGGAGTCTCGGATGAGGTTCACAAGCTTTACGCGAGACATCTGCATACCACAACGGCGCACACAGAGCCATGCCCCAGCCAAACTCTGAGTTGAATTCAGAGCACTTCCTACTGGCACCTCAGTTAAGGTGCCTCCACAAGCTAACAAGCTGTTTGACATTTTAAAGATTTAATACTAGCTAGACAAAGTCAAACTCAAGTGTTTGCCTCTTCTGAAACTAGAAAATGTTGGAACAGTTTCAACAGCTTTCACACAGCAGTTGACAAAATGGATTATCTGTGATACACTGTCAGCTGGGCAAACCAAGGATACTTGAAAAGGTTGTTTACTTTGCTTAAAGAAGAAATTTCAAGTAATTTTCTTCCTCATATTTGTACACAAGGGTTTCAAAGCATCCTCCTCGCATTAGTCCTCTGCATGGCTCAGAACAGAACTGATTGCTCATGTTTACATAGCGAGTCAGTCTCCCTCCCTCGCCCAGTGCTCTGTAAGTAAGAAGATATGGGCATTTTTCCTTTTGTCACTCTTGACTTTCAAGCTCTACAACGAGAAAAAAAACTAGGATTCTCTTTCAGTTTCCTCTGGGAGGAGGAGGATGTTTGCAACCTCCAGACCAAGAATCTTCATGTCCACAGCTTCTGGGGCAGAATGTAACAACTTCTTGTCCTCCAAAGCACGGCTTGAAACAGGCAGTAGGAATACCCCATCGGCCTGAAGGATTTTCATAGCCAAATTATAAATGAGTGCTCTAGAGCTAGGACTTGGGTAAGTATTGATGTCACTGTTCTATTCTACTCCAGTACTTTGTGTAAAGTGTTTTTTGACTAAAGGTATGTTCCTCCTCTCAGATTCACCACTCAGTAACAGAGGGCTGTTTCTCTACAAACTTCACCTTGATGGTACCATACCAGTTTCTTTGGATTTGCTCATTCTGCTGTGAGAGAAACATTTTAGCCTGGAAAAGCAAAGGTGAAGGGATATGTAATCACCCTCTTCAACTACTGAGTGGATTGTTTTAGAGAACACAGAGTTAGAGTCTTCTCAGGGCACAAAAAAAGAAGGATGAGATTCTGTGGTCATAATGTGCAGCAGGGGAAATTCTGACTAGACACGCAAAATATTTTCCTAGTGGGGCTAGTTAAGCGCTGAAGGCTGTCCATGGAACTTGTGAAATCTCTGTCCTTGGGGACATTCAAAGTTTGATTGGACAAGTTGCTGAGAAACGAGATCAAGCTTGGAAATTAATTCTGCTTTGAGCTCTGAGTTGAACTAGATAACTTCCAAACTCCAGCCTAAATTGTTTTGTGATTCTGGTTCATAATCCAGGTTAACTAACATAAATTAGCTACTACAGGAGATAAATAACAAGATAAACACCTTTAATTTCAGCAGTTATATGAAACCCTGAGGCTGAATTGAAACTGCTGTCCTGAGTTCTGCTGTCCTGGCTGCTGTACTAAGTGAACTGACTCAGCTCCTGTGTTTTCCCTAGGCAAGAGCAATAGCTGACGCTTGGGCGTGACAAATGCCTGATCAAACAACAGAAGGCTGTACACAATGGACTTTTGTTCCAAAATAGAAATTATTTTGCCCTTGCCCTCAGACTGCATTGCAGCTGTGAAAAATGAAGTGACAAAATTTGCTGTAGCATAGACAGGGTCTTCATTCACCCACCCACATACATCAGTAAGCTTTTCTTCTTCATTTTTCTTCCAGGTCATCATCCTGTAGAAGACCTCTACAGTCTGCTGAAGCAATTTGAGACCATAACCGGGTTTATGTTTCCTCCTTCTCTGTTTGGGGTGCATCTTGGTTTACAGTTACTTAAACTAAAATTCCTCCAGTAAAGGATTAACTTTGTGGAGCAAAAAGCCTGTTGTTTTCCCTTGGAAAACTCTCAACATCTGCAGGCAATGAGCAACATCCTCATGTCCAGTGGCTGGCCTGGCAGGTACACTGGCAGTGTAGCTCTACGTTTGCCTTCACAGAAGAACTTTACCCTCTCCCTTCCTCCCACTTCAAATTTTTATGCCCAAAGCTTGACCAGGATGACACTGTTCACTTTTCAGGAAGTATTCTCTCTCACCTCAACTAATTTTCAATAATAATTAATGAGGCATAATTATTTAGTGCCTCAAGGCTGAACAGGTCGCTAACCAACAGAAGGAAAGTTCCCTCTCCCTCAGCAAGTGGAATGTCAGTGCTTATGCATTTGAAACTAAATGGCTGACCAAATTTATACCTAGCTGTCCTTTAAACTGAGATTTTTATGGAGTTAGGAACGTTCAGAATTAAATAAATAAATAAAAACCCCAAACAAACAGAGATTAGAATTATCTACTGGACAGATAACGATTGCTAGCCCTTTTGGGGCTAGCAACCAACTTCTACTGTTCATTCAAAATTATCTTTGTCACTAGCCTGATTTATTCCTCATTTGTTTTACTTCCTTCATCCTAGTTATTCACTTTTTAAAAATTCAAGGTAATATACTGAGATTTACAACAATATACTGAAACTTGTTTAAAAAAAAAGCAGAAATGGAAGTTGAATGCAACTTTCGTAATTCCTCACCTATGAGATAGTACATATATACAATCAAGTAAACACATAATTGCTACAGCTTGAAATAAAAATGAGAACATTGAGATCTGAGATTTCTATTTCTGCTTCTACAGGCCCTATCTATCCTGCAAACCCAACTGGTAGAGGGAACTAATTAAAACAAATCCTGTGTTAACATTTGTTATATTTGTTAATACATATGCAACATGTAAATATTGTTAATATTTAATTGAAACTGAATAAACATCAGCATACTTGTGTACGTGGGTGAGAAAACACACGATATCCTTAGAACTGGAGAAGTGTTGTAGTGGCCCCAAGCGCCGCTGCCCTCTGTTTGTCGTCACAGCACAGTGTATTAGCACCATGCTTCATGCAGAAGGATGGACCGCTACCCACCTGACACATCCAGAAACGTCTGCGCACGGCCGGTTCCTGCACTGCTGGTCGCCAGACATTCGTAAAAGCCTTCATCAGACAAGGACACAGTGGCAATTTCCCAGCTCATGCTAGATGACTCTCTGGAGGAAGAAAAAGGTACTCACTCAATTCCTGAAGGAATCAAGAGGCACGAGAACATGGTTTCCTGCCTACAGACACGGGAGATTTTTACAATAATTAAGAGGAAAAGCAGAGTCGCTGATGAATCAAATTGTATCTAGCTCTGTGGATTTTACTTAAAGCACAACATATACAGTGTCAGGCTTCTTCTAAGTATAAAGAAATGCAGATTTTTGCAGAATGTTTCACTTGCACATCTACACATGCCTTTAACATACGTCAATAACTAAAACCACTGTATGTGCAGTCATTCATTCAGCTGCTCGTACTCTACAGGTATATTTACTACTTGAGAAGACACCTTTCCTTCATACCTACAAGTTTGCATGTAGAGCCAGCCTGTGGTACCAAACCTGTGGCTCTTACTAGCAAGGGTTCATGGTCCCAGCCTGAACTTCCAACTCGCAGGGACAGATAGGGGCTACACATAAGAGAGCCCACCCTTTATCAGATACAAGCTGCCTTCCTCCTCCACGGTTGGGTGCATACACTGACCCTACTGCAAGACGACTATACCTCCAGGCAGCTCTCTTTGCCCTTTTTAAACCACAGGCACTACCTCCATCACAAACATTCACAGCCCAGCAAAACATGGATTATCAGTATGAAGATGACTCCAACTCCTCTGTCAGCTGCACCTCTAAATTTAGGACCCGCAATAACTGTGATAACCCAATATTTCGCATGCTGATTGCCCAGCCATACAAAAACGTAAAGCACAACACATATAAAGTCAGAATTGATGGATTCAAGACTGAAAATGAAAGGTGGGGTGAGCAAGATAACAGGAATATGCATATGTAAAAAACCAGGAATATATTTATTTTTTATTTATATATAAAATATAACAGGAATCCAGTGAAATATTTGCAGTTTTTCTCTACATCACAGGAAGGGCAAAGCTGTGGGCAATAACACCACATATCTATCATAGACAGTTAAAGTCAAGAAGTGAATAAAACTATACCTACATTGACTGGGGGTTACAGGTGCTTAAAAACAATCACTCCTACAGCTTCCCAAGATTCAAAACCACATTTTATACAACTAATGGTGCAACAGAGACACAGATGAGGACATAAATGAGCAAAACAGCGGTTCTTCTGCAGTGTCCCAGCACTCCCTGTTGCTATGGCATATAAACAAAACTGAGGAGCACTAAACTATCTGTGATAGCTTTGGCAAGTAATTGCCATGTTATGGGAAAACACTAAATCAGTGAACCCTTTGTCTCTCTTTTGTTTGTCTCAACAGATTGATTTAGCAACCCTTAAAGGATAATAAGGAGAACGAGAAAGAGACTTGGAATATGTGTGGAAGTTCAGTGCTGTAGCACCACGGGACGAACAATGCAACTACACCACGAATGAAAACAGGATATAGTGGCCTTAAATGGCTTCCTACTTATTCTCTTACTTCATACTTACTTTAGATAACCTCATACATCCTATATCAAAACTATGACACTTTACAGTGCAATGCTGGCAAACAGACATGGCAGTAACCGCCAATGCTAAAGAATAAGGTAGTGTTATTCCAAGAAAAAAGTAAGAAACTCCTCTTTTTCACAGAAAGTAAAGTTTTCATTAGAAGTGAAGCATTCTTCTTCATTTTTGACTTTTGCTATGCACCAGATGTTGAACATGGAAGCCTTGAGAATGAAAGCATAAACAGAAATGAGGAAAGGTGTCCAGACTGGAAAAGTACAGCAGAGACCTGCGGTGGCCTGTTAACAAAATATTAAATACAACAATGGCAACAGTGATCAAGCTGTGTATCAAGTCAGTTTGGAAAATACAAACATGCTCCTTTAGCCAAGCTGCAAAATCCAAAGACCAAATTACATCCTAGTTATTAATTACTGTAGAAACACTGGCAGAGAGCACAGGGATACATTGATGTGGAATCTAACCTCACCTCCCGGTCTTCACAAACTGACACACTCCATATTACGTTTTCACCCGAGAAGTTCCCAGCAGCCCGCTGTGGCTCACGTGAATGAGCTAACACCGAAGACTCACTCATACCGCACTAGTGAACACATATTTCTGCATGGTTTAGCAAATCGGATACTAGCCTTGATTAACAACCACAAGTATCAGCTGATTTGGAGTGACTTCCTAATTAATATGATCATTAAGTAACTAAACTGATTGCCTTTCTTGTGATAATTTCCCACAATTTTTTTTGCTGATTACGACTGTTGCAGGGCTGGTGGGATCTGCCATTTATAAGACCGAATGGATTTTCAAAGTACACTAGTGCTCAGTTCCCACTGCTCTCCCACTGGAATGAGGTGCTTAACTACTGGGTTTGGACTCCTAAACCAGGCTTGTCAAGATACTAACCAAAATCCAGATTTTCTTACTAGATCATGACAGGATGCAGAAATCTAGTAAAACAAGGCTCTTGCAATTCTAAAGAAATTTCTATTTCTACATACTCATACAAAATTAGGAATTATTATTACAGCTGATAGTACCTCTGGAATCAAAGTAGAAAAAAAGTTTTTCAAAGTATGTTCACTTCAAGAAAACTTAACCTATATACATCTGAATGGTATTTGCACATAGACAAATATCATGATAGAATAATAATATTCAACTTATAAACCATTTATTTTTTAAATAAGTACTTAAAAAAAAAGAGTAAAGATGCCATCCTGTCACCAAAACAAAACTTAAACTCATCCAGTGCAGAGCAATGATACAGCTCAAATCTGCATTAAAGCAGTAAGCTGGACAAATCCTGTAGGGAACTGCGCTACTAATAAAAGCCAGACAAGCCAAGCGAATTAGACAACTATTTAACCGTGATCAACAATATTTGGCTTCAGATAGATTAAGTTAACTTGGATGATCTGTTGATTCATCTGGTCTGTAATGGGAAAATGAACAATGCAGCCCAATCAGAAAGGTGTGAGAAGTAAAGAGTACCCATGTGCTGTTTGATGACTGAGAAATGTTAAAAATTACAGAGCTACTAAAGAATGTGCCGGGGGTGACTACAAGTACATGGCACCTCACTAAAAAAGAGCTGCAGCATTTCACACTACTGCGTACAAAGGAGTTTGAGTGTATTTATTTTGGTCATCATGTACTTGCCATTGCACATTAGAACTTTGCCTTCAGACTTCTCCTGAAGCGCTTCAGGCTTTACAAGAGACTGCCAACACTGCTTTCTAGCACATACTTCCCTTCTGTTTTCAACCACCAGAATTACAAGATGGACTTTGAGTATTTTAATTAATTTCTATTTTTTTTTTAATTATTATTATTGTATTCTACAGAGACAGAGTATGCGATCTGTTTTCTACACAGAAATCTGAAGAGTCTTCTCATATATTCAGTGGAAGTTTTTCTATTTTGAGATATTTTCTGAAGAAGAAAATTTTCTAAGGTAGGTCACAGGACATACTTCTAGGGCATCCTTGAAAGGCCATTACAAATAAAGCACATTAAGGTATGGTACATAATAATCTATGTGTCACTAGGAGGGGAGGGGACTGTGTGTGAGTGGTGTGTTTCAGAAAAAAAAACACTACTTACTAATCTACTTCACATAACTTTCAAAAATATAAATTAAGACTATTTGTGTTCTAGACTTTTAGACCCAGTTTATCATAATTTAAGAGGACATGTTTGAGGGGGATTTTGGCCAGAACTATATAATCTCATCATCTATGCAGCATGCACACCCTCCTCAAACATGCATATAAAGATATATACATATAAATATATATATAAAATAAATCTCTCCATAGAATGCAGCCTCCCTAATGAATATCACCAAAAATCACAGAATAGAAGCAATAAGGTATAAGCAGTATAGAATAGTAAATAACACATAGAAATCATATGATATAAATAGGAAACAAAATAGTGTTGGGGAAAAGGTCACTACTTACCTGAAGAACTGATCCACTCCTAGTTTTACTCCATTTTTAGTAAAACGCTGAGTAAAAGGTATAAGACTTTCTACATGGCAAGGAACAGACCCTGGCTGTAAATAATATCCGGGAGTCTTGGTGGGCATTGTAACTTTTGGAGCATCTGAAGAAAGCAAAGATTATTAATAGCTACTAATACATATCCTATCTTTTCCTTTAATTAAAAGGAAATTCAATTTTTTATAAAGTTATACATAATAGATAACATTAACTGGTCCACCACAATCTAGATAGAACTTTGGAAGAAAACAGCACAGATAGTACTTGTCTAAGTTAGAAAAAGACACTAGATATCAATTTTAACTGACTCAGATATGACAAATGTACATTCAATTCCAGGTAAAATCTCTTACCAGGAGTAATACTAGAAAACGAAACACTTGAAACTCTCTGAAAAAGATAATCATCCTTGTCATAGCCTGTTATTTTAACAAAAAAAGCTTCGTCCGGTGGAATGAAGTCAGAAATATTCCATAGTCCATAGGGCTTTCTGTCGGGATAGTATTTCACAGGCAAGGTTTTAAGAAGCTCCCCTGTAATACTCAGAAGTTCCAGTCTGTCTACTCTAGCTGGAAGCAAGATCCCCGTGGTGTTTAGGAGCACGAAGGTAGGAATCCCTAGGGTGGGGGGGGAAAAAAAAAAAAAAAACACAAACACACCACAACCACAGAAACATGCTATTTTAAGTGCTTAAAATAAATAAATAATTTTTAAAAGCAAAACTTATGTTCCATACTACCCCATGAACGCACCGTTCAACTCAGACCTTACTTACTAAAGTAGCAAAAAACAAAGCCGTGCTAAGCTGTGCTCTGCTATTATCAGGATAACAGCACTGATGAGGGTTTAAATCACCAAAGGGTAGTTTCCAACAGGTGTTCCTGAAACAGCAGCCTCTTTAGTAACTCCTCACCACGCCCCAGAGCCCAAGGCTTCTTCTGAAGCTCCAAAAGGAGCAGAAGCATTGTTGCAATTTTGAGGCATTTCATAGCTATAATTATCTGGATTTATGGGACATAAGACGACAAGCTAATACAAAAAAGTCCCATAGTATGATAAAACAGGAACACTGGCTGCTCTCGCACATTCAAGGCCCATGAATCAACCAACGGCAGCCCCAGATTTATCACAAAGCTCACCTGAGAGATCATCATAGAATTCTACCTGATCTTGGGCACCCCAAACCAGTTATTGTTTAGCATGGACTACAATGGGAACAAACCTTGCACTGGTCTGCTGGCTGTTTTTTTGAAGTCTAATGTTGGCTTCCTAGAAAACCCCGCTCGAAAGTCAATAGTGCTGAGCCCTGTGATCCGGACAGAGTGTCTTCCACTGCTTGAGGCCTGAAAAAGCAACAAAGACGACGTGCATCGTTAGCATTTCAGGAATTGCCAAGGTTCTGATCCATCCACGGAGTTCAGGAGATGGACTTCAGCTTTCATGAGAAACAAGACAGAAAGGAGGCTTCTGTCAGAAGTGAAAACACCTTTAATAAAGCTTTACTTTTAGACCCAATTGTAGGGTCAGCAAAAAGAGCCATTTTGTCTCAGAGGTAAATCACAAACACACAAGATCAACAACTACTTGTCACATGCCAGTGACTGTAGTGGGAGACTGCCTGAGGTTAGAATTTTGACCATTATTAGTTATACTATAAAACAGTAAAAGAACCAAACACACAAGACAACAGAAAGAAAATCAGTATAAAATTTTTACTGATCATATATATATACACACAATTTATGTCCAGTGCTACAATAACTTATCTTACCTTTTTATTTATTAGTAAACTCCCTTTTTAAACACATGCCAAACCAATTTTACCCACGAGGCATATGCAAACACCACAGGCACTGCCTATCATGAAACAAGCAGCAATACAGACCAAGCTCAAGCCATCCTGTAAGGTTCTTCTCCTTCCCAGAGGGAGAGCAGAGGATGCAGAAGTACCTCTCACCTCTATTCTCCATCCCCACCTTGTCACTCTGGTTAAATCAGCATAAAACAAATCCCAAACAACCCCCACCCATCCACCCACTCTTGAAAAGCCTTAGGTTGTGTTTGAGGGTACAGTTGCTTTTATGCAAGTCCTCAATCATACAGTTAGTTTTATTTATCTTCTTTACTTTCCATGATTCTATGCCAAGAAAGAAAAGGTTAAGACTGCACAGAAAGCCAAGACTTTCTGTCCTCACCTACTTCCACACCTTTCAAGTGTTGGGGGGGGGGAAAAAAAAAAAAGAACACCCCACATACCACATGAACAAACTAACCCCAAAAAACCCACCGGTCACTGCACTGAGCCTGGATTTTACAGGATTAAACCCACGGGCAATTTCAATCAGAACAGCAGATTCAAGAGGCTGTGAAGAATGATACCTAAGCTATATTGTGCCAAGATCAAATCCACATGTAGTAGAACCTACTCCGAGTTTTTGTTCAGGAAGATGATACATGACATGAGACTTGCCATGTGGAGGAAAATCAGTATTAAAATGAAATAATCCCACTGAGCTTTATCTAGAGACTATTACCTGATCCATTCTCAGAATTCCTTCAGTTCAGTAACCACCTCCAATACAGCAGCATGTGAATATTAAATTAAACAGTTGTTTCCTCTAACTGACTGCCTAGGGACAGCCGTTCAGACACTGTGACAAATTGATGTCTATCTGATTAAAATAACTCTTTGCTTCTATTTGGTTGGCCTTTCACCTCAGAAAAATCACCACTAAAGCCTTTTTTATAGAAACCAGCTGTTAACAATACAAGGAAGTATTTAAGTGTGCCAAACAACTCATGTTATCAAGCGTTAATTGGCAGTTAAAACTTCATTAGACAAACTCAGTGACAGTTTTCTTTTTACAGCTTTATGCATCTGTATAAGGAATTTGTGGTGCAAATAAACTTTGTGAAAAGCTTTTTTAACGTCTTCTGTCACAGCCTTAAAATCTTAGTCCAAACAAAACAAGCCAGTGACTAAAGCAGAGTAAAAACTCCACAGACAAATACATTGGGCAATTTTTTCTCTTTATGATTTATTCAGACTTGTGGATGTTTAAGCCTAGAATAGTCTTATAAAATTTTACCATTTAATAGTAACAATAACTGCAACCATCCTTGCCCTGCCGAGGACCTGCCAGTCTTCTGCAAACACCTATATATTATAGTTCTGTATTTATATGTATGGTGATGGAGATAGGCAGCTGAATGAGGCTTTAAGGAATGTGCTCAGTCAGTAGAAATTCCCCTGGACTGGTGTGTCATTGCACTCCATTGAACTCTTTGAAAAGACCCCTGTCACCTTGTAAACCAAGGGCACTGGAGCAGACCTCAAGGGAAAACTTCCTTATAAAATACACACACACGTGGATTTGATGTCCTCCGAACTGAAGTACCTGAAGGTAGCTGGAGGCCTTCTGCAGCACAGGACCACCAGGATGGATTGCAGGATTGCAGACTGTGCGATACGTATTGCTCAAACCTGGGATCTGCAGACTTCACTGAGCGCTCAAACTGCACTAATGCTCGTTTGAGAATTAAGGTGGGATCTTGGACTGCTTATTCTCACTTATCATACTAAAATGACAACTTTTTGCACTTTCAGGTGACAAGCAGCTATTTAAGTTGTTTGCACAAACATAATTAAGACCTGGTTTGCTCATAAAAGTTAAAGTCAATAAAATGTTTCAACTATGTTCAAGACTTTTTTCTTTTTTTAATCCCAAAATACATGCATGTTTTATCCTCCCCAGAATTGTAGACAGCATTATGCTGAGCTTAGTAAAACAAAAAACTGAAAAAGCCCTGACTGCAGGAGCAGGGTGATGCTTTGGCTGGGACTGGTTTGCATGGAGCTGAGCACACTGGCCTGCTTCCAGCCGAGCCCCCTTGGCAGCTTGCACCATGCCGAGTGCCAGCCTCAGCTTTAGGAGTGCTTATTAGCTCTGAGGGTTGTTATACTTTGAGCGTACAAGAGCGGCAAGCTTCCCTCTCAGCAGCTCCTGGAATCCAGAAGTATGCACACCACAGCGCAGCTCAAGGGACAGATTCGGCGTTGTGTGTTGGAAGCTCATCTGTTCACAGCATGTGGTTACCCAGCGCGATCTCAACATGAACAGTTAGCCCTTGCACAGGTTTCAAGATGCGGCAGCGGGGACTCCATCAGCTAACGCATTTCAAGTGTTTTGAATCGTCAGATTTGAAGCAGCCATAAAACCAGCGCTGGGGCGAGTTTTCAAGTTTAGATAAATACTGTTTTATCTATAGTGCAATTTTAGTTATAGAAGTTTAGTTTTAGAAGTTTAGTTTTATAAGTTTTAACATTCTGGTCACATTTGGTGCAATTACATTTTTAACAGAGGATTAAAGTGACATAATGAACACGTTATAAAACAAAATGGTGAATACACACGTTTCCCCATGTTTAGCCAAGCCCTAGGCTTCATCTGCCAGTTCACCCCACTACAGGAAGAGTGCTCTTGCTCAACCCTTTTCCCTGATATGGTTGCAGGTAGCACTTTTTGGCCTAATATACCACGTTAACTTGAATCTCTGCTAAATTAGGGGTTAAGGTTAGTCTAAACAATCCGCTATCTGTTCGTGATTTACATCTATTTTATACATACATTTATTGGTCTATGAACTGTACAGGTTACAGCTACACTGGCTTCAATTCACAGCTCTTTGTGCAGCAACATGCCGTAAGTGCTCTGGAGGTTGTTGCAATTCCACATGTTGCTCACCTCATGCCTCACAACTGTTACAGGACACTCAGAGGAACAGGCAGACATTTAAGCTAGCACTGTCACCCAGAGAAGGTCCCACAGAACCACAGCTCTAACTGGCACTTTCATCAGTGAGACATCTTGTGGTTTCATTTCAGAAACAAGGGTATTAATGTTTCATTCCCTAGGAGCTGGCCATTTGCTACAGGTCTCAGAACCAGCAAGTGTTTTAGTGCACAAGTGCGCTGAGGAGCAGCTGAGGGACCCGGGGTGTTCAGCCTGGAGAAAAGGAGGCTCAGGGGAGACCTTCTCACTCTCAACAACTTCCTGACAGGAGGCTGGAGTGAGGTGGGGGTCGTTCTCTTCTCCCAAGCAACAGGACAAGATGAAACAGCCTCAAGTTGCACCAGGGGAGGTTTAGGTTGGACCTGAGGGACAATTTCTTCCCCATTGGGGTTGTCCAGGCCTGGCCCAGGCTGCCCAGGGCAGTGGTGGAGTCCCCAACCCTGGAGGTATTTAAAAGACGTGTCAGTTAGTGCTGAGGAATGTGGTTTAGTGGTGACCTGGCAGTGCTGGGGAAATGGTTGGTCTCAATGATCATAAAGGTCTCTTTCAACCTAAATGTTTCTGTGATTCTATGACTATGATTGATAGTGCTTAGTGTAAGGAGCCTCCAGCCAAACACTTGAGAAACCTTCCTACAGAATGCTGTGGGAGCTGCAACCTTTGGCATTGGGAGGTTGACCAAGGGGTCACAGCAAGATGCTACAGTCAGTTCCAGGAATACCATTTCAGGAGAGCCTTAATGATCCTTCCTTGTTTGGTTATTACTGCTAATCATGTTGATCCATCCAAAGGAAAAGGATGGCCTAAGGATTTGACTTAAGATAGTAGCTTTTAATGTTATAATCTTGATAAGAATTTTATACTGACTATGACAGAATATGTCATACCACATAGTCAGAAAGGACATTTATTATAACAACACAAATTCATCTGTGATAAATAATGTAGTAAATCATTACACAAACCCCTTTTATAAGCTCTAGGATAAGTCATACATCATTTCTGCAGTAACTTTACCTTAATAGTCCATGTTCCAGGCACTGGATCTTTGACATTTACTACCTTTGCAGAGTTATGGATATTTAGCAATTCATTCAGTCCTGATCCTTTACTGATCTGCTTGCCTAAAAAAAAAGGAGGGAGTAAATACAGTATTGAGGAAATACAGAATTGCCTTAAAAAAACCCAAGAGAATAAATACCACATTGTTTTCCTGCACTGATATGTTTTTGATACTTAATTGCTATTTAGTGGTCAATGACATTTACAACAGTCAAAATTCCCTGTAATTCTTCACCTGAATTCCGAAAATGCTCATTTACTTTCACTCTTTTCATTCATGTGGGAAATTTAGTACAGCCTGAAATAACGTAGAGCTGTGGGAAACCCAGAAACCATAAGCAAAACAAGTTCTCTTCTTCCCAGAAAACACCCAGCTCTCAGTGAAAGGAGGCAGTACAGAAGCAAACTCCCTCAGAGCAGATCTTAGAGCAGACCTCCTCTAACCTACCTGCCAGCTCACTCAATCTTCCATCCTCTAGAGCTATTTCAAGTGGGATAAACTCCACAAGTAAAAAATACTGATGAGCCAACCATCATGTATAACCCCTCAATGATGGTTCAGTGACTATGTAAATACACAAAAACCAAGAGCATCCAAAAATTTGGAAAGCTAGGACGAACGGTAAGACAGTAGATGAAGGTGAGATGAAGTAGTGAGAATAGGGAGGATTTCCAGTTTCTTCTGAGTCAAAAAAACCAGATCATTGGGAACAATTTAAGCAGAAGTGCATATACCTAAAGAGCATGTACTTTAAAAATGAAATAAAACTTAACAACATCCTGAAATCCTGATACTGGTCTTCAAAATGTGAAAGACTTCTACAAATCACAAATAAAGCTCTCCCTATTGGAAACAGTAGGGAAGTAGCACTTTTTTTTTGCTATCACAAAAGAAGGTATAAATGAGTTCACCTAATGGATCATGAATTTCAATTGCTGGTGAAGGACCACTCAAGGACACTGTAACCTCTCTCAGACTTGGGTCAAAAGGGATCTGCCAAGTATTTACAGCCATGTTCAAATGGTCTGTAGACAAGAGATGCACTTTGGAGGCTTGAACTGCTTCTTCAACCCATTTTAACACCTAGAAGAGAAAATAACAGTTTTTATTATCAACAGTATTTGCTATTGAAGTGTTTTCTGCTGAACTGCCATTTCTACTGTCTCGTAGAGATTCCATGTTAACTTCTATTATAAGAGAAGACCACTACTTCCACCTATGATCCTATTGTCTGATGACACGCAGCTACCACCTCACCCTGCGCAAACACAGTGGTAAAGGTCCTGCCAACAGGTCACCCAACACATCCGTTTCAACAACGACATTCTGGAGACAGCACAAGCAGCATTTCAACCTGTATCAGGAACACACAA
Organism: Bucorvus abyssinicus; assembly: GCA_009769605.1. Taxonomy (NCBI): domain Eukaryota; kingdom Metazoa; phylum Chordata; class Aves; order Bucerotiformes; family Bucorvidae; genus Bucorvus; species Bucorvus abyssinicus. Next base: position 8,727,704 of record CM020034.1, on the reverse strand, counting down.
GACCAAAGGAATAATGAAAGAAAAGACGACAACAATGCCAGGAATACACAGGAGACAGAGCACCAACATCAGAGCAAAGGCATGCTTAGACTGCTGCTGTTCAATGCAAGAATCAATATTCATGATACAACAGAAAAGCCTGTAAGAACAAGGAGCAAAACTGTATTGTCTTACCAGTGCACTTACCAGTTCTGAAGTGAATAAGCTTATTTGCCATATCAGGCCAAGTATATTTAAAATATTAAAACTTAAGACATGCAATTTTAATACAAGACACCACTGAAGCCACAACCAGTGTGATGTTTTTAAAAGGAGTGCAGAAAGAGACCTGGATATGCCTCTACACAACACCCACATGTATGCTTTGAAAAAGGAATTAGGGATACAAATCTATCCCTATTTCTGGTCATCAAGAAGGAAGGAGGAAAACTCCCTTATCCAGGTGTACTCAGTAATTGCCATCTATCAACTTCTCCCTAAAACACCCAACACAAATTACTATTAGGCACAGCGTATAGGTTAGAACAGAGGGGAGCAATGGTTTAGAAGAGAAATTCTTGTGACCAAAACCAAATTAGTGCTTTACAGAATTATAGTTAACTGTAAACAATCAATGATTATCAAATTAAAAAATAAAAAAAAAAAAAAGATAAAAAGCAAAGCAGAGGTCTGCATTATCACCTTGTTCAAGAGAAAATAACAAAGGTAGCCAAAAAACAGATAAAGTCCCAGGTCTCTCTTTCAACTACTGCTGATGCTGGAGTTGAGCACTATCAGATCACCCAGCACCAACAGCATGACCCGGACTGACAGAAGTAGGGTCAGGCACATGATGCCAGATTTCCCAGAGCACAGCATACAGGGTTTCTCTCAGGTTTGCCATCGAGGAGATGAGATGACATTTTGCCCAAGTATAAAATTAGAATCATATAGGCAGATGACACTGCTATAAAATTGGTTTATATAACCTGATTTATCCATGTGTTTGGACTCAGTGGCAGGGAGTTGGCAGTGCAGTGGTCTCTGTGAGAGGAGACCTGGGGCCAACCTGTGCTGGACACAGCTGGTCCCAGGCGAGTTGGTTCTGCAGCAGCCCAGGCAGAGCCCCAGCTGAGCCCCTCTCTGTAAATGTATTTAAGAAACGGCAAAACACTGCCTAGGCAGTAAGAAGAGAGGAAAAAGGTGAGAAGCAGCCCTGCAGTGCCCAGGGGAGAGGAGGAGGGGGGGCGGTAGTGTGGGTGCTGAGCAGAGATGACCCTGCAGCCTGAGGGCCCCCAGATGGGCAGGTGTTTCCCTGCAGCGTGTGGAGGACCCCACAGCAGAGCAGGTTTTTTCCTGACAGGACTGCAACCCGTGGGAGAGACCACAGTGAAGGAGAGCAATAGTATGAGGAGGAAGGAGCCACAGAGAGAAACCCTCATGTACTGACCATAACCCCTATCCCCTCTGGAACTAGGGGGAGGGAAGAGGAGTCAGGAGGGGACCTGAGCTTGGGGAAGGTGTTCATATTTGTCTTTGTTTCCCACTACCTGAATGAGTGATTAAATACCTATTTTAATTGGCAACAAATTAATTTTCCTTAAGTCAAGTTTGTTTTGCCCTCAGCAGTGATTGGTAAGTGATTTCCCTGTTTTTATCTTGATCCAGAAGCTTTCTCACCCCATTCCTCCTATTTTCTCCCCCTGACCAGCTGCAGGGAGCAAGCAAGCAGTTGAATGGGAGCTCGGCTGTTAGCCAAGGCTAACCCATGGCAATCAAAAATACCAACCTTCCCATAAAAACAGCTGGCCTGTCAAAATAAATTATACAACAGCTCTGTACGCCACAGAGCTGCAGCGTATTTCTTTAATCCCATTAAAGCAATATCAGTTTCGAGTAACATTGTGAATATGATTCACAGTAATGTTGGACTCTGATTTTAGGTCACAGCTAACTATGGCTGCATTCAGAAACATCTTTTAAGAGAGCTTTCAATTATGCCAGTTCAACTGGTGAGTGCACAGGATTTGGAAACCAACAGTAAAGGAACCTGGCCATGTCACCCATCAGCAGTGGAGGGCTCAAGGGTAAATCCTTAGCTCTAGGACCCAATTTAACACACTGGCCCAAAAAAGCCTCATTTTGTTGGCTTGTTGGGCATAATCTGCATACTTTTCCCATTAAAAAAAATAGTTATACCATAGGCTTCTATGCAAGATAACTTTGGGGTAGAAATCAGATTCCAGCCTGTGTCAAATAAAAGCATGCTTGTTCCTGTCTGTCATGCTATGAATGCCCGGTGACCTTTGTGCAAACATGAAAGAAGTTTAAACGGGTGAAGGGCATCACTCAAAGTGCATTTGAAATGCTGGAAGCATGTTTTTGTAAATTATCCCTCCACTCTTAGTAACACCTCACCTGAGACGTGCTGAAAGCTCCCAACGCAATGTGAAGTGATAGAGCATTGACTGTGTAAAAACGGTGCCATGTGCCCTCTCCATAAGGCTCTGCATAAGCAAGGTACTGAGACAGACTTTCAAAAGAACATACAAAAAAATCATAGTAAATTTAACTATACTACTCAAAACCCCTGAAGAAACGTGGCCCAAGAGAGAAATACGGTTTCTGCAAAGCCAGTGACATCAGCTGTTCAGCAACTCTGTTTACTTTGGGCAAGCTGGAACAGGAATCACAAGGTTTCAAAAAGATCCAGCTAATTTTACGTTTCACCTTTAGAAATTATACATTTGGGTATAAAAATGCTTCCAAAGGAGATTTCCATCTGTTCTACTCACACATACTGAGATGAGCATGACACTTTTTTGTACTAGGTATACGGAAAAGTTTCCATTTAATTCCAGGATCTTAACTCCACAGTTAAGTTTTTAAGCTAATTGTAAAATTTAATGAACCTGTATGAATTTTCGGAAGAAAGGAATTTTCCAGTCTAGCCTAAATTCATTTCAAGAGACTTAAGAAAAATAAATCAAGTCTTGACATAAAGAGTCATTGCAGGAACTTTGCCAATATATATAAGAATTGGAATCACATTAGTATTTATAGACAAAATTCTTTCTTAAGCTCAGTAGGGTTAATATTACATGCCTGAAAATTTGGTAAAATGATACTGTAATGAAAAATGGAGGGGAAAAAACCCCATGTTATTCCCAAATTAGTTTGTGGTTTGTTTTTTTTAAAAAATTTAAAAAAACAAACAAAAAAGCCCCCAAAACCCAACAATTAGGTAATAGTTTTAGTTCCCGTGACATATTTTTGGGGTCTTCTAGTCATCACTACTTCATCCCCAACTCAGGACCATCAACCCAACATTGCCTCCTCCTGAGCAGCAACCAGCAGGGTGGAGGTGGCAAGCCACCCTCCCAGCACTCCTGGACCAGCTCTGTGCTTACTGCTCATGGCTGGGAAGAGTTAGACAGTCAAAGCCTTCGGCAGCTTTGCTCACTCTCATACTCTAGCCTCACGAGAGGAGATTATTATAATTTGTTCACTTTTCTATGAAAACCATTACTTCACAGTGAAAATAAGTTTGAATAGAAAACACAGGTGGAAAGAACACACAACTCTAGCTAGGTCAATCTGTAAGCGCTACTAAAGCTTACAAACCACTTCTCCCCATTATAAACCAATGCAAGTTCAAGATTGCTCTAAGCTGAATAAGAAGGGATTTAAATTTATTAGAATTACAATGATAAAATGACTAATTGGGAGCATATGTGATCTCAGTGATCCCAAAGCACTTTGTTGACCTTTGACAGCAACATCATTAGAATCGTAGAATCCTTAAAAGGATCTGATTGAAGACAACCCAAAGACAGGGAAAACATCTTAAACCACAGTCACCAAAACTCCATAGCACACAACTTTGGCAAAAGAATTTAAGACACGTCCTTCCTTTAAAAGTTTCTGGTGCTTGTTGTGGGGTTTTTTCCTAATTACATCTCTTAATCTACTACATCATGTTACAAATCTCACTCCATCTCCGCCCTCCTCCCATCCCATACAATTTTTATAAATGTTCATACAAAAACTATCCCAATCCACTAGACCAATTTAAGGTTTGAGTTAGCATATAAATCTCATTTCTTTAAAGCAGTAACACATGAAGGAAGGACAAAAGGACTATTTTAACATCCCTTTGGTTTCAGAAGAGTTCAAAATGTCAGATTCAAAGAAAAAAAAAAGTCTTGGATTTTTACATCAATTTAAACCAGCTCAGTTCAAATTAAGGGATTTTTCAACTGGCTGGCTGAGCACACTCTAAGTTTTGTGGTCCCTGCTGGAACTAGCTAATTTGCAGGCAATGAAAATTAATTCTGGTGATGTAAAAATATTTGAACATTTACTGAGATCCAATCTGAGTCCAGAACAAAGACTGAGCTTAAAGACTTAAAAGAGAAAAATTTTAACAAGTTTTTGTTGTTATTCATAATGAAAGCAGTCTTTCACTCTGCACAAGCTTTCTAGACGCCTCTACTCACCTGCTATAGCTTGCTAATTTCTCTAATGGAATACATGAGAAATTAAAAGACAAGTATTGCCATGGTTTCTTCTTCGGTGTATTAACATGAATTTCAAGGATACTACGTTTCCACCTGTTTATCCTACAGAACACGAATGTTTATCTGCTCTTGAAGTACATCATGAGGTTCTTCTGGTTCTGATTATCCTTTACTATTAAACGACACACACTTCACTCTGTCATCTTTCCTTATCTTTCTGGGCACACAAAGTGGAAGGCAGCAGGGACCTGCCAACGTGGATTTTTCCAAAGGAGGTCGTCGTTACTGGATTGAACTCTTCCACCCAGTATGGGAGTTTGGTCTTGTCTCTTTTATTCCAGCAGCTAAGTAGTCAGATGAGGACACGAATACAAATCACTGACAGGATTCTACAATAAAGTACTTAGATACTCAGCAACTGCAACCTTAGCTAAAATTCCAGTTTATTAACTGTGTGCAGGCTGGCTGATGACCCCGAGGCTGCTCAAGGGTTCTCTTAGAGCAGAAATTGCCCTTAAATTAAAATGCCTCATTCCCAGGGAAGAATCAGGTTGTGCAACTGCCATTTCAGAAAAAAAGAAAGCAAGAACACATTTGTTTTTAAGCAATAGAAGCTACTGAGAGCCAGTCAGGGTCTTAAATTCAGCATGCAACCCAACTTCAGCTTTTGAGAGTTTTTCAAGTTTGAAAATGAAAGTGTAAGGCAACAGAATGACCCAGCTGTCTTAAGTCTGGCAGTAACTTGCTTGTACAGTTACGTTTTCCCCCAAAGTTCAATAGGCAGTTCTGGGAGATTCATTTCCCAGCTCTGTCATTCCAAAGAGGTTTGCGACACTGCTGTAACTCTGGGTTGGAAGTAGATTTCCCCCACCCCGCTCCGGGATCCATACAGAAAACCCCCAAAACAACAGCAGCTTTTGTTGTTCTGCCAGGCTATGACTTGATGAATAATACACGAAGAGAACGGCAAATACAGAAATAATTTATAACTCTTCTCCAGCGAATTTGCTCTTGCAACCTGCCCTGATGTCAGGTCATTTCTTGGAATGTGTGCTGAAACCTGGAAAAATCTATAGAGCAGAGTCTCTATTCCCAATTGTTTATTCTGGGTTTCAAGAATATTTCTCAAACAGTCAAAGCAACATGATTTGAAGTTAACTGTTTCATTACTTAAGTAGATGTAGGTTCATACTTCTACCCAGAGAGGAAAATATTCTGACAATGCTTTTAAATGCGCATCTAAAAACATGGCTGAGACAGTGCATTTGAAAGCTATACTATGAAAATAAATCATGAAGTATACATGTAACTATAATTACATGTATAAAAACCACACACCTGAAGTTTCTTAGCCTTGAATATCAAGCTCCCCAAAGTTCAGAAACACAAGAATTAAGCCTGCCTGCTTTTGACTGGCTTTAAAACATCCTTTTGCAGTTGCTTTATGACAGTCCTTACATACACAACTACAGTTTATTTTTTCTAGAGAATCCAAGTTCCATATAAAACAGCTGTAACTATTATTTTTTTTTCCTCCCTTGTTTGGCATTCACTGTTCGATACACATCTTCAGAGTCAAAGCATACTCTCCCCAAGGCACCATTCTGCTGCCTCTCCCATGAAACCATCCCTTCCTTTTCTACAAAAATGGATACTGACTGTTTGGGACTGAGGGAGAAGAAGAGACAGCTAGGCAAGAAACCTTAATTCTAAGTTGTAATTTTGAGCTTTTGACTTTGTCACCTTCATATTATTCTTGCAAAGCAGCAGAGGAGCCTTTTGCATTTTTAACAAAGTGAAAGAAAATTTAAAATTGCTTCCTCATGTAGCATCATCCAAAAGCACGCTTGGTTCAAACACACTACAGACCCTTAACACTAACCCAAGACGTGTAGGTGTAACTCGTAGGTTGTCATCCTCTGTGAGGAGCAACAGCCAGGAGAAATAGGATCGTTTGCAGTGGGTTGTAGAGACTTCTGTTCAGAGCAAAGCATTCATGAGTGTGAAGAACAATGACTCTATTCCAGATCCATGTGACTTTCTGCACCTTCCCCACAAGAATGACCCTTTTTGCACCATTCCTTTTAACATGCTCTGCTACCAGTCTTCTCCTATCCCTGTCTTCAGTCTCCTCCCATTCACATCATCACTTTTACTCAGTCTTCACACTCAAACTCCTTTTCGGTTTTTTTCGTCTATTCTCATTCACGCTTCAGGTCACTCAACAACACCCCCTTTTTCCACCAAGGTCAACACCATCTCTCCACTCCACAGCCATTCTCAGTTCTCCTCCCATCCTTGTTCTATCTATGGAAAAATCCATTGCTACTTATTTTAAAAACCTGTAAGAAAGCTGTATTTTGAAGCAGCCTAGGGAAAATTTTCCCTTCTTACAGGCAGGTTAAAATAAGAAAACTCAAGAGAGTGTTCCAGTGCTAGAAGAAATGGAAAACTACTACTCACTAGCTCAGTTCTTGTGAATTCCCAGCTTCAGCTATACTGATTAGTCCTCCTCAGGCACAGTAATGACTCATTTTTACCACAAACGATCAAAAGGTGTCATCTGAACCACCAATGACTAATTAATCCCCACTATTAAGCTGAATCAAATTCATACTCTGCTGAACATCACTGTTCATCTTAACACCAGCTCTGGCATCACTACAAACCTTTAGGCATCAGAATCTGTTACAGGAATTTCCTTACAGTATTTCATTAGGAAAGGAGTAAGTGTGGTGTAATGCAACTTCAGTTCAAGTCAAAATTAGTACCTTCTGGAAAGACACAAATAAAACTGGATATCGTTATGAAAATATAGACACTGTTCTTAACAGAAGAGTTTAATCCACATTTGATGAGTTTTCAAACTTGAAGACCACTTATAATTTGCAGTTAAGCGTGGCAGTATTCACAAGTTGTGAGTAGAAGCAGACTTCAAAACCAAAATTTGAACATTAAACCTTTCCCTTTTAAGGGCTCTGATCACAAAATACTTTTCCTTCCTTACAAACCTGGAATCAGATCATTTATCAAATTTTACCAAATATGATGAAAACATATTTGCCCTCTTACTATTAGAAAACTGTTGTGGTTTGAGTTGATGGCACACCTGATAGCCCAAAAAAGGGAAAATTCTAGAATTTTAGATAATTCAACTAAAACTTGTGCTTTAGACTTACTAATCTAATAGAAACTATGGGAAATTTGCTGAAATACGCCCTTCTTCTCATGCTGTTAGAAGAGTTGTATTCAAATAAGTGGAGATACTTATATATTTCACACTTTACTAGACTGAACACAGCACAACAATAATTTTGACCAAGGTAATTGTAGCAGCTGAGATCACAACATCTTCTTCAGAAGAGAAAAAAGGCAAGAAGTTTTCTTAGTCTTCTTGGTAATGCAAGCATTGGACAAGTCCCAAGTATTGTTTTGTTGTGTTTCCTAGCTGATACTATTGCTTCATTCTCCACTTAATGCACAAAGGGCAAGCATGAGAGTAATGGTTTGAAACTTTATACACTAAAAATAGCTTTGTTTGGGTTTTCTGGGGGTAGAACAATCAAAAACATTTTAACAAAACAAGACCTTAGTTTGGCAGGGTATTCACAGTCAGCGACTTTGCAGCTCTTTCCTAATCTACAATTCAGCATTAGCTGTCTCTAGGCCCAGAACAGTGAATAGGTTTTATAAATTTCATTCTTTACATATCATTGACTACTCAGATAAAAAGGAGGACAAGTTTTATGTCTGTCAAATCTTGCCTGAAGGATACACCTATCATAAACAGTGATGCAGATTACTACTGCAAATTATCTCCTGTTCATTTGCATCTACCCATCGGTGAACACTCCTTGAAAATGGACCTCCTTTCATAAGCTGTTGGAGATCACCCAGGTATATAGAAAAACCACCTCTAAATCCCTTTCAGGAGTCTTCCACAATAACTGCTGAACAGTCTGCATTAAAAACAAAACATTGTCATCCCAAATAAAACCTTTAGATCTGGATCAGAAATCCCATTTTCAAAGAGTGTTCATTCTGATCCAGACCTAAAGGTTTTATTTGGGATGACAGTGTTTTGGTAAACTCATTTTCACCATCCCTTAGCCCAGACACAGCTTTATGTAAAGGTCAATGATCACTAAAATTATTTCAGTGTTTTGTTTTTAATGCAGACTGTTCAGCAGTTATTGTGGAAGACTCCTGAAAGGGATTTAGAGGTGGTTTTTTTATATACCTGGGTGATCTCCAACAGCTTATGAAAGGAGGTGCAGTTATACAGAGCAGCACGCTCTTACCTCACCCTCAAAAAAACGCTGCAAGAATAGCACCTACTGCTATCACCACGTGTTGATATCATCCTCTGGCTCTTGTGCAGGCCACAGGCTGCCTAAACCACAGGCAGAGAACCCATTATTTGCTCAAATGAAATGCCAAGATGAAGTAGGGAAGAGGTGAAGTTGGCAACTGAAACACCTTGCTTAAAAGCTAACTCAAAATTCATAGACAGACTAACCTTTCAAACAGAAGCTGGTGTTCTTAGAAACGAGAAAGTGCCAAGAAGTTCAGAAAGCAGAGGCAGGCAGCCGTCAAAACAGTGCATGCCAGCTCCACTTCAGAACATGGTGCTGGCCATCACCTACAACGGGCTTTGTCTCCTCAATTCTACCTCCTCAAGGCAGAGAAAACAAAACCAAACAAAACCTTTATCCTAAAACTTCAGTTCTGGCAAAGAGCATTTCCCATTGGCAGTTATCACGATCCCTTCAGTACAAAGGGATTTTACAGAGTCTCAGAGAGAGAAATTTCACCTTCAGACACAAACAATAGCCAAATGCACATCAGAAACAGCACAGTCCCAACAACTCACTTCTTTTCCTCTGGCTTTTAACGTATTTAACTTCTAGAGGATAAATCTTCTGAGAAGTTCCTTCTTTTGATCACATTCACATCCCTGCCAATACTTCATAATGTCCCTAATAAGAACTTCGACTTTTCTAGACAACAATAGTAGAAAACTGAAATTTGTCGCCAACATCTGTCATTACCCAAATTCTAGAAAAGAAAGGAAAAGGAACAAATCGGGGTGATTTTTTATTAAAAAACCTCATCTAGTTATTGCCTATACCAGGAAGTCAAAGGAAAATGTTTACAACATTTATAATCAATTCCAGGTCCCCAAATCACTACCACATGATTACATCTCTCTCCAAATTATTTTCTCATGCACTAGCAAAATTTCATTTCTGCCTATGACTCCCTGGAGTTTTCAGAGAAAACAGTCAGTCAGGGCTGGGGGTCAGCAATCGCAAGTACCAGTAGGTTAGCAGAGCTACCAAAAGCATTGAAACAATCACCTCAAGTAAAAAATTACCTGCTCATGCACACCTATCTGTCCATAACGTGAGGGAGGTTTTTGTCAAGGCTTATTAGCAACCCCCAGCTTGCTACAAAATGCTCATTTACAGCCGATAGTGCATTCTCACTCCAAGTAGTAAAGCCACGGGGCTGCTTGCAGCACAGAACCACTACTCATTTTAAAGGCTCTCCTGGAAGCCGCCTGGCACAGGTAGAGGTAAGTCAGTGAGGTTCTGTTCAGATATGGCAGTTCGCACTTCCCTAACATAAAAGTTGCAAAATCACATCCTGGTATAACAGGTAGAAAAAGAAGGAAGGGAAAGGTGGAACAGAGTCCACGTGCCAAAAGGAGAACATTCAGAATTACCCCTTATGCTCACTAACCTGTCACAGCCCCTGCCTTGTTTTCCCTCTATATAGCAGAATTCAAGCAAAGTTACCTCATTAACTTGTTTTTTGTCCAAGTGAAAAACTTGACCAGAACTTGTTGAGGCAATTTCTTCATAGACCTTGTAACCAACGTGAGTCCTGTCATCACAGTCTCCAGTCAGCACAAATACTACCTGTATTAAAAAAAAAAAATAAAAAAACATGGGGCATATGGTGCAAACTTTAGGAAAACCTTGCAAAGACAGCATTAAGGCACGACATCAGAAGAACTGTATCACTTGGCATGGGTTCATATTCCTTTGCCTGAAGGACAGCCCTACTGCACTCACTATTGATGGAAAAAACAACAAAGAAAACGAAGAGACACTAATCTCTTCAGCAATGATACTCAGCTATCAGCACTTGTATTTTGCAGAATACTTATTTCAGAACAATATAAAAATATCCACATAAGCGGTGAGCTGACCAAGAATACATTTACTGGTAGAAGGTTCAGTTGCACTATTTAATTCAAAGTATTAGAAGGAAAATTCCTTTAAGTTTTTTCTATAAGTAGATCAGTTAACTATTTAAAAAAAAAAAGTTCCCTAGAATGGCAGTATTATGGTACCTTCCCTAAAAAGATTTCACTGAGTCTCACTCAGAAGAATTTTACCCTTCAATACTGAGAAATCAGGGCATTAAACACACAAACCAGCTCGGAATGTGAATCCCCTCCGTACCTGTGACTGTTTCTGTTGAATGAGTTGAAGTACTTCGTGGGCAAGTCTGTAATCTTTGGATCGTGCATCAGTAAACACATAGATGAAAGAACCAGGAAGGGAAATTTCTAGAGCAATCTTTATTGCCCCGATGCTCATCTCTGGACAGTCTCCACCACCCTGTTCATAATCAGAAGAAAAACAAAGCATTTTTCTAAGAAAAAAGAATATTCCAAGTAAGTTACTTTCTTTTGGGACATTCAAGACAGATACTTTCACAGCTTCTAACAACTTATTCACCTTTTTTTTATCCTATGCATTGTATGATTTCTGCAGAATGCCATCACACTCACAAGCAGCAACATAGGGATAATAAAGTCAAAGGAAGGTTTGCAGTTAGCCCTGAAAATGGTTGGTGTCATAGTCACTTTTCTCTTTCTTGGGAGCACCACATTCTGCTTAGCTCCAGCTCTTGTGACAGCTCCGTTTCCTGTACTCACGCTCCCTTACTGGCTGACAATTTAATTGCTCTGGTAGTATGCAGCGGTCATGGGAGGTCATGATCATAGATACAGATGGGAAATGACCTCAGCCAAGCAGTGCTGAGCTCCACAAGGACCTTCAGATACCAGATCAGCAAGAACTTGACCTAGACTTCACATGGTGGGGCAGCCAGTGCAGAGAGCTCTGTGGTGGGGCACAAGCTATGTGTTCCCAGTGACCTGTACTGCTAAGCAGGCAGAGGCGTAGCTGGAGATGGAACACATGGTGTGAACAATCAAAAGGCTTCCAAGTATGACTTTATTTAACTTTATATGAAAGGATCAGTTTCTCTTCCTAAATTCAGAATTAAGAGGAAAATACTCTAAATAAAAGTTCAGTTTAGCTTAGATAAAAATTAACTTGGCATATTGAAGACAGAACTTTCCAAAGAGCTGAGTGCTAACTGTAAAACCTGCCCCCAAAAACAGCTACAGATCTCTGTGCTTTCCAGATTAAAAGTTATTTGTTTTATTTCTACAATCAACATGCCTTCACAAATGCTTATATACAAATCTCCACATGCTGGGAAGGAAGAAGGAAATGACAATGCGATAGTTGCATCTATTTTTAATTTTTGAGATGCCAAACGTATTAACTTTAGTAAAAAAAAAAAAATGAAAATTTTCCTTTAAACGTTTCCTGCCTTTCTCTCCAAATTGCATTAAATATGGTTACAATTACCTTGTGAAGGTTTCTGGAAGCACAAAGGTGAGTAAAGCTGAGCAAGTCTCATTTTCCATTCAGTTTGGACAGTCACAGAAAAATTAAGGTTGTTTAGCTCAGCTGTACTGCTGACATGCCTTATGTCTAAACTTAATACTTAAGTGGCACTGTATCCACTTGCAAACAGATAAATTCAGTGTCTGATTTAAAAGCTGTTATGACCAACTCTTACAGAACTCTCCTTTCATTAAGCTGTCACAGTAACACCGAGAAATAAGGCACATGTATTGGCATCTGTATCGCAGGATCACATAACACTCAAACTATGTGAGTCTACTTTAAAAGATTTTTATACAGACAAGATTTAACCACATTGCTAATGCAAGTAAGTGTCCATTGTGAAAACTATTTAATACAAGAATACACAAAAAAATCTGCTTAACTTTAAAAAAAAGACACTAAGATGCCACTGCTGCCCAAGTACAAGTTATTGTCACGGTGTCCGTAAGAATGATGCACAGTTAGTGACAGACAAGACAGGCTCAGCTAATGAGGTGTCAAAGGAATAGTTCCTTCACCACTTTGAATGTAAAGGAACAGGGCCTGCTTTCTTCAGTGCCATGTGTGCAGACTCAGCTTTAACTGATCTCAAACGCCAGCCAAAAGCCTCTTTCTAGTGTCATGTACAGACGCTCCAGTTGTTCCGTGACCAGAGGAATTTTGCTGGAAAACAAGAGCTGGGCTTATCCTGATGTCCAGGGAGGATAAGTTTTGCAGTATTCCTGGAGAGTATATTTTATTCTGATATGTTTTATACATAAAGACTCCTTAATGTTATTTATCTTTGCCTTAATTTTAGCTTCGTTCATTAATGAGATTGTGCTCTACACCCTTTTTCAAAATGAGCCTCCCTTAAAATTTCCGCTACCTCCACAATATTCATTCTTGCATCTTTTAACTGTCTTTCTAGGAAAAATATTAATAACAAAGGTGTAGGAAGTGTTCACAATTTCTGGGAGAACTCCTGCAAGATGACCAATCAGTCCTCTTCTAATCACTTCTTTAATGTCTATTTTGGCCCTTCACTAGTATAACGAATGAATGCAAGTCAGTGAAAAGTCTTAATTTGGCTGACCGAGTATGTCTTCCAAGTAATTAATATGCAGTCAATCAGGGTTAAAGAAAGAAATCTTAAATTCATTAGACAGTAACTTTTAAACAACTTGCTTGTAAATGAAGAGTTTTAAATTCCCAAAAGCTTCATCTAAATCATATACCTTTTAGAACTAGCTTCCAATTACCTTCCAGTATAGCTCTTTCGAAAACAAAAAAATGAAGACTGGAAGGATTTTAAGTTTCCCTGTGAAAGAGAAAAGCATAATAGCTGGCATTTTCTGCCTCCTTGAGAATTTGCTATTGTTTTCTCTGAACTTCAATCTTCCTGCCAACTTTTAAACTACTTGTTCTTCCCAAACTAGCACCATTGGCTTTCAAACAATCTTTTACTACAGGGATTATGCCACGTGCCAGTTTCTATGGGAGAGTCTGTCTGGCACTACTGACTCCAGCAAGGTCCTCCACAGCTCATTTTGCTTGACAACAAGACAAGACAATGGGATCATATTTTCTTTCAAAAAGTGTAAACTCCATTCCAATACTGCCCTTTCTTTCCATCATACAATCCAAATGTCATTTGTGGTTCATTCTCACGCAGGGAAAGTCCACCAGGGTAGATATACTGGTGTGCTAGTTCAAAAATTCCCACTTTTCTCCTGAGTACAGCAATTCACAGGTTTGCCCAGGAGAAGAGAACCTAAGCCAACCCGATGCCTTTGAATGGGCAGGTGCTAAGTAACACAGGGCAGAGAGGGCAGGACCTAGTGATGGGTATTACAATCCTTTCGTACCTGAATTAGCTAAAGCTAATGAAGGGTTTTTTCATGTGAAGTAAGTGCCAGAACACAGTAACAGTTCATAAAAGCATCTGTGAACAAGTGGCAGGACTAATTAAAATGCAAAATAAACATCAGCATTATCTAACTATTCTTTCTGGTGTTATTGAACTGAGTCTCCATACAATGATGTAAACTAAGACGAAATTAATTAATCATAATCATAAATTAAGATGACCAGAGAACAAGAAGGTGACAGTTTATGCAGGTAAAGTCACAGCAATAAACAGCCTTTGTCCTGATGAAGAATTGTAGCAGAAACACCAACGTGAGAGGAAATATTAGAGGGAGGTAACAGAGCCATTGCTCGAACCACATAAAGAACAAACAAGTTACTCACCTGAACATAAAGTTCCCTGAGCTCAAACTGAAATTTCTTGGGATCTGTGGTTATTGTCACTGGACCAATTTCTAGGATGAAAAAAAATTGGATAATATGAGGAAAACAAAAAGTTATCAAGAGGTAACTTGAAGAGTTAACTGCTTCAGATTCATAAAAATCTGGTAGTAAAAAACAAATCAAAAGCATTTAACAGAAAGGACTACTGGAGAATGCTATCCCCAGCACTACGATTCCAAACCTAGTAACTCTGATATCATTCTGGTATTAACAACTTCTAGGTATCTTAAACATTTACAGGCACATAAAGTCTTCTGTGTTGTGTTTCTTTCACGTTTGATTTTGACCAATCATCTAATTGCTCTTAGCAATCAGAAGGAAATGAAAATCCCCAAGACAAATGTCTTGCACCAAAAAACGTGTTTTTCCAGAAACAGTTGTGTAGGTAAACATGAAGGAAAGGCCCCCCTGAACAGAACACAGAGTACAAAGATGTGCCACGACTCTTGCCTGAAAGCACACGTGCCCTCTAGCTGGAAAAGCCCTGCAATGAGTACAGTGCCCAACCTCAGCGTATCAGACAGCAGTTGCCAGAAAGAATGGAATCAGAATCAACTTTATTCACGGTGTTTACTATGTCTTGGGATATTGCGGAACAGCAGGACAGCAGACGGAACTCAACTGGGGGGTGCAAGTAACAGCAGCATGTCTCTGAGCACTGCCCAATCACACTGGCTGTACCACAAGGCTCCCTCTGCCCCTTCAACACCTGCCTTCCTAATAGGTATCAAATATGATTCTAACCAGCTGCTTTCCTACAGCTGCCACTTCCTGACAGTTTACCTTCACCTGCCTTGGCAGCCGTGCGCTTCATCCTTTCCCTGCCCTGGCCAGGCATTCCTGCCCTGTCCTTGTGCCAGCAACAGCGTTGAGCAAGCTCAGCAAGCTGGGGCAGGGTGCTAAGCCTAAAAAATAAATAGATAGACACAAAAAAGAAAAAAGTGGATAGACCTCTGCTAGTTTAGTGCCCTAAACCACTCATAGAAGAGATCAGCCAGGTACCAGCATACAAAACAGGGTACAATTACATTGTTGGGATAAATGAAAAGCCTGAAACTGCAGCAGTGCCAATTTAATACAGCTGTAGTTTACATGAAGTGCTGCCTCAGCAGACCATACAGCACTTTCCAAGCTCTATAAAAGTTAATACCTACTTATCTGCCATATCTTGACATTTTTCTTTTTTAAACCATCCAAAGTTCTATTTCCCTGGAGTTTCAACAACAGCCATCACTAAAGTTTACTATAATCACACACGTGTTTGCTTGGGGGGCTCTATTTATGAGTGCCTTTTGCTAAGCGTAGGTGTCAATGGTTGAAAATCACCCAAGAGATCACACAAAATCTTTCCTAGAATTCTCAACTGCCCTGAATTTCGGGGGTTGTATGGTTTTGGGTCATTTGCCTGTGAATGTTATTTAATAAAATGCTACACTATCATTGAAAGAGCCATTATGAGGACTCACCATTCCTTCACACACTTCATCCTGCCACGCTCCCTCTCCTACCACTCCACCTGGTACCATCCTCCTTCAGGTATTCATTAAATCAAACACCTGCAATAAAGCTATCTCCAAATTGTTTTGCTTCAGGTCTATCCCCTGCCAGCCATTGCTGTAAAGTACACAACAGAATGGGGTTTATACATACAGTAAAACCACTAGCTCCATTACTCCCCGTCAGCTGAGGAATTACATTTTTTTCAATCCTGGGGCAGTAAATCTGTTGGAAAGACTTTATTTTATAGGGAAAAAAAAGATCTGAAAAGCAATGTGACTTCATCTAAGCTAGCACAGCACATCCAGTTTAGATCAGATGAGAATTTTGCCTTGTTTCTTGGCAGGCAGCAAGGGCTTGCTCCAGCAGTGCAGGGGTGCCAAGCCGAGCCCTTGCCGGGATGCATCAGGACCATGCCAAGGCTCCGGCCACCCTCTGCAGTGAGCTCAGCAAACGGCAGATCTTTGGAATGGCACCTGGATTAGAGGTTAGAAAGGGAGTATGGCCTAGTCAGCATGAAGTAGACCTGAGATCATCACAGGAGCCATGCAGAGGGCAGATCTCCCCAGCCAGTGCTGGGACAAGCTCAAGGACAGAGCTCATCAACTTCCCAAGGTCAAGCAAGGCCCCAGAAAGGCGTGACTAGGATTATTCGCATCTTCAGTAATAATGATCTCCTCTAAGGGGCAAACAGCAGCAACACCACCAACACTCCCACTGTGAGACAGCAGCCACATCTCTCAACACCCGCTCTTATCTGAGGGACATTAGAAATATTTCCAATTGTAAGCAGCGATGCTAGTTTTTCTGCGTACAGCTACTATCAGTTTGCCAGGACTAAACTCATCAACCACTGACACAGCAGATGTCTGAAATTGCAATCGCCATCCAGCTCTGGGCTGCCATCACTCCCCCATCCACATGACCTGAACTCCCACTCAGCCGTAGGAAGGCCCTTCCTTCCTGTGTAGCTTACAAGCCCGCCTTTCTAGGTCTAAATGGTGCTGTGACCGATTCTCACCATCTGAGCACTCATCAACTTGTACCAAAAAAGCCAGCATCAGCAGTCTTTCACATGCTGTAGTGCCACCACCTTATGGGACCTGCTTGCCAAAAAAAAGCTGTAGTAGCCATTACTGAGTTCAGTTTGTTTTATCCTCATTCTGCTACCTCAGAGTGCAACCCAAGCAAGACTCTCTCATCGGCGCAGGTACACACAGGA
This sequence comes from Bucorvus abyssinicus, assembly GCA_009769605.1. Taxonomy (NCBI): domain Eukaryota; kingdom Metazoa; phylum Chordata; class Aves; order Bucerotiformes; family Bucorvidae; genus Bucorvus; species Bucorvus abyssinicus. Next base: position 8,710,476 of record CM020034.1, on the reverse strand, counting down.
CTTCCATGCATTCAGAATAGACAACAGTGAGAAGGTGTTAACAGCGGTGCTTTAAGTTTACTTAGCAGCTAGGAGCTATTTCCAAAAATGACTCAGGTAAGAAATGCAAGTTCTCTCACTAAGCACCACAGAAAGTCCTTATAGAAGGTTAAACTGCTGATAGAGTAAGAACCTCAAAACCTGTAAAGTCTAAATCAAATTGCAGTCATCAATCTGGACATGGCTCTGTAGAACAAACACACAGAGTCAGATCTGAGACTCACTGTTGAGACACCAGTGCCCATGCAATGCTAATTCTCACTGGTGAAGAATTCTGTAGCCCACAATGGAGCACTCTGAAGATGCTAACTGGAAAGCTTGAGTCCAGGCAGAGTTTCTGAAGGAACTTAAAGGGTTTAACACTTTTACAGTCCACGCTGCACACCTTGTGCAAGAGCTTTCATCTAAAAAATGCTAAAAAGATTTGTGGTGTTAAACTAAGGAAAGACTTCAAAAAAAGCATAAGATCATGTTAACAGAAACAGGAGACACTGCAAAAAAAAAAAAAAAAAAAAAAACACAGATGACCAGCATGTCAGTACTCAAAATAGTTTTTGGTGTTTGAGAAAAGCAGTGAAGGCACAGCTTTGTTCTTTTGTTCTTCTTCTATGGCACTCTTCTATGGCACGCATACAGCCAGTCAGCTCACAGGTCTAATTGCATGTTCATCCACATCCAAAATTGCCCGAAGTCGCCGTAACTGCAGGCAGAAGTCAAGCACACAAGTCAGACATTCCTCAAATCAAGCATAGCTACGGATGTATCATTCTAAACACAGAATATTTACACAGAAACTAGATCCTGCAAATATGCCAAGTAAAGCAGAAGAAAACAGTTTTTAACTTCATTAGTTCTTTAGCTAAAGATCAACACATTAAGCAGCTTAACAGAACACGCCCATTCCAATGCTGAAATACGAATCCATTTTTAGGCATCAACATTGGAGTATTTGGGACTACTTTGTTATAGAGGTCTCCCCACTGCTTGTCACTCCAAAGCTGTCCCTGGTCCTCGAGAGGCAAAAAGCCTGATAGACACAGCCAGACAACGTGCCTGCTTTAGGCAGCAACTAAACTCTCCTGCCTCATAAGTACAATGAAAATGACAGTTCTTTCAGACTGACTTGGTGATCCAAGACTTAATATTACACACATACATAGAACTGGTGACATAGGAAAGGAAACATTTTAATGGAACGGTTGCACATTACTGAACAAAGCCTGGACTTCCTAAACTGAAATCACAGAACTCAACCTAACCATTACGGTGCTTGAGCTTGTACCTATGCAATTAAACAAGCATGACAACATTAAACTGAGTACCAGTCCATTCGACAGAGATTAAGAATCCTGATACTTCCTTTCTGGGGCACATTTGGTAAAAACCATCTCCTTTGTAAATAAGAACAGCCCACAGTAACCGGAGAAACTGGCCATTCTGAAAGGCCCTGATGTTTTTCCATGGCTCAAATGGCTGGTTGTTTATATACAAGCTAGACAGAAAGCACATTGGGAAAACCACAAATTACCCCGTGACACACAGTTGCACATAATTACCACCGAGGGCGATTGCAAATTTGGCACTCCCTCAATTCTGACCACATAAGACATCTGCACCAAATATCTGTATTGGACAGCTAGCTGTTTTGGGAGATCTAGCAAAGGAATATGGAATCCATTTGCCTACCTCTCATCAACCCAGAACACTGAATTTGTTTGTTCCAGAAGAAAACAAAAAAGCTCTAATTGATACTTAGTAGCTGAAGGAATTTTGGCAGAGATGCTCAGTCCTATGGAGCACTCTCACCCACAGAATTCCTTCTTCTAATTCAGAGTAAGGATGTTTCCCTGATGCAAAACCATATCTGGGATTAAAAAATAAAACAAAGCAAAACATCCCCCTATAAAGCCCCTACGCCTTCGGATTCTTCCAAAAAACACATAAATTTTATAACTAGTGTACTACTAATGGAAAAAAAATATAAAAAACCAAAAAAATTAAACATAACAGTGACAAAAATCTGTTGTAATTACATTTTTTAGTAAAATACCAGCCTTTTACTACATTCCTGTTCCATCACAATCCCTACCCGTCAGCCCAGCTCTACTAGTTTAATTGATACACTGTCAGAGCTGCACAGATTTTTACCAGTGCCACATCTTTGCGATGGAGTGAAAGCGTAGCCCTCTGGCCTCAAACTGAACAGATCCAAGTATGTTTAGTTATTTCTTTACACATCTCAAGAAATGTAGCGTTTCCTCCACTTGATAACACAAAGAACACCCTAGCAGCAATTATCTTCCACATTCTTTTTTATTTATAAAGTGGGCTGACACATTTAGCACTAGGCATCTGAAAAAACAAGGGCTTGGACTCAGTAAAACATATGCGTTTAAAATGCATACCTTGAATAATGAAATGTGTGCTATGAAAACTTTAGTATCCCCATGAAAAAACTACGTATGGCAAAGGACTGGGCGTGGGGGGAAGAACGGGAATTAGCTAACCCCACAGAGGCACCCTGGCTCACGTTTCTATGTCAAGACTTACCTCTTGAGATGCCTGTCTGAAGATGGGGAAAAAATAACAATCACACACTGGGCATGTTACATTCACGTCGTGAGTAGTGCCCATTTAAGCAGCTCCCATCTTGCCTTTCCACCTGAGTGCTGCTTCCTAGTCTTGGCAATTTGGACAGTGTTTGAGACCAGAAGACTAAGATGGGTTTCATATATACATACACGCTTCTGCCTGCCCATATTTATGCAAACAATTTTGTTTGGTTTTTTTTTTAATCAGATCTGTCTCCCAGACTAGTTTCCTGCACACACTCTCCAGTTCTACCACCACAAGTGAGGAGATGCTAAAGGATTGGGAATGGTCAGCTGGGACAGCTAAAATGCCTAAACCAGGATTGCTGCCAGAAGAAATTGGTGGCCAATTACTCTGTTAGAGCTGTTTACTAACAGGGCTGAGCATTGAGCTTTATCTGATTTAACAGTCACCTCTCAAGCTTCCTTGTCTGTATGCACCTCACTGTAAGGCTCTGCCTGTAATTCTTCTGAAGACCTTTAGGAGTAGCTACCTGCCAAAAGTTAGGACTATAAGAACAATGATAAGAGTTTCTCATGACCAGCCTCCAGCCAGCTGTCTGTCCTAAGGGCACATAAGCAGAAACCTTTAATTTCCTAACAGCAAAACAGGTCCTACACATCAAGACTTCACTACAGATGACTCAGGAGCTGCCATCAGAAACGTTTCACAGGGCTCCCTTGTCCTTTCCAACATCAGTGTATGATGCCATGGGTGCAACTATGTAAAAGACAAATACTTTTAACTGCCATCTCAAATGATAGTGAACATTTTTATTCCTGACAAACATATACACACACAAACAGACCATTTTTTTACCATTATAACTATTAATGCAATTAAAATGCTGCTCCACTTTTAGCTGACTGTAAATTTCTGCAGTAGACTACTGAGCCCAAGCAGCTGACTCAGAAAATACAAGCTGGCTAAGTGTTACTAACCACCATCTAGGAAAAAACCCAAAGCTGAAGCCTTCTGTCTCACACTCTGAAGTGAAGGACACCCTCAACTTCTATCAAAGATGATGGGAGCCGTGTGGATAAACACCTTGCTGACCTTTTCCCAAAGCATAAGCAGTGCTGGAGATGCCACCCACAACTACAATGAGCCAACGCACACCCCACTGAAAAGACCTTCCCAGTGGACCCAGGGCGCACTGGAGTAAGCCAAGCTGCTTAGCACTAGCTCATGTCACAAGCTATTTAAAGTTTCTTCCTAAACAATATTCCCGTGTGACTTGGTTGCTTTAGCGTTCAGACTCTAACCTGGGTATAATTACAAAGAGTCCAAGAACTTGCAGTGAGCAACTTTTACTAGACTCTTAATCAGACAGAAGAAAGCCAAATCAACCCAGCAAGCTCACCTTTCCTTAATGCAGTCACTTTTTTTTTTCTCTAAGATAGCTTTTCAGCCACGTGACTTAGAACTATGAACTTTAATATGCAAACTTAAGACAAGAACTGACTGGAAGAAGTCAGACTGCATACAGAGTTTTTCTTAAGTTTGCTGATGAAATAAAGACCAGACAGACAGTCCACACAAACCACAAAGCTCTGCTAAGGCACCTAAACTGGCACTAGTAGAGCACTGCTAAAGCTCCATCCGCACTGACAGTCATCACCTTGTACATCCCATTCTCCACCGGTCACAGAAGGGGTGGCTGACACCCACATGAAGCTCAGAGACTGAAGATTTAACAGAACTTTTACTCAAAGTGTGCCTTAGTAAGCAGCATGTTTGTGTTATTTCCCATTATTGTAACATCTGTGAGCCTGCATCTCTCTTTATTAAAAGGAAAATAGCAATGGTAAAAAAAAAAGGCATTATATATGTTTACATTTCTGGAAAAGAAAAGCTTGCTTGGAGACCTACAGTGGATAAAACCAAGCATTATCTTTTGTCTACTGCAACCAGCGCTAAGTTTAGCTTACACACCTTAAGTGAAAAGATTGATACTGAGCAAGTTGGGTTTTTTTCCTTTCCAGGGACAAGCAAACACACAGAATCCTGGCACCAGAAGGAAACGCACCTTCCTCCTCCAGCCCCTCGGTTCTTTGAGCAGCCCTGGAGGTCTTCTCTCAGCAGGGGGCCAGCAGCCATTACTTCCAAAACACCTCTGGCTGCCTCTCTCCAGATCTCAATGGATGATTGCCCAAATCCCAGAAACCACAGCCACAGCCAGCAGCTCAGCTAGCAGTCCCGAAAGGACTGAAAGAGCCACAGAGATGACGCGAGGCTCTAGCAACTAGGTGGTCCCTGACATTCGAGCCTTGAGCCATCACAGTGAACAAGGCATGTTCGGAACTCCTGCCCATGCTCTTCTGCATCTCTTCTGGGTACTGAGGGTTTCAGGTTTACACTCATCAGGCCACTATTGCCAAGAGCACAGAAGTTCATGCTGCTGCTTCTCTTTTCTAACAAGACAAAGCACCAGTGGACACAAGAAAACAGAAAGCATTTGTTGATGCAATACAGCATGCAAGCTTTGGCTCATTTGCTTCCCTCAGTCCACGGTAAAGAATAAAGAGCTGATAACAGCCACAGGCTCCTCACCACACAGCCCGGGAGCAGCACACGGGGACTGATGTTGGCCCATCTGAGCTCACACTGAACAGCTGAAAAGGTCATCAAGTTACTTTCTGGTTTTGTTTATTTCCCCTTGTTAACAACAATCTGAACTGAGTAGAATTCAGTTCATAATGCTCTTTAAATTCTTTCTCCAGCCTGAACTCCGGTTCAGTCCAGGCCTATTTCTGTCTCATTTCTTGGTCTGTGTACTTTGGCATTACTCCTTCAACACTTGTAACGGCGCTGGATAAAGAACTGACACTAAAGAACAGGGCAGGAATGAATGTAACCACAGATTTTACAATGCTGTTTTGTGATTAATAACCTTAATACATTGAAGTCAAATCAAGTACTATTTAAAACTCAATTTTTAATTCAGAATTACACTTGGTATTGCATTACAAAATGAACTTATTTACTACAATATCAAGCAAAGCTTCATTTTGAGCTGCTGCCCATGCTGCTCGCTGAGCTGCTGCCAGCCAGGAACAGCCAAGCCCAACCGCCAGGAGCCTCTGGACACTGCAGGTTACCACAGGCTTGCCCGTAAGGCTCCTTTTTCCTCACTGAACTCTGGTTCCCACCATGTCCCCAGATGTATTTCATCATGGGAGGGGTCCATAGGCCAAAATAAATGAATCCTATTACAAAGTCTAATGAAGAGCTTCTGCTGCTTGGAAGATTATACTCACAGATTACTTCCTTCAAAGGCTCAGAAGATCCTTGGAGAGGGCTACATTACTCAAGCCAAGTCAGCTTTTTGGTCATAAGACACAATCATAAAAGGGCCTGCTGTCTTTTCAGTTCCTACTGAAGCTGCAGCCACATTGCTCTCATGAGGGTATGGAATTACTGATGCACTCAGCACCCACAGCTACATAAAAACAGACTCCGTGAGTAAATACAGTTACCAACAGCAACTTGAGCATCCTGAGACCAGGACAAGCCAGTGCTGCTCAGTCCCTGATCATGAGAAATACCATACAGTCACACTGTGTAGCATATAATGATATCCCATGCCAGGAACAGTAGGTAACACGTGTAACTACCACCCAGAGTGGCTTAAGGAGCCAGTCTCCTAACAAGCTTTATGGAGACCACAGCACTAACCAGCTGGTGCTTAAAACTGTCAAGAGACCATGGAAACAGGGACTTTCCAGAATAAGTTACCAAATTAATCCTACACTGTTCTTTAATGGGCTTACGTTCTGGTAATGCCTTCACATGGTAAAAGATAACTGTTTTTTAAAATCATAGATGGAATACGGTACATCATATCTAAATAGGTCTGTTAGGGTTTCTTTGGCAAGAGGGAGTTACATGACCTGGTACAAAACGGAACGGCACAACTGTTAGCTCTCACATAGCATGGTAAGTTTTAGGGGCTTTTTCCTCCACAGAAGAAAAGAGAAACATTCAGATGTCAGATCCAATCCCTTGACAAGTTATTTAAATAAATTTTGCTCTGAAAATTATCAGCAAACCACATAATTAGTCAATTAGCCCTAAACAAAAAGATAATGACACGCTAATCACAGACCTACCTACACTTGCATAATTAAAACCCAACTGAATCAATTTTCCCCAGTTTTCGTACCATGCCACTTGTCTCAAAAGAACACAAGGAAGAAAAAAACTTTTAGAAAATTCTAGGAGAATGAAAAAAAGGTTCTAGGTGTATGTGCGCATGTTTATACACACCCGTCCATGAACAGCATCATTTCAGTACTAGACAATGCTTTATGATCTATCCAGTTGCCATCCTTTGAGAACAGAAACTTCCAAACATAACAAAAACAAAGTAACATGAAACCAGCTGCTGGGAGAAAGTTGTGTCACATTCAGGACAAAAATCCTCATATTCTGCATGGAAGTTTACTCTGTACCAAAAACTTTTTTTCTTTTTACTATTAAAAACACATCTGCTTTAAGTCAATGACAGAGTTTTTATTGATTTCAATTAAAACAGGCGCCAGCTCCCCTCCAAGGATCTCACTATGGAATGAATTGCTAAAGGATTAGCAGTGTAAAACTATTAGAAACCCAAACCGTTCCCTTTTAGTCATTATAACTGTAAATTCAAATCGCCATGAATCATTCTTAATAAATGTCCACTTCATACAACTAATCCATGTGCAGTTGGCAGAATATGGAATTTTAATGGCAGATAACATTGTCTGTGTGCACTGACTATTTGCTCAGACAATATCCAGTGGTGAATATGACACCCAGGGCTCTAATGACACTTCAGTGGTGCCTCAGACACCACTGTGAATAAAGAAGTATCAATCAGCTTAAGTTAAGCATCTATATAAAGATGTCAGAGGAAGGTCAATTATTGATGTACCAGGTTAAAGTGAACATTTTGGTTCTTTTTTAAAAAATCTATTATTAACAGTGAAGACTTTGTAAATAGTTCATTTTCTATTTCTACGTAACAGCCACATTCCTTACTCCAGGTGAGGCTCTGTTTGATAGGTTGGACCAGATGATTTTGAGGTCCCCTCCAGCCTAGGCTGTTGGAGGATTCTATTGCACAAGGAAGTGGTGGGAAAAAGCTGCAGGAAACAGGACTGCAAAATTGCTTATCTGACAGAGCCAATCTGGGCAGGAGAGGATGCTGAAACATTTTAGTTCTATTTTTAAAAAAAGAATGTGGTTTGGATTTAAATGTCAATTTAAAAAGAAAGATACAACAAGTGGCCAGATAAGCCTCTCAAGACCTCTGTTAGAACAACGTTTACTTTGGGAACTGGCGAGTCAGCTGGAAGCAGCTCTCCTACCCCTTAACTTTTGCCTGTATCATTTGTAATTGCACCAACAAAACCATTTTTAAGTAGCAGAAGTCATTCAGTGAGGCATAAACTTAGTGCAGAACTATAGGGAACGAAGCCTGAGAAACTTGCACGGCCACCACAACCTCAGGGTAAGGGGAAAAGGAGCTGCATGGCCAGGCTGAGGAATTGCTCTGCGGCTGCCAGAATAGCTTGGTGGTGACAACGGTCTTATGTCTCTCCTTCCTTTCTGTGGTCCAAACCAGTGAAAACGCCTTGTGGTGTGGCCTCTGGTTCTTCCCAGCTCTCACCATGGAACAGTAGCACCTAAAGAGCTCCGTGGCAGCATTGCAGGCTGCATGGAGGGAGACCAGCCACGCAGCCAACTCTCCTAACTGGGACACTGCATTCCCCGTAAGTTTAGCTGCTGGGAGCCACTTAACAACCACATGGGAAGTAACAAAATGTTCTTCTCCCCCCCCCTCGGCAGCATTGCACTTACTTCATCCTTTTAATCTGGCAGAGGAATCAAAAAACAGAACTTGTCCCTACAGTAGTCTTGCAATATTAGTATTAGTAGCCTGTGAATATGTGTTAAATAAATCCTGCGGCACAGAAGTCTGATTCTGACTGTGCTGCTAAGGATTTGGCTACAAGCCAGATATGTTTACATAGCAATTTGAAAAGAGAATCTTCAAATTCCCTGACCTTATGTAAGCTCCATGGCACGTAAACAATCCCCCAATTCATGTCTATGCATTGTTTCTGCGGACAGTCATTCGGTGCATAGAACAGATCTCAGACAGACAGCAAAACACCTTGTAATGTAACAACATAATTTTAAAAATCAGTGGAGAAAAAACTAGAAGAGATCCAAAGCTGGAAGAGAGTCATGCATTCATTCGGACAGCACCAGCTTCAGCTTGCTTCAGCTGTGAAACAGCAGCTCTGGGGTTCATCACCAACAGCTCAGCCATGCACACAGGGCATGTCACTAACAGTGTGAGCCAGCTCCACTCACGAGTCAGCATCCTAAGAGCTCATCAGCCACTTTCTTCATCATCCTTTGGACTACCTAAAAATCTCTTGGGTATGAGAAGTTTTTGAAGTAGATGATGCTGCCCTACTAAGTGGAAGGACATTGCTGGTGTCTCCATGGGAAAGACACAAATACAAGGATTTCATACATTGTATGGATTAAAGCTGAATGAGCTATCAACGTTATGGTCTCCACAGCAAACAAATAAAAGAGACTGTTCTAGTTGTTACCCTTCCCACGCTCTGAGCAGGTAAAGCAAGAGCCTTTGCTGACCACTAGCAGTACTACGGTGCAGCATCTTCACTCCCTGTCCAAGCAGCTACCAACTCGAGGAGACAGCCGAACCTGCAGGTTTCACTCAGCATAAACTCAGAATCAAGCACCCACAAATGCTTTACAAGAAACTAGTTAAGCTTACAAAAATAACAGAGATACTTTTAGGTCTGAGGGCCTGGCCCTGCCCCTTGGCCTGCAGCAGCACCCAGATGCCATCTATGAGTCCCAGAAGTGGCATCTGTTTCTGTTTCTCCAGCAGCTCACTAACAGATACACTGCCCTTTTGCCAACTCCTCTATGTGAGCAGTAGCTCCAGGCAGCTCATTACAGCCAGATTCACAGGACCTTAACTGGGTAGCTACTAATCCAGGCAGATTTACCCACGCTTATCTGCGCACCACAGCTCAGTGCAGTTGGCTGCGGTTCACAGCGTCAGCAGGAGCAGAATCCCGCTTTGTGCAGATTTCTACCGCCCCTCTGCAAGGGCTCATTGCACTGGCACTGACCACAGGGAACATGACATTGTGTGTCTGAATGCACAGGGGACGCCTCAACAGAACAGGAGGTCAATGGCTATAGGAAACCTGTTTCATGGCTTTGGAAGAAGAAAAAGGAAAATCACGAGAATATGTCTGCTCTCGATGAAGATTTGAGTGTTCAGTAGTTTTTAGGAAGCTGTGGAAGAGAGGGGAAACATTAAATATTATCTGTGGATTATAAAATTCCACTGAGTTTTACTAGTGTAGAAATGGAAGCACACTCCAAACTAATTCAAAAAGCAGATGCGAGTAGGAAAAGAAGATGAAAACATTAACTTTTTTACCCTAAACAAAAGTCTTTCTCATTTCGCATAAGAATAACTTAAGTCAGCTAAACAGGAACATATTATGCAGAAACCTTGTTTTCTGCTCGCTCATCTCTTAAAATTTGGTCAAAATAATGCCACTCTTCATGTTTAGACAGAAATTAGCTTACACTAACTAATTTGCCTTGATCCTCGTGTCCCAATTTTACCTTGTCTGGCCTAGTCCAACAAGACTGGGGTGTACTCAGCTGACTACTGGCAAGGCACAGAAATAAACTAATCAATTACTAAATCATTACCAAGGTTGCTCTTAAGAATTATTAGATTTTAAAAATTGAAGCATTTACAATGATTACTGTCTTCAAATTTTTCAGTCTGTTGTATCACCACTGAGTACAAAGCTTTCTTCTTCGGAGAATCTGGATCTCTGGCCATGAAGCCACCAGGCTCCTAAAACTTGACTTGTACTATCCATGTAGGTCAATCAAATGCATATTTTCTTCAAGACACAAGAAAAACCTTAAAAAACCCCACATTCACGCTCTGGACATGCAAGTGCTTTCAAACACACTCTGACAATTCAGGCTGGGATATTTTAAGCAGTCACCACTCTCCTTGCAGGTCAACACAAGTGAAACGCAGGTGCTGGTTCCTTAGCTGCTGTGGGTGCCGGGGTAAACACTGAAAGGGTGCCTTCAGTGCAACCTGAGATTGTCACTCACCAGTGCTGTTGAGCAGAAATAAAGGGGTTCACAGGCTGATCTCAGCAGCTGAAGTTTGCTCCCAATGGTGTTTTCAGTTGCCCTGCTATCAAGGTTTCCCATCCTATTTGTGCTAGCAAGGAACTGAGTGGGTAGGGCACGGTTTCAGTGTTTATTTGGTATCTTCCAAAGGCTCCTCATCTCTCATATTCTATTGCAGACTGACACAACACATCTAGCCTTCTCATATCAGTAAGACTTAAGACTTTTACTGAACAGCAGCAGTTGTTCTAGATGTTACTATGGCAATGTCCACCCTCAAGTAGTTCACTACTACTGTCATACCAGAGTTGGCAAGCGAGCTCTCCTCAGCCTCTTCAGAGCAAAGTGCCTTAGCATATAACATGGAACCATTTTTAAAATTGAGAGCTTGACAAGACTCCAGTAGTGTTAGAAAAATAAAACTCATCCAAAAACTCTACACCATTAAAAATAGAAAGGAAAAAGAATAATTTTCAATAGACTGTATGAATTAATAACTGAAGTGGCCTGAATTGTCACACAACACGTCACTCATCTTTCATTAAAGAACAAGAGCACAGTCATACATCTCTCAGAATGTATTCTTCTAGCTGAAGCTAGTCTTAAAATAGATTGAGCTTGCACTTATAGACTGGATTCTGTCTTTGTTCTGGCACGGGTTGCTTAGTGCTCCTGCTGCAAGTTCTCTCTGGCACACCCTCAAGTGCCAAGCTCATGCCTGATGTCCTTCAGAGGCTGCAAGTCCTAGGAGTCCAGCCACCTCATGACTCAACACTGAATCTTCCAAGTGCCCATTTCACCTCCACTTACACGCTTTTCCAAATATACTTTTCCAACAAAACGCCTGCAAGTAATGAGAGCTCTAGTTTGCTGGTTATGCTGTTCAGGCACAACCTAGCTGTAAAGCAAGGACGAGCTGTCCTAGAATAGGAACATCTTAGCCACAGACACTTTTAAACAGCATACACAGTTCAGATCTGAAAACAAAAAAACCAAACCATACTTCTGAATGTCTTCCCTTTCACAGTGGGACTTCAATGCCCCATGCGAGTCTCATGTCTCGAGACAGCATGTGATAATGGAAGAGTTTCTCTTTCTTAAAGAGCAGACTCTTTAGAAGGTGGCCTCTGCCAAACTGCTTTTTACTTTGAACATCTGCTCAAGAACTTTCTCATCCCAACTATGAGGCTTCCACCACCAATGGCCTAAGAAAGCAGAGCAGTTGTCCAGCCCATAGCATAGTCCCTCCTGAGAAGAAAGCACAGGGATACAACCAATGGCTGTGCTACAGCTACTCGCAGCTGCTCGTTTATGCCTTCTTGCATTCAAAACAAGGCTCAAAACCACAAGAAAAACATGCAGTTCTTAACAGCATTCACAAACCATCATGAAATTCCTCCATACGTTAATAGTCAGGGTAACTTTCTTGAACACCAAGGAACAAAGACCATAAGTCCCTTCCTGTCTTTAAACAACAGTCAGTTGTGCAGGACCGAGGAACCATCTGTGTTTAGGAACTGCCCACTGGCATAGTACAGAAGACTGTCACTACATGGGATTTAGGACAGATTCAGGCACAGACATGAATAGTGAGTCAGTCTGTTTCTGTGAAGCTCTGCAATACAAAATGGCATCCAAACGATTAAGACTGTATCCCTCAGGTTTAAATCACCAGTTCTGCCAAAGATTCTCTGTTGCCTGAGGCAAACCTTTAGGGTTTGGGTTTAAAAAAAAGTTACTGAAGTGTATGTGAAAATCATATAAAAAACCAGCAGAATATATACAAAAAACATTCTTAAGCGTTTTGCTTAACTACAGACGGAATTCATTTGTGCCCAAGGCCTCTAAACTGTGAAAGAGGTGGCTTCCCATCTCCCATCCTTCCTTTATCCCTAGAGTAAGAGCTGGATACTCTAGGCAGGATTATTTATCATCATATGAAGGTAGAGATACTGTAAGAGTAGAAGTCCAACTGTAAAGACACTAATACAAATGTCACAGATTCATTTTTGATATGGTTATGTAGACCAAGACCCCAGTGTACCAGCAAAACTATATAAACACAGATAAAACTGTCCAAACATCTAACCTTAATAAGAAACCCAATTTAACTAACAGAATAGCCTAGCCTAAATTTCAGATGTCTCTCACACATGGTGAATTAAAACACTCTGTAATAAAGTTCAGAGTACACTTCTTCAAAGCTATATAAACAAAAACAGGAAAAATTTAATTCTTCTCATTCTCTAAAGTTGCATCTCACATTTACTAGGCCCTTTCAAACACGTTATGTTGCTGATTAAGAGCAATGCCTTAAGGCACAACTTTTTTCCTTTTTCTGATCTTCAGAGTTAAAAACTGCTTTGAAATGTCACCAAGGCATACAATTCCTCCTCAACAATAACGTCGGAGAGCACCCTGTAATTTAAAACACCGCACTGCCAATTGACAAAATTGAGTCAAGTAGGAAAAATAATGATGAATTCAGAGCCTATCCTGAGCACAATGAAACTTCAATCAGTGCTGAAAAAATTAAAAGCAGCTGAGCTAACAAAAAACAGACCCTCCTTAAACAAACTTTCATCAAGGAAATTTCACCTACATTGTTACTCTTGGAATTTGGGAAAGTTGGAGGAGCCAGCAAGATTTGAGGAGGAGATGTGAAAGGGTATTTGGGGAATAGGTAATACTTAGTAAATAAAGCAGACAACCAAAGGGAGACTCTGACCTCAGTTATACTGGTGTAAATCCAAACAAACATCACTAACCGTAATGGAATTACTCTGGATTTACTCCATGTTCACTGAGATCAAAACCTGTTCAATGAGACAGAAAATCGAAGTGGAAAAAATGGCTTTTGTATTTACACAATGGGACGTTTCATTGCAAGTAACTAAGAAACTCTTTAATGCTATGTAGCTACAACACAAAAGGTGAGATGGGCTTGAGCCATCACATAAATATCCAACAGCCAAAACTTCTAAAGTTTGAAAGGCTTCACGCACTTCAAATCTGCCTCTAAACAAGCTTTCTGCAAATTAAAGAGTTAATTCAAAACATGCTTCACTTTAGTGTTTTCCCTGTTGGCTCATTTCATCTCAAACCCTATTCTTCCCAAAACAAGGTTCATGCTCATGACCCGGGCATGCAACAGCATCTCTTAAGTTGCTTCCCTCATGCCCTTTGCTGAAACAAATTTGCCCTCTCACATCCCTCGCTAAGCTAAAGCTCATCTCCGTAAACTACCACACACCTCTGCACTGTGGAGTATCTCTGTGCTTCCCCTCTAGAAGAAAAATATGGGTACAAATCCATACAGGCAGCTATGCCAGACCACCAGGAGCTTGAAAGATTTGCTTGAAGAGATAAAATTGCCAAATTCTTTAAAATGCAGTTTAGCCATAGCCTTTCTATACCATGGTTCACCTTAAGTAACAGAACAATAATCAGTTACACTTTCAGAGGTGGGGAATGGGCTGAGTTTTTACAGTAATGACGTGATCTCTACTTTTCACATGAGCAACAACAGTAACATTTAGAACACAGCTGGATACACAAAGCAGCCACATTTTTTTCTCCCATTGTCAGCATTCACAGAGACCGTCTAGATCTGCACACATGCCAATCCTGTGCAAGGCAATCTTTCCGGTTCAACTCCGTTCATTAGTGCCAGGGACACTCATTCCCTTCCCACATTTCAGAGAACAAAATACCAGAGTCTGTTGGTCCAATTCAAACCCAGAACAAACTCTAGAAACACACTTGCTCACATGGCCAATCTGCAAAGAGAGAATGATACGTGTCCTTGCTACCCTCCTTGTCCACGCTGAGGCAAACATCAGCCATCATACACACCAAAAGCAGCAAGGGAAAGATTTCTCCATCATCTCCTGCACAAAACTATTTGTGGCCAACACAGCAAGATTGTGTTGACTTTAGCACCAAAATATTTCATCACCACGATCCAGTCTGTATACGCAAAAGATACGCCAGACTGCCAAGAAATCTGGAGATAAAGGAGGGCAGTGCTGAAAAGGGACACTGAACCTCTGAGGGAAAAGGATCAACGGAAATTTTTAGGAAGGGATGGGCTGAAGGCAGAGATGAAAATAAAAAGATGTGGGAGTCCAACAAATTAGGAAAGAAAGGAAGACAAGGATTAAACATTTCATGGACAGAAAACCACAAACCTGCAAATTCTTTGACACTGAGGACTGTGACTCAGGCGTAAGTCACATAAACTCCCTGTGCTTTGATTCAGCTTGTGTAAAATTTAGAAGGGGAAGACATGACCAAAACAAAAGAAAACCAAAAAAACCCCACTCATCTGAAA
Organism: Bucorvus abyssinicus; assembly: GCA_009769605.1. Taxonomy (NCBI): domain Eukaryota; kingdom Metazoa; phylum Chordata; class Aves; order Bucerotiformes; family Bucorvidae; genus Bucorvus; species Bucorvus abyssinicus. Next base: position 8,695,307 of record CM020034.1, on the reverse strand, counting down.
TGATGTAAGACACCAAGAGTAGATTTTTAAGCAATAAGTTGTTAAACCAGGAGGCAACACTCCAGGACAGGCACCACTGCCTAGGCACCATGTTACAGTCTCCAAGCGGTGAGGACTAGCAGTAAAAATGTTACTTCAGCACACAACAGGTCTTCCTTCAGCAGTCTACCAGGGGCCATGCTGGGGCTTGGCTTTGCCTATGTCACTTGCTGGGGCTACCAGTACTTCTGGTACCCAAACTCTGGTAAAAGACAGTAGTTTGGGTGTGCACAAGTATGCTAAAGATCCCTCATTAAAACCATGTTACAATTGCGTTGGTGCTGTACAAGCCAAGTAACAATAAAACGGTAAAGAAGTGCTACAATGCAAAGTGATGTGCCCAAAGACCAGAAGCAGATGTAGTCTCTCCAACTGGGTGCTCCCACTATTGCTCTTAGCTGAAACCACGTGCTTGCCTAACCATGGCACCTATTTACAGCCTCAAAAACTAGCTTTGACACAGCAGCTGTAAAGTCACAATCTCTTGAGGATTTTAGTAAATAGAAATACGAATTAATATGGGGCCATAAAAGAAACCACAAAGGCAGAGGACTGCATTTTTCCTGTACAACTTTCCTCCTCTTCTTCTGTTGCTCAATAAATTATAAGTGCAAACACATACTAGTTCAGTGAACTAACTAAGACCTCACTAACCAAACAAAAAGCTCCGTCCTTCGGAAAACAGACTCGGACATACCATTGTAGAGCTTAGGAGAACTCAGGAAATGTTTCAGTGATATTCAGCATCCCCAGAGACACTTCACTTCAGCTCATGAAAATACACTGGTGTCCAAGGCATGAAAATTACAACGGCTTCCTGCTCACACCCTCCACCCCCCCAGGCTATGGACCTAATTTAAACAAGATGGCAGGAATCCAGCAGTAACCTACAGTCATAGATTAAAGCTGCTGTCCTGGGCAAGCAGACCAGACATTTAACTGGGACTGCAGCAATGCAAGACATTCCTTCATTTTCATTTAATTATGACAACTCACCCCCACTCGCTCCTCTTCAGCAAGATTCTTCCCGTCTGAAAACCTGAGCTCCCATTCTACTTTTGGTTACATCTCACTGCAGAACGTGCTCTGCTGGCTGTAATTTATCCTATGAAGTTGATATAGAGCATTTGGCTCTACTATAGATCAGGCTACATAAAATTGTTTTTAAAAGCTGTCTTCCTATTTTGTAGTGCTATGGCTGGGAAAAAACAGCAGAGGAAGAAGCATCACAGCTCCCATGGAGCACTGGAGTTCTGCGGCAGGCTCTGTGCCGTGAGGGGCCACCTGTCGTCCTGAAGAGCCGGCTCCTTGAAGGAACAATTCAAACTCCTCTCTGCACAACGCTCCCATATCCAAGTTCATCTGAGGAGTCTCGTTCTGTTACACACAGGCTCTGGACACTTAGGTGGTTGATTCATTGCACCCAATGTCACACACGAACTGCTGCATTACCAAGAGCATATGGCCAGGAAGCCACCATGCCAGAGTGAACAGATGAGACTGCGAATGGGGATATGTTACCCAAAATAAAGTCAACACTTACAATTCTCTCTCGTTGCATGTGATGGATGCAGCTTGCTGGCTGGGAACGTGTCATTTTCCAATATGCATATTTTACAAGTAATGTTCTGTAGACTGAAATCCATGTATTTTAGGAAAAGGGCTACAACTTGAGTAGAGCTGGCAAACTGCGCACAGTGTCTCTGGGAAGACGATCACCAAGAAGGCCAAAGAAAATAAAGATGGGTGAGTGCATGGGATACAGAAATAGCAAGTTAACATAAATACATATGTCATAAATACACACTGCCCGTTTACCTGTGTAATACGCATTAACAACGTGTATCACAGCCCCCATTTGTGGCTGACCACCACCAAGATTATCAGCCTCGTAGCTGCCAGTATAACACCTCGAGCTTATGCAGAACGGTCTCTGCTGAACAGCCAAGGTTCAAACCGCCCTGACAATCTGCGGTAAGGGCAAAGGACGTATAAGACGTTCTGATTAGCCACATCATTAGGCATCCAACACTCACGGCAAAGCAGACTCGCAGAAGCCCCTCAAGTTTATGCTGCACAGGCTGTCCCTAAGCATTACTCTGTTTTAGCTCAAAATGCCCAACCAGGGGAAGTTCTTCAGCAGGTCTGAAGGTCTGGGGTCAGAGCAGAACCAGGGAGTACATCACATTGTAGGTACAACCTATTACCCCATATGAGCTATGCTGTTTCACTGAGCACTCAGTAACCACATGGTAGGATGAAAAACAACTTGAACCAATTCTCAGGGACAGTCAGCTCCAGAGCAGGAAAAACACCTCTCACTTGACTTCATACCTCCTAAATTCAGAGCTTCAGCTGGACTAACCTTTGCTCCCCCTGCAGCCAGTGAAAGCTAATGAGACCCCCAAAGAGTATTTAAAAATTCACAAGTAATGAATTGCTCCATAAAAGTTTCTTGTTGGGAATTACAGAGAGAGCCTTTGGGCAGCTGGTCTCTCAGCTGAGGTTCTTCAGTTAAGTGCCCTGACATGAAATGGGATTGATCCTGTCCTCAGTATCATGTCTTCATGTATCTTCATATAACATGATCCCATTCAAGTGCTTCAGGAACATGAAGTCATTGTGCTTCTCCTCCAGCAAAAACAAGGAAAAGCTCAGCTCACGTCTACAGTTACCAAAGAACAGGCTATACATGTTCTTCAAAAGGCAACAAGAGAAGCTTAATCACAGCCCACAAGGGGATGTGTGTGACCTGAACCACTCTAACCCCACTTAAAAATAGAGCACTGCAAACCATCCCTACACAAAATGCAAATCTTGGACTCAGAGTTCACCCAGCAATGAGTGTGTAGCATGCACTCCCAACAGGCGTTAACTGAAATGTCTCATAAATCAGATCCGAGAGCAACACACCTAAACCAGGAAACACTGAGCAGTGGCAATAGTTATAAAAAATGAATTATATCCACCAATGTAATTGGTAAAACACATTCTCCTGGCAGTAGTAAAAGAAAGTATATGAAGCGGACAGCCCAGAGCACATTTCATTAAATCCATCCTATTTCTTCTAACAAAACTGTTGATTATCAAGGCATGGTGAGCCGATCGAGTAACACCATCAGTCTCTTTCAAGAGTGAAATTGTTTTGCCATTTGCAAACTGGAAAACATATGTTCTCAATATTTTCTCTGATGCACACATCTCCTCAAAACCAAAGTTCACAGCATATGGCAAAAAATCAAATCATTTTTTTGAAAATATAATCCAACTGGCATCTGAGGGCTTTCCCTGACTAGAGGGTTTCTCCTGACATACTCTAAGCCACATTCAAAATCTATTTACTAAATGAAATAATCTGCTTCTTTTCCATACTCCTTAATCCAGCTCATCTTGGTCCTCAACTGACTGAACTGAATCCACTCTAGTATAAATTCCAAGCAGCCTCCACACAGAAAGTGTAAAGCACAAGTCAGAAAAAGGTTGCAGAGACACATCTCTCAAGTCCATGCAGCATAATGAAACAGCTCGGAGGTTTCTGACAAGTTAGGACAGCAGGATGAAGAATGTCACAGACACCTAACAAAGCACTGACCCACTATAAACTCATTTTGATCACTGTTGGGAAAGCAAAGTTCAAGCACAATTTGTATCAGCAAATGGAGCCCCATCACGCCATGCCCCCCTACCCAGGAGGAGCACTGTTTACTCTCGGCAGCAAGCACACAGCCTGGCTTTCTATGGCGCGACACAGAGCTTTCAACAGGCATGTGGACGTGTCACTGTCCCTGATCCAAACCCAGGTGGTACTGTTGGATGGTAGTCCAGCACACAGAGGAAGGGCGAGGGATCACAGAGCCTCAGTTTCAGCAGTCTTCAGTTCTTGTTGGGTTTTTTTCCCTTCATTCTCTGAGAACTGAAGCTCCTCTCTCCAAAGACATTCACTATTCACTCCCCACCACAGAAGGCAGGGGTTTTCATGGTTACCTTCTGGTGCTGCCACTTTAAATAAAAAAGCAAGCTTGGCATTTCAAGAGGCAAGTATTCCCTCCTTAGCCTTCTTGTCAACTTCCCTCAGTGTACTTCACTGACAATTCATCTTACAGTGAACACTATTGCCTCAGGTAAAGTGAGATAAAGATGCCTGTAATATCTGCCTCCTTACTCGGTTCATTACTGTGCATTCTCAGAAAACAGCTGTTTTCTCCAGATGTGAAAGAGACAATATATCAATACCAGGGATGGACAGCTAACATAGCTTAAACACACTTGATGATCTGCATCAAATAGCTGCTTCTTATTAATCATTAGAAATTTGTTTTGTGGGCACTTAAACCAATTCAGGAGATGCATACACCATCAGAAACTGCTCTGTTCTTTCCATACCACAGAGCTCCCATGAAGACTTTTAGCCAACATGGCCTACTGTTAAATGATTATTGCCATGGATAGGATTAACTCAGCATCTAGACATGGCTGTGTGGAAACACAAGCTACTGCAACTTTTGAGGCGTAAACGGAGAATGGGGGAAGTGGGGAAGGAGAACAGAGGAAGGTAGAAGACCATGATGAGAGTAACTACCATTCCCTGCTCCACAGGCAGAAGGTGGTGCAGTCCTCAGGTGCCCAGGCAAGCAAAGAATACAGCTTCAGCAGAGCCTCCTTCCGCATCATGTTTCAGAGGGATTAAACCATGCTCACTGCTTGGCTAACTCAGGACATGGTAAAATATGCTGTACGGCCACTTTTATCTGGGGCAAGGCTTTGCTGGTTTTTCAGTTTAACTGACACCAGCTTGATCACTTTCTAACCTGGTTCAGCATTGTCTGATATTTGCTTTGAGATCAATTGGCAAATAGTTAAAGTAGCAGAAATAATGGAGCAGCAATGAGAAGGCAAGGATAAATCTTGTTGCACAGACCAGCAGCAGCCAAATGACCAACCAGAGCTTCATACTGTCACTGTGCGGATTTGAGTTGTTCTTTAAATGTGTATTTTATGATCTACACTCATGTCCCCCAGAATAGCAACAAGCAGCTTTTCCACGGGTTCAGTCCACTGCAGATGATCTAAAGACACAGTTGTACCTGTAGGGACAGTTAGAGAATCTACACATCACCCTTCCCTGCTCAGCAAGGTGTGTGAACCTCCAGCAAAATCTATGTTTTGCTATCTATTAGTCTTCAGAAAATACAGCAGTAAGTAAGTGACATGAATAAAAATCTACTACACTGGGAAATGAGAGTTTTTCAGGTGCATGGAGGAGTAATAGTAATGTAAAGATTCTAAGGCAACTGATCAAAAACTCTCACATTAAAACCCACTGTATTCACTGAATCATTTTGGTTGGAAAAGACCTTTAAGATCATGAACTCCAGCACAGCCAGGTCACTACTGAACCATGTCCCTCAGCACTACATCAACATGTCTGTTAAACCCCTCCAGGGATGGAGACTCCACCATTGCCCTGGGCAGCCTGGGCCAGGCCTGGACAACCCCAACGGGGAAGGAATTGTTCCTCAGGGCCAACCTAAGCCTCCCCTGGAACAACTTGAGGCTGTTTCCTCTTGTCCTGTCACTTGTTCCTGGGGAGAAGAGAACTACTCCCACCTCACTCCAACCTCCTGTCAGGAAGATTAGAGCAAGATCATCTCCCCTGAGCCTCCTTTTCTCCAGCCTGAACCACCCCCAGGTCCCTTAGCTGCTCCTCAGCACACCTGTGCTTCTGACCCTTCACCAGCTTTGTTGCCCTTCTCTGGACACGCTCCAGCCCCTCAATGTCCTCCTTGGAGTTAATTTAAAATTCAGTACAATTATTTGCTATGTGGCTGCACACCTCATGGTGGATTCTGCAGTGGGACTGTAACAGTGACTGTTGTTTGAGAAACAGCACCATGGGAAGGATTTGGTCTGGAGAAAGTATGCTTCATCTAAACTCCAGGAGCTATAGAGAACAGGCGTACAGCTCCTAACAGCAAGCCTCATTTGCTAAACAACACCAGTAACAATTATTGGGACAGAATAACACTGGGATGCATTACTAATGAGCTACAGAGCTTTTCACATAACTGTCACCACTTGGAGCTGGGGACAGTAAAGTGAAACAGAACAAGTAGCTTGTTCAGTAGGCAACAATTTCAAATGTAACATGAAAATTAATTCATCATACAAAGCAGAAGAGAATGACACATTTGAGGCATTATCCCATTTTTTCCTAAGGAAAAGACAATCTCCATTGTATCTTCAAGTAAAACCAGAGATTAAAAAAAAAAAAATCCTTTCCCTTGCAAAAAAAGGTTGAAGAATCAGGGGGGTAATTACCACAGTGCATATCTTCAGGATTGGGCCAGGAGAGTTAAGGCAGTAGAAAAAAAAAGTTGTCAGTGTGCTCTAGTAGGCTTTTGGATGATGTCACAACATTTTGGCTGTCTCACAGATTTTGGAGCTTTGGCACTGGCAATACTGTCTTCTGTAATCTATATAAACAGTCACTTTTAGAGGGATCCCAGATAAATCCATCAAGAGGAATGAGAAAACAGCCACGTAATCATGCAGAATTAATTTTACAGATATCACATTGTTGTCCTTAAGGTTTCAAAGCACTCACTTCACATATGGTCAGTACAGTTATCACAAAAGTCTCAGAGATGGAAAATACTATAGGTGCTTTAGACTTTACCCTTATCGACTCAGAGTCGTTCACTATTATGTAGTATTGATGATCGTCATTCAAGCAATGGCAGTGACAATAAAACTTAGCAACAATAAAGACGCAGTATTTGAGCATTAAGGAGTATTTCCTGCTGAAATTGTCAACGGTGAACTAATAAGAAACAGCAACACTTCAACAGTGATAGCACAAAAGTGCAGATTTCACAGCGATTACGCCCAGTTCTGGTTATCAGCTGTCTTCAGACATACCACGATGGCACTGACTGGTTGTAAGTTTACATTGCGTCTCCTAAAACATGAAAGAAAAACTCAAAACTTGGACATGCACTCATTATTGCTCTCACTATGTATCTAAGGAAGTCCAAAATAAACCAACCCCCCAAAAAACCTCCAAACCTTCTTAAATTAGCACTTCCCCGCCACCCCCGTTCCCACCACCCCACCCCCCCTTTGCGTTTTGGGAATAATACGAAACCCACTCAACTCTCAAAATAAGATGACTATTTGAATTAAGTGGAGAGAAAAATTTTCTTTCCCTCTGACCTTACTCTTACCAAACAGAGTTGGGGCAACTCCTACCTCTCCTTCCTATAAAAACTATGGGATTTTGATAAGTACCCAGCATCTGCAAGACATTTGCCCACAGGAACTTCACTAGCAATCAGTTTACTCCTCCTTGCCAACCTACTAATTTGTCTGGTTCAAATATTATACATTTTCAAACACATTTACCTACTGAGGAAGGTAAGGAGACCTGCTGAATACGGGCAGAAGTAGCTACTGCCCAAAGACTAGCAGACCTACCCAAAATCCACCAAGTCCTCAGTTCCTGATGGGCAGAGATTCCCATTTCCATCTCACTGTGTGGTTTGCAGAACGCAACAGACTGACATGAGGTCTGTCCAGGACACGTGCACACAGCAGCCTCTGAAGCCTTCTTAAACAGAAGACGTACCATAAAACACTGGCAATATCCCTCCCCCATCTCTTCTCTAACCCCTCTAGTTCCCTTGCCATGTGCTTAAAAAACTCAGTTAAAACCCACTGTATTACACCTCCCCCGTGATAAATGTCATCCACTGAAGCACTAAGAAAGTTTGCACCACACCACAGCATGACTTATAACAGACTCTAAGTGCTATTCTTTACCCACATATGCAATGACACAGGTCTCCATGGCCCCCAGGAGAACTGCAAGGGGATGGCACACCCCAGACGCACCCAGACTTTGCTTGTCCTGCCCCCGTCCCTCATACAAACAGCACTTCTGTGGGGCTGGCAAACACGGATACCAGCATGAAACACCGCATTTCCCTCAGACTTGTTCTCCGTGCTTTGAAAACTACTGCCATACGGTTCCTCCACAGCCACGTCCCTGTTCTTCAGTACAGCCAATACCAGGCTGTCAGGCACTTGTTTCTGGGGAGAAGAGACCGATCCCCCCCTCACTACAATCTCCTTTCAGGGAGCTGTCAAGAGCAAGAAGGTCTCCTCTGAGCCACGTTTTTCTCCAGGCTGAACAACCTCAGTTCCCTCAGCTGCTCCTCATAAGACTTGTTCACACCAAGACCATTCACCAGCTTCATCACCCTTCTCTGAACACACTCCAGCCCCTCAATGTCCTTCTCAGAGCGAGGGGCCCAAAACTGGACACAGTATTCAAGGTGTGTCCTCACTAGTGCCCAGTACAGGGGGATGAACCCTGCCCTGGTCCTGCTGGCCACTCTCATGCTGATAACAAGCCAGGATGCTGTTGGCCTTCTTGACCACCTGGGCACACTGCTGGCTCATATTCAGCTGGCTGTTGACAAACACCCCCAGGTCCTTTTCTGCTGGGCAGCTTTTCAGCCACTCCTCCCCAAGTCTGTAATGTTGCAGGGGTTGTTGTGTGACACAACATCATCCTGTGCACTAGAAAGTCCAGAGGTTACATACTCCCTTGATTTTTCTTGTAATTAAAATTCATTACTGGAGTGTGGTCTAGAAAATATCATTCACACTAAAGGAATGCTTGATTAAATCATGCGGAGTCAGAGTTTCTGCTGGTATAATTCCATTAGCTTTACAGAAAAATACTAGGGATGAATTTGTCCTCTTAAGCTTATTTTCTGTTCCAAAATTCCTTAATGGCATAAAGAACAAATAGAAAAGCTGGCCACAGATGTTAAATAAAGACATTCCGAGTCCGATCCCATTTCCACAGGATACAATGGGAGTTAGTAGGAGAGCGAGACCCACAACACGCAACTACAAAAGCATTTGTTGATCTCAAGCTTTAGCTCCAATTCAAATTTTTCCTGTGCCAATTCTTCTTAATTTGGGACAATTTTTATTTTACTTTTTTTCCACAGTTTTTCCACTGAACACGAGTCTGGCAAAAGACTACTTTGTCAACAGCCCTTTTCACTATCTATGAAACTTCTCTGCTCACGTTTAGGCATTGAAAAACCACAATAGAAAAGTTCCTGTAATATGTTAAAACGTTGCACCATGCTTACACACAAAGCAGGATCTATATCAAAAGGCTGGTTCAAAACGTAGACCTCAGCATACCACCAGATGGGACAGCCACAGCAGAATGAGAAACCCATTACAAGATTTTCCTATAGGCCATAATTCTATGCCAAAACCCTCAGGTACTTGTTAATTATTACTGTCCTACCAAAATAGGACAGTCTGAGCAAAACACCACTGCAATAGTCCTAATGCTACCTTTAAACCTACTGGCAAAGACCACAATGTGTTGGCATCTCACAGTGCAGGATTAATACGCAGCACTTTAACTCAAATTATTTATCGTTCGGCTGCACCTTGTGTGGTGTCAAGTACCGTTCGAAGGCAGACTCTTGTATGGTTTTGTGGACCACACTCTCCTTGTCGACAGCTCTTTCTGTATAGTGCTTAAACAGCTGTTTCACTAAACAGCACAAACTCAGCAGCACTGGGGCACGACAGCAGACACTGTACAACGTCAATTAGGAGGACAATGGAGTTAAAAGCCAAACCCACATCAACTTCAAACTGTGATTACCTACCAACAGTGTATCTGGATCAGGACATCTTTACACCAAGAGAAGCTCCTTGGATCTGAGCTCCAACTCTATATTGCACTCCTTGTAGAGTTTCACCTGCCTCATGGACCACAGTACCACACAAAAATGTCAAGAAAATGTGTCTGTGGGGCAGCTACATATAAAACTGGTTTTTTTGAAGAAAAATTATCACTTGAGCAAATAACCAGACAACTTGGAAAAAAAAAAAAAACACCAATCTCATGCTCATCAATTTAGTTAAATAGTCTTCAGAAAGACCAACACTGGATGAATGAATTACTCTGTGAAATACAAGCCAAGAAAGATTTTTCATTAGATTTGAGAAAAATTACTTCTCTGCAGATTCAAAAAAGATGTTGAAGAACTAGTGACAACAGTATTTCTTGCATTTTCTCTGAGTGCCTAAGCTTGGTCACCATCAGATGTAAGATACCAGAATACCAGCCGTCTGAACTGCTACATCCCTAGGAGTCAGGACAGTGGACTGTGGTGTGTCCTTCTAAGAAGGACATAGAAAAGTAGTTTTCAGAAACTAAGACAAAATGAGGTTAACATTATACATTCTCCCCTTTCAAACAGTTTTATGACCTCACAAGTTATCCATCATGCTCAACTGTAAGGCCCTCTCTTGCTGGGCAGGGAAACTGGACTTCCACAGAGACACATGTAACCGGATAGCTGACCGTACGTTTGCCAGCAGCTCTTTGTTGTGTAGGTCAGCTCTCTACAGGTTTAAGTTTCAGCGACTCTACTGAATGAAACCTAACATTTGCCAAGGAAAGGGTCTCCTGTGGAAAGAGAGGGGATGGGGGAGGAGGCAAGGAACCAAAAATTCTGCGAGGGGAAAAAAAAACGTGAATCGAGCAGAGGAAGGTGCCAATGGATTTGTGGCTAGTGAGGTATGTGCAGAGCAAGAAGGTGGTGGAACAGCAAAGCATGACTAAAAAAAAAAAAAAATCACAAAGATCCTGGAAAGCCAGTGGAAACAAGAGGGTCAGGAAGGTAGAAGAAAAGGAATGAAAAGGAGAAAATGTGCAGAAGAAAAACTGAATAGAAAACGTGGGATGAGAAAGAAAAACACAGCTATTGAAACAAAGGATTTGCAAGCGGCCTGTGATGAAAGCTAAATATTAGAACTGCCCATGATACAAAGCTGGAACTTCTTTCTACCAAGGATGCACAAGAACAAAGAACTATCCACACAAACCTGCAAACTAAAAGTGCACCATGCAAGATCACCTTCTTGCTCTCCTGGTTGGTATAGACACTCAGGACCTCTGAAAATGAGAGCTAATTCTTATAGCGAATGGCTCTGGTGAGCAGAAAGGGAAGATGTATAAGGTGTGATCATGGAGAGGAAATAAAGCCAAAACCCTCCCAATTCATCAGGTTGATTTTCTGCCCCATCCAAGGGGAAAGAGCTCCAAGAAGAGCTATCAGCTTGAATCTCCAAAAGTGTATGAAAGAGTTCCAGGTCTACACTTGACTAAAATCTTTTTCTTTCGTGGCACAATGCTTTCTAAGTCCTGTACCTGTTTGTTCCATAAAATAACACAAATGTAAAGGGGCGGGGGGGAGGAAGTGATCTCAAAGGTGAGAGCAGACCCTTTGATGATAGGACCACAGTGATGGACTTTTTTTAAGGAAAAAAACTAAAGAAACTGTACAAGCTTATAGGTAATAAAAGACCAAAATTTGCAAAGACCAGTTTTCCCTCTCACTTTCCAAGCATTTGGTTTAAGGTATTTATAACAATAGCAAACACGTTTCTTGTAAGAAGTAGCTATGACTGGGGGGAGAAGTAGAAGAGGTGTCTCTTTTCATTTGATGACACCCCTGCAGAAATGGAACTGATTTCTGGAATATCATATTCTGAGATATTCCATGGAACTAGAAAAACTCCAGAGTAGAGCACACATCACTGGCCTAGGGCACCCTGTTCCTATCTCCTCTTCAAGTCACCAGCCGATATTTGACAAGGAAAGAGGAAGAAAGCCAGAGAACAGGGATAGGAGGGGAATAGAAAACAGATGCTCAAAGAGAGGAACACATGATGTACAGCAGAAAGAACAAAAAAAGGTAAAATTAGGGAAAGCCACAAGAACGCACACCAAAAAAACATGCCATGTAAAGCTTCTGGATCATTTCAGTGCAGGTTTCTGAATGTAAACATGGGACAAGATCAGGGGAAAGTGCAGCTGTATTACGAATGTTCCAAGGTGTATTCCCATAGGAGGGCATTTAAAAAACCTAGTAGCTTCGTTCCTAGTGTTGTCTATCAGGACAGAAGGTCACTGAAAACAGTTTGGATCGTATCAGAACCATCCAGAGGAGTACTTCATCCTCTAAACTACTCTTCAGCTTCTCCTGAAGGCTTTTGTAAGGTCTGCTGGCATTTGTCTGCATGGAGAAAGGTTCAAAGAACGTTACTCGCTCGTTACGACAGCGGAGAGCCCCCGTGGCGAGCACAGCGGGACACAGGTACTTAGGCTCTGGTCCCCTGAAAGCGCGGGAAACCCAACCTTTGCTAAGGGCCAGCCCTGAGCAGGACCCCCCGTGCGGTCCCGCCCAGGGCTTTCCCTTCCTCCGAGCCCACCTCGGCTGTGCCGCCCTTCGGGAGCCGGCGGTGGCCGGGCCCCTGCCCGGATCCCGCCCACACCCGCTGGGAGAAGCTCCTACCTGGGTCATGGAAAGGCACCAAGGCGAAGTTGTAAAGCGGTCTCTTGGGTCTTTTTAGCGACGTTTCTAGGATCTTGGACGCCCCCTCGATAACTTGCACCAGGTCGTCGTACATGGAGCCGGTCACATCGAACACGAACGCCAGGGTGGAGGCTCCCTCCGGCACCGCCTCGCCGCCGAGCTCGGGCGCAGCGCGGGGGCACAGGGCGAGCAGCAGCACGGCGGGCAGCAGCACGGCGCCCAGCCCCGCTCCGCGGAAAGCCATCTCCTCCGGCGGCCTGCGCAGCGCAGCGCAGCGCCCCGCCCGCAGGAGCACCGAGTGCCACCGGCGCCCACCGCCCGCTCCCCTCAGCACGGAGGGCAGGAAGCGCCGCGGCTTTTGTCTGCGCGCCGCCGCGGCCCCGCTCCGCCTTTCTTATCGGGCAGGGCTGGGGCAGCGCCGCCCCGAGGGAGAGGGCCGAGCCCCGGCCATGCTGCGGGGTGCGGAGCTTCTGCCGGCGCGGATGGGGCTGGGGCTGCCGCCTCAGGAGTCCCCGCTCCGCGCTGACCGGAGCCCGCCCCAGCGCGGCCCAGCCCCGCCTCCCGTGGCGCGTCGCGGACCCTGCACTCACCTCAGGGCCCTCTGCGGCGGCGGGCGGGTCGGGGCGGGGCTGCTGCCGCCCCTCGCACCTGGCCGTGTGCTGCCGGGCCGAGCCGTACTGTCCCCAGCCGCCCCCACCCCCACCCCCGGGCCTGGCCGCCGCCCAGCCCCGCGGGGAGCCTCCCCGGCGGGTACGCGGCGCCGCAGCGTGAGGTACAGAGCGGCCCATCCCGGAGCGGGGTCTGTGCCCCTCACCTGCCGGGGTGAGGACGGCGGTGCTGCCTCGAGCCCATCCCTAGCAGGATAGATGAGTGTACTTACTGTTTTATTACTGTAAATGCGAGGGTGAAATCCCTCCTCCGCACACTGCTGCCCGGAATCTGCTCCTGCTGCGGTTAGACTGCCGCAACTACTACCTGACACCCAGAGGCTGGCCCTCCCGAGGCCCCTTCCAGCCTCGGTTTTCCTCAGCTCCTGTGAGTATACTCTTACAATGACCATTGAAGTGTGTAGGAAAGACCTGAAAATGGACCAGGACCACAGCTCCAGCCACTGGCAGTTTCTGGTGCAAGAAAAAGGCTGGACAATGAAGAAAAGAAAGTGGCCAGAGTAGTGTTTTAACCCTGCTTGGGCGATGGAAGAGCTTAAAGGCTGTGTGTATTCAAGAGCTCTGTAGTTGCGTAATGATAAAGCTACATCCCGCAGGCACTTTGTGAAAATCCAGTCCGAGGTGGCTGACCCAACACCACACGAAAGTACTCGGGGGAGAGCCAGGAGCCGAACCCATGCTGCTCCAGTTCACCCCAGTGCTGCTATCCCAAGCCTTCCTTCCCATCCGCTGCATCATGCAACAGGACGTCACTTTAAACGCCGAGTAGGAGGGAAATCTCATGCTTTGTTTCCAGTGGGACGGGTGAGGTGGGTGAGGCACATGGTGATTTTTGCAGCTCGGGAAGGTAGATCATGAAGCAGGATTTACCTCATTAGTTTCCCTCCTTATTTTACTAATCTTAAATTGGTGCTAAAGCCATGGGCTCAAACCCATCATATTGTGACTGGAAAATTAATCATGTAGAAACATTGCTTACCCTAATCAAGCTATAAGCCTGGAATTGAATTATAAAAAACAGATGTTTACATTCTTTCTCTCCTTCAGCACTGATGTCATGAGAAGGAAGCACATAACCAGGGCTGTGCAAAGCATTCACAATAAAACCCCAACCATGGAAAACTCGCCTCATCTGTAACTCTGCTAGTGGCAAACTCGGACCAGGTTTGTTAAAAATATTCACCAATCTTGTAAGGAGAGATGCGTTCAGACCGTAAAACAGGAATATGTGTTCTGAACACCCTGCAGGCTGGCAGTGCTTGGATTGCAGGATGCCCCTCAGTCCTTTAGGAGATTAAGTCCTGTTAGGTTTTTCCTCACAAAGAAAGCCATCATGATCTTTCTGTCTTAAATTATTTCTCATTTAGATGTAAATGAGCAAGAACAAAAGTAGTGAAAAAAACTAACCCTCTTGGACACATATCACCACACCTCTAAAAAATTTAATGTGGGATTTAAGGTACAACATTAAGAAAAATCTTTTGTAATAGGGGAAACATATTTATTTTGGTTGCCTAACACTTTCCACTATAAAATATCCTTGAAGCTTGGAAGATTTGACACTATTATTCACAGCAGGCCTTTGACATTTGCAGGAGGAAAGCCCTGTAGCAAGAGGAATGAATTTTTTTTTTCCTCTCCAACAAAATTATCTTCATAGTTTGCCAAAGAATCATCTCTTGAAAAAAAATTAAAAATCTGTGTGTGCCTTCTGACATGCCCCACGGTGGAGTTTTGACAGCAGGCCAGACTGGTCACTACGAGCACACCACTGTCAAAGCTCCCTCCAGCAGAAACATCTGGCAATTACCTTGATGTTCTTTCCACGCCTGTTTTGGGGCTGGAATGTGACATTTTGTTTATGCCATTTGGTAGAAGAATTCCGTGGATGTGGATTTGCTTGTCTTAATTCCTTCCCAGCAGGCTGCCACTCTGAGGGTGAGCAGAGTGTTGCCCTCCTGGGCTAGATGACCTCTGAAGGTCCCTTGCGGTGATTCTGTGACTGGCTATTTACCCTGATAGTTGTAAATTGTTAGATGAGGTGCAGTAAATGGCTAAGTCATTGAACACCTTCTCTCTTCCTGGCTTGTCTCTAGTACAAAAAGCGAAACATTTGTACACTGTGGGGAAAAGACACTAGTTTAGATGATTGGGAAGGAAATAAAGTGCTTTTTGCGCTTGTGTCTGAATCTGCTCCATTTTGTAATTTGCATCTAAAAATTATTACTATCTGATGGCTGCTAATGAAGACAGAGCTGCCAGCGTCATTCTCCTTCATAGAAAACAAGCATCCACTTGAAAAACAGAAGTTTCTGCCTGAAGGAGAATATCAGAGTGATTGTTTTTAAAGCTGATGCTACTCTCTAATTACAGAGCAAACTGCTGATACCAAAACAGATTCTCCCCCTGGGATCTCATGGACCACTCTCAGCAGGCTGCATCTCCTAGAGCTCTTTCTCACGACACCTCTTTCCTGGCCAGCAAGTTCTGCACGTACACCAGATCCTCTGAACGGCTTTGTTGGAACTCCACACATGTTTAAAGCTTTTATTCCCACTCCTCCTCAAAGTCCTATGCCTCCTTTTTTTCTTTTCTTTGTTTGAAGTTGATTAAATGTTGTGGAAAAGGAGGGAATCATTAGTTTTGGTGTCCAGCTTGGCGCTCTCTGCGGGAAGTTCATGTCTTGTCCAGAGTGAGGTCTCTCCTGTTTGCAGACAGAGTGCTTTCTTAGCCAGTCTTTGTATTTTACATATATGGACCCTCCAGGCCTGCACATGAGAGGTACAACTTTGTGTTTATCAAAGCCGTTCACTACTCTAAAGTTGAAAATAATGTTTTGGGTCTCAAATACTGTGCTTTGAAGCAGGATGCAGGCAGGAGGGCTGCTTTTGGGAAGGATAGGGTTACAACACATCCTAGGAGAGGAATGCTGCAAAGGGGAATTAGCAGGTATGCTGGGGAGCCCGGATCCAGGTAAGGCAGCTCACCAGAGTGGCTGCTTACAGAGCAGCAAGGGAAGATACACAAGGAGCAGAAGAGAGAGGACTGACAGACTGATCTTTGGTTATGTGTGCCAAGATCTCCACATGCGTCTACAAAGACCATGAAAAGACCAGCACTGTTCTAGGGGGGCAGATTTTGTGACGTGAATGCATTATATGATGGGAGTTCAAACTCCGACATGATCAAGTTAACACTGACCTTTTACAGCCAGTGACTCTCTTTCCCAGCCGTGCAGCTGCTCTCACATAGTGACAGTTGCTGTGAGGACACTGCTCGTTGCTCCACTCTGTGACCACTTATCCCAAAGGCTGGTTGGAGTCTGAAATCAAGCTGCTGGCTATTCCCTACTCCTGCCCTTCAGGTATCAGCATCAAGAGCTAAGCTGGAAACAGAATTGTGTTTTGAACCGTTCACAGCTGTAGTGTCTGGCTGAATTCTGGCCATCCTGTATTTTGTGGTTACTACGTCATGAGCCCAGCCATGCTGGAGTTTCTTGTGGCTTTGACGATTAATGCTTTACAGCAAAGTCAGAGCAGACAGGTGGATGCTGGCAATTCTGCGTGATTACAGACATTTCTGGATGACAGTCAGCTTTTCATGTAAAAGTTGTAAAAATGAGACATTTTAAAGATGTTTTACATTGTAAAGACTCTAGAAGTCCCACAGAGAGAATCCTTTGCCATTTTCCATCTTCTTTCTCTGCTCCACAGAAATTTGCTTAAATGTAAATGTTGGTTTGATTCACAGTTCAACGCATTTCAAAATATCACCTAATACTGCAGAAGAGGTAGACACAAGCAGTAAGTAGCTGTAGCAACTGGAGTACTTTGTTTAATAAACCATGTGCCTGAGCCAAGAGACCATTTCACCCTGCTATAGCACTGAATCATCTGTCATCTGCAAGATGAAATCACTTTGCTTTTGCTTATAAAACATTTGTTTTATAAAACGGGTCATCTTGGGATCATGGCGTAGAAGTCAGGGGTCAAAAGAGATGAAGTTCCTGGCTCAGAAGCAGACTTGCTGCCTTTATTAATACAATTATATATCAGGACCAGGACCAAGCCAGGACCTAAAGTATGGGGCCTATTCAACATGTCCTGTAGGCTCCATAACCTTGGGGTCTATAGTTCCCATCACGCAAATGAGGAACGAAAGCAGAAATGACTTGCTGAAAGTCTCACAGGAAATCTGTAGCAGAAATCGTGAGGAACATGGGCCTAAATTTCGCCTCACTCAAGATCATTATTCTTCTTTCTCTGTACCTCAGAATTCTTTGGCACAAGAAGGGGATTATGCATCTCTTTCTCCCTTGAATGTTTGTAGGGAGGGAAACACCAGCAAAATACAAACCACCCGGTGTTTGCTGTAGAGATAGCCTTGAAAGGGAAAATATTCTGTATTTCAGTAAAATTTCTCCATTGCAAAGTTTCCTAAGTTTTGCCAGTCTCTTTTCGAAGGTTTTATAGCTTAGTTTCTACCACTGACAACGTTTTTCCTTATGATTTGCAAGATGTTTTGTTGGCATTCTCTTGACCATACTCACAGTCACTTCTGGGTTTTAACTGCAGTTCAAATCCTGCCGGTTTTAGAAATACCTTCCATGTCTGAACAGCTACTAAGGAATATAATTCTTTATTATATATATCAGAGTGCTATATATTAACTATCTAATGAGAAAAGCAATGTATTTCCTCACAAAAGCAGTGGGAGTAGGATCATACCCTGAAAGCAACAGAAGAACCATGCCATAAAAGGTCCCTTTTCAACATCAGCTCCATGAAGATCGATAAATCCTATACTTGAATTTTCACATTTCTGTGCACAGGAAATACAGGCTAATTGTCCACAATTCCAGACTATTTTAACCCACAGTCATGTCATCATGCAAACCTTCCTTGTGGGTGTACATTAAATACGGTGCATGAGGTGGTGTGGGCTTCATCACACCTCTTCATCCCCCTCTACTGGTAAGTCAGAATGAAACGTTTTGAAAATGGTTTGCAAAATTATGGGGTTTTACTCTTATTTTTAATAGAGAATATAAGATGAAATGATTTTTCACAGGTAAGGTTGATAACAACCTTAAAATATAAGCAGAATTTCACAGAAACACATGCACAGACATCCAAATGTTTTGTACATAACATCTACCCAAGCTGCTTCTACAGAAAAGTTCTTCTGGAAAGTAACTTCCGTTGCACAGAGAGATTCTCATATGAGAATTCAAAAAGCAAGCGTACTGTTGACGTTTGGGGTGGGGGAAGATTTATTTAGAGCATATTCATTCAAAACTGGCCCAGTTTTTGTTTAATTAATTTGACCAGAGAAAATGTAGCCTTTGTTAGTAGTTTTATGTTGTCTCATTAATACTTCTGGATTATTTACAATGGACTCTTGAAACACTGAAAATGTACAAAACGTCCATCACATTATCATTTATAACATGCAAACAGCAACTTTCACTGGGAAAACTATTCTAAATTGCCTGACTCTTACAAGCAAGTCATATACACTGGAGAAGACTCTTAATTAGCTCTTTGATGCAGTTCTCTGCAGATTGCAGCACCATTCTCGCGGAACAGATTGCAGCTCTGCAATCTCTTATCTTGCAGGCAACAGCAATATTTCCTGGCTGATAACCAGAATATGTTCTCAAAAGAAGAGGAAATTACTTCCAGTATCATAACCCTCTGTTCCAACAGGCAGCCACATTGCCGCCGTGGTCCACAGACTCAGGCGTGTTTTGGAGTCAAAGTTAGCGACTCAGATAACAGATAGCGTCAAGAAGCATCCCATTCCTCTCATACCAGGAGCTATCCTCTGGAATGCACTTGGCAGATTAAAGCCCATGACCTTAATTACTGCACCTCATGCCTTGGAACACACTATTCTATTTTTACTTTCTCCGGAGGAGCTAGTCAGGGTACAGCATCCTATTAATGCTTCGGGACAAACAGGCCTTCCAGTTAACAGAGCTGCCCTACAAGTGGGTTCTAACCAAGCTGGAGGAAAAGAGATCTCAACTTGATCATAAATCATGAAATAAAACTACTCCCTTAAACAACAAATGAGTTTGTGTGTTTGTGCTATTCACATAACAAAGAAGAAAATAAATGTTTACTTCTCCAGAGTTATGTGCTTTGCTCCCTTTAGGCTTGTCAGAATTCATATTTTTGAAGAACAAATCTAAGTCCAGATTCCATGCATCTATCCATGCAGGCTAAGCCCACAGTGAAAACTACACGGCACTTCTCCCACTAGTTATCCTCACTTTCAGTGCTACAAGAAATATCTCACAGTTCCGAACTCAATAGTTTTTTTTTTTTTTTTTTTGGTAGACTTGGCTGATTTAAATATTTCTCACATTATTAAGTATTCTGCTTTAAATTTCTTCAGCAACACAGCGCTAAGTATCTTCAGGTACGCAAACTGTGTTTTTCTGGCACTTAAAGGAACCAAGGTCATGCAGTTTATAGGTTCACCATTTCTGAGTGATATTTTTTAGTCTGCAGTTTCAGTTTTTAGATTTAAGCCCATAAAGACCAAAGCATCCTTTAAAACCCTGCCAGACTGTAAGTTAGCACCTCACCAGCAGTTACCAAGTATAAATTTCCAAGAACCCTAAGTAGTAGAGAGCTACTTTTACTACCAAAATGGTCTACGTTCTTCACAATCACACTTTTCCTGGCATAATGGAGATATTCCTAAAACATGGAATGGTTTCCACATAATTTTTTTCATTATAGTCTGATGCTGCTTCTACTGGGAAATGGGAGACTTCTGTCAGGCAAAAAGTTTTCTAGGGTTAAAGGGGATGAGTAAATACGAATGGACTTGAGCTTTTTTTTGTAATAAGAATAAAAAGCCTTTCATAGGGAAAGGTGGTAGAAAAGGCTTCCTCTTACCAAACACAGTTGTTATTTGCGTGTGCACACTACAGACATGGCTAATTCATCTTCTATCATCAGGTTACCTGACAGGTCCCATTACCACCCAGTTTTCAGGCCTCCATTGTTATGTTAGACTCATGGTCTGGTCTGAAATTTGCCATGTAGAATGTCTGCTTTGAGATAATTTTGTTGTTGCTCAACCGAAAGAACTCAGGTATTTCTGAAAGCCCTCACTACCCCAGATAAAACCGTCTGTATCCTTTCCTGAAGGGATTTTAAAAGCAGACCCATGCAGAGCACAATGCAGGGCGCCAAACGGTGCCCTAAGTACAAACCACCGGTACCAGGAGCTCTGCGTCCAAGATGGGAGGAATACAACCTCCTGAGTCAGCACGAGTGGACCAATACCACTCTGATCAGGGTGCTGTTTGGTCGCAGGGCAGACCCAGCTGAGAACCCAACCTGCCCTCCACAGAGAGGGTGTTGGCTGAGGTGCTCAGCCTGGTGCTGACACCATCCTCCAGACTGCAGTAGTACGTCCAAGCGCACGGCCCTTGATCCTGACCTCCTTGAATCACCTTAGCAATGAGGTCCCTGTCATTAGGGGCTGTTTTCTTTTACTTTGTTGAAAAGTGAATTGCTTTGGCCAGACTAAAAACTTTAAATTTAGTACGTCCTACAAGGCTCTACATTTGCTGCCAGTCAGATACTCCAGTCCCTCCCAGTACAATTATGTCTTGCCACTTGGAACTGTAGCTCAGATTTTCTCTTATTCAAGCACTGTGAGAGGCAGGAGAAATGTCTGCTCAAACAAAAAAGCTGAGGTGACGTACTGCCCTCCAGCTATAAAAGCTGGAGACCGCAAGCCACAGGTCTCCCTGTGTGCTTTCTGACATGTATTAGTTCATACTCCTGATTCCTCATGTGCAACAAACACCACTTGGCATCTTTACTGGGGTGCTACAATGCATATAAACAACTATCCTTATCAGACCTGTGCTATTTCAGCATGTAAGTGTCCTTTAAAGCACAGACACTGATGCATTAAGGATCAGGTTGTGTTATTTAGTAGTCACTCTGTAGAGAAACTGTTTCCCCCACACACAACTGTAGAAGAATCTGGTGTTCTTTTCCTGATACACAGCTGTTCAAACAGGCAAGGACAGAAAAAAAAGAATGGTACCATGTACCATGTTTAGTAGCTAAATATGGAATTGTAAAAGAGAAGGGGGGGGGAGTTGTTGTTTGGGGTTTTTTTCTTTTTACCACTCCACAGATATGGATGCTCAGACCATGAGTCTGTTAGTTCCTCAGAAAGACTGTAGAAAGGACTCAGGGTGGAAGGATCTGGTATTTCCTAAGTAAAAACGAAAACAATGGACCTGGTTTGCCATATAGAGCTCTGGATGAATGAAAATTAATTGTCTGTCAAACTCTCCATTTGGTCTGCAGCCATACCCACTCACTAAGGTGCTGTGACATGCAGAAGCCAGACTTCTCCCAGCAGCTCAGAGCTGCCAGGCAGCTCTTCCCTCCACCTCTCCTGCTCTCGGCACGCTTTGCTAGCTCCTGCGTCTGATCAGAGCTGAACTCCGATCCTGGTACCCTTACAAAGCTCTCTTCATATAAAATTTCCAGACTAACTAAAAGCAGGAGTTATCTGAGAAGCTATAAACCAATTTGCGTTGGCAAGATTTCAAGCTCATTTCGGGGACTTGAGGAAATCTAATTGTTTGCATAAACACTCCCAGCTGCAGCTGGCCTGCACAGCCCTTAAGGCTTTTCAGCTTTACCTTACAAAGCGCAGACTGAAGCCAAGGAGCTTGTCTGCAGCTGCAGTGGTGTAAAAACGAGGTCCCACACAGACCTCATGAGGTTGATGCGGCGTGGCAAAACCCCCATGGACCAGCAGTGTGGTAGTTTTCCTATGGTCACTGAATCCCAAGGCCACTGTCAGAGCACAGCAGTGGATGCTGTCACTAGTTCAAGACCTCAGTTTAAAATGAGATTTGCCAGTGCCATGTCACGGGCTAAACTTCTCTATAAAGTCTGACTTGCGAGAGAGAAACTTGGTGTGAAGCCAAACCACAGTGGCATGTGAGACAAGCAAGCCCATTCTGCTCGAACTCAGCAGAGCATCAAGTGACGCTTTGGTCATTGCCTGTGGTTTGTCTCTGGCCCAAAAGAGTTAGCTGCATATTTTCCTTACTTGGTATAACTTGATGACAAGCCCTTTCTGAAGAACCCCAGCAGAGCTTTTTAAGTTTACATCCTGAATAACTAACATGAGCTGAGCAGGGAGAACTGATTGCTCTTGCAACTACAGCTCGTACAACTACAGGCCTATGCGCAAGAAAAGTTTCTGAGTTTCTGTGAGAAAACCATCATGGCTATGCTTAAAAAGACAAATTCCAATTTAAATGCTCCATTGTTGCCATGTGATTTCCTACTCAAGTTAGATTTACCTCCTGTCTCCAAGTTCCTGGCTCTAAGAGTCTGAACGCAAAAGGTCGTCTGTTATGTATAAAGGCGTCAGAAACAACGTTGATTGCAGTTAAATACAGACGATAACTCATTACTGGCCTGAACTGAAGCTCCCTGAGATTAAGCAGCTCCTGTGCTTCATTGTCAGCTGTCTTTGGATCAGACAGTTGCTTTTCCTTCAGGCAATGTGATCCGGCCCAGAATAAGCTACGACAGACTGGAAGAAGTTGATCAACTTTCTCATTCTTCCTGTTTGTGCACGCAATTTCCACCATGAGGTTTCCTGATAGGATGCCATGTATATTGTCGCACATAATAACTCAAAAAAATGTCGGGACTAGGCTAGCAGGACAGCTGCTTCAGTGCCTGGATAACATGGCAACGCTCTGCTTGGCTCTGCCAACCTCTCTGTGCCCACTAATAAATATGACCATTTTTGTGAGTTTTAGAATCCAGTTAGTAAAATATAGAGACCTCTCCTTCCCAAGGCACACAGACTAGCCGAAGGTGAGGGGAAATGTCGTTTACATATCTATCATCAGCTACGTTTTGTCTAACTGAAAGTGAATTTTAACAAAATTCGAAGGTTACAAAAAGGATCTTACTATTAAAAAAATAATCCACTACCATTATTAAGCTTCTTTTTGTTTGTTAGTTTATAAATCTAGGTATTTCAGTTTCATTGCTGCCTACAGTACAGTTCACCTGTCTGTAAAACACACATATTCTATTTGTCTGCCTTCCTGAGCCATTGTAAAGATTTTTATTATCATCACATTTTAATAACTTCCAAAATAAACTTGTGTGTGTACTATTCATGGGAATGTAATGCAGCCGATTTTTTTCTGTTACACTTCTTGAATGTAAAGATAACATTTATTGCTGCCTAGTAACACCAGTGGCAGCAATGCAGGGGTTGTGAACCTCCTTCAGCTTCTCTGCAGCCTTTTGGGGAGGCTTATTTCAGTCACTTAAGTTACTATTTCTTGCAGTTACAGAGTTTTTATTGCTGCATCTTTTGTTCTTAGTAAAGGGTTTCTAAATCCACTCATCAAAACCACAATAACTGTGTGACTGCAGAGAAATGTTACCTTTACGAGTTGTCGTCTAGTCGCACATGCACCATTCAAGAGGGATCTCTGTCTGATGGGTCAGAGAAGGATCTGAACAGAAAAGAGGGGCAAAAGCACACCCTCTTATCTGGTGTTTCTTGACCTTTCTTTCAGTGCCGCTAATTCTATCTGATTTTCAGCTGTTATTTCTTGAAGGACACTTTGCTTTGCCTGTGCTGTTTAAACTATTATAGATGGGTTTTTTTAAGAGACAGTATAAACAAGGGAAGATGAAAACACCTTATGTCCGGACAAATGTACACAGAACAGTGAAGAAGATTGTGCATGTTGACAAGCACAGCCAAAAGGCCGCACTATAAGCACCGCTGTTCTCCATGGCCTCCATCCATCCAGCAGTGAGGGCGGTAAGAAAGCAGTGAAATCTTTCTCACCGGACCGTAACCTCCTGAGCACAAGCAGAGTGCACAGTCCCGAGAAATGAGGAGACCACAAGCACAACACCTGATGAAGAACTGCAATTCTTCCCTGATCCCCTGTATAAAGAAGTGTTGTCTTCACCCCCAGAGCTCCAAGGGGAAATCAAGCCTTAGTCCTCCTCCAGCAAGGCCGTACAAGGGTGGGATGGGGCTAGTGGAGCCGTCTCATGAAGCACCTGGGGACCACAGCCAGAGGCTCTGTGGTCTCTTTCAGTCCCACCACCCAGTCCCTGCTGTTTGCACATTCAGATGACAGCATGATGTCCATGCAGGGACGCACACTTGTCTTTGGGATGTGGGCTGCCTTGATGGCAGTTTACTTTCTAGTGTAACAGAGAGAATATTTCGCTAAACTGCGGCATCCAGCATGCAAGTAACGTTTTCTGTTATGTGCCACACTGCAATGCACATAGTGTGACTTTTCCATCACAGGCTCAGTAACTTCAGGAGCTGGGAATGGATCTTTTTTGTAGCTTAGTAAATACTACTATGCAATAGCTAAAATGTATTTTAAAATAAGCTCCACTGCAGATGGCCTCAAGAGGCTATTCTTGCAAGTCTTCAATTAAAAAGTCCATCTGGAATCAGAAGTTTTACTATTTCTTGCAAAATAAAATATCGAAAAGTTTCAGTAACTGGTTTTAATCACAGGCATTTTGTTTCACTGACAATGAGTTTGTTCTGCAGCATTTTTCAGAAATACCCAGGCAATAAGATCGTGCTTTCAGGCAAGGCATCAGCTACAAACTGTGCACTGCCACCACTGAAACTTCTGTTTTAGTGGTTAGAGCTGGTTTCTCTATGTAGTGAATGGAGTTTGGATGTATGGAGCCCTCGAGTAAGATAATTACCCTCTTAAACAGTCGTGATATTTACCTGATGCACCTGTGGTTTCCCTTTTGGGCTTAAAGTTGCTTGTTACCAGATACTGATTTTGCAGTCTGACTGTAATGACTAATAGCTGTCCAAACTATCAAGTTGCATTTTTGGGAAGCAAGCAGAATCTGCTGCACCAAACACTGCTTATATAGCGCAGTGAAGCTCTGCTTTCTCTGCAAAGCGTATCTGCTGGTGCCAGGACAGAGTGACGAAGGCGTAGATTAGACACGCTGTCTAATGCAAAGATGTTTCCTGCTCCCGAACAAGGTAGCATTTGCATAAACCCAAAGGCACAACAACTCAGTTATTAAGAGCCTGGGACTTGTGTTCCTCTGAGCACTGACATGGAAACACTGGGTAAAGAATGCGCTGTGACCGTCTTCAGTCCAGGGCAATTTTGGCAGAGAATTGAGGTCTGGGAAGAAAAAGGGGGTTATCTGTACAAAAAGGAAAGTTAGACAAATTTCTAAATTGTTTACATTCTCACTGGATTTCTGCAGAAAGATAATACTGAAACACATAGTTTGACCTGCTGAAGGTTTAGATGGATGAAATCACAAAGTTACTCACTGTTGATTTTTAATTAATATCAATAATTATAGAATTTAGATTTGTCACATCCTTTTAAAACCAACTTGGCAAAGAAAGAGGATCTATTTGGCTTTGCTGTAGCTAAATGTAGTTAGTTTCTTGATGAAGCTTGTGTTATTTCCTTTTAGGGAGCAAGAAAATGCATACAAGTTGAGAAAATTCATGTCATTAGGGTACCTTGGGACTTCCAAAGATCAATTTTTTTTTTTTTTTCAAACAAAGCTCTCTCATCAGAATATGTTCAAAGACCTTATTAAGTAGGGAGCGGGAATTAGTATGAATCTCAGCAGAATAGCCGTCCTCCTGAGCAAACACAGGTATGTAACCTCAGCGGAATACCAACAGTCATGATCAAACACACCTGGTGAACACACAGCTATGTACAGTCCTGTACTGCGAGTCAGTGCCATATTTCCTTGGGGACAGGGGCTAGATGTCCTTGGGGACAGAGATGGAGGAGGTGAGAATGAAAGGACAGGTTCTGCTTAAAAGAGGTGGCCTAATGCACCACAGTTGTGTTTGTCTCACTCTTGGAAGCAGTGCGTTTGGGACACAGCATAGCTGCTTCAGAAGGTTGGCTGATCAGAGCTGGGAGAGGAAGCAGAGATTCAGTCATCCTCTGGCTCAGGCTGCTCTCTCTGTCACATGAGATGGCCATAATCTTGCTAAAAATACTGGTGAGAAGACTGCTCCAAACTCAAAGTAGTGCATGTTTTGTGAAGGCATCTATAACTTTGGTTACATTTATGACTTTTCTTGATCTTACTATGACACTTACACTAATAATTACAGGACACTTTAAATACTGAATAATTCTCTAATGCTACCAGAATTCCTATTGTCCTTCCATCAGGTATTATAACCAGGCACAAGTCTAAGGGGGGAGAGGAGTGGCTGGAGAGCAGCCCTGCAGAAAGGACTCTGGGGGTCCTGGTTGGCAGCAGCTCAACAGGAGCCAGCAGTGCCCCGGTACCAAGAGGGGAAACGGCATCCCAGGGACATCAAACACAGCATGACCAGCTGGTCAAGAGAGGGGATTGTCCTGCTGGATTCACCATTGCTGGGGCCTCACCTGGAGCACTGTGTGCAGTGCTTTGCCTCACCACTTAGGGAGAATGTGAAGGTCCTTGAATGCATCCAGAGAGGACAACAGACCTGGTGAAGGGGCTGGCAGGCATGTCCTGTGAGGAGCAGCTGAGGACTTCAGGTTTGTCTGGTTTGGAGAAAAGGAGGCTGAGGGGCGACATCATTGCTCTCTGCAGCTTCCTGAGGAGGGGACGTGGAGAGGGAGGTGCTGAGCTCTTCTTTCTGGGATCCAGGGACAGGACACCAGTTCAAAGCTGCACCAGGGGAGGTTCAGACTGGACGGGAGGAAGCCTTTCTTTACTGAGAGGGTGGTCAAACACTGAAACAGGCTTCCTAGAGGGGTGGTCAATGTCCCAAGCCTGTCAGTGATAAGGAAGCATTTGGACAATGCCCTTAATAACATGCTTTAACTTTTGGTCAGCCCTGAATTGGTCAGGCAGTTGAACTAGATCACCATTGTGGTCTCTTCCAACTGAAATATTCTATTCTATTCTAAGCTTCTAAACTTGCCTAACCATATCTAGTCAAAAGGTTTCTACAAGCAGTTTTCACTGCATCTCTTAGCTGACAACCATGTACAAAATCCATCCTCAGCTATCTTCTGCCATCTGAGGTATTTTCCTGCAGTACTCCTCAGTTGCCTTTCCCTTTGCCTCACCATAAAGTCTTCTTTTCTGCAGCTGGTGATTTGCAGTCCTGATCCGCACAGATGAGGTGCCTAATTGGGTACAGATACAGGATCGCACAGCACATGGTGTCGCCGGTTGGCTGAGGCAAGCCAATCATGGGGACATGCTCTTTCCTATCCCTGAACCCCTCTCCTCCGGGAGAGAAAAAGGGTTAAAAAGCAGAGATACGAAAAGGAAAAGAAAGATTTTGTGAGACCTCTGAACGTTTGGAAAACTGAAACAAACTTTATTAAAACTAGAACAAAATATATAATATGCAGGGAAAAACCAATGCAAAATCTGAGGGTTTGTACAGGATGGAAAAACGAGGGTTAAACACGAGAAAAGAGAGAAAGGGAGACGGTGCCACGTGGAGTCCGAAAATGGCACCGGCCACGTGTGCGCTTTCGTGGAGTAAACAAAGGGAAACCGCAGCTGTTACGAACGCCGGGCTCCAACATGCAAAGCGCTGTTCCTACCAGTTCTCGTCGTGCAGTTTGTAGAAGCGAAGCAGCAAGAAGCGGCAGCGCTGGCGGCAGAGGGGGTACGGCGTTACAGCAGCAGGCAAAGAGCAGCCTCAGGGCGCGGGTCTCCAGGCGGCGCGAGCAGTCTGTCCCAGGCGGCGCGGCGGGGGCTGCCCCGGCGCACAGCTTCGCTCCACTCCGGCAGCGCGGGGGAGCCGTAGCCGCAAGTCTGGAGAAAGCCTCTTCCCGGAGCGAAGCTGAGGTCCGCAGCGCCTCTCGCAGCGCAGAGCTGGTAGTGGCCAGAGAGCGGAGAAAGCCGAAAAAGCCCCCAAAAAGCCCCCGAGCCCGCAGCTTTTAAAGGCACAGTACGCTCGCGAGAAACTTTCTCAGCCAATGAGGTGTGTGATCGTAGCATGGAAGGGAATAGTCCAATTCGTCAGTTTAAAACAAAAGCTTTCAAGCAGTTTTTTTCCTTCAAACTGCCACACATGGGCATGGCCAGTCCAGACTGATATCTCCATAGGTCTGCTAAAGGTTAAGCAAAGTGTGCACAATGCCACAAAGAACTGCAAAGAGCATCCTTCTCCTCCTTTCCATTTCCTTGAGAAACATGACAGAGAACCATGTCACTGCCAGATGTGCATACTGTGTCTGGAAATTCCAAGTGTCAAAATATCTCAGTGACATTATTTTTCAGCAAAAAATTTGATGGGGCATCCAGTCTGTGGCATGTCATTGCACACCAAGAGCTTTGACCATCTACCGCTTATAAAGAGCACTGGGTTGTCCATTAAACAGCAACACTATAGCTGTCATCTGTTCTCAGGTGGGCAACCAACATTGCGGTGCATCATTTAGCTTCCAGCAGGAGTACCACAGAAAAGGCTGATGTGAAAGGATGCTCTTCCTTTGAAGACAGGCACTTTCTCTTAAAGCCACAGACTTTTTGCCCTTAACAGGTACCCTGTGAAAGACTGGCAACAACTTTCATGAGGTCATGTCTAACAAAACCTGTCAACATGAATAAGGTATTTCACATGACACAATAACTGGAGACAAAAAGCTTAGGTCTATCTAAACCTGTAGTCTTTTATAGCATCCACCATCAGCATTCAGTGGCAAAATAAAAACTTTTACAAAACCTGCTCATGGTAAGTGACCTATGCAGGCAATTAGAAAGACAAAAGGACATTGCCTCATGTTATATGGGGGATATTTCTATTTTCTTAATCCTGAGGGTGGATGACCTGCCTGCCTGGTTTGTACAGAGACCTGGCTTGCCACTAAGTACATCAATATTGCTCTGATGGAACTCATTCCGATCTCTGAAGAACAAGTGTGTTTGGGTACAGTGTCTTCTGAGTGCAGCTCTATACACACCATCCTGGACATAACTCTTCTGTTTCAGTGTCCTCTTGGTGGGAGTCTGTGTCTCAGTACACGCCAGCAGCAACCCAACACAGCCTTGCCTTAAACAAAGTATTAATTTGAAACAGAGCGAGCTGTTTCAGTGACAAGTTCTGTGTAGATGGGTTCTCCTTTTGTGCATATTTTCCACTCCGGATCTGCTCAGGAAAGCAACAATACACAGCTTGTGAATTGTCCCTTACTGGAGCCCAAATATGCTCACAGGCAACTTTTCTACTTCCCAGCTCTGAAACGTAAACACAGGATCTTTTCATTTTGCAAATCATCCCAGAAATAATGCTTGCAGGTCTCGTTGCATCTCTGTTACTCTCTACTGTTTTAGGGAAATCCGCAGGTGTGGAACCAATTTGCCCTGCAAACTGAGCACAGTGTGTAAGTCTAGTTTTGTTGCACGGCCTGGTGTAAAGCTCTAGTACGTCTTGCCTCCGTTATGCTGGACAGCACAGCTTTGTCCCTCAGATGAATCTGCGGACTGAGTCACAGAAGAGCCCAGGGGAGCACCACTTCAAAGCCCCCTTTCACATCGCTCTGTGTGTTTGAGAATTAGCAAGAGGCTGTTGAGCCGCATGAGAAGACAACTGCAAAGCGCACAGCTCGAGTTTTTGAACTAACAGGGATGCGAGGTGCCGCCCGTTCCAAAGGCTGCACACTCTGCGGGAGCAGCCACGAGGTGGAGACCTCCCCAACAGATCAGCCCAAAGGCTGGCTGCTGTGCCCGCGCTCCGCGGCTCCGCGGAGCCCTGCCTTCCCAGCACGCCCGCCCCGCGGAGCGCTCCTCCGCCAGCGCCGCCGGCAGCGCAGGGACGCGGCGCGCCGGCCCTTGCCGGCTCCCGTTAAAAGCCACACGCAGTACGTGAAGGGTGAGAGGAGAGCAATCTGCCGACGAGTAATTCCCAGCTTGGAAGGGACGCTCAGTGCCACCGAGACTGACCTGGTGGGGACAGGAGAACCGTTTCACCTGGGTGCACACATCTGGGCTTCTGCAATCCATTTCTAAGAGACTCGTAGTCAGAGATTGGCGTCTTGGCGCTGAAAGATTTGCTTTTGAAAACATCCACGTATATGATTTTATAGGTTCCTATTCCTATTCTTTTCCCTTAATTAATAAAAAAGGGTGGGGGAGAGAACAAATGAATATAAACCAGAATCATTAGCTAGAAACTCCTGCTTCCAAAACAATTAATTTGTGGCTTTGAAAAAAATACTTAAACCTGTGTTTCTCCAGCAGTAAAACAGATACGATACTATACTTTCCTACTTTGCAGATTGTTTTGAAGAAGTTTCATTTTTCCTTCACGGTTTAGAAATTATCATTATTAATGTTGCTCTTTCCTTTCCCTACTCTTAAACAGAAACAATAGGAGACACTGCAAGAAGTCACCTCTGTCCAAACTGCTTTCTGCCTCCCTTGAACTCCCTGCCTGGCACTAACTCTCCTATGACTTTTACCAGAACTGACACCAAGCAAACAGTCCAGTAATTTTCTGGGTCATCTTTTTCTCTTTTTTAAATATTGAAAATATATGGCAAACCTCCAAACCATTAGTATTTTCCCCCTTCAGGCTTTGTTGAAAGTTAACACTAACAGTTCTGAAGAATTTCAGAAGCTCACTGGTTAAATTAAAAACAGATGAATTAGACTGGGTTGTTTCAACTTCCCCCACATTTTTGCCTGTATTTTGAATTACATTGTATTTTTGTCTTAGCGGAAGACCTTTACATGAAGAGCAGAAGAGCTTGTGTTTGATTTTTTGCTTTGACATTGAAGCAACTGTAATTTCACTAACTGGGATTATAAATAGTCTATACATGGGAAGTAGCAGACTCTAGAATTAAGTATGTTAATGTAGTGGGAAATAATTTTTTTCCCAAGCATTTGGGAAAAAATATAGAGCTAAATATCTTTGTGCTGTGATCTGATTAACACAGCGTCTCGTCCAGGAGGAATAAGGTCCTTCAATATATGTGGGCTAAAAACTGGCAACCAGAATGGGCAACTACCACGGGTTGACAGTAAAGGTCTATGAAATAAATAGTCTGTGTAAGGCACAAGAGATATTATCTGTGCTACAAGCCCCAGAAATCATGCTGTGAATTCTTCAGTACGATCACATCCAGAAAGGCCATCTCCTCTCCATGGCCCATTCTTCCAAGAACAACCTACTGTTGTTCATGACTAAACCCCACCACCATCTGGTGCTACCTAACACACCTGGCAGTGGCTGATCAAACACCTACCAAGTTACCAAGGCTCATTATGGTTTATAACTAGTCCCAGATCTCAGATTTAGCTGATCACATAAGAATCAAAAATTTCATTTAAAAAAAAGGAGTCAAAACTATGAAGAGCACCCACCCTGGGAGCATCTACATGTTCCAAAAAAAGCCAGTCCTACAAAAATGCCCTCCCCAGCTAAGAAAAAAAACACATTTAACATCTGCGTCTCTCACTTGTTTGTGTACTTACAATTGCTAACTCATAGGATGCAAATGCAGCCACTCCCTCTCTGAGACACAATCCTTCCAGATCACCTCGAAGGCACCTGCAGCAGAAAGCAATAGAGAATGTTCATTTCTGTTCATTGTCTTGTATTTCCCTGGCACATAAATCAAAGGCTGTAATGCCCATTTTTTAATCAAGCCAAACATGCTCATAAACAGTCTTGAGATTATATTTCAAAGTTCAAAGTCTTGCGTTACAACTATAGTAGTACTCACTTAATTGATAGACAGTCTCTCCTGTCATTTATGGCCTTAAGTTGCGTTTATGGCCTTAAGTTGCCTCAGGGGAAATTTAAGTTGGATATTAGGAAAAATTTCTTTACACAGAGGGTCATTAAGCACTGGAACAGGCTGCCCAGGGAGGTGGTGGAGTCCACATCCCTGGAGGTGTTTAACAGATGTGTAGATGTGGTGCTGAGGGACATGGTTTAGGGACCCTGGCAGTGCTGGGTGAACGGTTGGACTCGATGATCTTAAAGGTCTCTTCCAACCACATGATTCTCTGATTCTGTGAAAGCCACAAACCTTCCTGTAACGCTGAGTATTATGATGAGAACTGCAAGAAACAATTACTCAGCTCCTTACAGAAGGTATTTTGGATTTATATCTTGAGTTTTTCAACACAAAATATTCATTCTTATAAATGAGCTTCGCATTCATGGACCTCCAATAAAGTGTATCTACAGACCCAGAGAGGGGTTTGAAAGTAATATTTTCACTTTAAAGGCAATGAAAAACCATGATGTCCATAGGAAAAGCAAGTCATAGTCAGCCTTCTTACCTTGTTAAATTTCCTGTGTTGCTATATGGTCACTAGAATAATTGCAAAGTATAGACTTAACAGAAGTGGTATTAGATCTATATTCATAAATGCACGGGTCCTCACCTACTTGCTCTAGAAAGCTAGAACTGCCTCATGACTCTTTCTCTAGCAAGAAGAGGAATCCATAAATCCAGCCTAGCTCTGCAGGAGCATGTTTTCCATCAAAACCCAAACACTGTATAAAGCTCATGTTGAGTCACGGCCTTCACAAAGCATTCAACGACTGGAATATCTCAACTGGTTGATCTGGAATATCTCAACTTTATGGATGTTACTACAGAATCAGCTTGAAAGACACTAAATCTACTTCAGACAAAGCGAGCCAACATGCATTCTGCTGGTGCATCTGTTGCCTAGACCAAACACATCCACAGAGATGGGGTGGGGGGGGGTCATATACAAAGCTGCGTGTGTCATTAGGCAGGTGCTCTTCTGCACTGGGTAAAGTATGATTTTCTTGAAAGCTGGGTGTATACATTTAAGAAACCAAACTGCCTATGTGAGGTTGAGTTAGACCTTGCAAATGAAATGAAAATGAAAGATTTAAAATTAAAGTTTTAAAATAAAAAGCCATAAAAATAAACAAATGAAAATATCGGTTAAAGGAAATACAGACCTCTTCTATCACTGCTTCTCATGCTGTGGTCCATTAGTTGTGCCCAGGATATCAGCAAGTAGTCTCAGAACGACTGCACTGGAAAAACTCATCTACGCATTCAAACACGAGAAAGCAAACAAGGAAAACAGGGGAAAACGGCGGAACAAAGGGAACCGTTTCAGCTAATTTTTAGCTGCTTGTAAATGCAAGAATACAGCATGAACTGCATTCGTATGTTTGGTTTTCCCCAAAAAAGGCTAAGTAGTCCCTTTTCAAATATTGGTAATTTCTTCTGTGCAACAAGGATGGAATTGCAGTTAAATGTGATGTTGATAAAGACCCCAAAAGTAGATGAACATTTTGCCTCAGTTAGCAATAAAGAGAGTGATGACACAGATGGAGCAAAGATACAGTAAATTTCCAGGATTGTGGAGGATCACAAAAAAAAAAAAAAACCCTGGGAAAAAAAAAAACCTGGATGGCTCAGGATATTATAGCAGAAATGAAATGACATTTCGCAATACAAAGTCATCCACACACAGTTGAGGAGCAGATAAAAACTTTCCAGCTATAAATTTCCAGCTGGAAATAAGAAAGAACTAAAAAAAAAAAATCTGTATTTGAATGTAGTAATCTGGGGAAAAAAAAGATGTCTATAAATTGCTAATGTTGTGCAATGAAAAAAAAAGAAAAAAGCAAATCCAGACATTGGCATGTTAGAAGCAGCTTTCTGTTAAAGCCACGGAAGTACTAGCACTATTGTACCGACACTGAGAGACTTCATGTGTACACAGTTTTGATCATATAAACTTACAAAAAATGTTCAAATGAAAGCAAGTACAGAGGAAGCCTTCAAGAAAGATCACAATAGGCATCAGCTTATTTACATTGGAAAAATTAGTAAAAAAAGAAAAACCAAAACAAACAAAAAAAGTCTGGTAAAAAGCCAACCAGCTGGTCCCAGTGAAGTAAGAGCAGGTACAAAACTCGACTTTGAGCTGCTCATTCAGTGGGCAGGTGGACCTTTTAGCTTTGCAGGTAATTTCTGGAATACTTTTTTAAAAGTTTACGCCCAAACTTGTAAGAAATGGATGAATCTGAACAGCAAAAATTCAAGATTGCTCTTGCATATTGCCAGTGGACTGATGGAGATAAATCCTTCTTTAGGGTAGAGAATATTAAGAATCCTGACAGGTGATGAGAGGAGTCAGATGAAGCTGCATTTTAAAAAGAGTCTTGGCATGGATATGGCCATGTTTATGCCTAAACCAGAAAGGGACATTTGATTTCTTTCTGACTCACCGATTATGAATATTAGCACAATATCCAAGCTTCCCATTCATCCCTTGTGAAGATCCTTTCAAAATAAGTCTCCATAGCCTGGCAAGACAAGTGTCGCATTGTGGACATCTGGACTGGAAAGCAAGGCATGAACACACCACTCAAACCTGCAGACTTCAACCATTTCGGCAAAAGGGGAATTTCTATTGCACAGGTTTTACCCAGTGGACACGGAAGACTGGGAGGAGATATCCCCACTCACTCAGAACCAATGTCAGGAGACCACATTCTGATGACAGAGCTTTCCTTGCACAGTCACTGCAACTCCTAACAATAACAAAAAAACAGACAATTGAATCAGATAATAAATAATTGACATTTTTTGTTCTCAGTTCTCCATTTCTAGGTTCTGCCAGTGAGAACATTTCAGGCATTTTCAACTTCAATGCAAGAAGCGTGAATACTTGTATATCTTGCTATGAATTTGTTGGGCTAAGCACAGTGGGCATAGAGTAAAACAGCATTCCCTTTTCTGAAGAAAGGCTGAAGAAAGCTTTTATTTCAATAGAATGTGTTGTTGTTGTTGTTCCAGGAACTACCTTTAAGATTTCTATTGCCATTGTTAAATAACCTGGCAAGAGCAGTGGCCTGCCGTAGGTCTGAAACATCACTGGGATTAGATATTAAGTATGAACAATTACAGCCATACAGCTTCCTTCTTTATTACCCAGATATCTCCCTTACGCAACACAAATCTAAATAAATCTGAAAACAGTGACTCATGCCCAGCTACTGTGCACTAAACCCAATGGTATGTAACCCCATTATTCAAACTTTAATAATTCCATTCAGAGCTGTCTTTTGTTCCCTGCTTTGTTAGTCAACCCACTTTAATACCCATAGAGGCTGTTAAATCTATAAAGCTTCTGATTTTTGCGTGGCTCATCTTATGACAAAAGCTTATTACACAACATAGCAGTTCTTTTCACAGCACACGCCGATCAAGAACGGATATGCCACTGCTTTGTCAAAGCAGGAACATGAAGCTGCTCTAACCAAAGGATATATTCACGTTAACGAGGTACGTGTTCACTGGCCGCAGCCGGTACCCAGGCGTTTTGCTATGGTCAGCCTCTGTGTATGGTCCTTTTGCAACTGTGACTCCTTAAGGAAAAGTATTTTCTTTGCAAAGCATTAGCATGTGATTTACTGTTACTCTTATCAATCTCCATAGCCATCTTTTCAGTAAGGACAGACCTAAAAACTGACCCAGCACTGTAAAAACAAGTGACCACTTCTATTAAAAGCTTATTTTGTGAAGCATTTCCTAGGACAGATAACAGGACAACGGCTGAAATTCAAGATTTCTGCATACTGGTCTCAGCCCTGAACCTTGGGCAAGTTATTTAACACCTTTGTGACATCTTTGCTGAAGATGTCAAAAACAACTTGAAATTCTTATTAGCATTTTCAAGGTACCTCAAAAACAAGGTGTAGAGTCTTTCATCTCCAAGTAAATGCCGATGAAGTAATTCAGCAGTGAGTTTCTAGATAGCACATTCCCCTGAAGAGAACCCATGACACAGGATAAGAGGTTGAATCTATTGGGTTTGTTCAGCCTCATGAGGAGAAGACTAAGGGAGTTCTCTACAACCACGTCATGGGAAAGCATAGAGACTGTAAAGCCAGACCTTCTTGGAAGTGCACAGTGACACGGAAAGAGCCAACGGACACAAGTTGGAACGTGGGAAATTCCAGTCAAGTACAAAGTCTTTTTCGGAATGAAGGCGGTCAAAACCGTCCAGAGTGTGTGAAATCCCCATTACTGGAGATGATCAGACCTAGTCTGGACAAGGCCTGGAGTAAGCAGATCTAACTTTGAGCAGGAGGTTGGACCTAGATGGCCTCCAGACATCCCCTCCAGTCTAAATTATTCTGTGATTCAGTGACAATTATTCCTTTATTCTTAGATGAATATCCCAGGAGCCAAAAGAGCAGGAAAAGGTAGTTTGTGCCAACACAGCACCTCTCTCCTGTCTCCAGGCCTTTTCCCTATTTTTTTTGCCGAATGCCAAACTCAACCTCCTCCAGTAAGACCTCCAAGGTAACTTCAACCCTTCTACTCTAACAGTGGCTAATTCACTACCTATTGAATGGCACACTTTGTTTTCTCACTTCACTGTGTCAGGTAGAACTCTGAATATAAAGTTAAGTGGGAATCCAGACGGTTTTTTTTGCCCACAGCCCCAGTGAAAGCTGTAGGACCAAGGATGCTCATGCTCTGAAGGTCTCCAGGTACAGTACTGAATTTCGTGAGCTGGACCATTCTGTGTTCTTACGTTGCAGTTCTACTAGTTTCTGTCAAGAAGTCACAACTCACCCCTTTCCACTGTGCGCGTTAGGTGTTATTTAACAGTAGAGGTGCTTTAATTACCTTTCCAACCTGGTTAAACAATAACGAAAGTAATAATAAAAAAGATCCACTTCAGTAAACAGAAGAGAAGAGAGACTTGTTCATTTGCCCGGTTTAAAGTGCACTGTGTTCCATTTCCTCACAGCCTCACTGCTTTCAGATGATACGTTTATATTAAAACAGTCTCCATTGTCTCCCTCTTTCTAGAACTTTTATCTATTATGTAACTTGTTTCCTTTAGAGATCTCAAAGCACATTTTATTCATGAAGTACTGAGAAAAAAAAAAAAGCAAAGAACTTGCCAGAGCCACAATTTGCAGTTCATTGTTAAAACAGAACTCGGTACATCCCCAGTTCCCTGCTACTCAGCCCACTCCTCCTCTTACACAAGTACCTGCCTCCACAGTCAGGGAAAACTTTTGGATGGCTGTTGAT
Source organism: Bucorvus abyssinicus (assembly GCA_009769605.1). NCBI lineage: Eukaryota > Metazoa > Chordata > Aves > Bucerotiformes > Bucorvidae > Bucorvus > Bucorvus abyssinicus. The sequence goes on along the minus strand of CM020034.1, from coordinate 8,658,081 downwards.
ATGGAATGCAAGTGGAACAGAATCATAGAATCACAGAATGATTTGGGTTGGAAAGGATCTTCAAAGCTTATCCAGTCCAACCCCCTGCGGTGAACGGGGACATCTGCAACTACAGCAGGTTGCTCAGAGCCCCAGGGTCCAACCTGACCTGGAATGGTTCCAGGGATGGGGCTTCTACCACCTCTCTGGCCAACCTGGGGCAAGGTCTCACCATGCTTAGCATAAAAAATTTCTTCCTTCTCTCTGGTCTGAATCTCCCTCTTTCAGTTTAACCCATCACCCCTTGGCCTGTAACAACAGCACCTGCTGAACAGCCCCTCCCCATCTTTCTTACAGCCCCCCTTAAGTACTGGAAGGACACAAACCTCAGTTAGCAAAGGGTCATGCATCTTTCCAGGCTGCACTCGCAGAAAATGTTAATGTTATGCCATTAGCAGAGCCGCTCTGCACCTGCTTCTCTCTCCTAAGAAGTGTTCTTGCCACCTCTTCTCATCTGTAGGCAGAACGTTCCCCACAACTATCCCTGGGGACATACCCTTTCACAGCCTGCCTACGCCGCTCTGGCTGGTTCCTGTCTCTTTACCACAGAAAAGTTTGCTGTACAGTGAAAAATGCTGCACGTCTAGAGATATTGTAAAGTAGCAAATAGTTTTTGCTTAAACAAATGGAAGAGAAACTCAGTGAAATTCAAATGATTGTGAAAACAAAGAAGCCATCACCAGCAGCTAATAAAGACAGATTATCTGCACTTCTATATTCACAGCGGCATTATGAGTATTAAGGAAAAGAAAGAACTGGGAATGTTCCCAAAAGTTCATTAAATCCTTTTCATTCAAAAATGAGATAAATTCCTCATGCATATCTACATCATGGGCTCTGTAAACGGAAAGGTCACAACTCTGCTTTCCATGATCATCAACATGCCCAGCACATTTTTTCTTCCCACTTGCGCCAAGTCATTAAAATGCAAGACAAGAAACGCTGAGGGCAAACATGGGGGGCATAACGGAGACATTTCTTCTCTCCAGTTTGTTTGTGCTTCGCCATCCCTTCAAGCTCGCTCTGCTGTTACAGTTATTTTGCCTGAGGTTAGATGATGTTTGAATAATTTAGCTTAGTTTTATAGGAAGACAGGCTCACAATTCAGTGACATAGTTTTATTTTTTTCCCCTGCTTTGATTACTTCAGAGCTCCATGCTAAAAAGCTCCAGATGATAAAGTTGCCCCGTTGATGCAGCAGGACAAACTGAAACGCAGGCTTTCTCCACGCTAAAGCTACTACACACCCACTCTGAGATGCATGCGTTTAATGGGGGAGAATGAGAAATGCGGAAAAGGGGAGGTAAAAAGGGGTCCTTCTAGTAAAACTGGACTTCTCATCACCAAGAGGTTTCTGCCATCTTTCTCTATCCAACAGTTTTTTCTGGAAGTCCCAGAGGAATGGTCATGGTGCACACCCACAGCGGTTGTCCTGAGTAGATGGGATTTATCTCCAGCGTATGCAGGAGGCACCCACACTTCTAATCTCCCTCCCAGAGGGGAAAACTAGAGCCTTACCACAGCATAGATCACATATGACAGCCCCTAACTCTTCCTATTTAAAGCGGGGATGTATTCTGCTCTGGAGCCACACTCCCCCTTTCACCAAAGTGGAAGGATTCATGCTGAGGTGGCTCATCACACACTCCATGTCCTGTGAATACTAACAAGGATTCCAAGCATTGGTAGGTGACGAGGCAGATTCACCATGAGAAACCTCTCCACAGGTTGCTGGTCCTTAGGCACTGCTGACTTGTACGGTCTAATGTAACGATCTCTTTCACGGGCACCCCCTTGCTGTGGGGAAAGAGCTTGCGTGCCCTTGTGAAGTTGAGAGCTATGCTGGTGGTGGCATATGCCTCCGGTAGGGTCTCCCAAGCCAGACAGGTCTCAACTGAAGGGTCAGACAAAGTGTGTCCACGGGCAGGATGGGCTCACTAGCCTTCGGGCAACCATCCTAGGAGAAGGACAACTCTAACTCCAAACCCGGGCAGATGGAGCTCAATTAGCCCTGTAAGGCCATCCATCTAAGAGAAGGATACTCTAACCAAACCTACGACCTGAGGACTTCGCTGTCACCGTCCAAGCTCGCTAGGCCCTGGCAGATGAACCTCAGGTGTAAAGGGTGGGGCCAGTCTCGCGCACGCTGCGCCTCACCTAAAAAATCCACCGCGCAGGCTTGAAGGGTGTACTCACGTTTGCAAAGCCCTGTAGCGACAGGCAAGGGACGAAACGGCAATACCACCCAAGGAGACCCTCCGGTGTGCTCTTTGCAACCGGTCTTGCCTATCCCGCATTGGCCTTTTCAGCCATCAGTGTGCTTGCAATAAGCGTGGGCAAAGCCCTTCCCAAATCTTCGTCCACGAAGCCAAGCCATGATGATGAATGTAACGATGGAAAGTCTCTTTCTAATAACCTCCTACATCCCTTTCAGGAGGAGCCTTTTCCGACTGCCTTCACAGATTTAACTAACCATGTCGTCCTTCTGAAGCCCTCAAAATGTCTTTTTCTGAGGTATTTCTCAAACTCAATCTCCCACGGTGCTCCTCCACAGGAGGCAGCAGAACCACTCTACACACCAAGCATCGGCTTGCTTAAAAACCTGACTGACCACCGTCTTGTTAGCAGAGACATTGTGGACCACTATATTCCTTTCTTTCCTCCCCTATCCACACTTCTAGAAAAGTTCTGTGAGGTCCCTCAAATCTTCTTGAACAGTGATCAGTCAGAGGTAGAATGAATTGAGGACTAAACTGTTACGAAGGACAAAAAGACAAAGGCTTTCTCCCACTGGTTGGAAGGTAACATCAGCACAGAGCTGAAACCAAGGTCCAGCTCCTAGGAACTCAGGAAGAGGAAAATGTGCTGTGGGACTGTTAGAGCTTTTCCACTTGCAGGAAGACACTTGGAGCAAAATGAAAAGGTTTCACTCTTCACTGCTGCCAAGACTTGCAAGAAACTTTAGGAGATTATTCAGTCTTTTATTTTACTTTGTTATTTTTCTTATCTAGCAAGGGGTAATCTGTCCTCTCAGCAGAAGGCATCTGGCATGGGAAGTTCTCAAAGAAGCCAGTATGGTCCTATTCTACAAGCTCTTTAGCACAGGCAGATTAGTGGAAATTTAATAGACACCACCAGGACTCTGCAAAACCAGATCTACATTCCAGTTTCTGAAGAAACTTGTGCTGCTTACAGAGGGAAGGCAACTACATCTGTCCTAACGGAAGTTGACCAGACCACTTAATCTGTGAAACTTCAGCCCTTAACAGCTCAAAGACAGAATGGCAGACAGTTGTCACAATCCTGAATTTAACTTGTAACTTTTGTATTAAAAAAAGAGAAAACTGTCCTACGAAGAGCTACGCTTACACCCCGGGAGGAAACCAGAGGAGAATCTGGCTGCTGTGACCCCAGTTCTTCCTCAACGAGAAGGTGTTAACAGGAGGGACCGTGGGCTGCCAAAACATGGAAATTGGTCAGCCCTGAGTCCTATTAGAAAGTCTATTTCTTTTAGTAGCCAGTGCTAGAACCAGCAAGTCCTACCGTTTCCCCCACAATCCCCACGCCCAGGGATGAACTCGCCCAATTAAATGAGTAAGAAATATTTTCGTGACTCCACGCAGGGATGAGGTTTGAAGCAGGAGGATATGTAACTCTTCATTTCTTCTCAGCTAACTGCAAAGTAAGCTTAGGAATTGTTTCTTGCCGCACAGAAAACAATACACTGGTGGCACGTGTGCCCATGTGTGTTAGTGCACAGGACAAAGGTCTATTGTTTTGTACGTCAGTATGTTTCTGTACATAAATATTAATGAAATAGAGGCCAAACAGGAACTGAACTCTCTCTGGGAGCTGCTCCTTCATGGCATCCCCAGGGAAGCAGGGCAAGAAACATTCAGCAACTGTGCAGAAACTGCTGAAAAACATCCACCACTATCTTCTGTTGTGTTTCTATCTGTTGCATGAAATAACTGAGAAACTAAACAAGTGTGTTTATGCTGCTCTCAAATGGGGCTTCTTATCGTGGTTTTTGTTTTGTTTTAAACACTAACTTCATTTAAATAACTAGAACAATGCAAAAAGTTATTCTCTTTGAGGAACTTATAGAGGAAATTGACTTTTCAATACCCAGAAAATTCACTGGCACAATTTAGACTCTTTCAGCAAAAACTGAGGAAATATTTTACAAAGTAACTCTCTAAGACTTTTACGGAATCACAGAATCATTTTGGCTGGAAGAGACCTTTAATATCATTGAGTCCAACTGTTCACCCAGCATGGCCATGTCACCACTGAACCACGTCCCTCAGCACCACATCCACACGTCTGTTAAACCCCTCCAGGGATGGGGACTCCACTCCCTGGGCAGCCTGGGCCAGGCCTGGGCAACCCCAACGGGGAAGAAATTGTTCCTCAGGGCCAACCCAAGCCTCCCCTGGAACAACTTGAGACCATTTCCTCTTGTCCTGTCACTTGTTCCTTGGGAGAAGACACCAACCCCCATCTTGCTCCAACCTCCTGTCAAGGAGTTGTAAAAGGTCTCCCCTGAGCCTCCTTCTCTCCAGGTTGAACTCCCCCAGTTCCCTCAGCCACTTCTCTGTGCAGTTGTGCTCCAGACCCTGCACCAGCTTTGTCGCCCTTTTGTATTGCAGAAGAAACCTGGTCTTCTCATGATATTCTTAAGGAGAAGCAACTCTATATCCACAGGCATTATTTACAGGAGAAAACTATTTCTGCTGTGCGACAAGACTGTGCTGGTTCTGCTGTGTGTAATTTGCATTGGATAATTGTTGGAGCTCCAAAGTCACTGGGTTCTACACACTACACAGATCTACTTTGCCAAACTCCTCCGCTTTGCTGTTACATCTTTTCCTTCTGTTTCCTACTTCTGGGCTATATGCGTGCTACAAACAGTGGCGCGACGTTGCTTGCATAGACCTATCTGCTCGGTGTGTAGGCAGCCACTGGTCCTAATGGCTGAGAAACCACGGGAGCACATACTAGGCTATGGATGTCTAGGTCTGCCTTGGGCACTAGGTCGTTTCTCAAACATAGAGCTGCTGCCTTTACATCAGAACATTAAACACGTGTGTGATGTCATTATTTAGAAGGGACTCCATTTCCCAAACATCAGACAGAAACAATGTGTTTTCTAGGGATTAAAATAAGTCATTTATTAAAAAAACTTCCTAAAGGGGAATTGGGTTTTGTGGTTATTATTTTATTTCTAAAAGGATTATCAAAATGATTACGTGCCGAGGCACTGATTTTGGGAGCATGGCCAGCTCGCTGAGCGTGAGGGCCTTTCTGAGGTTTCTGCAAGAAGCCACCTTTTAAAAGTCTTTCTTTAATTCTTGCTGTGACTAGAAATTTTGTAGCTATGACAGCACTGTACCACCTGTATAACGGGTACCTGTTCTGGCACCCTTCTGGTAAGTAAAGGCTTCACCAAATCTTCCAGTTTAAAATCCATGAGAGTGGGAAACGCGTTTACCCTGTGTGGTTTGAATGGCAGGACACAAGACAGCAGAAGAGCTGGAATCTTCCTCGCCCAAATGGACAGACCGTCCACATACACTAAGGTTTTGAAATGGTTAAATGATTTAAAAAAAGCCATTACCTCATCTTTTGTTACTTTACACTGCCCTGCTGTCTGAATGTCCTGCTGGAGAGACCCCTGTCTGCCAACACCTTAATACAGCGCTGTGGTTTCAAAGAGCTGATAGGCAACACCTAAAGCAAAAACAAAGCAGATGCTCTGCTTTAAATATTATGTTATTAACCGCTTTGTATGAAATACAGAAACCTGAAATCTGGCTTTGTCATTTTTTTCTATTCCCGTTTATTGCTTGAAAGATCAGGCTAATACTTATACGGAAGATTCATTAGTGAATTTTACAAGTGGATGAAAAAACCCAGAACAACGAAAGGAATTTATTACGCTTTGAAAAGGAAGTCATAGGGGGAGGAAGAGAAGCAGAGAGGGAGGGAGAGCGAGACTCTTTTAAAGAGAGGCAGTCCAGTGACTGGATTACTTTTGTGCAATTACAATTAATTTTTAATGTTTCTCAAAGAAAAATGAGATGGGCTCTATCCAAGCAGCAGGAAGGTTTAAGTCTGCCCCCTATTTGACTAGACATTCATTTCTAGTAGGAGAGAAAAAGAGTGAACATCCATGAGAGAGGAAAAGACAAATAAGCTGAGAGAAAATTAAAAACTAATGCCCCACACAAACCTTTCAGAGAACATCACAGCACTGAACCAACACCAACTTCTCCCAAGGCTTATACAGGAACCAGGATCAGCAAACAGCACTGCGTGGAGACATGCAGAAGTGATACAGTCAACAGCAGCCTGATGACCACATGGAGTTGATCTGGAAGGCTTGGCGAGTTTCCCAGCTAACTGCTTCAAGACCTTCAATCCAAATTCATCTGAAAATTCAAGCCTAAGTGAATTTCAGAATTCAACAGGTTGGTTCTATCTCAAATGCATAGGTTTAAAAATAATACATTTCTAATAGCCAAACTACTTCGAGTTGTAATCTCATCAGGTGGCACGCGCTTACCACCTCGCATCCCCATTTTTTACTGAAATTGTTACAAATGTTTTTCGTCTCCATTTTAACAAGAAGAAAAGAAGGTTATTAAACCTGCCTCAAAAATATTTTTGTTCCCAAAAACTTTATAAAGAGAACATCTTCTATTAGGAATAGTTCCCCCCATCTGCTGTTCTTCGTGAAGGAGAGGAATAAAAAATTGCTTGACCTTTGACCACCTTTGGATAGAGCTTTCTGGGAGAAAAATCCCAGTGCCTGAAGGCATGTTCTCCACTGTTCTCCAGTGCAGGAGCTGATGAGTTAGTGCTTTAAGAGCAGAAATGATGTAGCGCTACTTCCAAGGCAGACTGAGGACCCTATCCATGAATAAAGTCTGCAGTCAAGGTACATTCTCTTCTCAAATTTTCATGAGCAGATGTTAAACGGAGTGGCATACATGTTCTTCAATCTTAAAAAGTAATTAAATACTGACTTCTCAAAGTCTGCTGGTAGAATGAAACCCATCAGTGTGGTGGGATGCAGCAGCTGCAGTGATATCTAAAAATAATGCACTGGTGCCATAAAGTTGGCTTCTCTAGTTTTCTCTTCGAAAAGCAGTGAAATATCACCTTCCATTTCGGACACTGGGTTGAGTACATCTCCCCTCTCGTTTTTCTTCTTGTTTCTCCAGCTGAGTATCATAAACATTTTACCTAATTGGCCATGCTGCTGCCATTCAGTAAAGGGAAGATACAGGTCTACTTCGTTTCCTTTCAACTCACCTCCTGATTAAGAAAGGCATAAAAAAGGAGGCTTGCTTAGCAAGAATCAGCAGTGGTTTAGATGTATTAACATGGTGAACCGATTCCACACGCACCCCACAAGGAACTCCTATCTCTGAGCTGCTTGCACCTTGCCTTCTCTAGCATCCCTTCCTCATTCATCCTGCTCTCCACACCAAACCTGAAGAGGTGTGTTTGTACCGATGATTTTGGACGGAGGGCAGTGGTAAGAGAAGGGGAGCCTCTCCCACTGCTGGCCGCGAGCAATTTATTTCAGTGTCAGAGAAGGAGAAAAACTCTGTTTACATTCCCATTGCCTGGAAAGATCATCACATTATTTAGATGCTGGACATTATTTATGTCTGGACAGTGCTTTGAACACTTAGAAGAGGCACACAATGCTAAGCAATCCTCTCTTTCTCATACCCTAATTTCCAAATACATTCAGGCAGCCAAAATACAGAGTGGAGTATGCCAGCAATGCTGGTGTAAATCCCTGGCATCACACATCAATATGCTCTTTCATGTGAAATTAAAACCTCCTCTTTGAGCATTAGTGGAAACAAAAGATGGGCCCTCAAACAGCCAAAGGAAAAACAGAAAATGGGAAGAGAGGTGATTGGAACAAATTGGACTGAGTTAACCTGTCTTCTCAACTCCAACCAAAGGGCAGATAAAGGAAAATACTTTCTGCTCAGTTGTTGCTATCATCAAGTTAGCCACAAAATATCCCATGAGGCTTACCAGCAGGCCCTGACGAACCACATGCCTAGTTTGTTGTCCATCATTCATTGTACGTGGTTTTTACAGGATGTCTTCCACCTAAAAATCCAGTGTTAAAAGGTTCTGTGGCTTGCCCTTACCTAGCTCTCCTGGAGTGACCTGGGAGAAATCACCTTTTCTCTGCATTCCCCATACACAAACCCAGACGAAATGCAGGTTATATACTGCGTTTTGCGCTATTTGTCAGTTTTGACGGTAAAGCAGCTTGAAATTTCAAACTAAAAGGTATTAGAGAAACATTAGCAATATTAAGACAAAATACTGACTTTATTATTGGTTTTAGTGAAATGTTGTCCTGAATTCCACACCCATTAACATGCAAACCACGTTGACTTGAGTGCAGTGCTGTTTCCAGTTACAGCCAGCTGATTTATCCAGCACATTGGCTAGAGTCATGATAACACTTTCACGTGGCTTAACAACACACCGTTTTTGCAAAGCCAATAAAGTGCCGATAGTCCTCAGTTATAGTCTAGTTCTATAGTTGTTCTTGTGTACCCGGGAAAAAAGAAGAAATTAGGTTCAAAATGGACCTCCCTGATCATCAAATTGAGTCTCCTTTTGTCACAAACAGTATTGCTGTACAATTATTATGTAATCCCTTTCTTCACACACCAAGTTCCCTCACTCCTCCTACTAGAAAATCTTCTAAGAACGTCATTACTTTGTTTAGAAGCCTCCACCCAACTTCCAGCTTGGACAATTCACATCCTTTTGTTCTTCTGTTGACAGGTGCCTTCAGCTTTACAGCTTTCCCCCCCGCTGATAGGTAGCTCCCTGCCCAGCTCTTTCTGAAGACAGGAATGATCCCCCGTACTCCAAGCCCATGGGAAAGGACCAAAGGGCTGCTCAGCTTGTTCGAACAGGAAGAACCACAAAGTAAACCCAGCAACTCTAAAGACCACAACAGACAAAAGTAGGAAAACCCCAGTGACCGAGTTTTGCTGCATGGGCACCTGGGACCTGCTGGGCCATGGAAGACACAGGCACTGAGCAGGATTCACCTGTCTCTGTCTCCTTAATATCGAATCTGCCCAAACCCCTGAAGTACTTTTCTGCCTTTTCTTCCAGGGTTATGCCAGGCATAAAGAAACCCCTTCCTGCTGCTGACTGTGCTTGGGAAGTGGCATCTGCAGGGCAGACAATGCTGCTGCCACTCCAGCAGACCTTCACCAGAACCATGATGGATTGCTGTGCCAGTCTGCAGCATCAATCATGTCCTCAAAATAGTATGACAAGTCCTAGATGCATCTTGGTAACCTGGAAGCCTCTCGTGACAGAAGGTGGAAAAAACATGAATGTAGTCAGGACAAAGAGCACTGTAACTATGTGCTTGGGTGTGAGGAGAAGTAATTTCCCACATGTTTGAAGAAAATAATCCCAGGGGACTGAAAAAGTTTCACAACTTCTTTTCCTGCATAAAATCTACAATCAAAACAGACCATATTAAGCAGAAATGAGTCTACCAGAACTTATGAATAACTTGCATTCTTCCACTGGACCCCGGCCAGTTACCCATGGAAAAAATTCCTGTTTACTTTGTAGTGAATGTGAGAGACACACAGTCTGCCAGAAGCTGTTACAACAGTAAAAACACAGCCAGAGGCTGTCACAAGTGGGGAAATCACAGCAAAAGTTAATTGGTTAACTTCAAGGACAAAGATTAAAATAATATCTATTTGGTAAGCAGTTATTTACTTTATCATGTAGAAGACTTCAGCTGGGCTTACATGAAAGCTATTCTTGTTCAAAGGTAAGTTTCAGATACTTCTTCACCAGTAAGCTTGGTTTTAAAATTTCATTAGATTCACAAAGAAAACTTCTTTTCTTTTTGCTCTCAGTTTGGCCGAGAATAAGTTTTTGCTCCGCAACTGCATCTTTCTTCCACAAACCTCAGCCAGGCTGGTGGCATGAGGACTTCAGATGCCAGTGTCCTTGCTCAAGGCACTTCCTAAACTCTGAGTAATCTTGAGGGATGATCAGACACGCTTGCTCTTCTGGCTCCTCAGCAGTTCAGTCCTAAGGTGACTCCTACATAAATGGTGTTCTAAACCGTATGCCTGTAATTCGAGAAACCCCAGGAAACACAGATTTGCCAGCCCACAAGCCTGAATTAAGGCCTGATTCAGACACCGAGCTCATTCAAGAGGAAAAAGAGGGTAATGTGGAGCCCTTGCAGCTCAGGCATTTTTGTATTGTCAGTTTAGATTTATTCCTTTCTGATTTTCCACGCAGGTGAATGCATTTTTTTATCAGTTTCCATTCTTTCGTGTACAGTATTTGCATTACTTCTTTCTTTGTAAAGCTTAATGTAAACCAGAAGTTAAACAGAAATGCACATTCTCGTGTTTATTTACATTCTTAATTCATCTTTTCATTTAATTTGTCTGTCTTTTATTAGCAACTTTCCTCTTCTCCCACAGATTAACCAAAGGCTTGTGCCCCACAGACGTCTGCTGTCCCGCAGCAGGCGTGTGCACCCTGGCTGTCGAAACAGCTTTCTCTCTCTGGTAAGCTTTCCTATTGTCTATCTCATGCCTTTAAAGCACATTTTCTAGTCTTCGTTGTTTTGTTTTATCTGTAAGACCAAGAACACATTTAAGGCTTTTCCTGAAGCAGATTCCAAGAGCTGGTGACCTGATAACCCTGAAACGGTAGTAAAAACAGGAGACAAATCTCACCTCAAAGAGACACTTGAGCGTATCTGCCCTTGTCAGAAACAGGAAATACCAGGAGTCTTACGTAAAAGGTTTCTAACCTAAATTTGCAGACCCAAAGGGCTGGAATGGCTTAAAGATGGTTCCGATAAACATCCAGTCTTTCTGATCATTATCCAAACTCTTTGAGAATGTGGAAGTTCTGAGGTTCACTCATCAGCACTACCTTGAGCACATCCTGGAAGCAGCCTGCACCTTGAAGACAGCAGCGATAAGGCTGTGCTTTCCGGAAGCCACATGCAAAAGCATTAATTAGAATACATTTGTAGGAAGCTGTAAAACAAGTGATGCTGTAGGGATTGCCAAGTGGTGCAGGAGAAATAAATCAGAGTTCATAAATATCTTCAGAGTAAGAATATTGGTAATTATTCACTCTCCAAGAAAACACAGGATCTTTAAGACAAGAAAACATCTTGAGCACATGCTTGTCCAAATTTCTGGGCAAAAGGGGAAAATTTATGTGTCGAAATCCTCTTTTCTTATCCCACAAAGGAGGTGGCCAGTGACTGTACAGCGAGAACAAGCCAGCACACCACCAAACGTGGGAACACCCAACGCTGGGGATTCCACCAAGGTGGGATAGGAGTAGCTCTTCTTAAAGCTGCTGTGTTTATCAAGAGCTTGTGTAAACAGGGACATTCAAGACATTAACTTTTAAAGCAGATCAATAAAATCTCTATTCAGAAGTCATGCAACTTCAGTTTGATTTTGAAAATGAAGCCAGCTATATCAAATCAAGGCCGCTTGAATTCTGACTGCGATTGACCACCCGGATGCTTAATGCAGTTTGACTAATCCATGTTTAAAATCACATTTTTAGTTAATTTAGATTATTGCTTGAGTGCTCCTGCAGCGATGAGTCCTAAATCTCACCAATATTAATTGGCCAAACGAGTCCTTGCATTTCAGTGGTCTTTCTCCGTTCTTTTCATAACCTCCTAACTTTGAATTCTGTTCATCACAGTGTGTTAAAACGGCACAAAAACTTTTCAGGCTGCAATGGGCAAAAAGCTGTTGTTTTTTGTAAAATCACTCAAAATAATAAAAAGGGAAGGTGTTTTCCGATCTGGCTAGCACCCACAGCTAGTTGAAGGACTGCTGCAGACAGCCGGAGGATGTAGGGGAAAGTGGTGAGTTGGGGGTACATACAAATGAACCAGTTACGATGGTAACAAGAGGGTGAAGGAAAATTCACTGTCTCCAGCTTCTCACTGGGAAAAAAAAAAAGAAAAAAAAAAGCCTGACTTTCCAATCAGTCTCAACTGATTTATATAGATTTGGGATTTTATTGTTAGAGAGCAAAAACCCAGACACATGGGAAGTCAAGTCTTCCTTGGGCTAACTCTATTAGCAAAGGATTCCTACATCTTCTCAAAGAACATGCTCTTCTCTTCCAGCCTACCAGTAGCAGCGCTCAAAACCACTGCCAAACCAGAGCTATACCAACTGACCGATTTATTGCCTTATCTCACGGACCTCAGGTCAGGCCTTCTGCACTCGCTAGGTCCACCGTTTCCGGACCCAAACGGTCAAACCTGAATCAGAAATGCTCTGCTCTGGAGCACCTCTTGCCAGCTAATGCTTTTAACAAGCTAAAAGCAATCAGCAGTGCTGCCTCGTCAAAGCCTCAAGAGCATCACATCCTCCCACACCTTTGTCTATGTTTCTCCAGTTACAGTAACTGGTCTCCTGGGGGATCCTGACTCTGCCTTCACACCTTGCTTGCTCTTCCCCACCGGCACGACAGCACTGCCTCCAGGTACGAGCCCAGCGAGCTGCCAGAAAGGCTGGTGCTCTCCTTTCCCATGCTGGGCTCTCACAGTGTCATCCAAAACGTGCGAACTATCTACCTAGCACATCACATTACCTCTGATATCTGCCAGATCGGAGCCATCCTTAAATAACCCTCAGGACTGATTATGGCCCTTTCTGGTGTCTCTTGAGAAAGAAACAGCGTTTATAGATCTCAAAAGTCAGGTTTTTATGCCAGCCCTGCTGGATTTATATTTTCTCAAAGATGATTGAGAGAAACAACACGTTATTTATAGAAAAACTTTTACAAGGTTTTAACAGGCTCTCATGCAAAGCCATTGTTTCACTTTCTTATTTGCTGTCCTTACGGAACTATAGCCCCCTGCTCTAAATTATCCACTCACATCTATTCATCCACTGCAATGAACTTCAAGACACCACAGACTGGCTGCTAGTGCCCAAGTGCTGTACGGACATTTACTGCCATTTGGAATATTTTTACTTTAAATGAAAGAAGTAAAGAAGATTATGGAAATGATTCTCCATCTCTGCATTTCCACTGACCTATTTTCCCATCCCCATACCACATAATGATTTGTTAAACTACACGTTAGCTATATGATAGAAATTTTTAGTGCAATGCAGAGTGGGAAATACAGTCTTCCAGATGTACATACTGCTGCCAGTGTAAAAACTCCTTGGAAGCACCAGTCAGACATCCTTGGCACTCAGACCCACTGTGCTGGACCAGTGTAGCACCATTTGAGGCCATATAATCTCCCCCAGCCTTGGCCCATGCGCAGTAAAAGTGTATCGACTCTAACACAAAGCACAGCTGCTAGCACTGCGTCTGCACTAGCTGAGGAAAACATTTGCTTGCAGACTTTACTTACTCCTGGTCTCTCTCTGAGCTGCAGATCCACTGTGAATCTGCTACGTTAGTGGCTTTATATAACCATGGAGATAGTAGGAAATGAACGGAGAGAGAAGAAGTGTACTATGATAATGCATCTAAACACGAGAGATAATTTAATCTATCAGATCAGCAATGACATTATCGACAATATGCAAATTTTTAATCTCATTTCAGTTCTTAAAAGTATCTTGAAGAGTGTCTTCTGTGCCACACTATATATTGATGCTACCTACCCTACCTATCCGTATTGACTCCACCTCGACCTACTGTCTCTGTTTAGCCCATATCCTAGGCTAAACTACAGCAGCTGCTCTATCACCCAATGACCCCTCCCCAGCCAAGAAGGGGGATCAGGAAAAGGAAAGGATACCTACGGGTTTGAAACAAAAACGGATTTAATGAAACAGCCAAACTAACAGAAAATGCCAATATAAAGTATAGAAAGTTATACTCAGCCCAGCAAATGTCACGGCTTGGCTTCGCGGATGAAGATTTGGGAAGGGCTTTAAACGTGAGTACACCCTTCAAGCCTGCGCGGTGGATTTTTTAGGTGAGGCGCAGCGTGCACGAGACTGGCCCCACCCTTTACACCTGAGGTTCATCTGCCAGGGCCTAGCGAGCTTGGACGGTGACAGCGAAGTCCTCAGGTCGTAGGTTTGGTTAGAGTATCCTTCTCTTAGATGGATGGCCTTACAGGGCTAAACGAGCTCCATCTGCCCGGGTTTGGAGTTAGAGTTGTCCTTCTCCTAGGATGGTTGCCCGAAGGCTAGTGAGCCCATCCTGCCCGTGGACACACTTTGTCTGACCCTTCAGTTGAGACCTGTCAGGCTTGGGAGACCCTACTGGAGGCATATGCCACCACCAGCATAGCTCTCAACTTCACAAGGGCACGCAAGCTCTTTCCCCACGGCAAGGGGGTGCCCGTGAAAGAGCCAGCAAATGTACAGCGTCACAATAAACAGGAAAGCAGTTCCTTGGAGCAGCATGGTAAGTGAGCCCCTCCAGGGACGGGGAGGAGAAGGAAGAGCAGGAGCAGGGGGAGTCCCCGTCCTCAGCAAACTTCCCCCTTTATACCAAGCATGACATTTCTGGTCTGGGATACACCTGTAGCCAGCTCAGGGCAGCTGCCCTGGCTGACTCCACACTGCTCACAGCCTGCAGAGCATGGCAGGTCCAGGAGCCTCTGCCAGCGAAACCAGGACACCTACATTACGGAAAATTTCATTGGAAGATATGAAGCATGTGTCAAATCTCAATTACTTGCCTTGTCATGCTTGAGAGTAGTCAAACAGCGGCACAAGTCACCTGGAGAGGTTGTGGAATCTCCATGCTTGGAGATACTAAGAACTCAGCTGAGCCTTATCTAAGCTCACCTTGCTTTGATCAGATGACTTCCAGAGATCCTTCCAATTTGTAATTTTCATAGGGTCATTCAGGTTGAAGGGACCTCAGGATATCTCTGGTCCAAGCTGTTATTCAAAGCTCTGAGGTCAGACCAGGCTGCTCAGGGCTTCATTCAGAAGGGTCTTGAAAACATCAAAGGATGGAGATTGCACAACCTCCAAGGTTTGATTATCCCTGTGGTGGAAAAGTTACTCCTCACACCCTTTCCGAACCTCTTATGTTTAAGTTATGCTTCTCCCACCCTGCACTACAGTGAAGAACTCCAACTTCTCAATAACCTCCTCCTAGGTACTGGAGGTTGCTGTGACATCCTCCCCAAAGATTTCTCTTCTCCAGGCTAGGCAATCTCCATTTCCTCAGCTTCTCCTCACAAAACGAGTGGTCTATCCACGAGCACCTTGATTGTCGTCCACTGAACTCACTTCGGTTTAGTCTTTCCTGTACTAGGAGCCCAAAACTGTGCACAGTATCTGGGTGTGATCTACTGAGTGCTGAACAGAGGGAGCATAACCCCCACCTTGATCTGCTGGCCATGACCCTGTTCATGTTGCTGAGGATGCTGCTGCCCATGGTGCTGCCATGTACTGGGCACTCTCATCCACCCACTGTCTCCAAACTGCTCTCCGTAGCTTACCCCAGGACATTGAGAAAGACGCCAAACAGGACAGGTCCAAGGACAGCTATCTGTGGGACTGTGCTTTGCATCAGCCTCCAGATAGAGAACCACCTGTCAACCATGTCCCTCTGAGCCTGAGAAAATAATTCATAACTAGTTTTGGGGAGGTTGGGGTTTTTGTTTGGTTGATTGGTGGGTTTTTAAGATCAGCTGTAAACAGAGCAAGCAGTGCTCACACAATTGATGGAAACCTAAAGGAAAAGGTTGTAGGAAAGTCTGTGTCGGGGCTGCCATATACCCACATAATTTGGTTTATAACCAGTCTCTCAGACATGCTTAGTTGTGAAAGGAAAAGAGTCAAAAATGTTCCATCAGTCATTTCCCCTGAGGCCTGTTTATTTTCATCACAATATCAATCTTGATAAACCAGACTGCTTGCCCTATCCAGTCAGGTACCAGACTGTGGTGATGCACTGGGAAACGGGAAATCCCCCTTTCCCTTCCTTACTTACTTGAGGAGACAACCACAACAGGACTTACTCCAAGACATGTGATATTCTCCTGTAACAAACACAGGTTATGCCCTGCACAGGAGCACCTCCCTTCCAAACGAGCAGAATGGGGGGGCTGTGTGAGTTCCCGAGACGCCAACTGAAAAGCTACTTACCTTCCTTAAACAAACGAACAATTTTTGGAGATCTACAGTTAGGTAAAAGAAGTCTCCTTAATCAGAAAATGAGGTCACCCAGACTTTGCTGGAGTGATACTTCGGCTCCGTTTAGTTTAACTGTAGCTGTACTTATATTTCAAAACAACTCATTAAGTCTTATCTCATTTTGCTGCAATTGCAAATAACAGCAGAGAAGTTTAAAAATAATTTCATGTGCTGACATCTATTTTGGAGGGAATTTCAATGACAGATGACCTTCATCTCAATGGAAGACGAGTTTCAAATGCCAGACAGTGTGCCCATGTTTGGTATGTGTTTGTCCTTTCATCTCCCTGGTTTCAAGTAAGATTTTTACCAGGCTCTGTACGCAGCACCCTACTGATAGGAACACTTACAAATACACGCTCACTGTCGGAGGAAGAAGATAAATCTGTTGGAATATCTTAAGAGCCTCATGTATAGCTAGAGGCACAACTGGCTCTGTGTGTAACTATTGCCGGGTGAAGACTTCATCTAGAGCAGAGGCAGCGACAGTACATAGAGCTTCTTAGAAGTGCTCTGCGCTAGCGGGGGGGACTCAAAGCTTGACACTGCCCCATAGTTGTGTGATCACACAATTGATACACAAACACAAGTTCCTTTTAATTTCTGGTACAGAATAAACTGAATGAGCAACTGTTTTGCCGCTGCCTGTCAAGCCTTATGTGCCCTGCAATTACAATTGACAACAGATGGAAAATCGCTGTGATTAAACCCTGGAAGCTGGTGTTTCCCTACTTTTAAATTAGTAGTTTAGTGGATTAAGGTAAAAGATTTGCCTATTGCTGGATTAACCTGAAAGTATTTTAAACACTGGGTTAGGGAACAACCCTGAGAGTAGCTAAGCACACATAAAACCTGGATTCACAGGTACAAAGAGATCAGAGAGACTGAAACCCACAAATGAGCTTCTCTGTGTTTTCTTAGAAGTACCATGTCAAAGTATGCAAAGGAAAGTGCTCATGAGTATTTTGCACATGCAAGTCCAGCCCAGCTGAAGAGCTGACTTTTGATCTGCAGTAGTGGAGCTCCTGTGCAATGCACACACCTACATCCCTCCGGGTCTTGGAGCCACACCACCAGATTTGTCTCGGTTCCTGCCGGGTGTTCTCTGTGCTTCACGCCCTTTGCCCAGCCTTTGCTAGAAGCCTTATTTCAACCCCAGAAGCACAGTAAGAATTGGATTTTGCTATTCAAAGGCTAAGGAATGGTTCTGTTTCCACCATAAGACGGGCAGAGGGAGGTGGTATGGAAAGCCAAAAGGCACGACTTGGAGTTGGACTTTTTGATCCTGCTGCCAGGAATAGATAGAAAAGTAGAGGCAGATCCTGTCCTAGACACCCCACTCCCTTCCTCCCAGGGCAGCAGCCATCCTGGAAAGTAAACCAGCAAGGCCACAGCAATCACACTGCTTATAGTCTGCTGCTGCCCTAAATGATGAAATGCTTTTCCAATGATACAGCTTTGTGTGAGGAGACAAAAGCCACAATCTCAGGACTGTGTTATGATTCTTGTCCTTTGGTTTGACATCTCCTTCAACCTACAGTAGGAAGGCATCCCATCGAAAGCCCGATTCAAAGTCCTTCGTGCAAAGTGTTCCTCAACACGCTGGCAGGCATTACGTACTCTAGACAACAGATTCCCTTGCACCAGAATTAAGAGAAAGCACAGCTCAGAGAACGCTGCTCCATCTGCACTTTAACTCTATTCCCTTCCAATAAGCTAAAGCTGTCAGTACTCCAGTTAACGTTCTCTCTGCGCACCGTTCAGCCCGGTCCAGTAGGGCAGAACAGAGACTCACAGCTGTTTGTTACTGACAACAAGTAGACTTACAAGAAATGTTGCCGTGAGCCGCAGCATTTGAAAGCAGGGCTGATCAGCAGGAGCATATCTGTGGTCTGACAGCCTTCAGAAGAGAAGGAAAGAGGAAATGGTTTAGGGCAGGCCAGAGAGAGAAGAACTGTGGCAACAGGAGCAAGAGGGAAAGGTAACAAAGCAATACAGGCTATGTAAGTCTAACAGTAGAAGTTCAGGGGCTTTTGTAATTCATATCACCATGACTTTGGTTGTCTTACAACTTAGCTGGGCTTACAGGATCCAGGAGTGAAGCGTTGGGGAGGAGACAACCCTGACAATAACAGAAAAGAAAAGCAATTTCAAGGCTTTGCTGATTCAGAAAGAAGGCATGAAATTCCTCTCGTTTGCTATGTAAACACTTACTCAAAATAGAACTATTAAGAGCTAACAGTAAGGATGTTAGGATATGCTGACAGCCCTCGTTGATCTAACACTCTCCTTTAGTCTTTTGAAAGTGTAGGAACAGGAATGTGCAAACGGTAAATAGCAAAGCCAGCATCTGCAGACCTTCATTCAAGGTTCCTAATTGCTCTGTGATTCAACCAGACAAGTGGCTCTTTTTATTTATTATTTGTGAGTATTCAGGCAAACCGACCGTCACTAGCACATGCTTGGGGAATGGCCCCTTTCCAGTGGGTTGCTGGCATATTTCCGTTTTGTTTTCAGGAGGGCAGTGGTTTGGGACTGGACTGAAACATTTCTTTTCTTTCAAATTATCCTTGGGGAAAAATAACAGTCTGGCCATTGCACAATTTTAAGGGTTACAGCCTTACTTCTGCCAGCGCTTTCACCCGAGGCTTACACTAACAACAGTGCAATTCCATCGCCCTCAAGGTGCAGTTCACCACCTCAAAATGTTCAGAGACTGCTTTGTAGCTCCAAGGCCAAAGGCAGGTGCTGTTTCAGAGCATGTACATATAATACAAGGAGAACAATTAGTGACGCAGAAATAGTCCTCAGAGCCTGTAGATTCATTTTAAAGAGTACAATAATGCTTCCGTAATGCTCTAGGTCATTGACTTTATGTACAAAGATGTGCTGTGTTTTAATTGCTCAATCCGTGGCAAGTACATACCCAACACTCCCCAGGAAGACACTGCAAACACAAAGACAAAAGGGAATGAACCATGTTTTAAGCTCTTTCCTAAAACGAAGTGATACGCATTGTTATTAGAAGATGCACTAAACGGACCCTGGCACAGCTCTGACTCAGGCTACCTCCTTCTATTTCTGTGAAATGCTTTGTCACAAGCACCATGCTAATAAAATCCTTTTGAGTTATCGGAACAAATCTCCTAATTTGATATTAGGACACTAAAAGGGGAGAATCAGACCACTGGGATATTACTTACTTTAACTGATGTTCAAGCAAATAACTCCGAGGCAGATTACTTCATAGATGGGTGGGGAATGGCTTTAGGTCATCAGAAAGCCAACGGCACCACAAGGAGCCATAGCTCCACTGAGACCTTTGCAAACCCCCATCCTGCACTTCTCCCCACTGACAGCCAATGTGCAGGGGCTCAAAGCCATGCCTTAAGCCATCATTACTCAGCCTTTGGCTCACAAAACCTCAGAAATGAGTGGCAGAACAGAGTGAATTTCTCAAGACAAGTACTGGGGGAGGTAGAAGGAACCAAGTGCATCTCCCAAGGCTGTATATATTTCACACATGCAGCAATTTTGCAGTTAAGTTATGATTTTGTAAAAGCAATCGAGCTGTTCACCTAAGTGCTAAGCTCGTTATCAAACTCCTTTCTAGAACCAGACTACAGTCGAATACAAAACACGTGCCATTATGAGAGATTGAGAGGCAGCCTTTTGCCACCCTGACAAGGTTGCTCTGAAGGGCTGGCTATACTACACACCAGGCCTGTCTCTCCTGCTTTCAGCATGTCTCTTCCACTTGTGTGGCAACACTCTCCTCCTTACACACTACAAACAGCATTACAACACCCTGGCATTACTACACTTTCCAGCTACTGCAACCTTTCTTGCTTTTCACCTGCTCCCAGTGTTTTGAACAATAGAATCTCAATTTTCATTGAAAAAAAAATTATTGTAGCCTCATCTGGCTGGCAATGAAGTCACACAGTAGTTAGTGCTGCTGACCCAAGGAGAGGCACGACCAGCAATTTTAGAGAGAGCAAACTTCGGATCTCTTAAGACAATTGTAAGAATGCGTGTTCAGAGCATCCCAAAAGGCAAGTGACTTATTTTGCTTGAACTTTGCTTGAAGAGTCCAGAAAGAAACCTGGGTCTCCTTCCCCTGAAGTGAACCCAGAAAAAAGGACATATATTGCTGAAGACCAGTGTTAACGTTTGATACATTCTCCGTGTCGTTTGGAGATACAGAGCCAGGGAGTATCTGGAAATGAGAAACGAACTGTGACATGAACTAGACAGTGAAGTGGGAGGAGAGACCTTTGACCACAGGCACAGAAGAGCTATAAACAGAGTATGGGCCCAGCAAAGCTGGATAAAGCATACTGGATAAAACAGTCCTGTCCGTGAAAGGGTGTACCCCACCCCTCCCACACAGCTGAATTGATTCACTCGCTGCTTGAGAACAGACAATTCAATTGGAAACTGGCCTTTACCTGTCGTGGACCGAAATCATCCACTCAAGCAACCAAAATGTGTCTTATATTTTGTACAATTCTATTCTATTTGTGTTCCGTAAGGTCTTCGGATCTCTTATAGAAGGCCAGATTTCAGAAAAACACGAGCACAGCCCTGTGTCCCTGGAAAATAAGTTCTCACTGTTTTCTAGCATATTCCTATACTATTATTGCCAGCACTGTGAAGTCTGCTCTCTGCAATGTGAAAAAAAAAATCGGGCACAACACAAAACCGGAAGAAACAAAGGAAACCATAACCACACATAAACAGTCAGAACTTCCTCCTCCTTCCTTAGCATGGGGCTTTGTTTTTCCCCTCACAACTGTTCGGATGTCAGGAGAGGTCACAAAGTCAGCTGTTAATCACCTGGGTTCCCAGGCAGCTGCAGGCGAAGTAACTCGCTGCTCATCTCTGCATTAGGAAGCAGCAAACTTCCTTTTTCTTCAAGCTGAGTTTCACGAACTGCAAAAAATCAGATGCTGAGAGCCTGAAGAGCTCTAGATACAGTCCTACTGGTGTCAGTCGTGAACCCCCCATTGGTTTCACTGGAGAAAGACTGTGTTCAAAGCATAGTTTTATATTCACCTCAGCCTTTCCTCACAGGAGGAATGGTTCAGCTCAGCCAAAGCATCCTGTTCCTCAGCAGAAAGTGGGGCAGAGCCCACCGGCAGAGCAGAGAGAAGAAAACAGAAATCCTTGAGGGAAAGAAAAAGTAACAAAGCAGGCAGAGAGAAAGGAGCCCAGTACAATCTCTGTGCAAGCGTGACCACATCATGTGCGGTTTTTATCATACAACCCCCATTCAACTAGCAGGAGCTGTAGTTATTCTTCAGCTTTACTTCTGTCACCTCTGCACACAGTAAAGTCTGGAACAAAACGGGCTCTCTGCTGGGAACGACTTCCAGCCCTGTCAGGGCTAGCACGTGTAACACTTGGCCTGCGTTCACCAGAGGTGCTAGACATCAGTAAACACTTTTGCAGAAGCAGCTGGTTGAAATAAATGAGAGAAAACCCAACAGGCCTATGTGAGGCTGTTTGGGAATTTGAAGCTTGCAGATGAGCAGCTTTACTGGGAACACAGATACAAGTGTGCGCGTACAGTCCAGAGACACGTCACTTACGCGCGTCTGTGTGCAAGACTGGTACGTGTGTGACAGAGGTAAGGGGCTGAGTGAATAAGTTTGAGAAGAATGAGGAGCTGAAGCCTCATACAACGGCAGGATTGTCTGCAGTGTGACCTTGAATGAGTGGCTCAAAGGTGTGTTCCGGATCAGTAAGACCAGCTGAAAAAAACCCAAGAAAATTATTCTCCAGCACTCTGGGCAATGAGATTTTTATACACCTGGATGCAGCCTTGCTAGTTCATAAGGGCGCACCTGACTGGATCACAAACTTCCAAGTGAGACAATCTGTGAGACCCCAAACTCTGTCTACTCACGCCAAAGGGTTAGCGAGTCCTCTGCTGTACTGGTTGTATCTGTAGGACATGAAGCATTTTGAACACCAGTGTAGTTTCACTGAAATGGGTAGAAAGAGGTGGCTGGTTCTTCAGAGCCTGCTGGTTTCATTGCTTGTAGAAGGTCCTGTCATGCTAAAAATACTGAGCAATTCACCCACTTGTATCTAAACACTTATTCCAGGTAAATAAATGCAGCAGGCAGGTAAGTAACAGTTTGATTTTATCAACACAACCCTCGCCAAATTATTGAGATCTTTGCCTTAGAAATAGTATGGGATTAGCTGGGCCCGATGCCCAGCTGCGGAGGATGGATACATGCCTCGATAAAAAGCACGTCCACGTGTTAGATGATGTTGTCATTTTTCTGGATGCATATAGACCTTTCAAAATACTATGAACCAATATCTCTAATTTTGCATCAGCACAATGGGAGCCTGAGCTTGCCTACAGCAACAGATGATCCATGGAGATTCCTCTTTGTGCAGTGCATGTTCTTGCATTGTCTAAACACAGGGAGAAAACAGACTACTGTGATTTCAGACCCCTGCCCCTTTCATCGCTAACCTCGAGCTGTTTGTGTATCAAAAGGAAGAACACACCGTGTGCACTCAGCCAAACAATGCTGAATGGCCTCCAGCCAAAATACAAAAGATTGGACATATCATTTTTTGTCATAGTATAACCATGCTGTCAGGTACAAGAGATGCGCAGGCAGAGGTTGGCTTTTGAAAACCTATGGCAAAGCTTTACTTTATTCCGTTAAATCTCATGGGGTTCAAATTGAAGCATTTCCTTCTGTCAGCAACATAATGCTCAGCAATGAAATTCCATGGCCCAAACAGGACTTTGAGACCTTAATTATCCTTTTAAAACAGATTGTCAGTAAAGATTTTGTGATTTGGGGAGTATACGAGATACAGGAGCTTTAACACATCTGTAACTTCGTGGGGAGTGTGGGAAGGAAGGGACCGAACAACAGATTACTCCAAAATTCTGTCTTCTTCAGATACATTTAAGATCAAAAAATTCTGGAGGTCTGAGAGTGGAGGAGACCGAAGGTGTTGGGGGGATGTGGGGGAGGGTGCAAAATATCTGGATGTAGAAGAAATTGGTTGGTAAATTCTCCAGCCCTAAGGAATTAATTAGGCGATCCTTATCAGTGTGCTTCAGGTGGAGAAGTGGTGAAAGCGATGGAGAGTCGGGACTTTTTGCTTAGTTGTGGAGCTTTGAGGGAGGCAGGAGGGCAACACAAAGAGATACTGTGAAGTCCCTCCCTAATCAAAGTGAACACCGGGCTCAAAAGAAATGAATGGATAAAAATATTTCATATAACATTTTTTGTTTTGCTGCCTGACAAGACTCTTCATGGCTCATAATGGCACATATCAAATTATCTCAAGTATATGGCTTCATTTTCTTCACAAGGTAACCAGAAACACTGTCAGCCTTGTTTTACAGAAAGGGAATTATGGCAAAAAGAGACCAGATGACGGCCAGGGAGTCAGCCACAAAGGCTGTGGCTGAGGTGGGAACGGGTGAAGTCCTGTCTTGTTTAGATGATCTAACTGCCAGATCACAGCTGCTTTCCTAAGTGAAAACCATATTTTCACAGTGATGACTCTGAGCTGCAGCGCCCAGATTGTGATCAAAGCTTTGAACGCCTGGCATCTAGGGCATTCAAAACATTATTTCAGCACGATTCAGTACAAAAGAAGAGCCCAGCCACCACACTCGGATCCAGATTTTCAGTGTTTGAAGTGGTCAGTACCAAAACGCTGGTTCTGACAGCACCTGTCCAGACTTGGTCAGGTCCCCTTTGTGCCACCATTCCCTTTAAGAGATACAAGCCCTCTAAAAAACTGGTAACAACCCGTATGCTTGTGACCTGGTCATAAGACCTCCTAGAGGTCTGTGACCTCCTGGGTCACAGCCCTTCTGTGGCTTGCTCCCCCCACGCTTGTGCCTATTCTGAGCCAGCACAGACCAGTAACAGCATGTTCGCAGCCGTCGTTTCAGTCCTGAGAAGTTTTTAGGCTCAGCGGAGCAGGGAGGAAAGTCCCCCAGCACAGCCACTGGCAGATTATCCAGAAGAGGGAGTACATCGCATACATACACGTAGAGCACTGTTTTGCTATGTGATGTCAGAGGCTCTGTGAACGTCCAGCCCGATTTCAGTCTCTGCTACATGTCCAGCGCTGCATACAGCTCAGTGAAATAGCTGCGGCACAGCTCATCCAACAGCGTATCCCTCTTCTTCATTGTGTGTTTTGAGATGTTCTTGGGTGGTTTTACATTAAAAAAATACTCATTTTTGCTTTTTGATAAGCTCATTTTACATATTGGCTTGCTAGTCAAAATTAATTTCTCAAGCTACAATTTAAGTAAATTTGGTTTCAAGTGCCTTACATTTGCTCTTGCTCCCTGATGTGATAAGTAACTTGTAAGAAATGTTGCAGAATGCAAATTCAGGGTTCATTGCTCAGACTTATTCAAGGGTGAAGTTTATAAATTCACTTTCTGTGAACAGCGGAACTTTTCCAAGTAGAACTTCCACTTATGTTTATCTGGTTTTGTAACTACAGGCCAAAATGGTACCGAGACAGTGTTGTAGGTGCCCTTGACAATTAAAAACGCAGTCAACCACAAGAACAAAGCCACAGGCAACCGCCAGGTACGGTAATTAACCAGTTAGACCTAGACCATGGAAAGGAAGCCAGAAATGGGCAGGCATATTACAGCAACTTTATAAAGAAAACCATTCTGATAATGTTTTCGTGTTTTTCTTAATTTCTACATTGGCACACGTCCCCTCCCTCCCCCTCACACACACCGTTCAATATCCCACTGAATTACATTCTTTTTATATTGGACTAAAGCTCTGACCTTGATTTGCCTTGTTCCTATTTTGCTTATCTTTGTCCTTCTCTCTAGTTGAGAAAAAAACCTCACAGGACTTAATTCTGAAGGAAGGACTGAAAAGCTGTATTAACTTTGTTTAGCTTCCAGTAATAGTATAAATAGCAATAACAGGTTTCTTGAAATAATTATTACCTGATTACTACCTAACTTTTCTCTTTTTTTTTTTTTAATGCCTTTTACAGATTACCAAGAGCCAGTATTCTGCTGACTTTTGTTATTCATTAAAAGGGAAGTTCAAGGTCATTGTAGTTACAGCTGAGAAATATGTTGTTACTATGGTTTTGAAAATAACTTCTATTGTAGTGCAGCGAGTAAGATTTTGAAAAGAAAAAAATTGAAAGAGCCTATGCTGGGTTATTAAGCAATTCTATCCAAGTCACTTAAAAAGAAAGTCACCACTGTCATTTAAATTGTCAGTACAATATAGTGCTTTCTCTTGCTCAGCTTGCACCCTCTTTCTCCAGAGGAACCAAAATAGCAAGTTCGGGTAACAACTCCTCCTCCTCTTCTGCAAGGTAAATCACTGAGGAAGTAATTGGTATTAACTTGCCATTTTTGTCAGTTTTCTAGAAGCTGAGCCTGTCTTGATAAAGAAACAGTTATTTTTATTTTACTTAGTGGCTGAGCTAAGGTTCAGCTGAAAAAAAAAAAAAAACAAACATAAAATCTACACCATGGTGGAATACAGTGTCAGCTTTTCTACCGGAGATTCCCACGAGGAGAAAACAAGTCCCTACTTGTTGACCCAATCTCTGGACTGAAGTACAGGAAGAACAAAAAGCTACAGAACACCTTGTTACACAAACCAGCTATTCTTAGCTTAATTCAGGAGTTGAAGCTCTCTGTACAATGATTATAGTCTCCTGAGCTACTCAAAGCATCTAACTCAGAGACCTCTCTCCTGTTGAGCCCAAAGGTGTCTTGGTTCATGGATTATGGCAATACCTCCCACAAACACTTAGGAAAGGTCTTTGGAACACCTTGCAATTTTGACCTCCTTCAGTTTCTTTACTCCTCATTTTTGCAAGGATTTGCACACCCATGTTAAACGCAGGACAATCTATTTACCTGTCTGATCTGGTAAGAAAAGTAATTTCCTGCTAGTAGTAGGATCTTTATTTTTTAATATGAATACTCGATGCTGGCAGAGCAGTCATCAGAGATAGTGACGTATTGATAAGTCCTGGGCACCTGATTTTAACCAGCAAGATACCAACACCGAGAGGCCGTATTTTATCTTTTGTTTTCAAAGTTGTCAAGCAAACTTCATGCTTCCAAAGAGATGCATAGCACATTTGAGGTCCTACAGGCTGTTTGAAAAAAGAACGATGAAGACTTGAATGTTCTTTTTTTTCCATTGATAGTCTCCAAACAAACAGTACACAGAAAGGTTACACTGAGATAAGGAAGGAAGAAAATCCACCAATTCCCCTTATAGAGTTGTTTGCACAATTCCTATCTCACATGTTTGGAAAGTCCACAAACATCAGATGTGCCAGAGGTCTTGGAGAGGGTTTTGGGGTCTTGGGTTGGTTTTTTTGTTTGGTTTGTTCAGGGTGTTTTAGGAGGCCTTAAACCTTCCCAGCTGCCATCAGGGACTCCACAACCGCCCCAAACCAACAGTAACAACAAAACCCAACCTCCCCCCTCACCTCTGTTCTTTGGATTTGTATGTTGGGGGTGGGGGGGAGTGTTTCATATTTTTAAGCAGGTCATTTGCTGATTTGCCAGTAACACATGGCATGCAGCCAAGCAGATCTGTGCCTTATCTGCAAAGCCTAGGCACCAGAGCAATAAAATGCAACAACCCCCATTTCAATTCTCCAAGCAATTCTGCAGCAGGTCTTTGATTTTGCTGAGTCTTCTCTCACTGGAAATGTGCTTGCAATGCCAGCTCAGCAACATCAGCACAGCTGTGGAACAGCAGCATAGGGAGCCCACGAGAAGGAGATACAGGGGGTTTTCCCTCCAGTAATGCATGAGACCCAGTTGAGAGTATTTCAGGTAAGAGCAGCTCTGCTGCAATGACAGAAGCCTGTACAGAGTCAGCATCCTTCCAGGAGTGAAAGCCAAGGTACCCACCACAGCTTTAAGGGAGGAGACTACATATAAGCAGGTACATTTTTCAAAAGAGAGAGAAAGGGCAGATGACAGAGAAATACTTGCAGGTTTTGTGACAACTCAAGAGCACGGTACTGAAAGCACAAAGTAAATGTTTATCAAAAAGGTTTGAGAAAGAGATCAAGAGGAAAAGGTGTGGCTAAGCAGAAGAGGGAAGTTGTTAAGCAGGTATCCTTCAGAAAGTTGAAGTGAAGTACGAATTAAGACAACAGCAAGCACTGCAAACCCTGGCAGGTTAGATGTAAAACACAAAAACCAACAAACAACAAATTAAAGCAGGCCAAAAATATTTTTTGAGGAATTATTTGTAAAAGGTAAAGAAGAGGTTATTGAAGAAAGACAAAAATGAACCTGACATCAGGATCATTGTTTGTGTTTGATCAGATTGTGTTCATCCAACAGACTGGTGACAGACGCTGAGAGAGTTCAGTGACGGGATCGATGGAATTACAGCATGTAGCATCTCTCTCGAAACTGGAAACTTGGGAAGTGGCAAGTAACACACCAACGTTTAACACAGGAAAACTAGAGGAGGAAATCTGACCTCTGAATCAGGCAAATTAACGGCAAATCTTTTGATTTTAAGACTAAGATTTTCTAGAGGATCTGAAGCCTGACAAAACTCGGTGTAAGGCACAGGGTTCCTGTGGTCAGGTTGCTCCTGTGTGCTTATTCTCAGCTGTGGATGTCCATGGACCAGAACAGACAGGGTTTGTGTGTTTTCCAAAGGAAACCCCCACTTGCAGCAGTTTTGCTGTAGTACAATCTTGACATGACAAAAACATAAATTACTGTGACTGGCTTACTGGGCTCTGAAAAAGAGAATAATTTCTTCTTCTCTTTTGACTTACCCTGGCAGTGTTGCAGGCATTGGTTTTAATGTTTAATTTTGGTGGCTTCAAGGTGACTACATGCCAGAGCCATTCAGAAGGTGCATGTTTCTCTTTTGAATATGTATGTTTGTGGGGAAATTGATGGAAACAAGTCTACTCCATAGTCATCCTGCAAACATCAGAGTAGTTAGAAGTAACCCCAAGTGGTGGAGGCTTGTTTTGTAAATCAGACGGTTGCACAACAGAGACCTATTACACTTTATCGAGTCTTTCTCTGGTGCCCAATTGAAAATTCATACCAAACTTGGTCCATGAAGACAAGTTCATTTACAGTTTTCTCCTCCAATCTGACAATCTTAGATATCAATATGAGATCACCCTCGTTGATTCTGTTCAGTTACACTTGAGTTCTCTTGATTTTGTAGGGATGAACTGCAATTAGTTATGAGAGGGGGGAAAAAAAGTACAAATGCATTCAACAGAAGATCAGTGTTGCTACATCCAGTATGTGGAGAGCACTTGGGTCTCTTTATAGCCGTGCCTCTGACAGTGGTATATGGGTTTAAGAGCTGTTATAATCACACAGAATTAAAATGTACTACAAATTTGTGTGTGACTGTATCTCATCTGCTATTTTGAATGAAATGGGTGTGGAAAGAAAAACACTGGGGAAGTTACTCCTGAGGTTCGGAAAAAACAAACAAACAAAACAGAGAGACTATTTAAAGTAAAGTTACAAACACATAGTCATGTGAATAATCTTCTCCCATGCAAATCATTTTACTGACATCAGGTGATGCTCCTTGTGTTGGGCAGGACTATTTATGTGACCAAAGGCTGGCAGGATTAGGTCCAAACATTATTGCAGAAAGACTCCTTGTAAGTCTCCAAGATTATCTTAATTATTTTGCCCTTTGTAAAGTACTCATTCAACTGAAATTTCCTCTGATAAGTTCAGTTTTTTCTTTAGTCTTTCTACTACCTTTCTGTTGGTTTCTAGTTATTTTCTTGCAGTCATAGTGATTGGGACAGCGACCGAAGTTTTAATTCAGCAACATGTAGTAATGCTGCTGCACTCCAAGCTCTTGATATAAGTCTGGGTTTAGTTCATCACAGAATCATAGAATCATCTGGTTGGAAGAGACCTTTAAGATCAAGTCCAACCGTTCACCCTGCACTGCCAGGGTCCCTAAACCATGTCCCTCAACACCACATCCACATGTCTTTTGAACACTTCCAGGGATGGGGACTGTTCCACGTTCCAGTGCTTAATGACCCTCTGTGTAAAGAAATTTTTTCTGATATGCAACCTAAATTTCGCCTGACAAAACTTAAGTCCATTTCCTCTCGTCCTGTCATTCGTAACATGGAAGAAGAGACCGACCCCCACCTCCCCACAACCTCCTTTCAGGTAGTTGTAGAGAGTGATAAGGTCTCCCCTGAGCCTCCTCTTCTCTAGACTAAACAATCCCAGTTCCCTCAGCCGCTCCTCATAAGACAAGTTCTCTAAACCCTTCACTAGTTTCGTTGCCCTTCTCTGAACCTGCTCCAGTACCTCAACATCCTTCTTGAAGTGAGGGGCCCAAAACTGGACACAGTATTCAAGGTGTGAATCATTACAAAGGATCGGAGTTTATAGACTGCCTCTCACAGAGCTCAAGCAATGCCAGTGTATCGCTGTTTCCCTTGAACTGCTTCATATAATCATAGAATCACAGAATGGTTTGGGTTGGAAGGGACCTTAAAGAGCATCTAGCTCCTGCAGTGAGCAGGGACATCTTCCACAAGACCAGGTCCCGTCCAGCCTGGCCTTGAATTTATGTGGCTTATATAGGATATTTTGTTTATATGGATATAAGATTGTGTCAGATTATTACATCATAAATGCAGAATCTGGCTTGCATAAAGCTTTAAAGCTTTTAATATAAAAATTACAAAAAAGAAAGTCTCATTTTCTCACATCATTTCAACTGTATTATGCCTTTATAGTACAAAAGATGGTCTCTATTGTAGCAGCACAGGAATGCATCATCCTAATAAAGTCACATATCATACTTGTCCTTCTACTGAATTTTTAGCTTTGGTCCAATCTTAGAGTATTGTATTATGAATACATAGCAGTATATTTAGGAGATCACTACCACAATCTTACCTCAATAGTGTATATTGGTTTTATTATACATAATGGAAAAGAGGCAACAGGGGGTTTAGTTCAGAAACTATCTTCTTTGACACTTGTTGAAACAGTGTTGGCCCTTAAAATTGAGTGTATTAAATTATTCATCTACCAGAACACTGCAACAGAGTGAATGATATGAAGTTGTTTACAACGTGGCACCTTGAACCCTCTCTTGAGCAATAAAAGGGGGCTGGACATGCCCTTGTGCTCCCACCTGGACCTGGACACAGCCCTGTGGCAGTGCACATGTGTGCACACTCAAGTGCACGAGTTTTTCCAGAATCAGGGCAGGTTTTAGTTCTTCTGCCTCCTGCTGTAGTCCCAGCACTCAACTCAATTCCGCACTGCCAGGTTTAAGATGATGGAGAGAAAATGACAGGTCATGCTACTATGAAAGAGTAGAAGTATACCCAGAGCCAGTCTTGAAGCATAGAAAACAGATCTTCTGCTCTGGCGAGTCTTGCAGAATACACCTCACATGGCTTCAAAACAGAGAAGGCAGCAGCAGGTGGCCTCTTAAGGGCCACTGTGTTTTAATCTTGATACCAAAGTAAGGTATAAATGGGCATATCTTACCACTTAAGTTATCATCTGAGGTGCATTGTCCCCGTGCCCACACAAAAAATCGTTGAAGAAGTTCAGGATAGACACAACTCTCACTGCTTTCCAGAACAGCACTGACTGGTAAAATTCAGGCTTGCAACAGAGAAACTCCAATCAAACTATGGAATAGATTTGAACCCCAGATTTGCAGTTATTACACCACACCTAACACTGTTTCTAGATATTTCACATATGCACACACTGGGCTTCAGGAAAATTCTACTGCTGTTGTGGGAATATTACACTGAAGAGGACTCAGACTCCAGATTTTTGTAATGCCCATTTTGAAGGGATAGAGTTTGTCTGCAGTTTTGGCTAATGATCCATCAGTCATTTCCACAATGATTGAAAAAGCAGTAGAAGCTACACAATCCTAACCAAGGGCAAGAAGGGATGAGTAACAAGGCATTTAATATCATTTTTTGAGGAATTTTTATCTAGAAGGAATTCAGCTGGTACAAATCCTCATCACTACTAAAATGAGCTGCTAAATTATAAATTTCCACCATTGCAACTCCAGATCCTCGCCTCAGCACAAGCAGGAGGAAACCCATTCTCAGGTAAGAGCCCACTTTCCTATCAGCTGGATTCCCTGTGCAGTTTCAAGTTTACTTGTTGTCCTTTAACATATAGGGTAATTTTTTGACCTGCAGGAATGACTTCTAATATACCACTGGTACAAGTCAACAACGTAAATGTTGGCTAATGTCATTGAGGAGTAAGATGTAGTAACGCTTCATCCTTGTACCTGCAACCAAACACACCAACTTCTCTGTTAAAAACGTGGATGTGCAGAACGGAGTATTCAGCACATAGTCTTCTGTGCCAGGGAACACTTCATGTATTTTGTATCATAACAAGGCTCCTTAAAACCAACCCTAACCAGACACAGGGGGTTTGCACTGTAGCAGCTCAAGAAAATACAAGGGGGATCTAACTGTAAAATTGGAATCCATAGCCAGACACAAAAGCTTGATGCTGTTGTGTTCAGTGATGCTCAGCTCCTGCTTTTGTTTTTTTTTTTAAAAAGAGTCACTTGCTAAACACAGATTATACTCTAGATCAGAGTTTCATGTACCCACAACCTACGCAATCAAGACAGGTGAACAGTGGAGCATTGGGTTTAGTAGTAAAACTAAGATGTAGATATGTATGTGTCAGAGTGAGGAAGGTGTATCTGAAAATGCAGGGCTTTTGAATGCTTTGGAGGAGGAAAAGAAATTCCATCTTGCACAGAAGCATCATCAAGGACCATAAAGCACCTCATGGACAGAAGATGGGCACTAGATGTGGAACTCCTGCAAGAACAAGCACCTCTGCTGCAGCTCAGCGTCCCTGGGCGCTTCACAATGGATTTCCCCTGAGAACAGTAAAGCACTAGTACTGCCATCTTCCCCCAATGCTTTTCACTATAGGACCAGGTTGAAAGTGAGAGCTGGAGTCCTAGCGAATCATCCCAGATGTGCCTACTTGCCAGGAAATGCTATTTTCTTTTGGATTCCCGTTAATCCCACCTTCTCCAAAGGTGGATTTTAGTGATAAGATTGTAAGCCATGGCTTATCTTTACACAAACCACTGTGAACCCTAAAATGAACACAGTCCTTCGGGCAATTTGACCAGTGCCACAGAGCAAGCCTGCAAAAGAGTCAAGAACAAGTATTCGGGAGTTTCACTTCCAAACTACACGGCTTCCGTAGTTCTGCCCCAAATGGCAATACTCCATATGTAAACGAGAAGGGAAAAAACCTCACAAAAGACAAACTTGGAAAAATACTTCATAGCGCAAGTGGCAAAGTAGTCCCTGTTTCACCAAAGTCCAGGTTCCGGAGTGGTTCTGGTTTAAAGCAGTACCACCGGTGATGTCTGTGTAACGCAAGGAGCCGTGCACCGTAGCTTTAGGGATACTCACACACCTACAGCAGCGCTGCTTGAGCAGTTGGCCGAATGCCTGAAGTGAGCTATTGCGTTTCTGCATGAGTCGTTTGTTTACGGTCAGCTCCAGCACAGGAATCCATGACCCTGTGTATCAAAGTCTCTAATGCTGATTTGTTTGGTTTTCTTTCTAAAATGTTAAATTGAAGCATCTATTCCATTCGCCAGGTAATCATGCAAATGATTAACACTGCAATCCATAATAAATAAATCATCAACAGCAAAACGGAAAGGTCTTACCAGGACAAAATCGTTTAATAAACCTCCAAGTATTAAGCACTAAATTCTTTCTTCCTAATTTGAGTTTCTTGTATTTCTAATTAGGAAAGTGTGATCCCAAATGAGAAGCTTTCTCAGAAAAGATCATCAGTAGCCCACTCTCTTTACAAGACTGTGTCTTTACAAGCTTGAGTTTCTCTGAAAATTGCAAACAGCCTTAATGAAGGAGGAAGGACAACAAATCTCCCAAAATATGAGATTTTTATATCACTTCAGCTCAATGGAATTGATGGAAAACTGCTCACAATGTTCTTTCTCTTCCTCCCTCGATAATATTGTTTAAATTCAGCTAACAGCTGTTCAAAGAAACTGCTTATAGGCTATTTTTCTGGACTTGTGCTTCAGCTGGACTAATAATTTCTTCCCAAAGATGGCATGGTTTATCAGCAGAGTAACCCCATGAGAGACCTCAATGCACTCTTCTAAAAGAAAGCATCAGACACTGAAAATATTTTCCTTCTGGGCCCAACAAAGTCATTCATATCAATATAGCGAAGAAAACATTTGCTGTGAGAAAAAGACTTCACTGTATTATGAACATAATAAATTAGGGTCGGTTGTCTGGAATTCTAGTCTCATTTAGGCCACTGAAATGAATCTGCAAACATTCCATTTGTCTGAACTCTAACTATTTGTTCTCTCTCTGAGGACATTAATGCGGTACGACCTAGAACTCCTACACATACTTCTGTTTTCATTTATCTTTTGTAGATAGAGAAGGGTCTGTGCAGGGTTTTCGGAGCTGGCCTTCCTCACTTTACCAAGCTCTCTAGGGACAGACAAAAGTCCTAAAGGTAAGGCTCCAAAGAGGATTTAAGTCAGCGGTAGTTTTGATATTGAATTCAGATCTACATCCAAGTTTCCTTCTTCCTTTTAACATAAACCAGGCTTTTTACTGAGATTTTCAACTGCCTCTGCTCAAAGTAGATGCACAAATTCCAGAAAGCAGGGCGGTTTCAGGAGCACTGCTTCCAGGCTTAGACTTAATTTTCAGGCTCAATGAATTCAAGTCAGAGTGGGCCCCATAACACTTAGGTGCTGTGAGAAGTACACCTCCAGTGTGGCCACTTCCACCCCCGTACCGAGTCGGCAAGAGAAGCCAGTTTGGGATTATCAGTGACTTGACACAACTGAGCTCCCAGTAGCTGTCTGTGCCTGATCTTCACCCCCCTCACCAATCTAGTGATAGGACAAGAGGAAATGGCCTCAAGTTGTGTCAGGAGAGGTTGAGGTTGGCCCTGAGGAACAATTTCTTCCCCGTTGGGGTTGTCCAGGCCTGGCCCAGGCTGCCCAGGGCAGTGGTGGAGTTCCCATCCCTGGAGGGGTTTAACAGACGTGTTGATGTAGTGCCGAGGGACGTGGTTGAGTGGTGACCTGGCTGTGCTGGTTAACGGTTGGACTTGATGATCTTAAGGGTCTTTTCCAATCAAAATGATTCTGTGATCCCTATAGGCTTACAGCCAGTCAATGTGATAGAGCAGGTACAGAGAATGAACAGGAGTTCCAGCAAGCAGACACGAGTCTTTCGGGACATCCTACCTTACAAACACTGATGCAACCAACACCGAGGCTGTTTTTTCTTTTGTAGAGCAATTGGCTATCAGGAAATACGCACTGCTGCAGTTTTGAACTCATGCCAAACTGTGTCTAAGGGGAAACTGTGAAGAAGACCTTGCAAAAGGTGGTGCGAACACTGATTTACTGCCCCATGTATTTGCATGAGAGCTAAAAGAAGCAGCATGTTACAGGCTCCATCTGCAAATTAAGGGATTTCCTCTGTAATCCTCGCTTTGCTTTAGATTTGTACTTATGCAGTAAAAGGAATATCTTTATATAATTACATTTACATTTTTGCAACAGTTCACTTCTCCTCATGCAAAAAAGTTTTCAGAGTTATTTTTCCTTAACACAACAAATATTGTCATACTACCCAAGAGTGAAAGTTTCCTCTATTTTGTCTTTCTGCCTTATCTGACTTGTACATGTGGCCTATATAATGTGTCATGCCTTTTACCCAAGTAAATTTTTAACCAACTGCAGACTTAGTGACCTCCTTTGGAGCATTCAAAGTACAATCCAGGCTTGCTTTACATATTGATAGGTCACTCCAGAACAAGATCAGTGAGCCATGGAAGTGTTCCCATGTGCAACTGAGCCAATAGCATATGCTGCCAACTGTGGATCATATTGAAAAATGTCCTGAGCATGCATGTTCACTGCCTTTTCTAGCTGAGCCTGGTCTGGACCCCTTCTGGACAGTCATCACTCTGGCACAGGTACATCTAGCTGTGCCTCACATGATGCAGGCTCAATCCAGTCCCCGCTTCTCCTCAGAGGTCTTTCAGGCATGACTGAACACAGTCCTCATGTCCAAGAGCTTTCTATAGACACATGTATCTACAGTCAACTTTTTGGTTCCCAAAAAACAGGGATTCAAACACCTATGCTCTGGAGTTACACACACAAAAATGCTACTTAGCTCTTCAGGCATCTGGCAGCAGATGGTGTCTTTGACACCTGTGGGAAGTACTGTGTCTCACACAGTAGACAATCAACTGATGTACATGCGATACACGTAGAACTCTTGGTGGAGAGTCATCCTCACTTCCTACCATCCTGAGATGTAGGAAATACTAAGGAAAGGCAGTTGGGCTGTAGCACTGAAGGAAAGGAAGCAAGGCAGAGGACATGCTGGGCAGCAGTGCCACACAGCACCATCTCCCAGGCTGGGAGCAGCAGGAGGTTTCCTGGACATCTGGAAATTGCTTCTTTATATAAACACCTACATATTATAGCAAGAACCGATACCAAAACAAGTGAGACAAGCATCAATAGATAGATCTACAAAGGCAAGGGAAAATGTGAGCACAGGCTCCTCAAAGTAAATCAGAAGTTTGCTCTTTGTGCAGCTGTCGTAGATTATTCCCTAGCTGTTCCTGGACACGGGTGTAATATTTCTGTCTCAAATGCAGACTAAACAGAAATATGGTTTCTTGGGTTTACTGGGAGGACTTCCCCAAACCACTGGCAAGTTTCTTTTATTTTATGAAAGTTTAGACAAGGCTGCTCTCTACAGCTAGGTAGAGAGATGGATGGGAATCTTGCATTTCCATGTCTTTAGCCAGCTTGCTGTTAGCTACTTTCCAAGCATCCTGAACACCTGATGAATGGCAAAAATCCAGAGAACTAAATAAAATTGGATCCACTTCAATGCTAACTGAGCTGTGCTACCTACCACCACTTGGTTTGTATACAATAGATAAGTAGTACAAATAGTTTTGTGGAGTTACTATGGGAATAGGCGGTTGCTGTTACCCTTCTCAAGGCTGCACAGCGTGTTCCCTCAGCTTCACACTTAACCTACTCCTTGTGCTAACATTGTGTGGATGTTTTTAATCACCTGAAATATATTTGTTTTAATGATCTATACCCTGATGTCAACCCGACCATAAAATGAGCAAGTTCATAAATAAATACTGGGAAATAGGAGGTTCAGAGACAGGAATTGCTGCTTTGCCTAGTTTAAGGTCGTACTGGCAGCATCCAGGGAGTGATGGTTGCATCTTGTGCACACAAAGATGAGCAGACAAACCCTTCCTGCCACATGCATTTGAAAGCCTGTTATCAAGTGGGCTACCTGCCTGGGGAAGGAGCAAGGCAGGCAGAGACCTGTCCTCTGGAAAGGTCATTTTTCCCATAGTCAGGAGGACAGCTAAAAACTGCTCCTCCTCCTCATGGTTTGTTTTCAGTTTGAATCAAGATCACACTCTTGAAAGTGCCAGATCCACTCCTGGAACTTGTAAACACTCATATTTCCTTTTAAATGTTTACGACGGGACAGAAACAGCACAAGTTTTGGTCACTTTGCCCCAAAAGTGTGTACAAGCACTGTGCAGTTAAAACATTCGTGCCATCTTGGACTCCCCTTTCTCCCATCTAGGACATGGCTCTGCAGCACTTTCTGCAAAATGCTGGGCTAAACCATGCCCTTATTTTACACAGATCACTAGATGGGGCCCCTCCAATAAAGCACAATAGGTGTTGTGTCCGTGCAGAGATACAGGCTGTTTATCTAAGCTTGCTAAAACAGGATTTGATCTGCAGTGTGTTGAACGAACACACCGCTGTCTTTAAAAAAAGGGTAAAAGGAAACCTGAGGTAATGTGTCAGTCAGCCAGCCTTCAATCCCTTAAAAACTCGTGTGCACACAAATGTGAAACCAGAAGACAGGTTGATTAAAAAAAACAAGTTATGTCAAAAACATGTACTTACTTTCTTGGATGGGGCAAGTGGTCTGGTGGCAGAATGGGAAGCCATGGAGGTTTCTTCCCCTCCCTTGGTGAAGCCCATTCCCCCAGGACATTCTCCTAAGGAACTACTGCTGAGTGTAGATACCAAATCACTGATGTGCAACTCGCTGAAAAGAATTCCTCTCCAAATGTAGCCATCAGCAGAAGATTTATTATCAAACCCAAAGGTGGCTGCAAGTGGGATCATATCATTTAAGGCGAGTCTAGAAGTCGTATCTTAATGCAATGACTGGGCTTAGAACAGAGAAAGTTTGCTCACAAAATCTGCAAAGCAATTGCAGGTGCTTTGGAGGACAAGATCAGGACTCAAAGTTGTCTCGACAAATTGAAAAGTAGGTCAAAAAGCAAAGCAACAGAATCCTGAAGAGACTATCGCAACTACCTTCTGACCCACTGCATCAGTTCTGTCAATACAATCGCTTCCAAGTTTGTCAAACTTGTTCTTAAAACCCTCTAGTGGTAAAACGATTCCACATGCACCCAATGTGTTTGGGGGTTTTTCTCCCCAAGGCTTAATCACATTTACTGCTAGAAGAGCTTTTCCAAAGAACAACCCAAATCTCCCTTAATGTAATTATGGTCTCTTTTTGTCTTGTCCACCGTCGACATAGAGGACACATCATTTTCTTTTCTTATTGCAGCAGCCTTTTAAGGTCTTACAGATTTATGTCCCACTCTCTTTCCTTCAGCTGTTTTTAAACTGAAAGGACCAAGGTTGTTTTAATTTTTCCCTACAAACTGTATTTCTTAGCTCTCTGACCACTCTCACTGAGTCCCTCCCAATGCTCTCCAGTCAGGTCATGTCTCTCCTGAAACATAGCATCCAAAGCTGGACTCAGCTCTCCAGTCAAGGTCTTACTAATGCCAAGTAGGTCAGATGCATTACTGCCCTTTTCCAAATCACTGTCCTTATTTCATACTCTCATATAACATTTACCTTCCCAACCACAGCAGAGCATTGTTGATTAGCACTCGGTTTGTGATTCTCTCTGCCAGCCTCAATTTCTTTACTGCAGAACAGCTTCCTCGCTGCAAGTGGTCAAACTAAACAACCTCTTGCGATTGAACCTAAAGTGGAGGGCCCTGAAGCCAGATGTCCACATCTCCGTTTTTGCACAGAAAGCCAAATGACCCAGGTGGTTATAAGCCTGGTTGGTGCTATAGTCACGATGTTATACAGGATTGGTAAATACTGTTGCTTTTTGGGTGCCAGTAGGCAGAAAGAATTTGCTGGTTTACACACGTGGATTCATCATTGTGACATGGAGTTGATTTGCCAAAATAAAGACAGCGCAAAACCACCAAGATGCACCCTCCTAGCACCTTCCTTGTGCGTGACATTTCCTTCAAGCACCTGCATAAACCTGACTAATCCTGATCTTTTCTGAATCAAAGCAACACCCTGCTTCCCAGGGAACTTGATTCAATCAGTACATGTCATCTCGCTGCGGTCAACAGCCTCTCCCCTCCGGTCTTTCAGGAAGACCTTTGTACAGCTAGCGTCTCCTTTGATCCCTAAGCTCCCGGCTTTGGCAAAACAGCTACATCACCCGGGTCAAGTAAGGTAATCTTGGTCTTTAGATCTATTACCTTGCTGTTGTTCCAAAGAGCATTGCTTGGGAGGCTCCTTATTAGGCATCACACTGCATTGGCTGAGAGGTCTGCTCCCTTTGCCCAGGCCTTATGCACTGCGCAAGGGAATGCATAAAACTTTTTTTCCCGCTTTGTCTTCCTTTCCTGTACTCTCATTCCTTCCTGCCACCCGCCCCCCGCCGCCGGCTTCTCTTTCACCCTCTCTTCTTTTTCTCTTCCTTCCTCTCTCTCTTCCTTCCTATACATGCACATGCCCTACCTGTATCCACCATATATTTTACCAGCTACAGCTAATAATAATAAGCCCGGTACATTAAAGACTCGATTATTCAGACTTATGCTCCATGAGTCCCAGCAAACAAGCCTCCCAGTTCCCATTTCCAGTGATGTCACAAAGTCAATGCTTTAAAAGCCCACAGGCCTTCTTGGCAAATACTATAATCCCATTACAGATGGGATTTCTATTCAATTAGAAACAAACAAGCACACGAAAGAGCCACAACACCCCCATCCCTACCCCCAAGTCACACTGCCACTATTCCTGCTCAACATCCATAGACATTATTAAAGACACTTTGCAAACACGACCACACAAGACTCTGATCCTGACCTTGTCTATAGAAGGGTGATGTATATAAACATGAGCATTTCCCCATTGCCCTGTTGTTATGGTCCAACCTCTTACAGGTAAAAGAGGAATTCAGCTGCTGTTGGCTTGAGATGATTGATAATTTGTCAGTGAGAGCACTAAAGGGAGTGCTCCCAGACCACGAGACGGAAGGCTGGAATAAGGTCACCCTTCTAGTAATCCACTGCTGAGATCCACTGGACTGACATCTCTAAGTCAGGCTAAGTCACTAACGACTTAGGAGATGGAAAATCATGCTAAAGCATCCGCATGGATTTGAGCTCTACACGGTTGCCACAGCAGAGAAAAAATACGCAATGTAAACCACGGAAAGAGCTTCTGAAGGTTCTTCAGCAGAAAGCTTTCGGACAGAAGAGCAGGCTTCCAGACAGTTCAAAATACACCAAGTTTTGCAGCAAATAAGGTTTTAGCAAAAACTGAAAGATACTCAGATTTCTATTTAAATCTTTTCTTGCTCTCAAATGTCCCTCTGGTCTTTCTTCACCTCCTTCAGTTTTCCCAATAACCTTTTCCCATCTGTCTTTTCAAATCTGCAGGAGTATGATGCCAAAAGGAAAACATTCAAAGGAAAACACGTAAGAGACCTAAACATCACCTTGCAAGTCTCAGCCAAAGAAAAAAAATGTAGAGGGAAGGCAAGGAAGAACGGAAGAATGCAAGAAAAATAATT
Source organism: Bucorvus abyssinicus (assembly GCA_009769605.1). Taxonomy (NCBI): domain Eukaryota; kingdom Metazoa; phylum Chordata; class Aves; order Bucerotiformes; family Bucorvidae; genus Bucorvus; species Bucorvus abyssinicus. The sequence goes on along the minus strand of CM020034.1, from coordinate 8,617,798 downwards.
TTTTAAAATGGAATTTACAAACGTAAGAACATCCAATTCACTTTCAAACAGTTGTTTTATCATAAAAATTCACACAGGAAAGTAGAAGTTTCCACCACGAATTCTTCCCTCATAACTCTGCAGAAGAATATTGATTTTTCAGGGACCCTTGGCCACAAACTGCGATGCCCAGGGAGAGAGAACATATGATAAAATTGGTTATATCCTCTCATCTTACTCCATCGAACTCAAGAAAAGTTCACATTTTCGTCTTGAAAGTTTCCAAATCATGGGTCACTGCTAGTGCTGGTGTTTGATTATGCAATCTTCAATCAATAGGAAACAACCAGAAGCACCGTTAGGTTTCATCCTCTCTCTTTCTACTACAAGAAACCACACGGTAAGGACAGCTCACAGAACCTGATCCAGGAGAGGGATCCAATTCTATGGTTTCACTTGAAGAAAGCAAGGGGCACTGGCTCCCACTGCATCTGTCGAAGAAAACGAAGGGAGAGGGGGGAGTCTTATAGCAGGTTTTTAGCAGTTTTATAGCAACTACCTCTCCAAATCTTTCACTTCTTAAGTCTTTAGGCATTGCATTCTGTTTTCACCTATTTTATGATAACTGTTTTGGAACGTTTTGTTTTTTAAAGAAAAATAAGAACAGAAGCTGATCTTGGCCTAGGAACCGTCATTTAAAAAAAAAAAAAAAGTGAGAAAAGGTTAAAAACACAGATCAGCAAAACCTTGCCAGTGGGATTTTTGGGGGTGAAATGCTTACAGAAGCTCCACTGCATCAATGGCAGCATTTATATCAGCTTTTGCTATTTCTATCCACTTCCCACTAACCAAACAGGTGAGCTGGTCTCAGAGCAATGCAACTTTTTCCAATACACCCTTTGGAGTGTGGGAGCCGATCTGCTGACCAGGATTTGTAAATCTATCTATATCTGTATATACAACAACTAAGTGAGTGGTCCAGCGGGGCCCTTACTACTGAGGTAAGGATTAAGCTACAACAGAAAGAACTTCTTCCCCCACATTTCGGGTTCTGTTTATTTCGGTTAGCTCCTAAAATATTGTGAACCTGTCAAAATACAAATATTTTTGGCAGACATTGTAATTATTTAAGAATATACTCAAACAACAAAACTGAAATTCTAAGTGCATCTGAATTCCCATGAGGACACAGTCCTTGTTCACGGGAAATACAAACCAGCTTGCTCTGTGCCAGAAGTAAAGAACTCCACACGGGATTAAGGGTATCCACATGGTGAATTATTTGACTGACTTCAAGGAAACTTTCCCACTCAAGCGAGTCCCAGGTTTCACTATATTTCCTCTTTCTCACTGGGTAGTGTCAGTGGGGTTTAAAAAGATAACTGGTGTCTCTTTTGCTTGAAAGATTTTTTTTTTTTATTTTTTATTTTTGCTAGAGAATCTTTTTGATTTTGCTAGAGCAATTTTCCCCTGGAATATGATGAATGTATTTTCTAAACATGGCAGTTACTTCTTTCTTTACCTGTGTTGCCTTGGAAACACAGGCAAAGATTAATTTTCTTAACCAGGCCATTTATTGCCTCTCCCTTATATACTTACTCTACATTACAGCTGCAAGAGTTACGCTCCAATGAAACCAAAATCTCACTTTAATGTCATCAAAATAGTTGGTGTCAGTAGGTGCCACTGATATGATTCTTGCACTCCCGTGCTTCATGCATACTTGGAATACTAGCACAGAAAAAAGATCAACAGCACATCCAAATCTTCAGAAATTTAGGGGCAAGGATGCAGTTGGCAATCTTCAACTGCTTGATCCAGCAAGTACGTTTTTTCATTTGCTGTTTACTTGCCTTTGCACCGTCCTTTTCTTCCTCTTAACCTTATGAACATGGATAATTGGAAACCCCAATATTTAATCATAAACTCCACAGACTTTCACACCGGACTGACTCTGAATTGGACACTGAATCTGACATGGCACATGAAAGCAATTTATGAGACACTGACTATATTTCTACTTGCAGCAGAAAGAGTGAAAGACCTGGAAAATGCCAATATTTCCAGTTTCTCAAGTAGCTGCAAACAAAAGCTTTTTCTACGTTACCAGTTTAGTAAGCATGCCTGAGCAACAGCTTAAGACTCCTTCCAAAATGCCATGCTTCAGAAACCATGATACCTATTGTCTGACTTCCATCAACTTGCTTAAAAACAATTTGCAGGTTGTCTGTTCAGTGCAGAAGGCTACAGAGAAAAAGCTCTGTGAATGAGTATCTGTGTCAGGTCCCCATAAAACAGTACAAACGAGATCAGAATTTGTGCCTCATCAGCACTAACATGCCCAATGCCATTTATATCAGTAGAGTTAACCAAAAATTTGCACTGAATCATAGAATCATGGAATGGTTTGGGCTGGAAGGGACCTTCAACGGTTGGACTACTCCCTGCACTGAGCAGGGACATCTGCAACTAGAGCAGGTTGCCCAGAGCCCCAAGGTCCAACCTGACCTGGAACGGTTGCAGGGATGGGGCTTCTACCACCTCTCTGGGCAACCTGGGCCAGGGTCTGACCACCCACAGTGTGAAACATTTCTTCCTTCTCTCTGGTCTGAATCTTCCTCCTTTTGTTTAACCCATCACCCCTTGTCCTGTCACAACAGCCCCTGCTGAAAAGTCCCTCCTCATCTTTCTCACAGGGCCCTTTAAAGGCCGCACTAAGGTCTCCCCTGAGCCTTCTCTTCTCCAGGATGAACAACCCCAACTCTTCGCCTGTCCTCACAACAGAGGGGTTCCAGCCCTCACATCATTGCTGCGGCCTCCTCTAGACCCACTCCAACAGGTCCATGTCTCTGCTGTGCTGAGAACTCCAGTGCTCAGCAAAGCTGAATGTGTCCCAAAGATCCCATCTTTAGTTTCATGGCTAGTACTAGGACTTGTAACGATGAATCACTAAATCCATTTATTATATGTTCACATTAAAAACTGAGGCCTGAAAAGAAAAAAAAGGCACTGGGAAAATCATTGACATTTAGTCCCTATAGGGCTACAGAATGCACGTGGTACACAGAAACAAAATACGAATGCTTTGCTATTGATTGATATTTGATTGATCTCAAGAGCATTTAAGCAGGGATTCTAAGTGAAGCAAGGCAACTGGGAAGTTGCTTAACCTGTCACTAGGAAATACTGTAGTCTAGATTTATAAATAAATAACAAATTGAAAACCAATGTGAGGTTATTAAGTGGCATCAAATGATTCTGTGATTTTTAAAACAGTTATAAAATCATGATACTAGTGTGATATCCATTTAATTCTATCTGGTGTTTAACTGTAATGGCACACAGGGTAAAAGTGCTGCATTTCAGGCAAGAAGGACTTTAATCATCCAAACCAGTTTTTTTTTTACGAATGGTATTAGGTACTATTTAGGTACTGTGTACTCCAGCGTGATGTTCATACACTGAACACCACACACGAGTGTACATGCCCCGTTCTTCACCCATCTCCCACTGTAGTTACTGACATGATGATATCTCCGAGCCCTGCAATGCCTCAGGAAATACAGGCGCAGAAAATACCAGTGCATTTTTATCGATGTACAGACAGCAGTGGCAAATCAGCACTGACAGCTGGGGACAAATGTAACCTACATCTGGCAAGGGACTCACTGGAAAAATAAGAGAACTGGGACAGCAAAAAGCCAATCTCAATTAGCTTTTATTGACTCTGTTGCATAAACAGACCGGATAATAACATCCAAGTAGAGCTCTAGATGCATTCTTTGCTGGTTTTTCAAAAATGTCCAAGGGAGCAGAAGAACCAGGAAATTACATCCTCGCTGCATGTGCAGCACAGCAGAGTCAACCTTAACACACTTGGAACACAGAATAAGCCCATAGAGGAGCTGGATAAGAGTCTGGACATAGGGTTGAGCCACTTCTGAGGAAAAAATAACAAATACTCACTCAAAAATTAATCTCAGGAGAAGAGTTTTCATCAGCTTCCACAACATTTTCAAATGCAAACTGGTTTTACCACGCGTTGCCTTATTATGCTTACCAAAGCTAGAGTCCAGCACCGATTTTGCTGACAATAGAAATGGCATTTCTAAGCAGTTCTGTGTGCTTGCAAGAGGTATTTCCTTCAAGCAAAAAAAGAAGTCTGAAAGCAGTACTGAGTTTACAAATGGGTATTTGGATAAGAAGAGGCTAACATTCCTAATTGAAAATGTTACAAGAGGAGAAGCAAACACAGAGTATGATGCTAGACTCATCATCATCTGAGGAACGAGCTCTATGACTAGTGCAGACAGACTACCAATCCATCTTGTCTACCGAGGGAATGCTCATTGATCAAAAATCCAGCCAAACTGTCATTAAGACACCCATATGGCCAGGTATCAGTGAAAAGCAGAAGTGGTGATGATATTTACTGTTCTAGATAGTGACTGTCATAGATATTAAAAAATAAATCAAGATGCAGGCCAGCAAGTGGGGTTTGGCAAAGCCGCAGCCACTACCTTTCAGACTAAGGGGAACCACGCCTGACTAGCTGTAGCCAGCATGTCGCTGGAAGTAGGTGAGATGTTTGAAAACAGGCACTGAAAGAGTTACATACAGTGGTGCTGTGCGTTATCCCCTGCTGGAAAGGAAATCGGCAGGAACACCATCGGTTGCCATACAACTTATTTGATCAACCATGCAGGCAAATGAGTTTACACTAAATGTAAACATGGAAAAGATGCTCATGGGGCAGCTACAAAAGGGAGGGGGAAGCACAAAGGCTGGGGTGTGCTTTTCTAGAGAGCAACAAAGGTTTTAATCCAAGCAGAAATTTGAACTGCAATGAACTTGCAGAACATAAGTTACTCTTGGTTGTTGTGGACTTGGGTATATGCTGTCTTCATTTATTAGAGACATAAAAGGTCTCAGACAAGAGGAGCGATTTTCTGTTCTGTGACTGGAGAGAGCCAGGGTTTTCACCTTGTCCAGGAGTTCTTTGGTGAAGCTGAATATTGCCCTTTTTAAAAAAACTATTCTTTTAATGACTTTCCCTTCATATTTTCCAGTGGTTTTGCCCTCCTGGTGGGAGGTGCATTTCAACAGATGTCCAGTCTGACTCACTCATCCATAAGTCTTACAGCACTGGCCACGTTTCACCTCAAGAGCAAAGCTTAAGGTATGGCATGCCAAGTGTCCTACAGCCTTTTGTCATGAAGAAACAGCCTGGGATGAAGATTTCTAACCCGTATGTTAAAGGCCACCTCCTTTTCCAGCCTTTGCAGGGACTACTGCCATGACCTCAAGGCAGGTTTTAAAGCAAACAGTCAGAGACAGATTTTAGCCACATGACTATGGAAAATAAACATGGTATTTAACCGTTTAACCACAATGGTTAATGCAATACTCTTAGGAAGGAAGATGGAAAGGAAGGAAGGAAGGAAGATGGAAAGGAAGGAAGATGGAAAGGAAGGAAGGAAGATGGGAAGGCAGGAAGGCGGGAAGGCAGGAAGGCAGGAAGGCAGGAAGGACAGAAGGAAGGAAGGAAGGAAGATGGGAAGGAAGGAAGGAAGGAAGGAAGGAAGGAAGGAAGGAAGGAAGGAAGGAAGGAAGGAAGGAAGGAAGGAAAATGGAAAGGAAGAAAGGAAAGCAGGAAGGCAGGAAGGAAGGACAGAAGGAAGGCAGGAAGGAAGAGAAAGAAAGAAGAAATAAAGAAGGAAAGGAAAGGAAAGGAAAGGAAAGGAAAGGAAAGGAAAGGAAAGGAAAGGAAAGGAAAGGAAAGGAAAGGAAAGGAAAAGGAAAGGAAGGAAAGGAAAGGAAAGGAAAGGAAAGGAAAGGAAAGGAAAGGAAAGGAAAGGAAAGGAAAGGAAAGGAAAGGAAAGGAAAGGAAAGGAAAGGAAAGGAAAGGAAAGGAAAGGAAAGGAAAGGAAAGGAAAGGAAAGGAAAGGAAAGGAAAGGAAAAGGAAAGGAAAGGAAAGGAAAGGAAAGGAAAGGAAAGGAAAGGAAAGGAAAGGAAAGGAAGAAAAGTATTTGCTGCAAGGCTGTTGGTTAAAAAAGCAACACAATATCTCACTGCTGAGAAATGAAGTTGTCTTCATGCTTCTCACTGGCACAGTATGTTTCTGCACTCAGAATATCTATCATCTCCTTCATATGATTCAAATAACTGTACTTTCTTCAGGACTTTCTCCAAATTTTTTGAAGACTTCCTTGCCTGAAGAACACATGATGTCTTACTAAGTGACCAACAGCCCTTGCTGGCATCTGATGTGAGTCACAAGGCCAGCATTATAACCTCCCATCAAGCTGTGGCATTCTCCTTTTGCAGTAATTTATCCTACCATTTCCTCAGCTGCATCAAAATTCTTGCCCATCAAACTTCAGAGTTTTTTGTATTTTCTTTAATTCTGTTTTTGGAATGAAAATAGGCTGCTCAAGGCAGGACCTCGAATCCTATGCCCTGTGGCAATCCTATGCCAGCATTCAGCAATATAAGTCAGGCAGGTAGACTGGCCATCGGGCAACATCAAAACAGAAGCTGCTGTGTATTTTTCCTTTTGTTTTCTTCTATTTTCTACAGTCCCAAAGAATTTTATGGGGAGCCTGTGGTTACAAATGCTGGAAGTAATTAGAACCCAACTCTAAAACTTGTTATTTTTCTGGACCTTATAAATATGAATATAAAAATGAACAAGCTAAATATCAAACCAACATGGTCCTAAAAGCAAGTATCCAAACCAATCGGGTTCCTCACAAGTGCTGTTGTTTGTCATTAGGCTATATGTCATCGTTGTGTATCCACTCACACTTCTGGAAAAGACTTCCTGGCTACACCACCCGCACAAATTTCAGAAAGATCTCATCAGAACAACTAATGTAAGAGCCAAATCATGGAAGAACTCTGTGGAAATTACATAGACTCTTACAGTATGTGCTTTTTGTAGTATGCATTTCAGAGAAGGTTGTCTTAAGATATATGCATAAATTAATTTACATTCATTGCAGCAAGGTATCAGATGAATAAGTGCATGAGTCTTTGCATTATTCCAGCCTAACACAAAGTGACACTGCCATACACCTTCTGGTGTGTATCTGCTATAGAATTAAATGGATTCATTAAAGAGGCCATTTAAAAGCACATCACTTTCCATTAAACCCTTTAACTGCTTTGACTACCATAGAAGTTGCAATTGTTTCATCCTTATTATATTCTTGAGAACTTGTTCATGAGAGTATTTTAATAGAGGCTGACATACTGTGAAGATTTCAAAGATATTCCAAGCATTAGATTATTTACATCCTTAAGAACGCTGTGCTCCAGACAGTGAAATTAATTTGAGCTGGCTCGCCCTAAATTTTTTTCCAGCTTCTCAACAGATTTTGCTACTGGGTTTTATAATATCAAGCTGGTAAAAAACAAAGTACCACAAGATTTGTAGAACAATTCATAAATCACATATAGAATAAAAGTTCAGGGAATTAGATCTGTTTGAAACAAAGAAATTATACGGCAAAGAATAAAGTGGAAAAAACTGCCAAAACCAGTGATGTTCTTACCAGAGAGTAAGCCCAGAAATGTCATTGGTTTTTTTTTCTCTCTAAAACATCTTTAAAGTGTTAATTGGCTACTTTTGCCAGCTAGAGGGAGGGCTGGGAAGAAGGTACACTGATAATCCAAACAGGATCAACTTCACTGAGCATTAGACATGGCAAGTCTTCAGAAGCATGCCATAATATCAAACACATTTCACAGTTGTCCCACTCAGAAGAGCATACCAGAGCTCTTTTACAGTGAGAGCTTCACCTGGAGCAGCAGCAGTCCTGGAGGCATCATTTCCACTGAGTTCCTTCAGGCACTACATATAGGCACCCAGCTCTTTGAGCTGCAAGAAACTCCTCACCCTCAGCTCATCCCATGCCTTTCACTCAAGCAAGACACAACAGATCAGTAGTGGCAAGGGACCCCTCTTCCCTAAGGGGCAAGGACTGAGGGATTGTGCACATTCCTGCTGAGTGCAAGGATCAGTGAGGTCTTATGTGGTCTTATTCCTGGGAGAGGCAGATAAACCATCCTTTTAAGAAGGACATTGAGGTGCTTGAGAGTGTTCAGAGAAGGGCAACAAAGCTGGTGCAGGGTCTGGAGAGCAAGTCTTATGAGGAGCAGCTGAGGGACCTGGGGTTATTTAGTCTGGAGAAAAGGAGGCTGAAGGGAGACCTTATTGCTCTCTAAGTGAGCTGAAAGGAAGTTATAGAGAGGTGGGGGTTGGTCTTTTCTCCCATATAACAAGTGGCAGACGAGAAGAAATGGCCTTAAGTTGCGCCAGGGGAGATCTACGTTAGACATCAGGAAAAACTTCTTTACAGAGAGCGTTGTGAAGCATTGGAACAGGCTGCCCAGGGAGGTGGTGGAGTCCCCATCCCTGAAAGTGTTTAAAAGCCGTGTAGATGTGGGGCTGAGGGACATGGTTTAGGGACCCTGGCAGTGCAGGGTGAAGAGTTGGACTTGATGATCTTAAAGTTCTCTTCCAACCAGATGATTCTGTGATTCTTGACTCCCAGGAGCTGCTGAGGTTGTAACTACTTGCGCTTTGGCTGCTGACTGGCCTCGCAACAGGAGTAATGGACCTTTGTCTCTGTGGTGGAGACACAGCAGTTTCCTGGCAAAACTGGTGTAAACTCATTATATCTTGATGTTCCATATTATAGATTTCATGGACCTGGGAAACAGAGTAGTCCCTTTGTCTTTACAGCAGCTTTTTAGTCCTTGAAAACTTATGTTCTTCTTTGGTCTCCTTTTCCAAGCAACACAATCCTCATTCTTTCAGACTGCCTCATACACCTTATTTTCCATCTCCCTGATAACTCTCATCACTCTCCTTTGGACTCTTTGCATGGGTCCACCTCATTCTCGACATGCATACTTCAAACACTGAAAACTGAACATCTCTTTTGACTTAAGGCCTTGCCACAGGAAAAAGCTTCTTCCCTGAGACCACTAAGCAGGTTTTTGCTATGGGGAAAAGAGACCCAGACTTTAGGAGTTAGACGGAAGGAAGTTATGATCAATCCCATAGTGACAGAATGACAAAACAAGAAACGCCAATATTGCTTTTCAGTTTCAGATTTCTATGATTAATCATAAGCATATGATTGCATTTTCAATAACTTGAAGGAACCTCATTAATTATCCATTACAAAGCATATGTAATTGCAGATGGCAAAGCTCTGTTTCACATCTTGTGATGCTTATGGTGACCCCAAACTGCCACAACAAGATACTTAACACTCGTTTCAGGCCAAATGTAAAAAAAGGATATTAAGATGCCTGAAGATGCAAATTGAATCACTCAAATTATTAAAGCTAATTAAATTCTGCATGCATACACAAGAATGAGCTTGTAAATAGCTGTATTGAAAAATATTATTCATTCATTTTGGAATTATTGAATGAACATTTTGAACAGCCACAGGAAAACAGACACGGCAAGAACTAGGGTTTAGCTGAAGACTGTCATAAAATCATCAACGCAGTGGTTGGGAGCTGTCAAAAAGGAAAGCCAGGTCTCAGGAGTTGTTACGAAAGCAACAGAGCATGAAACAGAAAAGAACATTATGCCAGTACATACATCCTCGGTTCTTTCCCACTGACTACTCCGTGAAGCTTTGGTGAAACGGAAGACATGCAAAGTGGAAAAGGTTTGTAGGAGAGCAATGAGGATGATTAAATGTATGAAACAACTTCCAAATGAGGGAAAGACTTGACTTAAAGGGGATATTCTAGATGTTGATGTACTCTTGAGTAGCCTGGAGGAGGAGGTGAATAAGAATCAACTACTCATCTAATGCACTGGTTCTTGCGCTGCAAGAGAAAGGTAAGCTAGCGCAAGTCAGCGAGGTTGCTGGTTCTTTCCAAAGCACTTGTTCAATCGTCTTTCAACCGAATGTAAATTTTGTGCATCTCCAGCATCCTTCGGTGAAGAGTTGCATAGGCCTACCACAAGCTGTGTAACTAAGTGTCTCCTTTTGTGTCCTGCCTGTGGAGTTCTACTCCATCAAACCTCGCAAGGGTGTTCTTCGGTACCTTTGCAGCCCTTTCCATTTGTTGCCTTTCCCATTTTTAATAAGCAAAAAGCCTACATGAGATCACAAGGCAACTGCACAGGTGCTTAGGAAAGAGCTACACCGGGCATAACAAAATGGACAAATCCCGTCAGCCTTGCCTGAAAATGGCTGGAGGGTGGGAAAGCATGTCGGGGTAGGCAGGAGGGAGAGAGGGAGAGGGAAAGGAATGATATATACTCACCCTATTATTACCTTTTTCTTGGCATCCATCCAATATTGAAGCCAAAGTACTGGGGCCACACAATACCTTGGTCTGAATCAGCATGACTGTTCTCCTGATGTCTAAAATCAGAGTGAAATTTTTTAAATTAATGTACTTCTACAAAAAATACTATATACCATTTACTGTTCTGTCTTGAGCTGATATGCTTGGAGCACCGTGCTTAGTGGTATCTGGTAATTAGTAATTGGTAAACAATTACTGATAGCATTGGGAATCTTGCTGCCCAGTTTATGATTTATCAAAATGTTTTGTGAAGATGTGTTCTCATGACTGACTCAGGTTTCCAGGATGATTCTCTCCTTCAGGGCTTGAAGGAGAGAAAACTTGTAAAAATTGAACCCTCTATTTTATGAGGTGTAAGAGTAGACTTGCTGCGTTGACTCACTCCTGTTATTTATTACTCACGCTACGGGCACAGCTGTTCTGTGGGAACAGTTGACCAGACTGATGGATTATCATCAAGATCAAAGCAAAAGGGGATGGACGGCTTCAACCTTTCACACAGTTTTAATGTTATTAGACAAAGAGCCCATAAGCTGATCTAAAGGACACAAACTAAGTCACTCCAGATTTTGGGGTACATCCAATATTCTGACAGACAGATGTTGTTAAGAGACATCTTACTCCCTGTCTTTGATAAGGCAAAGGCCAGAAATGTGTGATCTTGTGATGTAAAACAGCTGATAAGCACACACAGATGCTTCCTGCTTGATATTGCCAGGGTTCGAAAGAGCCCTCAGTATCAGCAGTGAGACCTGACTTTGGTGAACAAACTCTTTTATCTTTGCTGATATTTTAATGCCTTTGATCCTCTTATTTCAAATCTGGATCCAAAAATTCCCAAATTATCTTTATTTTAGGCTGCACTGAGACAAAACAATCTTTAAAAATCCATGAAACTTCTGAGCAGTGATGAAACGTTGTATTCTGAAAACGCTTTTTCAAACCCAGCAGCATTTGGAGGGCAAGGCTGGGCTCAAGAACACAACTTCTGTCTGTGCCAGTGATTTTAAAGACGATGTCGTTCCCCATTGAAGCAATATAGGCTCAAAGCCTGTGGATCTGTTTTGCCCTGCACAAACCAGGTTCATTTCAAGTACCAGACAAGCCTTACAGGTCTTAGGGCTCTCCTGTTCAGATTTACTCTGCCATTTTCACACAAAGGATTTCCACATTCAAAAGAGGAGTGTGACCCAATGCTTCAGTGTTTTCTATCAGGAAATCAAAAACTTGCACTCAGTTCTTGTATTTGCAGAGCCATTTGCTATGTTCGGTTATATGCCAGCCCGCTGAATGTATAAATTCCTTTGCATGGCAATATCTGGGGAGCAGCAGGATGAAAACTCTCTGCAGACAAACAAGCTCTCTATAATCAGGAAGTTAGTAAGACCTTGCTGTGGAACAACATAAGCTGCGTAAGCACTTTCACATTTCAAGACTGTCATAAACAAACAAGAGAATTTCTAGATTTTAAAAGGGAACAACCAACAGATCAAAGCGAACAAAAATATGTTTAGTGAATGCCCTTTGGAAACTTCCTTCCCGTGAGACTGCATGCGGAGTCACCACCAATCCATCATGCACAGGGAGCCAATTGGCATTGTAAACGAGTCAATGCACCTCATAAAACAGAGGGTGTAACTTCAGTTCTTGCAAGGTTTCATCAGATTCCTTTATTTATAAGGAGACTAAAACAAGTGAACCAAGTTTAAATCACCAGCAGCAAGACCTTATTTCTAGTATAAACATCAGCAAGTGACACAGCAGAGGAGACACTTCACCGCAAATCCAATTTACACTGTCTGATCTTCTCCAGGGACAAACACTCTTAATTCCTGGAGAGGTAACCTCAAAGCAGTTTAGGAGGCTGATCATCTTGTCTTTGTAGGCCAGCCCATCTTTACTAGCCCCAGGAGCTGTGATACTAACCTCCTCCATAAATCTGGGTCACTCATGGTTTGTCTTTGTGATTACACACGCTTCGTTTATCCCACTTCACAGAGAAGCAAAGTGTGTGTGGAGACCAACAGCACCTCCCTCCAAGGAGGGAAGTAGGACCCGACTGCTGAAAGCAGCAGGGGAGAAGAGAGATTCACCTGTAAAAATCACTCAGTAATGAAGAAACAGAGTAATGTAGTCTGGAGACAGAAGAGGTGTTAGCAGGAAAATAGATTGCATGGTGTAAAATTGTTTCACAGAATGCATGTCTTTTTAACATTTTTTTTTATGCAAGTGTTGTGCAAATATAGCAAATTTTAAATAGCAAATTCAATATAGCAAATTTGTAGCAGATTTATAGCAAATTTCAAAGCTTAAAATCTGATTTTTTTCTGAGTGCGAACACAACTTGCCACACTATTTATTTAAAATACTGTAATCAAAACTGTCACTTACTGTGGCCAGACACTTAGGAAACACAGCAGTTCCCAAAAGTCTGCGGCAAGGTTTATTTTTCCTTTGACTACTCAGACAGTATTTCCTTTTAGCCCTGTCATACTGCTCTTTCCACCAGATGGTTTGCTGGTTCCTATTCTAGCTAAGAAGGATTTAACCAGCTTGAATTAATCCTTACAGTTGTCATCAACTAAGTGTTAATGCTGCGACACTGATCTAATCCTTTGGGATTTCTGTCCTCTGTGCCCCCGCCGTGCCTTTTGGGAAGGGAGGGAGGAGGACGCTCGTGGTGTCGAGCTGACAGCGAACACCACAACACTGTGCTCCATTTCAGCAACGAGGTTCTGGGCACCCACCAGGCACTGCCTGGGTAATCCACCCAGGCACATTCATGTGGTACATACAAATGACTGGGAAAGAGCTTTTCTTATCGTAGGAAAACTCAATAATTTAAGTGATAGTATTGGAAGCAGAAGCCAAAACACAGGCAAAATTTGGTTTGTCACTCTTTCATTTACTCAGGCCATTTAGTGTCTTCCACGCTGTCCAATTTTTAAAACTTTCCTATTTTAATATGTTCCTTTTCAATGTTCAGAACTGGAATCTCTTTTAAAATAGCTTTAACTCTGCTTCCTTTCCTTCTCGAGCCCCTATTTCCTGTCCTGCTGAGATTATGAATTCAATATACCTGCATGCCCTCTGTATGCATTAAGAGCAACCCTTGGAATATGCGTCACTAGCATATCACTAATCTCTGGAAACAAATTACAAAGCGCCTGCCCAATTTGCACTGACCAGTTCACCATGTGACTTAGAACTAACCACCTGCCAGGCTCCTGCTTTTTGTTTCCCACTGTCCCTGGGGGAAGGCAGGATTTCTGGGTGTTGCCAGGGATCACAGGTATGGTCTGTCAGGCACTTAATATTCTGTGAGAGGTGGTAACCTTTGTCCCTTCTTTATCAAGAGAAGCTAATATTCAGGAAAACAAAAAAAAAAAAATCCGATTAGAGGAAGCCTCTTTGCTACTGATGGAGACCCTCTGTGGTAAAGTAAAATCTTGCCTCCAGAAAACATTTTAGCTCCTTCTGCAGAGCGCAGCATTTCTGCTACAGACGGCCATCTTTTCAGCATCTTTCTGTAAGTGGGATGATTATTCAGGGGCGATATTCCTGCTGTCCTTGCACAAAGGCTACGCCTAACAGAGAAATGTTCGTATCGGAGCCCGTTTTCTGGAGGAGTGATTTTAAACCATGTGGTATCAGATCTGTTCAATTGTGACAAAATCTTTTCAGCCAAAACAGGCAGCCTGCCACCCCCAGATCTGACAGCAGCTCTGTTTGGAATTTTTTGCAAATGCTTTGATTAATAGGCTTATAACCTCCCCTAGGTAGATTGTTTCAGACAACCCTGCTAGCTTCAGTAAACTAAACACAAAGTAATCTAGCAGAATTGAGAGTGTGCTCTCACACCCACTGAACTGAATAACCATTCATAAGTAGGAAATGAATGCTTTTAGATGTTCGCGGGATGAAGCTTTTAATTACACATTTCCAGGTACCGAATGAGCAATTTCTAAAGAAAATATAAGCCTTCTCTGGTTGTAGCTGGGATTCTGAGTCATTCACATTTCCAGCTTCATCTTTTCTGTCAGTTGTTTTTTTATTTTTTGCATTAGCATTTTAAGGAGCATAACCAAAGCCTTTTTATAATAGAAGTGTATGTTTATTCTACTTTCCTGCAATGGACTCAAGAAGAAGCAAAGCCATTTTTACTCAGGTTTTCTAATATTAATCTTCAAGCAGCAACAGGTCATGCAGGACTTCTGTCCAAAATTGAAGCAGATGAAAACATGTTGGTGTAATGGAAACTTTAGCAAGACTGCAGCTGATATGCCCAGCTTCCAGTATTAGGGTTTAGGTTATATTTATATTTCTATATATATGATCTCCAAAGTGTTCTCCAATCCCTCTACATGTTTATACACATTGTGTATTCCCTCTTTGTTGTATGCCCTACTTTTACTGGACCACTTTTCTTGCCCACTGCAAGGCCTGGGCTCCAGCATCTCATTGCTTCCACAGAGAAGAAGACAAACAAACACAACTTTTCAATCTGCTTCTGTGAACTATGGCTCCTGAATTTATATAGCATAGTTAATTTTAAGCGTACTCTTGAACAGAGACACTAGAAGATAAAAAGATAACACAATTACGAATGGGGGGAAGGAATAGTGTGCTAGGACAGCTTCTATTATCCATTTTCACATGACACAGACATTTGTTGTGTACTTTTAGCTCAGATATTGACTTTTTTTTTCCTCCTGCTGCTCTATTCTAAATAATATCTTATGATGTAAAGATCTGAACTGGGGTTAGGCTGAGAACAATTTTGGCTGGAACTGTTAAGACTGAACATTTTAGTTCTGAAATCCCTTTTTGCTCCCCCATGTCATAGAAAGTTTGCTTAAAGTCAGGAATTGGCTAGCCCATCTCAGTTTTTGCATTCAAGGGCTTTTTGTTAGTGAGCAGAAGCTCAGTCAGAGTTTCAAGGGTCCTGGCTCAGCAAAGCGCTGCTGCATGACTGATTTTCAACATCTAAGCAGGCCCAGTTTCAGTGAAATTATTATTCACACGGTTATGGTATGTCTGCGGTGTTTGCATGACACATACAAACACATGAGTTGCAAGCACTGCCCTTCCTCTCATTTCTTCCTAAAAGTTGAAAGTATAAACTGAAAAATTAAAAGGAGAATGGGGGTTTTGCTCTGCCCTCCAATTTCCATCCCCCCGATGTAACGAGGACATTGCAGCACTGCCTCTTCTCACACACCTGCAGCAAGAAATGGGGTTTGGCTCGAGCTACATGAGCTCTCACAAAAAAAGCCCAATGATGATGATTAATTCACGCAAAATTTGTAACGACAGGCTCTTCTTGGGTGGGGGGGCTGCCAGAAACTCCAGCTCCAGGGCACTCCCCAGCACCGCAGCCCCCATGCAGCAGTTAAACTCACCTGCAGCCCCATGGCTGCCATGTTGATGCGTTTTCATCATCCAGTGTCAACTGTGCTGCGGATTTGTCCCAGATTTGCCTTGCCATGGCCACCTGGCCATGTGGCTGCCCCTCCATTACCTCCCTTCTTCCCTCAGCCGTCTGCGTCTGCCACAACCTGTGGCCCTGAGCAGCCCAAATGCTCCCACCAGGCTGCTCCTGGGGGGACAGGCGGGGCTGAGGACAATAGGGATGCCACAGGGGCTGTGGGGAAACAGCTCTGGGCAAAGAGGAGGGATGGCACAGTGATGAAACCAGTGCTGGGGGAGGAAGGAGCTCTCCCATTGTGCAGACGAAAAATAGATGAGAAAAAAATTATGTTGTGCCCTGCGGGGAGCAACCAGAGACTGTGGCCGGAGGGAGGATGAAGAGAGACTGCATATTTTGAAATGGCACATTTCAGGTGCCTTTTCTAGCCCAAATCTCCTCTCAGTCCGAGGAGGAAAAGTCCCTTTGGGAGGGAAAAATCCACACACACCCCGCCCGGCACCATGAGGGTGGCCAGCACTGCCTGCTTGCCTCAGCAGCACTGGCCGCCTGGGGCAGGCGCCACGGGGCCATGGTGCCACGGGGGCTCGACCCCAGCATCACGCAATGGAGAACAAGCTCCTGCAGGGAAAGGAAACACATCCCTGGCATCAGGGCAGCTGGGTCAATATTCACACTCTGGTTAAGTTTAAAACACCATCATTTTGCCCAGACGAAGATGCAGGTCCTTGTGAGAAGGTGATTTTTACAGGAAAGCAGAGGCGCTTCAGGCAGCTGTGTCTGCTGAGTTTTAATTAACAATGTCTTCCTTCCACATTCTTGTGCAATTGAGCACCACTGTGGCAGTTCCTGGGAGGGAAGCTCCCTGCACAGCCACCATACGGACACAGGAAAATGATTGATGGAGAAGGCTGTTCTGCTCCCCTTCGTCTTTGCACCGTGCCCCCAAACCCACTGAGAGATGGGACTCACTCAGTGTCACCATCAGGGACAGTTCTACCTGATCTATGATTAAATGCATTTCCAGTTCTTAACCATTGTTCAACAGTTATGATTAGTTACCTACTACCTCTAGTTTAATCATCCAGTATGTCAATTGCTGTCAACTTATTTTATTCATATGAATATACAAATGCAGATATTCACTGTACTCCTGCCACTAAATTCCCCCCGTATCCATTAAGTACCATATGCCTATAAATAAAAACTGAACAGTAGCAAATAATCACATTGCAAATAATCACAGGAACTGCTGCTCCATCAAAGTTATTGCATCCAGCACTGCCGAAAGCTCGGGCCACAGTTCAGGTCTTTGTGGCAATAGCTTTGTCTGATAAAATGGCATTGCCCTGCAGAATGATGTATGGTGACCTAACACAATTCCTCCAAGGCAGCAATGGAAACAGCGTTCCTCTTTAGGAGGATCCCCCTGTCATGGTAATGCCCCATCTCCTTAGATCGAGTTCCTAACACTTGTTTCTCTCTGCTGTGCTCCAAAGGTTGCGCAGATTTACTTTGGTTATGTACGGTAAATTTACTTGCAAATGCTTTCAAAGTTATGGCCTCGATTCTTGTCCCCTAAATACTTTTAATTAAACTCATTAACATTGCAGCATTATTTTGCGTTATGTCAGTGATTACCTCTGCTATTACTCAGGACAGCATCTTGTGTAAACCTGAGTCCCACAATTAAGAAGATAGCAACTCCTGGTCAAAAAAGACAGCCAACAATTATTTTACTCACATTCTCCACTGAATTTAAGCCCAGACATGTACCCCTGCTCATGTTAAATATCACTGTGGTTATAGTCTTTCATTCAAAGTAAGTACAAATGTCTATTATTTTAACCAATCACAGGGATCTGGCTAGAACATACAGTAACTAAGATTCTCGGTCTTGTTGTAACCTGCAACGATCACCACACTTTCCAACAGCCTGGTTTAATACTTGCTTTTACGAATTTTCCCTGCTGCTCACTAGTTAAAATAAAGAGTTCACCTGTATTAGCGGGTGCACGGTGCTCTACACACCGCCTCATCTTCTGTGGCGAGACGTAAGAAAGGGGACAAAGGAGCACATGTGCAGGACTGTACAGGGATCAAAAAGCACGCACATGGAAAAAGATACGTCCCTGTGCTGCAGCCTCCCCACTTGAGCAGCCTCTGGCAGAAAGCAGAAGAAAACACTTCACAGAGCCGTTTGCTTCTCTGCAGCGGGGGGGACCAAGACAAAGCAAAAAGAAGCAATGGAGCTATTTCTGCACTGATGAGAGTGAAAGCATGTGCCTCTCAACTAGTACTCATTGGAGGAACTTTTGGAGAAGAAACAGCAAATGTCTCCCCCTTTAAACCCACCAACCTGATCTTTACATGTTGATTTAATGGACACGAGCATAAAGGAAACAGAAATTCTGCTCTCTATATCATAAGCCCTCTGTCTGAAGAGTCCCTGTGCCTGGAGCAGCTGGCAGAGCTCCAGGGCAGCACCGCACACCATACAAGAGTATGTGCAACAAAATCCAGCAGACTCAACAAATACCGTTTGATTTAAACACTTTCCCCGACCTCTGTCCTTTCTCGCCCCACTAAGGCTTAAATGGTCGCACAATCTCAGTGCTTGTTTGGTTTGCTAAGTCCCACATGGCTTTGGACTAACCAATTACCCACAGGATCAGAGCTACCTAAAGCCCTTTTTAGAGGTCCTCAGCCAAAAAAAAAAAAAAATCACAGGTCAATTAAAATGTATGGTTATTCTATATCCCACTGCAGGTACTAATAGGAAATTGCACATTTACTCTGGTGAAATGTGCTGTAACTTCACCATGTCAGATACCTTGTTTTGTCAAGTTAACAACAGGCTTTTACATCCATGGCTTTATGACAGGAATAAAGCTCTGCTTTCAAAGGAAAGAGCTTTAGGCTGCATCATGTGTTATATGCCTCCATATGGAGAGAGTTATCAAACCCTTTTCTTAGCCATACCCAGGAAAACTCAAGAGTTGCTGTCAAGGCTGACATAACAGTCTGCTTTATCTCCTTAGTGGATGAACAGACTAAAATAGCCCTTTTCTCACTGAATGCTAACTCAGTTCTGCTTCTATATATAAGCCCATGGATTTATTGCAAATTTACTGATAAAACTAGCACCACAATAACTTCTGCAGACTACTTAGTGGGGTTTTTTTTCCTCCTTTAGAAAATTTGAATATAATCCCCCTACCCCTCATTTTAAATCTTTTTAGAAGTTGCTTTAGGAGAACAACTTTTTTTCAGTGCACTACAACATTTCCTAATTTGACAAACACCTCAGATAATAGACATGAATCGAACAATGCTAATTCAGGTAATTGGGCTGAATCTGTCTGCTAGAGATGTGAAATTAAAGTTATATATACGCTTAACTTACCAAAAGTCATTCTAATAATATCGAGCCCAAATAAACTGCCAGCTCTGTTGGCAGTGGTAATGTCTAACCGTGCCTGGCCAGGATTTGCCCTGGTGACCAGCTTGCAGAAGACAGCATACCACTGCCAGTCACACGAGCTGCGCCAGCTCCCGAACACCTTCCTGGCCTTTATGGCTTTGCCTAAAGCATTAGTAAATCTGCCTTTTTGACACGTATTCTACATAGTGTTAAGAGCTGGTAGTGCGTCTGCACACTTTCCCTCACCTATTTCCAGTTCTCCAAACTAACCTTTATGCAAATCTTTTTTAGTAACCTGAAAATTATCTTAAGGGTCTTTTCCAACCTAAATGACTCCATGAAAAAAGGAAAAAAAGGGGGTCATTTATGGTAAGCTTTCAGCAGTTTCTCTTGTACTTTCTCCCTTCTCTCTGCTGTAGTTACTGGCAGGTTCTAACTGCTTCCTCACTGTGGATGCAAGTTCAAGATCTGAGGTAATTCTGACAACAATAGACCACACCTTTCCATGGAAAGTTTCTAAGGTGCGGTAACAATTACCGTGTCTTGCGCTTGGAGGGATGGGTAATAGGTAAAATGCAGCTGGATTGGGATGTGCTATTATATAACACACCCAGCTTGAGCACCAGTTATCCAGAAATGCAAGTATGTTTTTTTCTTAAAGTTCTTCTGAGTAAGCTTTTTTTTTTCCTGCAGTATGTTAGATCAACATAGGCTTTAAATGTGAGAATCTTCCTTTAGCACTATTCAGCAACCGTTTTCCATTTCCTGGTAATTAGTAAATGCTGGCCTAGATATGCCAGAGCTAGAGCAGAACAAAGGCGAAAGAAGCCTTGGATAAAGCGAGAGAGGAGGGGTACTCCGTCTCCTTTTCTATCTCAGTGACTCTGCTCCCTTCTGTTTGAATTTGTATGTGGGTTTTAGGGGTTGTGGGTTTTTTTTTTAAGGACTTCATTTTCCCTAATACAGAAGATCATGCAATAGTATCAAATTTGCAGGCAGTTGTGCTGCCCATCACCTCCACATGCTTGCACCAGATGTAAGTCTGCACAGAAAAACCTTGGCTAGCCAGACATCTGAAGCAGATCGAAATTCAGGAGGAGGTGGGGTGGATGTTTGTGTGTCAGATCTGGTATAGTGACGCTTGCATTCTCCTTTATTACTCACGCACTGACTACCTAGAAATCACTTTTGATAATTATGCTGCTGTTCAGCTCTGGTATTTTGCTTTTACTGCTCCTCTATCTTGCTCACCGCCATTTACTGAGGTGACATTGTTTTTTAGGAAGGGCAGTTTAAAAACTGTCACAGAAGCTGAAGCAGAGCCATTCGGTAAAGTGCAAGATGTTCCCTGCCCTAAAAACATCAAGCAGAATAAAAACGAAGAACAGATCTGGCAGCATAGTTTGCATTTCACACTATTATTTGCACTGTCTGCGTGTTGGAGATGGCAAGAGAAAATAAGTCCGCTCTGAGATCTCTTTTCATTGCTCCTGAATAGTCTCATTTGTCCATACATCCAAACCTCTCATTATTCAGACACTCCCACTATTTTCACCTCCTTGCTTTGTTTGCGCGTGACAGCATGATTGAGTGCATTTCTCCTTTACCATGCAAGTAGGTGTTATGATTTATGCTTTGTTTCCTTAAATAACCTCCTACGACAGACTCCTTCTTCAAAACACAATCTCCACTGCACTTCCATTTTTTCACAGGCCCCCGATGCAGTACCATCCACATTGCCATTTCTCTAACCCCAGAGGAGAGGCAGCCTGGGGCAGAACAGAGCAGTACTTATTCAGTACTTACTGAGAGCTGTCTATCAGCCACAACCTTGACGCAAGAAGCTGATCAGGGGGCCATGGAGAGAAAGGAAGAGTTCTGTCTCCAAACTTCTTCAATCCCTGTCCTTTTTACAGAAGTGTTTGGCAGTAGAAATACTTGTCCCTCTGGAATAGAAGAGAGATCACATTTCTACCTCGGCAGCACATTTTGTGCATTTTTTAGCTCATGTCGACCTGAGCGTGAACTGGCAACTTTGTAGATTTAAGTAATAAACCCCATCCTTCAAACCAACAAATCCTTACCATTGACATCACATTTTCACCTATTGAATAGAATTAAATCATTGCACGTGTCTGCCCACAGCAATTTCAGGTTGTAAGTACTAGCGCTGATCTGTGACTTCGCTCTTTTACAAGACAAAATGACAGAAATCTTCCATGACATGGTAGAAGAATTTCCAAACCAGATAAAAAATATGTACCTTTGTAGATGAAAAAAAGTGATGATGTTACTTAGAGAAAAGCTTGACAGCTACTGCTGAAATAAAGCAGAGTAAATAGAGGAGGACCAGTGCACTGTACTTACTATTGGATACACACTTCTGGATTAGATCCTCTATTTCCCAAATACATGGGTAGTATTTACATTACAGATTAATTATACTTGGAGTGTAAATATTCTGATAACTTTGTCACTAGGGAAATACCTTTAGTTACGTTCAAACTCTTCTGTCCAGTTAATATTTCATTGTGTCCTACTGAGCAATGTTTGTCTATTAAACATCTTTCTGAATTGGTTTTGCTCTGCTTCATTATTCTTAAACAATCTCTAGAGGAAGCTCACAGGATAGGGGTTCGTCATGTCTTTCCAAATAAAAACCCCTCTCCTAAACTGTGCTGTCCTAACAGTCACAAGGTCTCCCAGCCCAGTCACGAGGTCTCCCAGCCCAGTTAGTGCGCACATGGTAAGAAACAAGAAAAATGCTGTTCTTACAAGCTTATGAACTTATAAACTAAGCATGGCCTGTCTTAATTCAAACACCCCACATCGCTTCCTAAAAGAAGCTATTCACTGCCGCAGTTAAGTGCAGAGATCTCTGTGGGAAACAGACATTGAGATAAAGTACTTCTATTTTCCTGCTCTTCACCTTTGGGTGAAGCCTCTTGACCTTCTTTGTAGGAGGCCACTTTATACTCACGCATAAAACCAGGAAAACTTCAGTTTACTCTGTTTGCCATATACAGGAGCTGTTCTATAACGTAGCCTCCTCGAAGCCCTCTTCATTCAAGGAATGAACAGAAACGGTTCTAGTAACAATGCAGAAATTTTTTCGTGACAGAAAGACCCAGCAAGTTTAAACTGCTTCATCAGCATGAGACAGCTTTTTCTCAGCTAAAACTTATGTATCCTAAGCTACCTTCATAGTTCTTGTTTGTCCTGCAAACTGGATCCTTCAGCCTATCACAAATCTGTTTTTTCAACATATAATGCCATTAATAGTTAGATACCTCTGTCCCTCACCATGAGAACTGAATTCTATGTACCACATAACATCCTGCTTGCTTCAAAAATCTAAGAGCTCCTCATCTCTGTGTTAGCTATCTTTCAATGCACTGTCATTATAAAAATGGATATGTAGTGGAAAAGGGGTTGTGTAAAAAAAGAAAAAGACCTGTCAGAAATGAAGCCCCAAGACGTAATCAGAACCCTGAAATATCTATATTTCAATGGGTTCGGTGGAGCTATAGTGAAGTAATTCTTATTATGGTAGTCAATTGTCAGAACGTATATCTGCATGTTCAGTAATGCTTCATCACACATTGTTTACACACTGTGATAGTTTATTTTTAATTTATACTTATATGAGTTTGGTCTCAGGAGGTTAGTGGTATTTTCACATATTCCTATGAGCTCTTAGTTTCATAGATGTAGTATCATGAATAGTTGTCATCACCCAAGACAGATTTAAAGCCTTCCAAGTTCTTCTTTAAAAAATTGAATAAACTTCATCTCACACCAGAGATTTCTTGGTTTTGAGTGTCTCCAATTAATTGCTGTTGCCTAGCAGATTCATAAGCTATCCAATATTTCCTGGAGAGACGCAGAGGCAGAATTCTTTCAGACAAGCACCTCTAGAAAATAACACTTGCTCACTACAGCTAAAGCTTCCCACTGATTGTGTTAACAGCTAATGTTTCTTAAATCTCGAACAGTTATGGTCTTGAAAATATTTACAACTTCTTTTACCCTCCTTCCCCCTGCCCCGCACCCCCCCACCCCCCCTAGTGTCATATGAGATCTGACTGTGTGTCACTAACTTTTTGAAATGTCCTAGATATAATTTGAAGCCAGGCAGTTTTCACATGAAATTATTTTAATGGATTTTAAAAAGTTCTTACTCCATCTACTCAATATGGTTTATGTTAACTTCACCTTTCCAAATGCCTGAATGCATGAAGCCTCCTGAAAATTTACAATGTATATACTATGAGGTGATACCTAATTTAGTTTATATTATGAAAGTCTGATCCAGCTCTCAGAAATAAATGAAAAACGTTGTGTTGACTTAATGGGAATTGGATTTGACCCTAAAAGGGTTGGACTGTGTTTACATGAACAGAAAGGAGAACATGGAATTTCTTTCAGTCTTTAAAATGAGAATGAAAATTCAGGAATCTCTTATTAGAGAGGAGAGATAAGGACATAATACCAGTGAAGTCAGCAGAGATAAACTGATATAAGCGGTTTCAGATGAATTGTACCATTCTGACAAATGATGCAAAACCATAGTAGCTGTTACAGCCTCAGGTTAAAATCAAGTCGTAAATTAAAAAGGAACATAAGAACCTATATTTAGCTCAGCATTTTCATCTTTTTCATTTTATACTTGCATTTATGATCTCATCTAGGTTTCTTACCCTTTTCCTCTTAGCAGTCATAAACCTGCTATACTCGATGCTTAGGTACTGTGTGAGCTATTACGGATTCTGCTTGGAGAATATATGTTTCAATCCCTATGGAGCACCACATCAGTACTATAACCTGGCTTTTTGTTTAACTCATGTTACAGCTTTTGGATTCTGCAAATAGTACTACCCTGAAAAAACCTTGGCCACCTCAGTAGTGGGGCAGAGGTCTTCCCATGCTCTGCATACAATATGTTGGAGTAAAACAGTATTCCTGACGTTTCTGGCGTGCCCATGCTCCCCTGGATCTTGCAGAGGGAAGTACAGCAGGTTAAAAAGCTGAATTATTCTGTGCTGTTAAGACTGCGTGTGACTGGGCACTTTGGGCTACCTGTAATTGGCTATGAAACCCTTTCCAATAGTTCCACATAGCACAGAACAAACTGAAGCTGTTACCACTCAGAGAGTGTGAAATGAGGTGGCACCCATTTGTTTCCTCCTTATCTAACAGCATTAGTCTCTAACAGGATAATTACTGTGTATCTAGATACACCCTGTAACAAAGCTCGTCTTTAGAGTGTGAATAATCATCACCAATGAAATGATGAAGCAGAATCTATTAAAGCTTCAAATACTTTTATACTTACAAAAGCCAGAGCAGTAAATTTATCCAGAATGTGGATTTTTGGAAAACCATGCTTAAAGACTAGTAGCCACCATTAGAGAAAAGAAAGTTGCGGAGACTACTGTCTGATTAGATGCTTTCTCCAGTTACTTGATCCAGTTTTGCAAGGGAAAAAGCGTATCAGACGTTAATCCCAGCTGCTCTTCGGTGGGACAGTTCCCATAACTGGAAACTACAAAGAGAGAAAAAAAATCACATGTTCATTTCAACGTTGAGGTTCTTTTTGTTAAAAAGGCTTAATTTCATTAAGCATGGAATATAAATATTAATTCTAGAAGAAAGGCAAATGAGGCGCTATTAGTAAAGACAGTGAATAAGGAAACATAGCTGAGATGGATTTGGTTAATACATGAGGAATAACAAAATAACCCAAGTAATGTTAAGTTTCCTAACACTGAGTAGTCTTATTTACATTCTACTTCTCTAATACAAACACACGTTTACCAGAAGGCAGCTATCCACTACACTGAGCAGCAAATGTATGTATTTATTTCTATAAATCTCAGCATCAGCAGCCTATGTTAAAAAGCAAAGTCCAGGTGATGTAATGTTTTGTACTTAGGGTCTGTTCCGCAGCCCACTGGAGTCAGACACAGTCTCCCACTGAGCCCCCAGCTCTAAACAGAGCCTAATTAATGGTGTTTTGTACTGGGGAGTGTTATTGCTCTCAGGTCTGTCTGCCACCCACTGAAATAGGGTATTCACCACATTTCTGTGATGAGAAAGTGAGTACCAAAATGATGGCTCAAGCTCTCTACCAGGTTTTACAGCTCTGTATTGCCAGGAGGTTGTGGAGAGCAGCAGTGACCAGGAAAGATTTGCTGCTGCCCAACTCTCAGCAGCCCAATGTCATCAAAACCCGAAGCACAGGCAAATGGCTCTGAATTCTTGCACTTGCCCTAAGGCCAGTAATGAATTTTACGCCCATGGATGTTGTGCATGGTGGAGTGATGGACCCCACCGGTGCTTCCCAGTTGTGCTGTGCCCATTCCCTCTTCAAGGGGAACAGGGTGGACAGGCTGACGCTGCTGACTGTGCAGCTCCAAGCATCTGCTGCATCTCTTGAGCAACAGCGTGCTGCCAGCTCGCAGAAGACCCAAACCTCAAATGAACTGTTAAAGGATAAATAGGGACAAGGTAAGAGTCTACATGAAACATTTGGACCTGTATTTGCAACTTCTCCATATATTTCGCTCAATGAAAATGATTTGTGAAGGGAAAGAGATAACAGCTGTTTATAAAAGTGCCAGTATTTGTTATCACTGTGAAATAAAAGCAAATCCTGAAAGAAGGAGAATTATCTGAATTATGAGAGAGGTGGTTGAACCCCACTGTGGTGACATTTAAGTTTGTAAATATTGGCGTGAAGCAAACAAGAGAATAATGCCTTTCCACACAACGCTGCTCATAACTGACATTTTCAGTCCCTATTTTAATGTCTTCTTGTCTGTTAAATAGTATTGCCACGTTAAAATATAAATTTCAAACTTGAAATGTTACAGAAATAACTCCTCACTACCTTGAGGAAAGTTGTCAACCCCAATTAACTCACCAGAACAAACCAGCTTGTCTGCTGTTATGGCTGGACTGCAAAGAAGTAAGAAGACGTTTGTACAGAGGTAAACAGATCTGGAGCAGGAGGTTACCCTTCTGGAGGAAACCGCAGGTATTATTATTATACATTCTATTTTGTCTGTGTTGTATTGAGCCCATCAACTGCTGTGCATCCAGTTTTGGGCAGTGAACGTCTGAATTTCACTAATAAGAAGCACTTTTAATATTTACTCTGCTACAACCAAAGTCAGTTTTGCATTTCAAAGGGAATCATTGTATTTATTCCATCATTAACAACCTATTTTTCAGCTGGAGACAGGCTTCGCATTTTGAAGTGTTAATCTTTAAAACTAATGTCTTCATATGGTGAGGATGTTACCTACCGATTAAAACAGGGATCCAGCTCAACTGGTCAAGTTACTTACCAGATGTCAGCGCTCATGTGCTTGATAATTCCTGCCTCCTCCATGCAAAGAAGGGGCAAGGCTTATCGGCAATTTGTAATGTTTAAATGAAGGATATTGATCCCGTGATGCGAGGAAGATCTTGTTCTTCCTCCTAACCTAGTGCAAAATTCACGTTTCACAGTCTGAAGCTGGGGTGGTCGGGCTTTGTCCCATTGACCCACTGATTCACTCAGGTGTTGAGGTAAGATAGCCAGCACGTAGCTGAGCATTTCAACATTGAAATCTCTACTGGAAAGGGTACGCTGATGCCAGATTAAGTAGCTCCCATTTAGCTTTCTCACTGAGTAATGCACCTCAAACATGAGGCTGACCAGCTCCGTCTGAGTTTTGCTGTTATGGATGACTTTCCTCAGGCTGTCACTGCCCTGAAGGTGACGTCTTTAGGGCTTAACAGAATATTTTATTTTTATATTCATTCTCAGGAAGTATTTGCACAGGACTTCACAAGCATGTTGTTTTCAGCGAAGGAGGTGTGTTTGTTTATTCTCAGATTGCTTTTGGACTTAAAGACCTTTTCCAGCTCCACAGTTACATCTGAATTACATTCCCGATGTCAAGCTTAAGCAGAACAAGCTAATTGCTAAGAGACTTCATGTACACAGAGCTACTAATTGCAATTGGAGTATACTACACAAGAAGGCTGACAGATTAAATTTTGTTATCTGGCCTCAATCAACTCACATGGACTGGGCTTGTAAACTTTATTTCTCATCATATGACTTCTCTGTATAATCCTTGGTAGTCAGCCTTGAAAGACACCAGTTATAATCTACAAGCCCTATTAAATTTTCATAAATATTATGGGTGATTTGCTGAGCGCCTGGTACTTGATGTTCTCTTTCACCTCAGAGTCATTTCCCTTGATAAACATTAATGAAACTGCAACCAAAGTTAATTGACACAATTTCCCTTTTTCATTCGGAGCGTAGTTGCTCTCGGTTTTACTCTGTTTGCACGTGCCAAGGGTTAGTTGTCTTAGAGAAGGACTTAGTCTGCCTGATAGACAAGGCTCCCTGTTAACCACAACATCTTTCCACGGGCATTTCTGTGACAGTCGCCTCCAGTCATCCAGAAGACTTTTGCCAGCCATTTTCATACTCAAGGAGAGCCTTAATCTAGTGGTGGAAAACCTTATAAAAATGGAAGCTGTTACCACTGCTACTGATGAAGAAGCCCTCCTTCCCTTTCACACAGTTCTGTAAATCCCCCCTGAAAAGATGCTTCCCAGAAAATAGATGTTTCTTTTTTAACCAGAAATAGTTAGGAGTACTTTTTTGAAAGGTACTTTTCAGAGGTTTAGTTTATCTCTCTGAGCCATGGTATCCGGAGCATCACTGCAAAGTTCGGCAACATGTCATCTCTCCTAAACAGAATTGATAGCACTGATCTCTCTAAGATTTAGTGACAATACCAGCTTCACTTGCTTAAAAATAACACCACCGATTGCTACATTCCTGAAGGTTTTTACCACATTCAATAATAAGACTTCAAAATAGGATGATAACCGGAAAATACAAATGTACTTTTGCAACACTTCACTTTGTTTATGATGGCACTATGGACACAGAATGCTTTCTGCAGACAGGCCTCCATCTTACAGATTATTTCTTCACTCAATGCCCTCTGAAAATCAGAGAGTATGTCAGCATCAGGTTATAGAAAAGCAGCCCCCAGGGCCAAAATGTGATGCTTGTAAGGCTGGAAATTCCACAGTAAAAATGTCTTAAATATACAAGTGTGCCACTTTATTCTTAGTGTAAGTTAAAAAGCATCATCATTATATTAAGAATTCCAACTGTTTTCCATTCCCTTTCGTTTTACAGGAAACTTGCCACCATGCTCCTCAACATTCCCAGGCTTCAGCTATTTCCAAAAGCTTCTCTGCAAGAATTTCCAACTTTGGTCCCTCCCATTTGCTGGGCAGTATTTCTGGTTTTGTTCTCAGCTGTAGCTGCTGGAGCCAACCTCATTGCCTTTAGTTTGCATGAGCAAGACGGTGCAGAGGTAATCAGACAAATGAACCTGTCAGGGAATGGACAGAGTCAAAGAGCATCTAAGTTCTCTCCGATCTCATCTTTCAGCTCACTGATCTCTGCAAGGCCAACTCCGCCGAGCTCCTCCTGCTATGTCAACTAAGATGTCTGGGCACCTTGCAACACTGGGCTCATCCTTTATAGGTTTATTTCCTATTTACCTATTTTTTAAATCCCACCTTTAAAGCTCTGTGTCCCTCTTATTCTTCATGGATATTTTTACCATGTAAAGAGAGGAGCAGACAGAGATAGAGTAAATGATCCCACATTATTTAGCTTGGCCTCTGCATGGACCTGCATATTTGTTTATGATTTGCAAGGTTTCTGCTTTCGTCCAGGTAGAAAAATGTTGCTAAGCAGCAGCATTGCTTTTTAAAAGGCAGAGCCAGGGCCTGATCCTGCATGGACTTGTGCATGTGCTTACTCACAGGGTTGTACCCAAGGAAGGTAACTTATACATACCCCAGAAACTAAGATATGTCTGTATATAACTCACACAGGTATGTATGTGTGTGTGTGTATGTATCTATATGTACATATAGAGATAAAAAGAAATGATGCTTGTGTTCTTGTATATATTTCTGGGTGCATCGGTAAAATTGACTTAAAACCTAGTATTTGTCCTCATAAATGTATTAATAATTACCTAAACGGTGTTGGTGGTATGAAGCTGGTCCACTGATTTTTGCCTCACAAAAATCCATCATAAAACCCTTGCCTCAGGTTTGGTTTTTCTGAGCTTCTTGCCAGACTTCAAACATAAGAGTGAAAAGCTTTGCAGAGAACCAGAGAGGTTCGTAACGTATACAAGAACTATCAAGCGACGTCTCAGCCTTTCTTACATTGTCATGCCTCTGCCATTATTTTTTACTAAAAATTACTAATTTGTTGAAATTGATGCAAATGTGTGAGATGCATGAAACTGTAAAAACATTTGGAGGTTTCCCTCATTAATCCTTTGCTGAATTTTAAGATTTGGTCTTGAACACAGCAGTCAGGATGATGCCTGCTGTCTTCTCAGCTCTTAAACCGCACCAAAAGCCTTAGAGATGAGTGCAAATATACAGATTTCATGCGCTTATCATATAAATATAATATAATATGATACATGGTTATCATAACATTTTAGATGTGCAGGTGATGTGACTACAGCAAATCCCATCTAAACTGCTGGAAAGTTATCGCTTCCATATAGGCCCTAGGACGGGTGTGCTGGACGTTAGTCCAGAGTGCTTCATACACATCACCTAATTCTCAGCATTGTTGGGTGTCCGCGTGCTGGGCCAGCACCTGGGAAGCCAGTCAAAGCACTGCAGTGGCTTTTTCAAACCCGTAAGAAGGAGTTAGATTGAGGAGAGGTGTCAGAAATTCCTCACCAGACCTCTCTTGGGATCGGCCTTGGGATCACAGCAGGACTACAGATGGACACAGGCTTTTAACTATGTTTTCAGATCACCGTGCTCTCTCTTTCTGCAACCACTGTCTCATCTTTGTGGCAAATTACACAGTCACTAGTATTAAATGACAGAAAGAGCTGAACAATTTCAAGTGTAGCCACAATGTCTGACAAGGAACAAGGTTATTTTTAAAAAAAGCTCCTGTCATGCTGTCTTTCACTGATTTTTTAATAAAAACAAGGGACTAAGAGAATGGCTGAGAAGACTGCAGCTTCTCTGTACCACTGGAGAAGTTTTGGGCATTGAACAAAGGCTGTGGCCGCAGTCTTGTCCAAACGAGCCCCTGTGTGTCATCCCAGGGACCCAGAAGAATGAGATAATGCTGATTCAGAAGAGCACAAAGAGTTCCTTTTGGAGGTACATCCAGGTCAGGTTAGATCCCTGGCACGGAAGTTGGAGCAAAATGAAACAAAGTTCAAAAGCAAACACACAAAGACCAGGTGGCTGTAATTCTGTTTGAAAGACTACAGAAAAGAGGACAAGGAAAGCTGGATTTAATCATGAGGGTTGTTTTGCTAATCCAGATGGGATCACCAACACAAGGTGCTTCAATGAGAATTTCAGTTTCACCCTGTACCTGTGTTGATTATTTCCTCAGTTTACCCAATTTCACAGGCTCCAACACTTAACTAACTATATATGAACACATTGCCATAGGAGTGGTAGCGTAGCCTCCATTTCTCATTTTTTTGCACTGCTCCTAACAGTAATTTGCTTCTACGAGGTGTTCTAGGAACCAACACTTTAACCACCCTGCTGCCTAACTTGGTCAGAGAAGCTCTAGACTGCCTGGTTATCTAAAATAGCTCTGGCAGCCCCGCAGCAGCTGTTTCACTATTGCTTAAATCAGACAATTCTAGCACCTCCGATCTGAATTTTAGACATATCTAATCATATCTATGACTCCTCCCGTACTCTAGAGCATGGTGTCAACATTAGAGGTTAAAATAACTTCACAACAGAAACTTCTTAGCATATGAAAACTTAATGTTTTGCCTAGATCTCCAGCTCTTGGGCGAACTTACTGCTGTTTCTCTTTGGTGTTGAAAAGCAAAACCTATTTCAAGTGTATTTTTAAAAAGCCAGTGGGAAGTTAAAAAGAGAAGTCATACATATGACTCACGGTCCTGGAAACAGCTGTGCTGCTTCTGGTGACAAAGGGCGTATTTTATGCCTTATGTAACTTCAGGGAAATCAATATGCAGCAAACGTACTGAGCCAGAAAGGAATTTGTCCCAAAATTTTAAAAATAATACAAGCTGTCTCATCTTTTGTCATTAAATGGGGTTTCTTTGTCCCTCCAAATGTCTCACTTTGTGCCACGTCCTGAGAAAAGGATGAGTGATTTGCAGTAGATTGGGTCACTTGAGAACAGCGTCCATCAGGACAGGATCAAAGTTAATCATTGCTGTATCACGCCTGCTTAACAACATAAAGAGGATGGTGGTCAGTAAAAAAATGCCAGAACCCCAAGCTGCACCCAGTCTAACAGCAGGCATAGTCCTGAGAGATAGAAAGTGCCATATGGCACAACTGCATCTGTACAGCAGCCACCCTCCTCCAGACTTGAGTCTCCGGAGATCTCTGTGAGCACTCTCAAAACTGCTCATTTCCGAACTACTACAGAAACCGCAGCAGGAATGTGCGCTGTCTCTCTCAGGCACAAACTCTATTGGATACCAAAAATGTTGACCATGAAGGAGTAACCTCTTCCTCGGTAGATACTTGAAATGGTTGGGTTTGTGCCTGGCTGTAGTTAGTTTCCCAGTGACCCTAATGCTGATTTATCTTATGTTTATTGTTACAATGTTCTGTTCACACACTGTTGGGTCCTGCACTACTCAAAACTAAAGCAAATACAAATATCTGAGATAGTTATTTAGCAGCCCCAGGCCTATTTATATAGTGGGTATAAGAAATGCCCTTAGGCCTGTGGTCCATCTTACCCGGGTTTCTGCCTCCAACAGTGACAACAAAAAATGCTGTTTTAGGGGAGCCCATGAGCCTGACCACTGTCTGTGGTCCCTGCTACCGCCCAGGGATGTTGGAGGACACATCTCTGCCTATTCCTTGTAGTAGCCATTATGTACCTGACACCTATGAATTTGTCTAATCCCATTTTAAATTGGCCTCCGCCACCTCCTGGGGATACAAATCCCAGAAGTTCATTATACACCATTTAAAGAAGTACTTTCTTCAATCACAGTTTTAAGTCTACCTCCTACTTGTTTCAACATATGCCCCTACTACTGAAGGGTTCAGTGAATAGCAGTTAGTCATGCACCCACCGCCTTCCTTTGTACCTATTTTGCCCTACTGATAATAAAAGAACTACCAAGTAGACACTTTCTGTTATGGCACTGCTTGTGCCTTCTCCTGGTCTTCTTAACTATCAAGCCAGTCATAGTACTGCTATCCTGACACCGTAGCCCGTTGTATGTTGGTGGTAGTAGCAAAAATAGGTGTAAGAATTGCCAGGCAGCTGCCCAATCCCATGCAATCTGTGGAATAATTCAGGTTGAAAACCACAAAAAACTCCTCAGAAAAAAACCCAACTTGTTTCTTGGCTTAGGTGATTTCATCCTTCTGTGTTTCAGCATGTCCCAGCAAATAATTGCATTGGTGTGATGGGGGGATGATAAAAAACAATGGTGAGGCCATAGGGGTTGCTCTTCCCAGCCATTTGTTTCTTCAGCTGGATTTGCAGAACTATGGCAAGCATGGTAACACGGAATGAAAGGAAACACGTCTGCCATAATTCTGTTTCATCGGAAACAGATCCAAACCCGCAGTGTATCTGATTCCCATTCAGCACGCCCAGTCCCACAGCATGAAGAGGCGGCAGAAGGTGAAGGATGCAGGACCTTGCCGCAGAGCTGACTTTCTTCAACCACAGAGATTCAGAACACGTTTTCCATATCTAGGAATAGTTCTCTTGCCACCTGATCTGTTCCTCTAGACACAGCAGCAGCTGCACACACAGCGCAAGTGGTCTGAGAGAGGAGAGCAAATGTTTCTGCATCTGTCAGTGGGTTGGTGGAGGAACAACATCTAACTTCACCAGCTGCTTCTCTGACTTAAACCCTGAGTAAGGGGGGGAAGCAGCAAGGAGCTTGGGAATGTGCAGAGGGAGTTCAGAAGTGAGTGGTGTTGAGAGGTTTGGTGATAAATGAGGGGGTTTCAGGCAGGGGAGCCAGAGGTGTGCCTGGGAAGGTGAAGGGAGACTGAAAAAAAGGGCTGTGGATAATAACAAGCTAAGCAAATCTGAAGTAAGAAGTTAAGACTGGCAAAGATGGATTCAAGAGAGTTGGTTTGTGGCTGAAGGCAGAGAAGGGTAAAGAAAAATGATGAGAGGGCTATAGCTGAAAGGAAAGATGTCACAAAGTATCAAGTAATACACCCTTCATGCGGCCTTATTGTTTGATTTGGTTTGGTTTTTTAATTCTGAAATTCGGAATTCCTGGAAAGCTTGAGAGTGTTTCCTTCTCTTACTTTCTCCACCAGACCTTCCACTATGGTCACAACATTACCCGTTCTTTCACCAATTACACCATTTCTCAGTCCCAACATTTCCTTTTTCAAAGGAGTAGCCAGGAAGCATAGGAAGATACCACAGCAACACCTGCAGCTAGCCAGTTATCTTGGCCATCAGCCTTCACTGATGATTTAAAAAAATCTTATTTTTTATCTTGGCCAAATGATTATACATCCTTCTGGACACTTCCTCCTTAAAACCGTGCTGGGTTATTCATCCTGGTAAGGTGGTCCTCTTCTAACCAGTTATATAAAAAAGGTGCATACATGCATGAGTCACTTCTTAGATTCTTCTTTGCATCACCACAGAACAGCAGCTTAAGGTGAAAGTGTTGCGATAAGACTTGGCTGATCCATATTTAACACACAATTTTCCTACGTTCTTTCTCTGTAATTTGAACCCATGACTGAGGCTTTTTGAGCCTTCTTAAGCTGTGAAATGAGGTCTTTACATCTCTTCAAGATGTTGTGACACTACAATCATTAATCTTGGTGATGGAATCAGATATTACAGTGATGAAAACTTCAAGAAAAGTAACCACAATAGAATGCCAAATAATGACGGGGAATAACCCTGATTCACTCCTAAAAAGGGAATGACTACAAAACCAAAAGGGATCCAGCTTTCACTTACAGATTTAAAACTCATTTTCCTTCTCAACATTGTGGCTGCGACTTTATAGATGGTTATGCCACTTCCTCTTTCCCGTCAAATGCATTTCGGATCTCACTCATTCATAAGCAAAAGGAAAAGATAAGACATCCCATAAAAGTACCACAAGAGTAAAGCCACTGGTGATTGTTCTCTCTAATGAAGGGTCTGTAATTTATCACCTTGGGTTTTGCCAAGTGACATAAGAGAGACAACGAAAACTACTGAAAAAATGACATTCAGAGCCAGATCAGAAATGAACAAGAGAAAAGAAGAGAAAAGAACATGTGGCAAAAATTAAGAGATGAAGATAGATTATCTGTTAATCTCTTTCCGTGGGGAAGTGCACAACATTCTCAGCTACTTTTCAGAACTTCAGGCCTCAGCGATACAAAGTCAAAACCTTTGGACTGATACAACATGAGCATGTGCTTAATTTGCTCTAGTCACTGCTAGAATTCACAGACACTGAATACACGCCGTATGTTTTGGAGCAGCTGTATGGGTTTTTTTGGTCACTGCGTAGCAGCTGAACACTGCTTGTAGGAAACCACCATTACCTTTCTCTCTTTTTCCTAAACCCCTATCATTCCTAATGCTAGAGACTTGCAGGATAATTAAAAATTTAAAACTGTAAGTAAACCGTGCTGCAATTACCCAAGTAATTTGGTTCAGATCAACCCCCTGGGCAGATGGGATGAGTGAGGTAGATGTTACTAAAGCCTCTTATTTCACACTATTACCCAAGGGGCCAGTTCTTGTTCCCTCCCACAGAGTACAAAGGTAAACATGCTTTTAACCACAATAGGAGTAGGACCTTGATGTTGACTGGTGGGGATGGCTGAAGAGCTTTGAAGCTGGAACAAAATACACATGGCTATCACACATCAGCAATTCTTTTGGCACCATAAACATTTATATATCAGCATGTTACAAACTTTTCATCTTAGGTATGATAACAAAATAACGGAGTCCTTACCGTGAGGGCAAAATTAAGATACAGAGACTGAGTTTGTTGTTTAACTTCCTCTCCTGAGTATCCTCATGTGTTAATATACGACACATATGGGTGGCAGTATGCAATGCACATATACACGTATATATTTAAAGAAATAAGCCAGTCATTTCACCGCAGTGTTTGGCCAGATAAGGACACTATTAATACCCCAGTGTAACACAAGGCAGCCTGTAGCAGTTATCATTCGCTGTGCTAAAAGGATGGAGCCAAAAAGTGAGACGTGTGACCTTATAGTGGAATTTGCAGCCCCCAGGAGAGCAGCTATACATGACACCAAGTGCACGTTACACACTCTTGTGGCACTAAGCTCATTCCCTTCGGCAGCCATCATGCTGGAATTCTAAATCCCTGCAGCCTTTTTGTCTCCTCTCAAGGCCGTGCAGTAATTCAGATCCTTGAAGGGACACTGGTGCTGCAGGAACAGTATTTCTTGCTCCAAATGCTTATGAATTCCCCCAGTGCTGCTCTATCTTCCATAAACCTTTCGGTGCCTGTCCTATTTACACTAGTGTGCATGTCTTTGAAGTGTGTGGTATTTTGATTATGCAGATTTCCTGTGGCTGCATTACAAGGTGTGGGCAACCTGAGGCTGCTTCTGTACATGAACTAGTTCTTGATTAAATCAACATGAAGGCTGACAGCTCTCAGATAAGACTGCTTTGTTCCTGGTAACTTGTATTTAAATTGAATACTCTCCTTAAGGAGAAACTCGCAGTTTCTTGTGCCCTTTTATTTTAATGGTGACTATTTCCTTAAGTATGAACAGGTCACACTACAGGTATTAAAGGTGCACATCTCCCATTTAAAATGTCAGACATTTGCTCATATTAGCATTGCAATCGGAATATACCAGCCAAGAATGAAAAAAATAAAAGCTGGAAACAGTGACCTACTCAGTTTTCAAAGGAAGCACAAGCAGAGGGGCCTCGGCATGCTCAGTTATCCTTTTAGCCCAACCATTAAAGTGAATCCCACTGCAATAGGGATTATAATAAAGTCCTTCTAGCCCCAAGCTACTGTAGCGTTCCTTACACAGCCTCTGGCCCCCATATGCCTGCCTGTGAGCCTCAGCCTCTCTAAGGCTCCACAGAGAGGAGCAAGCCACTCCACACACAGGGAAGGGAGAACAGACAACGGAGAACTGCAGAACAGAGGAGTTCCAGGCAGCAAAGGTCCAGCCCCGCAGAGATCTCAGGGAGAGCACTGGGACTGATGATGCTGGAATGACTGATGCTATGGTCAGTCCGGCACGGCTCAGCACAACCAGCTGTTAAACTCACAGACATGTCTCCAACCTGCTCTTAAATATGACCTCCACCATTTGCTTTCTGCTGCAGCTCCCTCGCTTCATTCCCTCTCAGGGATTTCGAGTCGCACCTGGAACAGCATGCCAGGCATCGGACACACACCATACGCTGCACTTGCAGAACTCCTACAAAAACTGATGAGTGCAGACTGCCCTGATTTTCATTTTATTATGTCCTCTCTAGATTCAAGAGTTGGGAAACAGTTTCTGTTAGTGCTGCCCGTTCATGCACTTTTGAGGTCTCAGGCTAATCAGACAGCTCTCTTCATGCAGTCCGCTCATCTGTGACAACAACCAACCAACCAGCTACAAAAAGCTAAGCATAACTGTAAGATAGTGATCTCCTCCCATGCATTTCTATGCTGCTGAACTAATTTACATACAGTTCCAAGGTCTTCAAACAGAACGAGGGTTATTTTTTCAGACACTGTCAAGCTGCAGCATAATACAGAGTTAGGACACAGTTATAATTTCTGTCATCTTTGGAGTAAATGATGAGTTTTTAAGATGAATTCATTGCTCTTGATCAAGAAACAGCTCATTTTTGGCTTGTTCCTGTGCCCATTTGAAAAACAACCCTAAAGGAGGCCCTAACGTTCTGCCTTCCTGCTAGTGTGGATATACAATGGGAATAGCTCTCCTTTTGCAGGCCGTAATGGCTTTTCTACGTTTTTCTTCTTCTTTTTTTTTTTTTTTTTAAATTAAGTTAGTCATAGCATTATATGGCTAAACCATACAGGCAGAGTTAACATGACTTCAGAAATAATGCTACTCTTCTGCTTGTGCAGAGATTGCAAATGCATAGTCCAACTCTTAAATCATTTTTGTTCTCATTAGCTTTAGATGTCAGCATTAATTAAAAAGGAAAAATTAAATTGAAGGGCACTAGGTTTTTCTGCAAAAGCTGAAAAAATAGCTTTGCTTGAAAAAAAGCACTGGAACAGGAGCTTTGGGCTTACTAGTATAAATCTTTGGTTATTGCCTGGAACATTTTTTGAGCTCACACTAGAACACGGCGTTTAATTCTCTTTTACTTTCCCAGAAAAGCAGATAAATCCCCACCTGGTCACTCCTGTACTCACAGCCCATACGTTATTTTAAGAGCTAACCTGTCTCGGAGATGGAGGTGACAGACAGTTTCCTCACAGCCACAGGAGTGAAAATGGTCTGCCTCGGAGGACAGACGTGATCTCCCGGTCTGTTAGGATGGTGCTGTGCCTGCTACCAATGTCATATTCTTGTGTTTCTAATTACAGTCATCACTTAATGACTAGATTAGGGATGTAAAAGTCTGCAGAACCGTACGTGACTAGCAAGCAGGAGCCTTTTCCAGCTGCAGTAGCACATCAGGAGCCACCGATTCCTCGGCACAAGAGGCAGCCACTGGGACTTACACATCACCCTTTCTTTATGTCCATGGCCCACCCTAACACAGCTTTTCTTTGGGCTAGAGGCCATCAGGTGTTTGCTTTCCAGAGATTTCCGAGTGCTACCACTCTTATTATGTTAAGAAACATTCCTGTAATTGAAGATTTTTGAATTCTTTCTCTTTAAATTTTAGTTTTTCATTAGGACCATGAGTGAAAGTAGTAATAATTTCAGGGGGTGAGGAAAAAAGGAAAAGCAAACTGGGAGCTACCAGAGTGCTGCAGAGCCAGCAAATCTATGTCATGAATGCAACACCAAGGACAAACAGTACAAAGCTCTTACTTACATGCACAGTCAGAAGCTGGCAGAAAGCTTAAGGGTCAGGAAGGCAACCGATCTGAGAGCAAACTGTTTTACAGCCTTTTATTGTAGCACTCTGAACAGGATGTTTCAGCCAAAGCACCTATTGTCCTTATGGAGGAAGAAAGACATACAGGTGTATGGAACAAGTCGGTGTTGTTTATAATGAACAAGGAGAATATATTTGCAAATATCGCCACGCAGCCCCCATAAATCAATACAGCTGGAAAGCAGGGGAGGCTTCATTTCCAACTAGGCCTCCAGTCCAAAGGGACTAGTCATGAAAATCCAGGTAACAAGCCTTTTTTAAAAGGCTAATTCCTCACCCAGCCCTTGGGAAGCTCCTGAACATGCACAGTCCAAAGAAGCAGACTTTAAGCAAGTCTCCTTAATACACCCCACGACATTTGCTGGGGAATCAGATTTGAATATTAAATGTTGATTTCTTTGCTCAGAGAAAGGTGACAGGACAGACGCTGCTTGGTGAACATTATTATGCAGCGTGGTGTTACATCTGAGTTAAATACCGTGACGGCTGTACCATGCCAAGCAAAAATAACTTGTGACGTAAATAAAGGTAGTATCTCGATGCATGGAATGGATCTCCTGACAGCTGCCTGGTGAGAATTGTCTGGAAAGAGCTATAAAAGCTGTAATTTTTCAAAAAATGTAGCTATTTTCTTCTCTATGCAAGATATTTTTGCAGCTGGGAGCTCCCATGACATTTCACCCTAAAAGCCGTGTTTTTGAGATGGCAGGATTGACCCTTCAAGGACAGGTAGTCAGAAGAAGGGATTTTTTTTTTAAGACATTAACTAGCAGCTCTGTCAGAATCCTCTGTATGTCTCCTATGGACTTAATCCAATGGAATTAATTAAAACAACTTCTGTTTGCTTAATGGAAATGAGACAAGACATAATTTCTAACTGTGGTGTGGAAGACAGCCTGGTTTTCTGTCCAACACAAAACATTTGAAACCAAGGAAAGTCACTGGTGGAAGAACGGCATCTCCTGAGATGACGAAGGAAAGATGTTTACACTGTTTAAGAAAGATTAACAGAGACTTGATAGAGAACCTGCCTGTAAAATTTAAGGCCACAGCTATAAAAAACTGGGCCTTTTAATACTTTTTCATACTGCGTCTAAATATCCTACAATTTTTCTTTGCTCCTAAGTAAAGAATTCATCCAAGATGATCACTGCTCTGCCTGAGAACAGGGGAAGGAAAGGAGACAAACTGCCCTCCTGGAGTAGCTGTTACCAGCCAGCCAGATGGCAAATGATGTGCCAGAATTTACAGGGAAGAGTCCAACACAGATCATTAATTCCAACACAGCCTCTGCACCCCCAACACCATGAAAATGTTGCTGCTGGGGACTTTGAGAGCCAAGGCACCAACAAAACGTGTTCCATACAAGGATTTCTGCAGCCATAAGGAATTATCAAAAACCCTTCCAAAATGCAGCAAGGAAAAGCTATGGAACAAGTAGACTGGTATATGTGATAATTATGGAAGACTCAAGTAACCTTCAATGGCAATACATGTCTATGTGTATTTTAAACACACACATAATAAATGATGTTTTACTAAACTGTATTCGGTTTCACAAAACATTTGGTTCATTCATAAAAATAATTTTCTCTTTAAAAGAAAACCATGGACCAGACCCTTGCCTGGTAGCATACCTCGCTCAGGTCGTGTATTTCACTAATCTGCATCGAAAGTGATGCTGGATTTAAAGACACCATGTAGAGCAGCTTACATGAAAAAAATCTTGTTCTTGCTTCTAGGACTAACGTATTTTTTCTACACTTTCTCCATTCTTAGTGCAGCAATCTAAGCCACACATTTTGCTCTCACCAACCACAGCGTTTTCCCCTCTCAGGTGATCTTCACGACCAAGCTTCAGTGGAAGCTGAGTTTAATGTTACAGCATTGAGACCTTGCAATATCCAGAGGTAACAAATTCAGCCTTTCCTTTAGGCAGCTCATTAGACGAGAAATCTGGAGGCCCTTGTAGCGAGACAGGGACTAGCAGAAGAGCCATGTCAGAGTCAGGGACACCTAAAAACTGCCTGACTTAGATGTAACACACTGTCTGGAAGAAAAACAAGAGGGCTTCCCGGGAAAGGGCTTTCCTTTCAGTAATTAGGAAAAACTGTATGGTGTTTTAAAGATGTAAACTAACTTCATGTTGATTACAAAGCAAGAAGCAGAGAAAAGACCCCTTTTTTAATGGGAGGTGAGTTTGGGTGATCAGAATGCACTGGTCTAGAGGAGACCCTGCCTGAGCTCCCAGCCTAACCATGGGATCTACAGGAAAAGTACTGGAAATACCCAGCTGTTAATTCTGTGCTGCTGGGAAGATGCGATGCCTGTGCTTTTGATGCCACTTGTAGAGGCTGATAATGAAAATTGATAGTGATTCATAAAGACATCTCCTTTCCTAAGAATACTGGAACAGCAGCTTGCGTAATCCAGAGATTTACTTAATTAAGGAACATCCCCAGCACTGTTTTATTTGATCACAGTTCCTGTCTGTCTTCACCTCCCTCTCCCT
Organism: Bucorvus abyssinicus; assembly: GCA_009769605.1. NCBI lineage: Eukaryota > Metazoa > Chordata > Aves > Bucerotiformes > Bucorvidae > Bucorvus > Bucorvus abyssinicus. Next base: position 8,576,936 of record CM020034.1, on the reverse strand, counting down.
CAGTGTTTTCACACAGTGCCTTTGATTAGCAAGGCCTTAATGAGAAGCTTCATTCAAAAAGAAAGCAGAGAGTGGGAAGGTAGGCACTGAGGTGTGGCTGGTGATTTAAAGATTGAAAGGAGGAGGAAGTGGAAACCCATCAGAGAGAGGGGAGAAGCTGAGATGCTCCTGTTTGCTGCCAGCAAAATGAGAAGCTGAAGAGAGGGCCCAGCGCAGCACGAGCACTGTGTTTTCCTTTATGTCTCTAGAGACAGAGGGATTCACCTAGGTGAGGAATTGTAGGGCTCTGGGCAACCTCCTCTAGTTCCAGATGTTCCTGCTCTCTGCAGGGGGGTTGGACTAGGTGACCTTGAAAGGTCCCTTCCCACCCAAAACATTCTGTGATTCTACAAACATACCTATAGATTAATACCTCTGCTCACTTCTGATGAGACCATAATTTTCAGCATTCTGAAGCATTTCCCGCTTGAAACCTCAGAATCATCCAACTTCAGTGTTTTGAAATACACTTCCCCACCAAGATTCTTGAAGAATGTTAGAGAAATGAGTAAATATTATATATGTCATACACATCTGACAGTCAAGACACTGAAGCTGTGTCTAACATCACCTCCCACACGTTTCCTAGTTTTTGACCAAAGCAGCCTCTGAATCAGGAGAAAGCACGCAGGGAACTAGCACGGGGAAATATATTACTGCCTTCCAGGTGACCTTCGCGTTTTAAATCAGGAAGCCAGCAAGGACCTCAGACTTCATCCCATCCCGTGATTTATTTATGAAGATACTGCAGCAGCATTTGGCGCCCCAGCCATGAATCAGAAACCCACCATGCAAACACATACAGTGAGACAAGACTTCAGACACCCTGTATTTATCAGCAGGCATGTATTAAAACCACTTTGACTAGAAGATAGGATTTATCGTGAGAAGAGCAGGGGCCATTTCTCATCCAGGTGGGAAAATGTCTTTCCTAGAGCGACTCAGGGGTGCTGGAGCCAGGGGGGGACGGAGCGCAGCCTCGACAGGCTGCCAGGGACAGTTTTCAGCATTAAATATGGTACTTTTTCGTTAAGTAGATATGACACCGTGAACTACAGATCCGAGCAATGAGAGGAAGTCATCGCGGAGAAGAAACGGGAACACCAGGTTTGAAAATAAAATTACTGAACCAGGTGGGCTTGTGGCCGAGAGCTGCGAGTAACTCGTGGAAAAGCGGCCCAGCGTGGCACGGGAGGATCAGCCCCAGCCTCTCCGTCCCCTCACCGCCCCGAGTACCTCTGCTCGCGGCTGCTTTTCCCGCCCCGGGGCCGCCGCTCCCTCTGGCTGCAGGCCAAGGCCTGAGGCCCCCTCCCGCCCCCGGCACCTTCCGTCCGCCCCGGGAGCGCAGGGCGGAGCGCGGCCGGACTCGTTTCTCGGCGGAGCGCCGCCGGCCCTCCCAGCGCCGCCTCCCGCCCGCCCCGCCGGAGGCGGAGGGTTACGGGACGCGGTGCCGCGCCCGCGCAGGCGGTGTGGGGTTCTCTAGCGGCCGCCGCGGATGTGTTGGCGCCCTGTCTCCGCTCCGGTTCTCTCCCGCCGCCCCCCCTCCTCCCTCAGCCTCGCCCCGTCGCTTCGCCTCTCCGCCTCATCTCGCTGTCCCTGCGCCCTCCGCTCCCTCTGCCCGGCGCGCTGGGGCTGCGTCTGCTCGTTGGCTTCTCCCTCAGCCTGGAGGCTCCCAATATGAACAGCTTCGTCTGCGCTGAGAGGCACGAGGTACGGCGGGGCGGCGGCGGGCCCCAGCGGGACGTTCCGGGCAGCCCATGCCGGCTGTGAGGGGAAGGGCAGCAACGTGGAGGGGGGAGGTTGTGGATCAGCGACCATGAGGTTGGGGACTGCCGGGCGCAGCGCCGCCCCGGCCCCGCCGTTCTTTGTTCCCTGCTCGGCGCTGGCGCAGGGGGGTGGCAGCGGCCCGGGGCTGCTGGCGGGCGGGCTGGGCCCCGCGGCGCCGGCGGCCCGGCTTGCCGCACCGCGCTCTCCCCGTGCCCTCGGCTGGAGGAACCGGAGCCGCTCCGGCTCCGCGGCTTTTCGTGGCTGGCTTAGGGGCGGTTTCTCAAAGGCCGGCCCGATCCCGAAGTGACCGCGCTCGTCGAGGCGAAGCTGTGTAAAGGGCCTGGATGGCCTGAGAGGTTGGTTTCCTCATGGCTGCCGGCCCTCGTCCCGCGGGGGTTCCCGGGGCTGTGGGCGGGTGGGCGGCGCTGACGTGGCCCCTCATGGGCAGCAGCGGCTGGTGACAATGTCGTGTAGACCCCAGCCCAGAAAACTGGATGTTTTGTCCCCACACCGGGTGGGTATTGTTCCAAGGTCAGGCGTTGCCTGCGCGCCTTTCCAAGCGCCACGCTGTAATTGCGTGGGGGCACCTTTCTTAAACCCTTTGTAGTAAGTGGGGGAAAAGGAGAAGCACAGAAATCCTGGTCTTTGGAGCGAAGCAAATAGCCCTTTTGGGCTAAGGAACATGTGCTAACAGCTGGTTGCCAGTGTTGTGACCCTCCCTCTCACCTATACCAGTTCTAGGAAATAGGAGATAATACAGTGAAAACAGTGGCTGTCAGTCCACATTAGTGCTTCTGGAGAAAGGGCATGAGTACGAATGACCAGAAGGGTTTTTGAGGGGAAGGGGAAGTACAATATTTTCTGGCTGCATGCACAAATTTCCAGCAGCTTTTTACCATTTTTCTGAGGTGCTTTGAGGTAGAAAATATCTTTGCATTAGCAGTTTCACTGTTCCTTCACCCGGGATTCCCAGGGACATAGAGTCTGAACTGGTTACAATTTCATACAGGGTGGAAAAATGTTGACAAAGTGAGAGGCGAGGCATCCGAGTTACTTAGGAGAGGGATAACAAGGCTGAGCAGTGGAAATTCGGTATCATGTCGCTGTCTTTTTTTTGTTGTGGTTCATGAAGGATTATTTTTGTATTATTATTTTTGTGATGGGTGTGTAGGTGCCACATTTATTCTCTTCTGTCAGGGATCAACAAAATATGAAGCCAAGCAGTATGTGGTGCTTTGATGGTGAGATTGGTTTAATTTTAGATAGCAGATTTTGTAGCCACAAGCCTAACTCCTGGAGCACAGGATGCAACAGCCGGGGAATACTCCCCTCTTAGGAAATGGTACTTTAGCTACTATGAATAGGCCTAATTTTGTTCTCCTCAGCTTGAGTTCTTAAGGAGCAGGAGATGGTAAGAAAAGCAAAAACTACCTAGAATGGGAGGTGGGAAACGGTGACGACACACAGACAAAAAAACCCACCAGTTTGCTGGTTGTGTGACCACTGTTTGAAGATCTGTGCGAATTGTGTTAGTAGCAAAAAGAAACCTATATGGAGGGGGAAAAAAAAACCGGAAGGAGCTCAGATTTCAGGTTTGTTAGTGCATGTGAGGCAGAAGGTAGAAAAAGAGGTAAAGACTACGACAACAACAAAAAGTGTAACATGGAAAAGGAGAAGTGGCACCGCAGAACCAGTAAGGAAGGGGTATGTAATGACTAGTGCTAGGACTCAGTGAAACAGTCTCTCAGAAGCATGGGGAGACAGTGCTGGGAGTAAGTACTACATGGGCAGCTGGTGTGCTACAGCCAAGAGTTGTAGTCGAAAGGGTGGTAACATTTCAGCATAAAACCTACTTCTCATAAATTTAAGTCAAACACACATTTACGTAGTTAGAAAGAGCTCTCTGGGCTTGCTCGCTGTAGAGGTCAGTCTGAGTTTTACACGTTCTTGGACTGTGTGTGGAAAACGTGCATAGTACTGTTTCCTTCCCCTTCAGTTCTTAACCAGTGGTAACAACTATGCTCTTCCTCTCCTCACAGTTGTGGGGTGAGCGCAACTGAAGTCAATTTGCAGTCAAATAGAACGATAGTTATCAACGAGGCTAAGCCTTTAGTGGAAAACAACTGAAGAGTGAATATACAAGCTGAAATTGATATAAATTCTATGAATCTCATTTTAAATTAATGGAGTAAGGAAGTTGAGCCTTTTTTGTGGTGTACAGTATGTTGATACATATCTTGGTCTGTGATGGTTTGCCAAAATGCAAACTCAGAAATGAATGATCATGTGTTTTTACAACAAATAAATTTTAATGTAGGAAAGAAAAAGTTTGAGGGCACCTGGTTTTATCTTCTGATAAAAAAGGTAATGGACTACGAGTGGTGGTAGGTGTGACCTACATTTCTTCAGAACTGGGCTGTGAAAAGCCAGGAAGCTCAATAGCAAATAAAAAGCACCAACTGTGGTTGCACTGTATCAACAAGTGTCAACCAAGTGTCCCTCATTATATCAACAAGTATCAATTTCTAATAAAAAAATTTAAAACTGTCTCCCCAAGTTAGTGTTCTACTTGTCGAAAAGGTTATACCCTAATCTGACAATAAAGTTTGTGCAAAACTGGCACAAATTGGACCCTTTTTACTTTTTTCATGCAATGCTGTACGTAGGAAGTACAAATGGGCTATACCAAAGATGAGAGTCCTCATGTGAGAGGGAACATAAATGCTACCTGTGGTGTAATGTCTTTTGCCTCAGTCCATGGCTCTGGGACCTGTTGTCTTGGTACTTCACCTGAGGCCACAGCTCGTACGTCCTCTGCAGTGGAGGGTTATCATTGTTAGGTGAATCTTCTGAAATGCACCTTCAAATATATGTGCAGTGAAATGGAAAGATGAGTTAAAGGGAGGAAACTTCTTTTCTGGAAGTGGGTTATGTGCGGCTAAATTATGTCTTGAGTGTATTACGAGCTGTGACTCTTTCATGGACCAGTGGTATGTCTGTGTAGCAAACAAAAATCTCACTCTGTGCAGGACAGTAAGTGGTTAGAAAAGACAGTTATTAGAACACAGTTATGTTGAAATGGAACAACCAGCAGACATTTGGGTACTGGCATTCCTCTCCTTGGGTACAGCTGTATGACTGGAATGAACGTGCTGATGTGAATGCTTCACAGGGTCTGGGCTGCCCCAGTCCTCTGCAGAATCAGACCTGGCATGACTGACTCTTGGTCGAAGGTGGTGTCTCCAGATTCAGCACCAGTGTCAACCTTTAATATTGAAACTAGAAACTCTGGAAATCCACAGCCTATATATCACTCTTACTTTTTGCTTCGCTTTAGAAATAAGTGCAGCAAATAGGCCTGCTCTCAAGTCTTGCATTTTCTCAAATGGAGTGTGTTGTTCCCATTCTGGAATGGTAATTCTGTGGCTTTAACATGCTTAAATAAGTGCATTTTGATGGAGCTTGAAAGTAATCATTTCAGAGGCATGAGTCTTCATCCTTTACCTGGCTGACAGTGATCAGTGAATATCCCACTTTGTTTAAAAAGTTCAATGTCCTGGAAAATTATAAAAAGAGCCGCTGACAGTTCTTGATGTTGTGGGCTAGAAAGGAGTCTTAAGTACGTGGGGGGGGACAGGTAATTACAAAGTTATTTAGATGCTTAAAATAACAGAAGAAAGAAACTTGCTTGCAGTACGTGTTTATAACCTTTAATGCAGAAAATGCAGCATTCTTGGCTTTGCATTGAATTTTGGCTGGTTGATTGGCTTTTGATCTGGCAGGAGGATACCAAATCAAAAAGGCAGCAGAAAGTAATGAGTATGCTTGTGCTATTCAGTGCCATTTTGAGGAGTGATATTCACCATGGTTCACACACAACAGTATTGAAACTTTGTGGCAATAGTTCAGACCTTCTTCAAATTTCTAGATCTTCAGCTTGGACCATACTATGAGGTGCATGAACGCAAAGTGTGTGGTTTTGCCCTCGTGCACAAAGGAAGACTTCAAAAGACAAATCTTCCATTTTCGATCCAGAATTATTTTGGAAGTCCTTTGTAGGTCTTGAAGGTTGTAAGCAGGTACATCAGGCAAAGTTAGAACTTGAAATAAAGTTCTTCTGTTACAGCAGGACGTGACAAAGCATGCCCAGAGATGTGAACTGAGCAAGGATGATTCTGGAATTTAGCTGAAATTGTTTGAATAGTTGTGGTGTAACTCAAAGTCTCCCCGGAGCCTCAGTACTGGTAATTAACAGCAATCCCAATGAGTATCGAACGGGGGAATGCATAATGTGATAGACGAGCAGACCAGTAGCAGGTTTGTCTGAGCTGCGGTAGCAACATATTTTTAATTTACTTTGGTAATCACAGACCTCTACTCATTTAACAACAGAACTTTTGAGAGATCTGGCAGTCGAGAAGAAACTGGTTTAAAACCAGTGTGAGCAAGGTCGGTAACCTGATATGCAACATGTCGCTTTCTGCTCAGAATCCAGCAAGTGGTGACTGGGTTGGTCCAGGCCTTTTCACCAGGGTGGTCTGATGCTGTACTTACCACCCAGTGCCACTCCTGTCCCCCTTCACTGTCCTTTGGAGGTGCCTGCTGTGGTTTGCATTTGGCAGGGTCATGTCTGGATAATTCCTGCCACAGAAATGGGAGGTTTGAAATGGGAAATGATCAAGTCTCTTGGTGATAATTCTCATGTACATTCATGTACATTCGTGGATAGTCTTGGCGAAGCAAAACTTCTAATATATTCTTATAACTTTCTTTATGAGTTAATTCATTGCGTCACTTGTTTTGAAATAATACCTCTGCATCTTCGAACCACAAAGTGTTTCAGCTGGAAGTGTGGGCATCAGACTGTTTGCTTCTGGTTTTGAGAAGCTCTGGTTTCAGATTCAGGGGTGGTGTTACAGTCTCCTTCTTTCCTTCGGTACGTGTTTGTGTCTGTCTTAGTAGCCAAACTTAATTAACGTTAATTCTTTTTATGTGGTTATCTGCTGGGTGAAATGTTCAGTCTGCAGGGTTGCAAGAAGCTGTGAGGGATGGAAACGCTTTTGCCACAGAGCTGGTACAGTGTAGAATAATGCCCCCTGCTGCTCTTGCAAGTCAGCCTTTGCTCGGGCTGCTCATCTACTGAGAGACCACGGGAGGTGCTGCTTCTGCCAGAGCAATCCCATGTGTAAGGCTGGCCAGGCGGTCAGGCCACGCAGCTCTCTTGCCTACAGCATCAGTGACTTCTAATTTTTGACGAGGAGAAACGAGCTGGCACCTATTTTTAGGAAACCCGATTCCCACTGTGGCATTTAATCTGCAGATACAAATATAGTTTTGGAACTGCAGTGGGGAACTCAAGTGGATGAAGTGATCAGTGTTCTCCTGAGGTGGCATCAGGGTTGTGGAAAGTTCCAGAGTGGGTGTTTGTTGCCTGTTCCCTCCCTGCTGCAGCTCCTCCTCCTTTTCTCCCCTCCCCAAAAAAGCCTGGCATAAACAGCCCACCTACATGCAGAATCCCAATAAAGCTACTCCAGAGCCTGCAGTGCAGAATTTGACCAGAATTGAACGGATTCTGTTCGCAGGGTAGCAAAGAGACTTTTTGACAGTTATCATTGAAATAGCAATTTCTGACTTTATAATTTTTTTTTAAGTCCTGGGGACTGGAGACATGCCCAGTCATTTCAGACATCTCCTCAGTCCATCTTCAGTCCATTTTAGGCATTCAGTAGAAGAAGGATATAAGTAGATGAGTATGGGAAAAGCAAAAGGTACGAGGCATGTGGATTGGTTTCTGTTTTAAAATGTAGATGTTTTTGTTGTGTTGTGTAAATGTTATCTGCTTGTGTAAGCAAGCAGTAATGGTCTAGATATAGGAAGTGCTGAAGGCTGGAGTTGGTATGGAATTGCCTAAAAATGGGATTCAGCAGCTCTAGTTTTTTTCCTAAGCACTAATTTATCCACTGTTGTGTCTCTGTGGGTATAAAAATTGATGGGGTTGAATTCTTGTTAGCCACGAGAATATATTTGTGCCAGTTTGGAATTTTTCAGGCTAGTTTTCTTTTGTGAAGAAAATCTTGTTTGTTTGAGTCAGGAACTTCTAACATTGAGACACTATTAAAGTTTCACCTGAAAAATACATGGTAGTACTATTATTGTCCTCACTCGGTAACTTCTCCTTGATTGCAGGTTATGATGCATGATTACCACAGAAGAAATTCATGTCTATAGCTCTTAAGGACTTTATTACATCATCTTCAAGCCTGATAGTTTTGGAATCCGTATTGCAGCTGCAAAGAGACGTCAGCTTCTGCATTTCATCAAATATCTTCCCTGTCAGGAGATACCAAAACCCAAGTGCTCTGTTTTAACACAGCGATACCATTGGATTAATTGAAGATCTCCCAGTTACAAGTTCACAGTCATACATTTGCAGGTAAGTGATACCGTGAGCCGCGTATACAGCGGTTAGTACTTTTGGTGAAATTCTACGCCTTTAAAACTTTGCTGTCCTTTTTTAATAAAAGCCAGCAAATGAAAGTGTACTCAGATGGATAATGATCTTTGTAAGTAAAAGTATTGTTGTCAGTTTAGGGGCAGATGCTTTCAGCAGTAAGTGAATTTAAAACAGATTAAGACTAGAATTATTTTGTGGTGTGCCTGCTATTTTTATTCCTATCCACTTTTTCTTTTGGGGTTTTTTTCTTGTTTAGACTGTTCTTCAGAATTTTGATAAACTTCAGCAGGTAACATTAGTAGTATCCCACATATTTGTTCCTCTGAAATGGTAGAAGCAGCAGCGGAAACTTAGAAACTTTATTTATTTTAAACTATTATTTCAAATTCATTAGGCCACCTCAGGGTCATATTTTAGTATTCTTAATTAGCTTCCTATTTGGAAAGTGGACTTTTCCTAAAAGAGATTAACTAAAAAAAGAAGCAATTAAATGAGCTACCAAACAGCTTCCAAATTCAGCAATTAGTTTCCAGAAGCTGTTTTTCCAGTCTTGGTCCAGTTCACCTGGTATGTCTGTGTATGGGCAAGATCTTCAGGGGAAGTTGTTTTAGCTTTGTGATGACTTAAAATACATGGTTGTTGTTCAGAATGTATTTAATTCTGTCTGTTTTGTTGGTGCTAATTCTCTTTCATGGCTTACAGCTACTGTAAGATACTTAGAACTAAGTCCTTACTCATAAAATTAAACAAAAAATCATTTCTATAGCTATTATACTTAACTAGTGACTTCAAATTCTCCTTGTTATTTTTTCAGTGTGGCTGCTTTTTGGGTCTGTGCTAAAAATGAAGCTCACCAATATGACAGATTTCATGCAGCAAGCAGAAAGTAGTGATGAATCTACCAAATGCAATCTTTGTTGAGGGGAATGAAGCTTCTTGTGGTTTCCAGCGTGCTCCCACGGGGCTGGCACAGGCTTAGCGTGTAGTTGGGAAGTTGGTACACATTGAAGTGATGTGGATAAGTTCAAAGTTGTGGCCTCAGTCTCTGAAAATCATGAATCCAGCTAACCCCAAGGATTGTTGTCAGCGCGTGCCCAGCAGCAGTAGTGCTCTTTGAGGCTTTTTTCTGAGATGGATTTTTGTTTTTTTAAATTTCCCAGGAGTGTTTGCAAACAGTGTATTAATAGTACTTCTATACTGAAGCAAAATGTTGGATCTCTAAACTTTATACATTCTGTTTTCAGCCAGACCAACACCAAAATGATTCCTAATGGGTATCTGATGTTTGAAGATGAAAACTTCATCGAGTCATCTGTTGCCAAACTAAATGCCTTACGTAAAAGTGGTCAGTTCTGCGATGTCCGTCTCCAGGTACCTTTTTTCTGTCCGAGCATGGTTGAATGGGTGGGGGTTTTGTTACCCTCTGTAATGCTGTGTGTCTCCTTGATTGTGAGGCATGAGATTCTATAATCTAATTTGCATACTTAATTAAAAAATCAGCATTACTTTGAGAGAAGTGACACAAACGTTTCTTTCAGCTGATGTAAACTGGAGTCTAGTGATTGGAAAAATTGAACAGTGGCATTCATCTGGGTAGGCTTTTATACAATTACAATACAAACATACTTTAAAAAAAATTCTTACAGCTCGTGGGTTTCTGATTTGTGTTTTAAATAAAGGTATGTGGACATGAGATGTTGGCACACCGAGCCGTGCTGGCTTGCTGCAGTCCCTACCTGTTTGAAATCTTCAACAGTGACAGTGATTCTCATGGAATTTCCCATGTTAAGTTTGATGATCTCAATCCGGAAGCTGTTGAAGTTCTGTTGAACTATGCCTATACTGCTCAGTAAGTAGTTTTCAGAGAAACTAGAGAACTAGAAATTAATTTACAAAATCAAACCAATAAAGATATATCTTTCTTTAATAGGTTGAAAGCTGATAAAGAACTGGTTAAAGATGTATACTCTGCAGCGAAGAAGTTGAAAATGGAGAGAGTTAAGCAGGTACAGTTCTCATTGTGCTTTCTCAGGCTGACAGCATTATGCTTTTTGGTGTTAATGAGACAAAAAATGCTGATCCTGTGGAAAAAGCGCTGAGCGGATAAGATCCTGTAGATATTTGTTAGCACAGTATTGATTTCAGTGACATCGGTATGTATTGCTTCCGCTTGTGTTAGCTCTCTGCTGCAGGGGTCTCTGCAGTTAAGGTTTGTAGTTGTGCACCTGCTTAAGCAAAACAGCTTCTGAATCAGAACTGGTTACTTGCCAGCTCATGGTAAGTTACCAGTTCGTGGCAGCAGTGGTTGTGTTGGGGGGCATAGTTAATGTGGAAAAAAGAAAAATCCAATGCTTCTGAATGTGACTTTGGTAGTGCTTGACTTTAGAAATACTTTTGCTGCAGATGGGGATACCTTTGATGGGGGAGTTGGGGTTCTGTCTTCACTTGGTTGCAGATACGTGGTTCTGAACAGACATTCAGTAGAAAAGCCCTGGGGTCAGTGTACACGAGTAGCTGTCAAAGGCGTACGGCTTTGTCTTTTTATATATCTGTATTCCTGTGGAAGGCAACATTTTGTGTACAGCTGTAGCATGGAGAGGGGATGACAACAGTCACTGTGCTGCAGTTAGAAAATAGCTGTTGCTCTGTGCTGGGATGGATAGTTCAAACGTATAAAAATCTATCTTGTCTACTTGTAAACTGAGATGCAGCCTTTTTTCTTAAAAGGTTTGTGGTGACTATTTGCTCTCCAAGATGGATGTTCAGAGCTGCATCTCCTACCGAAACTTTGCAAGTTGCATGGGAGACTTGCGTTTGTTGAACAAGATTGACAGCTACATTCAGGAACATCTTTTACAGATTTCAGAACAGGAGGAATTTCTCAAACTTCCACGGTTAAAGGTTAGCTTAAGTTTGTAGGCTTCCTTCTGGTACGTGATTTCCAAACAGCAACCGTTAGGCTTCCTTTTGGGGAGAAGGAAAACTCGGTGTACTGAGTTCTACCAGCAAGGTGAAAATTCTGGGTCTGTATCGTATTCGTACTGCTGTGAACCTTAATGGTGGGGCATACCTGTACCATCCTTTCTCAGCGTGAAAGAGAACTGCGTGTGTACTTTGGTCTGCTTCCTAGTTTTGGAAGCAAAGGCCGAAAGCTCCTTGTAGGTGGTGTTTTCTAGCTCTGGTAAAGTGAGAGTAAACTCTCTACATAATGTACAGTATGTTACAAATACAAGCCTAGTGCCTATAGAGTAAATCTTCCTTCTCTCTTCTAATTCAAGCTTGAAGTAATGCTGGAAGACAATGTTGGCCTACCCAGCAATGGCAAATTGTACACAAAGGTAATCAACTGGGTACAGCGCAGCATCTGGGAGAATGGAGACAGTCTGGAAGAGCTCATGGAAGAGGTTAGTCTTCAAGAAAATGGGGTTAAACATTGTTTTGGATTTTTTTTTTTTTTTTAAAGTCAATATGAAGGATGATCCCTTTTTAAGTTTTTTTATTTCTTTCACTTTTTTAACTGTGACCCTAAAGAATTTAAATTTTACTGTAGGTACCCCTAAGCTGAGAAACTGGGGGGGTGTCCAGGTGAGCTGAATGAACTGTTCAGTCTGGTCTTCTGCTTTGCTTTTTTGCTCACTACGTGCTGTAGTCACCTCAAAGTGGCGTGTACCCTGCTTTAGAATTGGGGAGGTGGTACTGAAACTTGCCATAGATTCTTGATGTTTTCCTTTGCAGGTTTTGCTTGTAAATGCAAAGTAGGTAAAAGCTTCTAATGGTTGTTCCTCCCCGTTGGTTTATCTCCCCATAGGTTTATTAACAAAACTAGGATACCAAGGCTGAAGAACCAAGAAGAAACCTCAAGTGTATTGACACGTACAGAAGCAGCAGTCCTGCCCCAGTTCTCCTAAGAAAATCCGCTGTGGGCAGAGAACGATGATGATGATTTAATGGTGTTTACTTACTTCTTTACAGGATACATTATTTTCAAAGATGTGTGTTATTAAATGGCTTTACTCATGAATACTAATACTAGATGTAGCCTGGGCAGTGTTTATTGGACAAATTAGTGGGGAGTCTAAATTTTTAATTGGCTGGAGAAAACGGACTTTACAAAAACACATGAAACATCAAAATTTTCCAAGTTTGTTATTACAAGCACAATTGATCTTCAGAAACACTTGTATAGGCAAAAATACATGTTGATACTGTCGTATATTCTCAAGTGTATATTTCCTTTTGGAAAGGCTCATTTTGAAAGCTTTGATGATGTTGAAATTCGGATGCATTTCATTGCAACAGTTGCATCTGATGTTTAGTTGTGGACAACAGTTTCCTCCAGAAGTTAAATTTATGTTGTCTTCCCTCATTCCCATACATCTCTTTTAGAGTCCACTGTTGGCTTCTCTTAACTTTTTTTGATGGAGATAAATGTGTGTATTTTTCAAAGCAGAAAACTTGTTTGCGGGGATAAGGAATATGCTTGCATGGGATTGTGAATTTGTGTAATTCTGCAAATTAATGTGCCTCTTGCTTGTCTGATGTTTCTGTGCTGGAAAAACAGCAGAAGTCCGTGGAACATGAAGATTTCTCTCAAGCTGAGAATGTAAGGAACCCTCCTCCCGTGTTTGAAGATTGCCACCATGACATCTGCTTCCTTTTAGTTTTGTCATTCTGCTAGATTGAGATGAGATGACGAGAAGTATGCTGGCGACTGCCTTTTGTAATCTGCCTGTAGCTGAGTAGAATGGAGACGGCAGCCACATGGGTGTTCTGTTGTTGTTTTTGCAGGTTCAAACGCTGTACTACTCAGCTGATCACAAGCTGCTTGATGGAAATCTGCTAGATGGACAGGCTGAGGTGTATGGCAGTGATGATGACCACATTCAGTTTGTGCAGGTACAAATTGCAGACAGTCTCAGGTAACCCCAGGTAGCCTGGAGCAGTTCACAGCACACCTGAACTCCTCAGTCCTGCTAGCAGAGAAGGCAGCAGGAGCTGTAACAGAGACACACATGACGAGAAAGTGTCTGTCTTAGGAGTGCTGGAGGCGATGATTTAGTCTCCGCTTCTGGTTTTTCAGCAAACTGACTCTTAAGCCCTTGCAAAATGCAGTGCCGTAGGTTTGACTTCAGACTAAATCTTGGGCTGTTAAAACGAGGAAGAGGTAGATGAGCAGACAGCTGCAGCAAGTCAGCTATGGCTTTGCAGAGATGTTCAGGAGACTGTAAAGAACCCCGGACTGCTTGGTGAGCAGCGGAGAATGCAGCCGTTAAATTTTGGCACAGAAAAAGATTCCAGACATAAGTTCTAATCCTTCAGCTGCCAGCATCTGTTTCTTTTGTTCAAGAGAGATTTTAAAAAGCAGCAGTAGAAAACTCCTGATCTAGAGACAGCCAGTGCTTCGCCTCTGTACAAATCAGTCCTGTGCTTTCTGAGATTTACTTTTTGTTGGTTTTTTTTATAGTTGTAGCCAGATAGAATCATTCTGGACTCCTGAGAAAACACACAGCTTAGCACAGTGGAGGCTGTTTAAGAAACAGAGTAACAAATGGGCCAATAGATTTAAGTTATCAATTGCTTTATACAGGAAATGCAGGTTGTTTAAATTCACTCAGTTAGAAGCAAATATATTGTAATATTTTAACCCCTAACAGTGAAATGTGCTGATACAAAAATATACTTCTTGAGATTTTTAGTTAATGTTTATGTAAAACACCCTCCATCCCAAAACGTGGGTTTTAGAAGTGAACAGAGAGGAAATGAAAAGTCAGTGACTTTTCCAGTTTCCTAATTGTTTTTAGTAAGCCTTCCGAGACCTCACCACCTTTGGATCTACTCCTTTGTCAAGCTGAGGTGTGAACCTTCCAAAAGTTCATTTTTAGAAATAAGGCCAAGAGTTCTCAACTTTGTCTTTTTTAAAATCCTTTCTGATAATCAGAATTCCAGGTGTTCTAAACAAACAAGAGAGCTAACACCAACAACCCCATGACACTCCTGGAAAAATAGTAACTTTTTAAATTTGTGAATTATAACCGTTTGTAATTTCTGTAACTGTCAAGGCAAGGGAAGGATGAGAGAATAAGCTGTTAGTTAGGTGAAGATTCAGAAATAACATTAGTGCTGTCCAGAAACGAACTGATTTTCATGGGCAGCTGAGGGTAGCAGCCAGACTCTCCTGTGTAAGGTTATTGGTGAGTTAGATGTTGTGTTCCAGAAGTCTTGTGACAGTTCCCATAGAGATCAGGCTCAAGGGGACAGTGCAGGCATCGTGAACATGGTACCATGGTCATAAACAGGATGGACAGGGCATTAACATTTTGTGTTGGGTTCTTATGGGTCAGAAAAAGCCTGGACAACCCAACCAACTGTCCAGTGTCATCTGAAATGTGAAGTTTTGGGGCTTTTCTTAATTTTCTTAATAGAGCAGAATAATGTAAGCTGCAGAATTTAATTTAATTGAAGGAAAGAAAACAGGAATCTCCTGGTAGTGGGAAGTGTCGAGGGAGTAAAATCCAGCATCTAATCTGAGCACAGAGAGGAATTGAGGCGAAATTAATTTGTCTTCAGGGAGTGAAGAGATTAGTTAATTCACTTCCAAATAGCATTATATAATTAACTCAAGTTCCAAAAGCAGCACTTGTGAGTAAGGCTTCTGGTTGTTGATCAGTTCTCTCCAAATGGCTGCAGGATTTTCCTCACAGTTGAGAATCCTGCTAGTAACGCATCCTCTCTTCCAGGGGTTTGAAATGACCCCCAGTCAGCCCCCAGCAGTACGAAACTGTGGTCTCAGGATGAAGTGAGCACTGAGATTTAGAGATGCGGTGGGAGGGTTGGCCACTGTGGCTGAGCAGGCAAGGAAATCTCTTGAAAATGTAGGTGTGCTAAAAATGATGCTCTGTGGAGGTGGTAGATGAGGTGTGTTCTCTTGAGTAGCTGCATATTAGCTCAGAGAAGCGAAGGCAGGAGGAGGTGTAGTCTCTGGCTAGGTGTCTGTAGCTGCCTTTTGATTTTGCAGAAGAAGCCACCACGTGAGAATGATCACAAGCAGATCAGTAGCAGCTCCTCGGGAAGTCTTTCTCCAAATGCTACTGCTCAGAGTCCTAAACACGAGTGGAAAATCATTGCTTCAGAGAAAACATCAAGTGAGTCACTGGGGCAGGGTTTGTCTAAAAGATGCGTCTGGTATTGTGTGCCTCCCACTCCCTGGGGATTTCCTTCAGCATCTGTAAGGCCCAAGTGTAATTTGTGGGATGGTTCTGACACAACTGGGATCGCTTACATCTTGATTCCTTCTGGACAAGGCCATCCCAGATCCCACAGTGTGTAAATTAACCCAGAAGTCTCCAATTAATTAACACAGCTATTTGCTGGGTGTGTGCGAGGAGACTTTCTGCCAGCACATCTTTAGATCGCTCTTTTACATCCTCTGAGCACTGTATTAATCATCTAAAACTCTTACTAACTTACTTACTCTTACAAGCTAACGCTTGAAACCAGTAACCAGAAAAAATGAAGTTTCCACACTTAAAAGGGGAGAAGTGTCATCAGAAGGCCCTAGTTGGCCATTCACTCAGGTTCACCTAAAATTTTCTTGTCGCCCGACAACAGGCAACACCTACCTGTGTCTCGCTGTTCTGGACGGGGTGCTGTGCGTGATATTCCTGCACGGCCGCAACAGCCCTCAGAGCTCTCCCATGAGCACACCGCGGCTGCTGAAGAGCCTGAGTTTCGAGCTTCACCCAGATGACATCGTAGAGAAGCCCATGTCCCCGATGCAGTATGCTCGGTCTGGGCTGGGCACAGCCGAGCTCAACGGGAAGCTCATCGCTGCAGGTACAGGAAATCCTGACAATTCTTTAAACGAGTTGCGGATGGGGAAGGGGGATGATGATGGTGGTTTCTTAACTCCATACACTAATCTAGAGAGTCAATGTTTGTCAACGTCAGAGCAGCTGGTCTTTGGAAATGTCATGTCACCTGAACTTTTGCTTTCAGGCGGATACAACAGAGAGGAGTGTCTGCGTACAGTGGAATGCTACGACCCACAGAAGGACACCTGGACCTTCATTGCACCAATGAGAACACCGAGAGCTCGGTTCCAGATGGCAGTTTTAATGGTGCGTGGTGGGTGGCAAGCAGGTGTAAATAGGGGACAGACTGGGAAGGCTTCACGCAATGGCAGCAGAAGGTGCTTACTGGTAGTTACAGGGTTACTGAAGTGCTGATGCTTTGCAATGCTGTGTACTTAGATGTAAGGCAGGTATTTATTTGTTCTGTTTAGGGGCAGCTCTATGTTGTGGGTGGGTCAAACGGTCATTCAGATGACTTGAGCTGTGGAGAAATGTATGAGCCAGAAATAGATGACTGGACTCCAGTTCCGGAACTGAGAACCAATCGCTGCAATGCAGGTAATGCAGCTGCAGTTCTGCAACCTTTGGGTTTATTCACATTTATTCATTTATTAGCTTACTGACTGTTATCTCCTGTATGCATAGGAGTGTGTGCCCTCAATGGAAAACTCTACATTGTTGGTGGTTCAGATCCTTATGGCCAAAAGGGACTGAAGAACTGTGACGTGTTTGATCCTGTAACAAAATCTTGGACAAGCTGTGCTCCCCTGAACATCCGTAAGTTTGTAGTGCGGTTAAAACCAAAAAACTAGGTGTCAATGTCCACTGCTGTGGCTGCTGTCAGTGCCTGAGTGCGGTGCTGGGCTGTAACCCCTGACATCTGCTTGCAGGGAGACATCAGTCTGCAGTGTGTGAGCTGGGGGGGTACCTCTACATAATCGGAGGAGCGGAATCATGGAACTGCCTCAACAGCGTGGAGCGTTACAACCCGGAGAACAACACTTGGACCTTGATCGCGCCCATGAACGTGGCTCGACGGGGAGCTGGAGCAGCTGTCCGTGATGGTAGGCTTCCACAGGCGTCAGCAGTCCCTTCTGCTGGATGCATTTTTCATGTTAAGCTATGATGAATGTAGAATATGGAGCTGTGTTCCTTTGGGGGGGGGGTGGGCGGGGAATAATGCAGTAAGAACCTGGCTGTGCCTCCAATTTCATTAAAAACAGAGACCAGAAAAACAAAAAAAACTTGTTTGGGGATATTTGCCCCCACCTCCTTCTTTTCAGACATCACTGTGCAGCTTCTAGAAATGCAGGTGTTTGAATTTGGACTTAGAAATAATTTTCAGTCGGCTCTAATGATCAAGAGACCCAAAGCCGGTCACTACTGTAGCTTCAAGGCAAAGGTTCCTGACAGAAATCCTGTTCCTTTTGGCTTTGTTTGCCTCCCCAGGAAGGAGGCGATGCAGCTGGTCCTTAGCAGTGAAGATTCATTGATTTGCTTTTGTTTCCTTCCACCAGGAAAACTCTTTGTGGGTGGCGGCTTTGACGGCTCACACGCAGTGAGCTGCATGGAGATGTACGACCCTGGTAGGAACGAGTGGAAGATGATGGGATGCATGACTACCCCCAGGAGCAATGCCGGCATCACCACGGTGGCAAACACCATTTATGCAGTTGGGGGATTTGATGGCAATGAATTCTTGAACACAGTTGAAGTCTACAACCCAGAGTCAAACAAGTGGAGCCCCTACACAAAAATTTACAAGTTCTAAGTGAATTAAATTCCCTTTTCAAGCTAACAGGCTTAGTGATGTAATTGTCTTTTAGTAGAGGTACACGTGAATAGGGTTGGGGAGGGCATAGACGTTGCTGAGAGCAACAGAGAGCTTTTGCATATTGCATATTAACGTGCTGTACATACTTGTTTGGGAAAGACGATCCAGATAAAGGGGTTTTTGTGTATTTTAGAACTTTGTTTTAGGGTGTTTTTTTTAAGATTTTGAAAATAATGCAAGAGAAACTAGACTAGGCATATCATTTCAGGAGCTTCCCCCAACATTGTGTTGTCACTTTGCACATTAACTGACTTTTCCTGTGGGCTGCGTTCTTGGGGCAGGAGGTGTGAGGGTTCTGGGGGATAGATTTTTTTCATCAGGCCTTGTTTTCCTTCAGTAACTGGAACAATCTGTAACAAGAAGCCTTATTTAAATAGATATAATGGCTATTTTTTTTATTAAAAAAGCTGACTTGCCTGCCAATACCTTATCTTTTATGATTGCCTTTTTATAACAGTTTTTATAGACTCAGCAGAGTATTTTGTCTGTTGAAATGGAAACGGCAGATCAATGGTTATTGAAGCAAAGAGGCAACCCTGGAGTTTCATAGAGACTGAGTGGACAACCGAGTCACCACTGTAGGTGAGATTCTGAGCTTTGGCCTCCACTACACTGTCATACCTTAGTCTGCAACATGTGTGTTAATAGCCGGACGGAGTTTCTGAACGGAGCTGAGACTTTCTAGGGTGGGCAAATGGCGTTGGCTCCAGCTCTTTTGCCAGGGGTGCAGAGCAGTTTTGTTGCTACGGGTGAGCTAACCTTTGTAAAACAAAAACTTCAGGGTGGGGCTTTTCTCATGTTTTTTAAACTCTTGCCAGTTGGCAGTGAAAATGTATTCATTGATTAGTAACTGTCCTGAGTTTATTTTTCTAATATTACATCTGGAAGTGTGATAGAACACGAACAACTTGATCTCGTATGTGCTCCTAGTACTCTGTTTTAGTTCACTTTCTCTCCTCATAAAGCGTTGGTTAGGATGCTGTGGTGTCTAATGTGTAGTGCTGCACATCTAACTCCTGGTGCCAAACAGCACTGACTGCTTGCTGCTGACGCAAACACATTAAAGGTACCTTGTGGGAAATCCTTGCACCACAGGATTGCTCTGTCGTGTCCTTGTGTCCTTTTCTTCAGTGAGAAAGTTCACAAAGTTTGTGATACTAAAATAGATGTTTCAAATGGATGTAGCTACAAGACAGACAAGGTCAGATGGTTAGCTGTTGAATGTCCGCCTCCTGCTTGAGTTACTTCCAGAAATAGGTGTGAAGGTCTCAAGGCATGCAGGTAACAGCCAGCACCTGGCTCCTGGAGCGCAACTGCTGTTGTCCCAGGGAGATTTCCCTACTTACAGGCTGCTCTGGGGCTCAGTTTACTAAGAGCTCTGTGCAAATTGAAGTGTGGGGCTCCAGGGGTGAGATGAGAAATGGGCCAAGTGAACTTGAAGAAAAAAGTGCATAAAACCATGGTGAAAGAAACACTGAGTACCACTGTGAGGAACTGGAGCTGCTCATTCAGCTGTGGTCCTTGGCACTAAACAAGTAGCTTTAGGAAGTTAAGCACTACTTACAGTCACCATCACATTCCTGGTTTACTACAGCTGTCTGATCCCAGCACTAGCTGCACACCTCTGCCACAGGTTGTCTCCCATAACAAACAGATCAGGCTCCTGCACCTCCACACTGGAGCAGGAAAAGGCCAGTCCAAAGAAATGCACTGATGATTCCAAGCTATAAAGCTGGGTCCACCTGCACAGGGAGTCGGAATGAGAAAACCTGAAGTAGCTGGTTTCAGCTGTGTAGTAGCTGTGTCAGAAATAGATGCGAGCCAAGACAGACAGGTATGGCATCCTTAATTTGATCCAGCTTCCTAAATTTGTAGTACAAATTGCCAGCGTAAGCTCTTTTGAGCATAACCTACTTATCCCACAGCTGTGGGATAACAACTTGAATGGAAATAGCCCTTAAAATGAACTCTGCTCCGATGGTAACTCTACCTAAAGCCTTTCCAGTGTCTGGGGGCAAGAACTGCATTAAACTTACATCCTCCATAATTAGGTGAAGTGGAAATAGAGCTGATCACAGACACCGCCACAGAGAATTAACCATAACAATAAATTATATTTTTACAGTAAGGATTTTACAAATACATCCAAAAGTTAATATCAAAATAAACACTTGTAGATCTCTGCTTGTCATCTCATCTCTGTACAAATACATATGTAGAGGAGGTAGCTTTAGAGACCCCAGCAGCAGCAAGAATGGCTTTCAGAAAATTGCATGGACTTACAGCAGTTTCAGAAAGCAACAAGCAGTACATTCAGTCAGAGATGGCACTGGGTGAGCAGAGATGTGACCCACAGAGGGAAAACCCTCCTGCCCGTACAGGAGAAGGTGGCAGAAGAGAAGGATGAGGAGCTTTCTTCCACAACAGTCTCTGTTGTGTGAAGCAGACTCTTGAATGCAGGAAAAACACCCCTTTTCCTCTGAAAACAGATCCAGGACAAACGCACCCACATGAGGGGGGTTTTTTGTTTTGGTTTTTAAAAAAATCAGAATCGATCCATTTCTGTCCCCATTCCGTATCCTCTCTTAAGCCTGATATAGTTCACTCCATAGGATACATACATTGCACCTGTGTTCCAGTCCTTCACACCCAGCGAGCACTGTGGCTCTCTGGCTTTGTGTCCAGCTGCTTCCCTTCCAGAGCCCCAGGGGGCATGAAAGACAATTTTCCTCTCCCTTGTCACCTCTCAGGTATCAGCAAATCAAACACTTTTCGTGGATTTTGCTGTACAAGCATCCACAGAGATGGCTCCGCTAACACGGACACTTGAAGTTGAGACCAGCAGCCCAGGGTGGTGCTGTAACATAACCTGCTGGATCAATGCAGTGCCCCTCACCTGACACAGAATGTTCTATCAGCTTGTGGTTCTTACCAGAAATTTGGACGTTTCATGTATGTATGTAACTAGCTGGGGGTTTTATCCTTCAACTCCAATATAAACCAGCACCATTTAGAAAAACAAAGGCAGATTTTTGGCTCCTTGAGTATTTCCTTCACACTGCCCAGAGAAGTTAGACCTGGCTTGGACAAGGAAAACGCAGGGGGTGTGCACCTGATCCTCACATCACAGCCAGCCCCTGTTCTTGGCCTCCGCATGAACCGATGCGTGGCACTGCTTAACAGTGTGTTCCAGTTGGGCCAGCTGGCCACGTCCAACCTCCAGCCGCTCCCTAGGGAATAGGAGAGACAAAGGTTACCAGGACACCACAGACTCATTTCACAGACAGGAACAGTTCTGTATAGGCCTTTAAAATTCAAAGGGATTTTAACTGTCAAGAGCAAAGGCTACTCAGTGCCTCTAGAGATTCAGACTTATTTTTATCTTTTACCTAGAAAAAAGCCAAGTTTGTTACAGAGCTGGCTCATCATTATGTGTTCCCAGCGGTACCCTACAATGAAATCTTTACAATCTGAGAACAATGCCAGAGCCACACAGCAGAGTGCTCAGCCCAACACTGAGCCTTCAAAACAGAGCTGCAAGTCAGCTACACATTTCCCACAGGCTTCTGTGTTGCAGACAGAAACTAGTTCTACCTGCAGTTACCGCATGCTCAGAGACTGATTTCAGGCTTCTGGGACACTCTGACTTCTGTCTTTCCTGGGTGCAGCTAATCCTGCACTTCTCGTGCTTTTTCCCGATGTGTAATTTTTCTGATAATCTGGAGTGTCACCAGACACAGATAACATGTTACCATCTTATGCTTGCACAAGTTCAATATTGTTTCCATGAGCTACTCCTAAAGGGACTTAGGGTCACATATTCAGTATAGGACACCTGCACTGAGAAAAAAACACCCTAAGGATTTTTTTGCAAACACCCCCACCTCCCCAGGCATGCATGTACAGTAACCACGGTGACTCTGGGCTGGGGGCACATGGCATTGAATGTTTCAGTACTTCAACCTTTCCAATTTTGCTGTTCTCCTGAATGAAAGAGAGACCAAGCCTCCATCCCTCAGAGAGCTTTGATAAATGTGGGCGAAACGACCAGATCCAGGATGTCATTTCCCCACATCGAGTTTCGGAGAAATCACGTGCAGACACTGAAGCGCTGCAGCTCTGCAGCTCATGCGGCTTGGCCAGGCCTCCCTGCAGCCTGCTTTTGTCCCAGCTGTAATGTTGCAGAACACCTGCTCTTGTTTTCCCATTTGAACTTGGAATTGGTTGAATGGTGGACAGCAAGAAAAAAAATCTCAGTTCTATACTTAAGCTTGAGTATGTTGCAAACATGTTTGCTATTGCACTGGGGAGAAAAAAATAAAAAATGAACCACAGATGAGGCAGCTGCATTCTAAGAGTTTACAAAATGACCTCATACATACGTAAAAATAGTTATTTTCAACTATTAGCACAAATTTCTATGGTCTTGTTTGTACAAGCATGATGTGCACAAATCTCCTTCCCTGGGGAAAAGGGGGCCCTTGCCACAGCCCCTCACAGCGCACAAGGTACTGACGGAACAGCCACTGCCCCACACATTCTCTGCTGGGTCATTTCTGCAAGCACTTCTCTGGTATTTGCAACCAAACGTAACCCCTGAGGAGCAGCAGCTCCTAGGAACAGTTTGTTGCTTTCCTGAAGTGGCTAAAAAGCTTGAAGCCAGCTGTCCCGGCTCAATTCAAACCATCTGTCATGTATGTACAGGTGATGTATTTACATGCAAAAGAACTCTCTTAAGACTGTTGTTTCCAGAGGAATCTAAACCTGATTGATGACACAGAAAACTTCATGTCACTTTGGTTTTCCAAAGACACTTTCTCCAAAGCCCATTTAAAAGCTACTCCTCAAAAAAATGAGAAGCAAGGCTGAGTTACCCAGAGCAGCCTGAGGGCACCACACCAGCCTCTAAAGGTATTATTTTTTTTCTACTATGCTGAGCACAAATTTATACACATTGTTTTCTTTATGCCAGTATCTATGCAGATCTATCTATAACAGCTATACTTGTCAGTTTGTGTGGGGTTTTTTTCCACTTGATCAGCTTCTTTTAATATATACACATGTATTTCTAATACAATTCATGGAACAGAATCACTGAATCACAGAATCAGTTTGGTTGGAAGAGACCTTTAGGATCATCAAGTCCAACCATTCCCCCAGCACTGCCAGGTCACCACTGAGCCATGTCCCTTAGCATCACATCAACACGTCTGTTAAACCCCTCCAGGGATGGGGACTCCACCACTGCCCTGGGCAGCCTGGGCCAGGCCGAGACAACCCCAATGGGGAAGAAATTGCTCCTCAGGCCCAACCTAAACCTCCCCTGGTGCAACTTGAGGCTGCTTCCTCTTGTCCTGTCACTTGTTTGTTGGGAGAAGAGACCGACTCCCACCTCCTGTCAGGGAGTTGTTGACAGCCAGAAGGTCTCCCCTGAGCTTCCTTTTCTCCAGGCTCAACCTCCCCAGGTCCCTCAGCCACTCCTCAGTGCACTTGTGCTCCAGACCCTGCACCAGCTTTGTTGTCCCTCTCTGGACACGCTCCAGCCCCTCAATGTCCTTCTTGGAGTGAGGGGCCAAAACTGAACCCAGGATTCGAGGTGCAGCCTCACCAGTGCCTCCCAGTACAGGGGGACAATCCCTGCCCTGGTCCTGCTGGCCATACCAGTGCTGGTACAAGCCAGGATGCTGTTGGTCTTCTTGGTCACCTTAGCCACCACATACGTGTAATGGAAAAGTCACCCTCACGCTGTACCGCGCACCCAAAAAATTACAGTTCTGGTGAGAACGTTTTTGTTTTCGCCATGAACTCTACTGTGGCACATGGAGTTCATGACAACGGTCCATGTTTTCAGGCTTTCTGATAAAATATGGACCTCAGGACATTCTTCAAACATCAGGAACAGGCAGTGTCCATGCTACACTCAGCACAGCCCTGAGGGCCGCCTGTAGATCCGATACAGACAACGATGGAGACAGCCACAAGGGTCTGAAAACATGAGAGCTACTGAAGTAAAACTCATTACTCAGGACAGTTAAGCTTCTACCTTTCCCTGCTGATACACAGGTTGAATCATACCCTCCCTACAGAGCTCTTCACAGAGGATTTAGGAAGGCAGCATCACCCCAGGCAAAGGAAAGCAATTTAGAAGGATTTGCCTACTCAGATTAAAATAACGTGCAAGACACACAGCTGATGGGACCAGGCTCTGGACCCGGTGAGTTACAGCCCATTCATATAAACCAACATCAAGGAAAATATTTACCTGTCTTTTATTATCCACTTAAGATCTATTTAAAAAAAAATAAATTACGGCATTTTAAAAACCTTGCAGAACCTGCATTTACAAGCCCTCAGTCACACAAATTCAGAAACCTGTTATAAGCCAGAAACTTTCCCGTGCCACTCGCTTTTAGATTCATGTTTTCAAGGCCTTTAACTTGGCTGTACCACAGAACATTTATTTTCCTGTGACTGAACTGTAAAAATGCCTCGTAAAATGGAAACAAGTACTTGGAATCTCAGGTTTGTTTCTCCTTTTTTTCTAACAGTACATACAAATGCCTCAGTAACACACAATGGCTTAATTTATGGCTTTAATAACGGCAGCTACAGTGTAGCCCAGCAGATAGGCCCAGATTTCACCGCACAGTTCAATCACTTGGATTGCCATGAGAATCACAGGGGTTTTTCCTCTGCTGATCTAAGCGCAGTTCTTATGAGTTGTGTTAAAAGAAATACCTCACCAAAACAGAATTTCCATTAGAATTAAATGCATTTAAATGCAGTCCCGTGCTCTAACACACCTTACGGCCAACACTGACCTACACTGGCTCTGTCTGCCACCGAGCTGCAAATCCAGAACCGGCAGAGGAAAGGGGGACCAACATCTCACCTCAAACAGCTGAAAATCACCATGAGGATGCTAATGGCTCATCACGAACTCAGTTTCTGTCCTCTCCTACTCTTAACAGTAGGTCTTTAAAAAAATGGAAAAAAAAAAACCCAAACCCCACTCATCTCCCCTGTGCCCCTCCTGCAATGGGATTTTTTATTTATCCCAAGACTTTCTTTTGGGGTACTTCAGTTAATACCACACATGCTGAACCGCTGCCTCAAACCCCACGTGAGGTGGTCAGTCATTGGCTTACCGATACAGCTCTTGTGAGACACACTCATAAAGCTCCTCAGCAGTGAATTTTATACTGTTATTTATCTAAAACAGAGAACAAAGAATTAACATAGTAATTTATCCCATATCACATATCGATTGAAACTCCACAGACATGGGCAACGTGCTACTAACAGGCTCCCCCGTTGAGACCGTACATCAGAGTCGGGTTAGCCATTATAAAATCAAAATCTACAAATTAACAATAATGACTGGACATAATGGGAGTGTTTGTATCACTCCAGCTCCATTTTCTAACCATTTCTGCACTAATCTAAAAGACCTTTAAATAATCCTTCCTCCCCTCTTAACTCACCCCTGTAGTTCTACAGCAATGAAGTTCTGACTCATGTTAATTCCATAAATATATGTACAGACCCCAAACCAACTAGATTTTCCTGACTGTCACTGACTGTCCTGACAAATGAGTGCTCAGAAAGTCACTCAAGCATCTCAAATAGAGACAGAGGTTCAAATCACTTACGGTAAGCACCAACGACAAACACATTTTATGTCCAACACCTAATAAATAAGAGCAAATGTTCAAATTCTAACTTGGAGAAACGCAAGGATGAGACAGCAAACCTCGGAACTACTTTAAATAAAACTGTAACTGACAAAACATTCAAGAAAACTTCATACCTCGTGGCTTATGAGGAAGTTATAGAGGGTCCAAATATCTTGGAAATTACTGGTTGGGGTCAAAATTCTGAAAAAGAAAAGTTTGGGGATTTTTTTAAGCAAGTAGAAAAGGATTTTATGGAAGAGTTAAAAAAGAGTCAGAAATGATTCATGGAAAAAAGCAAACTAATTACTTTCTTTAAATTAAAAGGAAATTCTGATCTTTGAAGAATATTCCTTTCCACCCCTTTAAACGAATTAAAGGAGCTTATTATTTCTATAAGGTCTTTCTATGAAGGTTTGTCCTAATTAAAAATTCAACTGATGTTTTTATGAGCAATTTCTCCATATAGACGAGAAGAAAACGAGCAATGATTAAAAGGCTTTTGTTTCCCAGAAGCAAAGCCTGTTGTATTCATGTGGAGCAACAGAGGAGTGACACGCAACATGAAGCTTTAACTTATTCCCTCCAGTACTCCAATGTACAGCTCAAATGCTACAATTTATGTACCTCTGTGCTGCCTCTAATAATAACCAATTCCCACCCAACACTGAGAAATGAAAATGGGATTTGACAGCTTGAAGAGATGTGTCGCCATGAAGAACCGAGCACCACGTGAAATTCCAGTGTTTAACTTAGCCCTGAGCGGACATGCCAACCAGTGCCATGTTGGCCTTTCCCCAGATCTCACCCTTGGTCACTGTGCACATGCAGAGATGCCACCCACAGAACAAAGAGCCAGCTTTGGGCTCTCCAGAAGGTGTGGTGAAGCTCTGAGACATCTAACACCCTTTTCCACAAGGCTCCAAAAATGATCCCATAAGGAAGTGACAGGCATAATCTCAAAAATTAATTATCCTGATCTATATAAGCAGATATAATTCAGTTGTACCTTAGTGCAACTTCATTTGCATTCACTAGGAAAAAACCAGAACCATCTTAAACATTACAAAATGAACATTAAAATCTGCATTAAAAACCATGTAACTCTACATAAAATAAGAAATACTGATAAAATTCTGCCTTATGTTAAGCTTTGAGTATGTAGATAGTGATTAACAAAATGACTGGATTTGGAACAAAAAAAATAAAATTGAAAACTCTTCTTTTTTGGGAAGCTCTATTTACTTTCCCATGGGAAAGTGCCCAATTTCTCCCCTCCCTCCCCTTGCAAGCTGTACGCCTTTATAAATGAATTAATTAGGAACCAAAAAAGAAAAAACAGAAAACTAACAGAGTAAGGGGAAAATCCCAGCTTAAAAAGTCTCTGTATTTTAAACAGGCTGAAAGACCACGACACACTACAGGACTTACCATAACTAGTAAGTCTGCTGCTTATTCTCGTCACGATTTTACAAAGATCATCAATGTTATAAACATTTGTCATATGTTCTTTTCCTCTTCGTAAGAAGATGTGCCCAGGAATTTTTTGTCTTAAACTAAAACCACTTAACCTGCCAACTAAAAGCCAGCAAGAGAACCAATGGGCTGTTTTCCCTACAATACCTCGAAGCCTTCAACTGCTGCCTCAGTGAGACAGCCATCAGCTTTGACAGTGCAAAACCCAGCAGAGACAACTTGGCAAACGTCCTTGGGAACGCTGGGAATCCTGGCAGCTCACACTTCATTGCCGCTGCGATTCCCAGCGCCCAGCTCTGGGTAGCCCTCAGCCAGCATCCCCGTATGCACGGGACAATACAGCAGCTTTAGCTATCACATCAGTCACCCGCAACACAAATCAGTGAGGATGCCCAAGCCTGGGAACGGGTGATTTCCACGGCTGATGAGCTCTGTACCACTCTGCCTTCTATTTCCTGCAAAAAGGAAGGCAGTGTGTGCATTTGTTTTCAAGTGCAGAACCATACAAAACAAAAGGTAAGAAGTTACTAATAACTTCACCCAAAGGCCATTGCATGTTGCTACAGTGTTGGGGCAAAATATGTTGATCACTGGTTTTCCTGCAAGGACGCATATGCCAGAGTGCTGTGTCACAGAGTCACTTTGGCTGGAAGAGACCTTCAAGATAATCTAGCCCAACCGTTCGCCCAGCACTGCCAGGTCACCACTGAACCACATCCCTCAGCACCACAGCAACATGTCTGTTAAACCCCTCCAGGGATGGGGACTCCACCACTGCCCTGGGCAGCCTGGGCCAGGCCTGGACAACCCCAACAGGGAAGAAATTGTTCCTCAGGCCCAACCTCAACCTGCTCCAGTGCAACTTGAGGCCATTTCTTCTTGTCCAGTCACTTGTTCATTGGGAGAAGAGACTGACTCCCACCTCACTCCAACCATCTTTCAGGGAGTTGAGAGTGAGGAGGTCTCCCCTGAGCCTCCTCTTCTCCAGGCTGAATAAATAAGGCTGGCTGCTGCCACAGCTGGGCTGCTGGTGGGAAACCCAGCCAGATAAGTTTTCTATAGGAAGGATGGAGGGTAGGAGGACAGGGCACCTGGTGAGAGAAAGGCCTGTATTGATTATGGGCTTCTGGATTTTGTGGAAGAAAAACGTATGTACAAGCTACCAAAAGGGCAAGGAAGAGACCGAGAGCAGAACAGAAGGCAGGATTACACAGAGCTGCCTCTCCTTTTGCCCACACGGCATCTCTGCACAGCAGTTGCTGTCTGCCTGACTTCAAACCTCCCATGGCAGAGAAGCGGCTGGAAACTTCCAGGTTTCTCTCCATTGTTCTTAGCAAGGCTACATTGGGAGAAAACCAGTTTAAAGTCATTTTTGAAGCAATACTGCACTGTAATTGCAGGTCATTTTTAGAGCCCTGGTTTTGCTCAGACTAACGGTACTGTGAGCACAAAGGCAGCCAACATGCCACCACATTGCCTTTCCCTTCACAAACGTAATGCCACGAAAGCATGGCATTTGCTTGGATCATGACCACAACTGCCTGCTAGGTTTAACACCTGACAGTAGAAGTCTGCCATTTGGCTCAAAGCTTTACAGGATCTTAAAATAAAAGTTTTTCTCAAGGAAAAAGCTACACACGGAGTAC
This sequence comes from Bucorvus abyssinicus, assembly GCA_009769605.1. NCBI lineage: Eukaryota > Metazoa > Chordata > Aves > Bucerotiformes > Bucorvidae > Bucorvus > Bucorvus abyssinicus. Next base: position 8,548,197 of record CM020034.1, on the reverse strand, counting down.
TGGAAAGAAGCTGGTAAGAGAGAAGCTTGCCCCATAACCTCCCCCACAAATTCTTAACAGGTCAGCATTCAGAAAACACACTTACTGCTGGTTTCAACCAAACAGGAACTGGAATACAAGCTCCAGTCTTGGAATAAATTTTTCTGTAGAAATTAACAACACATTCCCATCTGTAGGGCAGTGGTTTCACACCACCGCTGCTGTCTACTGGGTTTAATCAATTTATGGTCCTTTTTATCTCCTACAGCAGCCATTCTGTGCTATAGAAACTAGAAATTTTAAGAGTAGCTGGATGCTGGGAAATCCAGACATGTTGTAATGCACATCAACTCTGCATCTATTACTCCATTAACTTAAGTTGATCTCATTTTCATCAAGTTCCTCAGGAAAAAAGTCTGCCTCAGCTACAGAACTACATCTAGAGAGCACCCTCTAAATGAATAACACACGAAACAAAGGGGCTTTGATGTGAAACTCTTCTATGGAGCGATCTGAACCTCAGCGTTGTGATCACTGCAATATTAACCACTGCTTTTCCTTCTCTCTCGACAGGACATCAAATGTATTTCAAAAGCAGAGGCTGCAAATCCACTGAATCGCTTTGCCTTTCCTGTCAGCACAGCCACGCAAAACCAAAGTACAAACAACCCCAGTTACGTACGTCAACTTTTAATTCATCCAGACGTCACGCTCTGAGTGCGCATTGGCAAGGCTGCCGGGTGACAGGAAAGCTGGACAGCCATTACAATGCAAGCTGTCGATCAAGCTAAAGGTTATAGTGTGGCTCTACGTGGTTTTCTGGCAACATTTAATACGCGAGGTAGAGAAGATCATGCCATAGAAAGACACAAAAAGTGATGATAGGTACCAGCTATGAAATGGAGGTTAGATATTGTTCTTGGGGCAGAAGGGAGAAAGGAGAGTCAGGCTGAATGACTTCTATCTCAGAACGCTTCTTTAATTACTGCCCTGTCACTCATCTGATGCCAAAAGTGCACAGTGTAAGGTACGATAGTCAAAAATGGAAAAGGACAGGAAATAGCTCACGATGTGGTTCCTCACGTGTGAGAAGACTTGGAAAACAAGTAAAGCCTTTGTGGAAAGGGTCAGAAAATTAACCTATCAGGTAGAAGGGAAGGAAAACCCGCCCACAAGACAACTTGGCAGTGAGAGCAGGTCAGGCTGCCAGCTGCTCACAGCCACTGAAATCCTGCACAATGACAACAAGTAAAGCACATATGAGACGACGTGGTAATCGCTCTCAAATCTGGCCAAACCTCTGTCCCTCAGTACTTGTCACACCAAGCCATCCCTCCTTCACAGCCCTATGTAATGGTCTGTGGCGTAAGACTGGTAAAACTGTCATAAAGCATTAACCAATTCACTAACTCCGTGCGGTTAATCAAAAAGGCGTATGACTTAATTGTACAAAAGTCAACGTAATCTGCTGAAAGCCCCATTTAACCTCATTGTCGGACTATCAGGGAAGCAAAAAGGATGAGAAATGGAGAAACAAAACTTCTCTGCAACTTATAAATTCCTCATTACACCGCGCTGCAACAAGGGACTCAAACTAGTGTTACAACGCAACGCAGGCCAGAGCTCTGTTCAACATTGACCTATTGGGAAACTAAAAGGATTTTTCCCAAAACAAAGTCAAGCTCGTGCTTTCTGCTGTTGTGGAAGTTCTTCAGATGGGAGATCCTAGCGCTACTGTGTCTAGACACCTATTCTCTAGCTTTACAAGGTCAGAAAAGCTCATGGCTTTTACAGCACCAACTCATTTATTCAAACTGTTCTGCTTTTTAGACAGGTTTAAAGGCAACAAGGCTTAGCAGCTGCCACAGCATCGGCTCTGCCCTGCACCATGTTAAGCGCTGGCCAGTTTCAGCTGTATTTGACAGAGGTCTTGAAACTTTTTGATTTCTTACAGCTCTCATTAAAATAGGCAGAAGGGTGAAGGACTGATTTGGACACCGGCAGCAGAGAAGGCTGCAGTAAGTTCAAATAGGAGATAGCTAAGAATCCATGCAGGAAAGAAAACACTAGAGCTGGGATAAAGCCTACTGTCAGATTCTGCATATTTTCAATGATATCAGACATGATAATTAAACCACAGGACACAACAGTACAGAAAAATGAGCTTCAGAAGCACCATTACTGATGTAAAGCGGTTGTTTTCTCCATAAGCAAGGAGATGTTTCTGCATTAGTGCTGACCCCTGGGACAGGACATTTCTGCACACAACGCCTCTACGGCTCATCTGACTGCAGTCCTGCTCTTGGCTGGGCCAACCCCACTACACGTCAGTCATGGGAAATTCTGTCTACCTTGGAAAATCGCACACAGCCCAGCTCTCTGAGGCTGAAATTTGCGTTTAAAGTCACTCAACTGTTCTCCTTTAGTGGGTCAAGAACATTTCAGGTTTCACCTAAACACATAAGCCAATTAAAAGCCAAACAACTAGCAATAGGAAGTCTGACACTTTTTGAACTGGGAGTTCATCTCCATTTATTTCCAGGAGGAGACTGCATGCAGAGAAAGATTAGAATTAGAGCTCTTAATCTACAGATTTTATGACAGAAATTACTAAATGCCATAGCATGCTAAGGGAAGGAAGGCAATATTCTAACTAACCCAAGAAAAAGAAATCTCAGTTTCTCCTGAATAAACAAAGACAAACCAGTTTCTGTACATCTGCAGAGTTCTGTTTTCAAATTAGTAAAACTGTAGGCCTAGTTTTAAATTATTTAATCCCAAAACATTCAATTCAGTGATTGGTTCTGATACAGTCACGCATTCCTGCACTACTGACATCTTAAAAAATTCTACTTGTAATTTACAAATGTTTATGGAGTCCTCATCTAAATCAGTGCTTTCTAAACACACAAAATCACTGGGAATTTGTGAGACGTTCCCTTTAGATAAAAGAAGATAAAAGAAGAAGAATTCAGGCTCCTCACTGCAGTAACAGAGAGATATTTTGACAGCTGACAATATATTATAGCATATTTATGAATATTGTGTCTAAGAGTACATGCTGTAAACTGTGAGTGGTTTTAAAGTTGGCATGTGAAAAAGCCAATTATTTCTTAGCAAACAGATGAAAAAAAACGAAGTAGAAATAATTATATCAATTCACCAATGACTAAAGTTTCTTTTTCTTTTCTGTTAACAGGGATTTTTTATCTAAAAATACCTTGGGCAGGGAGGGTGAAGCTGTGTGAAGTTGCCTAGGGCAGCATATAAACCTTTGAATCAGAAGTTACCTTCAGCCAAGGGAAAACACTGGCTCATGTCAACCCCTACAGATAGATTTAAATGCTGCTGCTGAAGCCTTCAGAAGGGCAAGAAAGCTTCCAATATTCCAACCAGTACGTTAATGGGAAGAGTTAACAGCAACTAGACACAAAATATGTTTCAGATGACTGACCATGAAAAGCTACAAGCACTTCCAGCCTTCTCCTGGTCTTGCTGCACACAATCATTTCAGCGGGTTAAGAGAGACACACGTCCTGCACGCAGAGAGCGGAACTAGGTTTTGATGTCGCTGAAGTACAGTCTCAGATGTATCCCAAGTATATGAAACCCCCAGCAGCAGCACCTTGCAAGGCATCTGCACTTCCGAGGACAAGATTAACTGTAAGAGTTAATTATCTGCGGTAAGTACTTAAACCTCGCTTCTCTCCAAAGATGGAGGGCCCAACATCTTCCAGCAGAATCGGTGGAAGAATTTCTACAAGTGATGAAAAATGTGACACAAACTTGAAACCCCTGAGTTGTAGAAATACTTCTGTTGCCTTAAAGAGCTACTTGAAAACAAAAGAAATTATTTTAAAGATTTTTAAAGATAATTGTTTTCATTTATCTTAAATTAGTTAACTGGCTTCAAATAATACCCAACCCAAATAATATACAACATAAATACAAATCAAAACCACCACTGAAACCAGTCAGAAATATTAATTCAATCCAAAATTATTCCAAGCCATGTCATGAAGTATCAATTGAAGTACAAATTTCAGAGGTTTAATAAGGTCATCAAGTCTGAATAGCTGTAGTAGTGCCACCTTGTTCTGGACAGCAAGGAGTAGAAAAGCAGAGCAACCCAGGAAAACAAACCTTCCTCTCGCTTTTGAAAACTTCATACTTTTCGTTTTAATACTCTGTAATATACAAAAATCCATAAACATGGCTTCTGACTCTTTGGAAAACACTCAGAAGTCTTCAACTAACCGAAATACCGACACTACAGACTGAAACGTAAGAGTGTATGTTAAAAGTCTCTCTGAATTTCTTGCTCTACGATGCCCCCTCCTGCAAATCTGCAGAACAAACTCGGAGCAGACACCTCCAAATGCGACCATGCAGGGAAATTCCTCCACTCCGAGAATCATCCTGCATAAATAAATAGCACGTTGCAGTTTAGTGATAGAAAATTTTTAGAAGTACGCATCGTGGAGGAGAAGTTTCACTTAAATCAGTTGAGCAGGATCCTGCTTGCTGTGGAATGAGTGGAACACCCCTCACAGACTAGGAAAGCAGGACTCTTTTCTTGAGGTAGAATGGTAATTGGACAGAGTTTAAGGAATTTGATGGAATTTAGCATCATCTAACAGAGATTTGTCAAGGTCCCATTTGATGGGAAGGTTTGCTCTATTAGATACTACGTGGGAGGAATATACACAAGTAAATGGATTTGGAGTTGGGCTAGAACAACTGAGAGGAATATACAGAGAAAAACTGACTTGGGGTTGGGCTGAAATGATTTTCATACAGAGACTGGGGCTGAAAGGGAAAAGGGAAGCCCTCCTGCTGCGTCACAGGGTTCAGAATGGACCCCCTTGCTTTCTGAACTCCTTCAGAGAGAGCAGTTAGATTCAGTCCTAGTCCCAGGCTTGGTCAATGGTTCCTGTCTAAGACGACCTGTGCACAGAGATTCCAGCGGCAGTGATTCAACTCGGCGCTGTAGGACCTATATAACATTAAGGTAGCAGCAGTTTAAAATTCACTAACACTATTACGATACATCATAAGACCGGGCTCTATGATTATATAACCACACTTAACCAGTCAGTAATCGGTTAGAGTGTACAGAGTGATTTAGACAAGGATTCGGCAAAGTTCTCTACGCAAATCGCACGTACACACACAAACATACGTACAGGCAGAGGTTATCCTGTGGTTAAGCTGTTTCCCTTTCTGCAGATTATGGGAACAGTCTGCAGTAGCCATGTAATATACCTCAATGCTTACTGAAAAGGCAGATTGTTACCATACAGGGCAAGCCCAACTGTTTGGATGCATCTCTGTTCATGGGCTGTAATGCTTTAGGGTGCTCACAGCATTACTGCAACTTGAACCACAATGACAAACCAGTTCCTACAAACACTCAAAAGTCAATGGGAAATGGAGGAACTCCACAGTCGCAAGAGTGACAATTCAAAGCATTCTTCTGCTGCTGCTCCTGCCTGTGAATAAACTTCACTGCTGTAAAAAAATGAGTAAGCTAAGACTACACAGAAGAAACCTGATTCTTTCCGAAACTTCATTTTTATTATGCTGCGCTGTTTAAAGTAAGGGAGAAGGAAGATGGAGGGTATATCATCCTTCCTAAACTGAGACTCCAGCTGACTGACTGCATTGTTACTGCTGCAATATAGGTGTTGACTCATGAAGTACACTCCGGAATTGGTAACAGCGAAGTCCCAAAACTTTGTGTCCTTTACTATATTGGACATTTGCCCCAATTCCAGTGGGCCTCGCATTTGAAAAACAAATGTTCTCAATTACCTGAAGTTCTCACCATCAGAGCTAATGTATTAGTTAATCATGTCACAGCTCTGGTTACACTCTGAGCAGAGGCAAGTTGCTTGTCATCAAATACTGGAAAACAAATCTCCAGTCACAAAAGAGAAAATTCACTCCAAGAGATCTGAATGTCTGCAACAGTTTCTTACTCTTTTGGTACCAGGAGAGTTCTAGGTAGCCTTCATACCAAGTTTTTAAATGAAAAATCATGTAACTAAGCACACATAATGAACTGTAGTTTGGCATCAAAAGATTTCAGTGACTTTTATGACTGTAGGTGACTGTCACTAGCTTTTATGACTAGCTTAAATGCTTACCTACTAATTCCTTCACAGATATCATTCACAGCTGCCAACAGCTTCTCCAGACCTAAAAAAGCTTCTTCAAATGAAGACTTCGTTACTGTGTTGGGGTCCAACTTTCGGAAAATTTCAATACTAATATTAAAAGAAAGAAACAAAGAAGAGACATTGAAAAGTAATTAATAAAAATCCTCAAAATTCAGAGAAACCCAGTATCTACTGTACACATTGTATTTGAGTATTAAAACCCAGCAAGGTCAAATGTAAACCCATACTAAAACCACGTTCTCTAAAATAGTCTTAGAAAAATGGTAGAAAGACCATGCCCTGCTGTTGTACTTCTCTCATTAAAATTTTCCTTAACGACTGTATTCTGTAACAACACTTTACTTTTGACTTAAATACTTGAAGGGGCCTGAAAGAAAGATGGGGAGGGACTTTTCAGCAGAGTCTGTTGTGACAGGACAAGGGGTGATGGGTTAAACTGAAAGAGGGAGATTCAGACGAGATATAGGGAAGAAATTTTTTGCAGTGAGGGTGGTGAGACCCTGGCCCAGGATGCCCAGAGAGGTGGTAGAAGCCCCATCCCTGGAACCATTCCAGGTCAGGTTGGACCTTGGGGCTCTGACCAACCTGCTGTAGTTGCAAGTGTCCCTGCTCACTGCAACGGGTTGGACTGGATGAGCTTTGAAAGTCCCTTCACCCCAAACCATTCTATGATACTTTTATTAAACAGACTACAGAAAGAAAACACAGTATCTATTCAGATTTTGTGAGAGCATCCAAAAATACGGCATCTCTGTCATTCTCCAGCAGATTTTTCAAAAAAGGCAAAATAAAACTAATGGTAAAACATCTAGACCAAGGGGGGTCTAATTTCCTGCAAAGTTGGGTTTATATAAGAAATTAAATTAATCACTAGATTCTGTGTTTGGATTTTATAAAGTGAAGGATTTTGCTTAACAAGAAAATTTATTGTATATGAAATTGATTAAAGTAAATAATTTTGCCTAATTAAGTATGATTCTGTGTGACAAGTTGTGTGATTTTTTTTTTAATTGTTTGATTAATTACTAATAGCTTTTTTTGTAAAATAGGAAAAAAGCAGCAATTTATAAAATGTGTTTGTTTGAAAATTAGGTAAGGTTCCAAACCTCTTTTGCATACCATACCTGTACAAGTTCATTGTATTCCATACACCATCAAGGACTGACCAGATTTCCTGGTGCCTGTTTTCTTGAGCCACATGAAAGCTTGGATGTGACTTTTTTTCTTCAGCGTCTTGTAGATTGGGTGTCATTGCTTCCATCTTTTCACATACAGCATTTTCTGAAAGAACCATGATGTCTTCTGATAAATCCTGCTCATTGTCTGACCTCACCTTATAAAACAGTTTAGCAAATAAATAATGAATGTATTTGGATCCTAACTTAAGAAAACTTGAACACTTCTACATTTTTTAAAAGAAATGCTCAAAAAAGCAAGGCTGAACTCTTCTAGTCATCACCATCTTTGTTATAGTCTCTGCATCTAAAGCATCTCTTGGTCTTTCACCAAGTCGTTCTTCTCTATGTATACATTGGAAATTTTACAGATAGGGAATGGAAGCAAAGTCACGGTAAGCTGGTGTAAATGAGAATGGCTTCTTACTCTTACGCCCTGTCCCACAATCGATGGCACATATTTCTCTGCAACAGCACAAAGTATTTATCTGCTCATGTGACAAACCAGTTCAGAAAATCTGTTCAGGTTAAACTAAAACTGATCTGGCACACCCTGGTCTGTACAAAGGCTTTCTGTTTGTTGTGAAGTCCAAACACCCGTCAGGACGAGGACAGGAGGACACAGGTTTTCAGACAGAAAGTTGTGTCTTAAGGCAGCGCCGCTCACAGAGCTGCAGACTGAGTGGCTGACTGTGACGCACACAGAAGTTACAGCACAGTAGACAATCCAGACTCCCCAGATCATCCTTCCTCTCCTGGACCACCGCCTTCTTCCTTTCCCCTTCAGCTTTCTCCAAAACGGAAGAGAACTTTTTACAGATAGTCTCACCTCTATTCTTTCCCATATATAGAAATACTTCAAGTCATCCATGCTCATTATTCCATTTTTTAAGCCATCACATATGGAACTAACAGTAACCACAAACCAAGACACCGAAATGTCTTCCACAGCAGCTCAGAGATGAGCGGGAAGTAAAGACATACATCTCAGAACACAAAAGGTATCAGGACTCCCCCCTGTTAACTATTCCAAAGCACATGATATGAGCAAGTTCTTTCTTCCTGTGTAGCACCAGAGCTAAAGACAACAAGAGCTCAAACAGCTCGCCTAGAATAGTAGTACTGGATCAGTGCCAGCAGTAGAAACAACAATCTCTACTTGAATCTTTAACGCCCTTTTCCATCAGCTATAAATGCAACAGAAAACAAAGACATTTTTTCTGAAAGCACCTAAATAATGGTTTTCAGTCACCCTCACAATACCAACACATTTATATTAGACAAAACCAAAAGTCTAACAAGCATATACAGAAAGGCAGATATTGGATACATGAAAAATAAAATCGAATTGGGGGTCTATTAATTTTGAAAACACTCAAACAACATTTCCTGCAATAATTTACTGAAATGATGGGAATAACTTAGAAATCTAAGCTGGGTTTGTAATACAAACACACAGCAACTTCAAGAAGATGTTAGGTGACCAAATACTAAAGCTCCCCTTACCTCTGTGAGCTTTTGGTAGAGCTTGTTCACTTCAGCGTAAGCCTGGGGAAGTACGCCGTTATAGTCCGACCTTGAACTGAATGCATGGAACAATTTCTTGGATTCCTGGAGCAAGATGCGCATTGTTGAGGAGTCAACTGCTTTATCTGATAGTTAGCCATTAATGTGGGAAATAGAAGGAAAAGAAAGAAGTATTAGATGTTAGGAGTCATCAATCTTAGGAGGCAAATCTGATACTCAAATATAAAACACCTCGAAAAGGGTTCAGAAGTATTAAACAGTCTCAAGAGAAATGTGTGTGAGATTAAGAAATCTCACGTCTTAATTAAGTCTTCCAAATGTATCCCAGGACCAGGCAAGAGGATCAACTGACATATCCAAAATCACTCAACAGAGCAGCAATAGCCCAAAAGAGGTTTAACTGTTAAAACCAAATTCTTAAAGGGAGCTTTAAATAAATGAAAGAGTTGGGGTTTGTTTTTCTGTCGGTTTTTTTGAAAGCAAACCTCCCTGCCCTCATATACCACATTAAGTAGTTGTTGCAGATGAGAGTTTTAAATCAGCTGCCGTGGAATCCTGTGTCAGGATCCTGCTCGCCATGGAATGAGTAGAACCTGCGTCACTCCAAACAGGAAAGCAGCACTATGCTTATTGAGATAGAATAGTAATTTGACAGAGTTTAAGGAATTTGATGAAATTTAATGAAGTTTAACAGAGTTTTATCAATTTGATTGCCAAGTTCACCTTATTAATTCCTGCATGGAAGAAGTATACAAGGGAGAATTGAGTTACACTCCAGTTAGGATTATCTATGGAGAGACTGGAGATGAAAAGGGTAAGGGAGACTTTTCTCCTACTGTGTCTGCAGTAAATTATTAACACAACATTCTCCTACTGCACATGCAGCAGATTGTAGTGAGTTACTCACTTTCCTCTGACGCTTGCCAGTGGATGATCATTGGTATCTCCAGAAAATCTCCCCAGAGAGGTGTCCCAGCTCTGGGGAAGTACTGGGCTGCAGCCCACTGCGACCCTGGTAAGCTCCAAGGAGGCTCGCTTAGGCTGTCATATTTGTGGGATAAAGTGGTTGGCTCATAGTTAAGTCACGTGCAACAGAAAGGGAGCATGAGACTCCATGTACACACAACTTTCTTTGTTCTTTGATAAATGAATTTTAGAAAAGACACCTGTTATTTATGCATTAATCGCATGACCGGTGTTCCAAACTTGGCCATGCTGATGTGCACCATCGCTTTGCTTCACTGTGGGTGTTGAGAACAGATTGAAACCAGAGGAGCTCTTGGCCCAGCTACGGCTCAGGCCATCGCCTCTTTCAGAGCCTGTGCCAAACCACCACCACTGTGGCCAAGGGGTCTAGTGCACCCGTCACACTTGGTGAGGGTCTCAGGATCACAAGATGATTGACTTTGGTCATTGCTCTTTCCTGTATTTGGCCAGGATTTTGGCAAGTATTTCTGGCTCCTTCCAGAGCGAGCTAGAATCCAGGCAGCAGGAGTTTCCCAGGCAACAGGAGTTTTGGGTAGGGTTAGGGAGCGCCTAATCATCCCAGCAAACTGTACTGTACCCAGGACAAGAAAGTACCAGCTGTCCAAACTCACTGCATTTGAGGCCAAAACAAGAACGCAAAGTTGGCTGGCCCTGACATCGCAATGTGGCCCACGGGAGCTGCACCACCACAATAGTCTTTACTCCTCTGTAATTTATTTGGCAAATGCAGATCATTCGGCCACGTAACATCGTGGCAAAGGAGGGAGAAAGACTATTTGCTTTTTAAAAATAGTTCAGAGACTTTGGTGACCATTAATATATATGCATTAAAATGGTTTTACCCTGATTTTTGCAGGTACGAAAGAAACATTTCAGAAGTAATTTCTGTGATTTTTCCACCTGATATTTAGACCATCTGGGACCAGAGCCTGGACAGATTTGATTTTGGCACAAGCCTTTTTTTTTTTTTTTCCATAGCTCATCAATTTCAGTTCAATTCTAGTTTTAAGGCTCCAATAACAGTGTTGTGATTTTGTCACCCATCTGAGGAACAAACCGTGGATCAAGACAAAAGTAGATAAGACTGTCCAAAGTGTGGATAATCTTAAACTGAAAGCAAGCAGTGGAGGATGAAACACATTACTATTTAAACACACAGAAGTATCTACTTGTGTCACTATTGAAACCAGCACAATGAGGTTTTTCGCAAGTTCACGATTAATGGTCTCAGAGATTCTCACCTGTACAAAGGTGTTTATAGAGACATTCAATCGTTGAAAGTAAACTCCTTGGCACGACGTAACCGAAAACAGCCATCCAGTGTTTTTTATAACACTGCAGCAAGTTTGCTAATGTCCATGGTGGCTTCAGATACAGTATCTGAAAGACAGCAAGTTATAAATGCAAAGGCTGATTTCATGTAGACAGAGACAGTTCTCAGCTGCCCTATTCTTCAATAATGTTATAATTTGTGCTTGCAGAAGTAGAATTCAAATGGTTCCTCAGAAATAAGGCTATATTCAGATTTAAATAGTTTATCTATTAAAAAAAGATTTGATTTGGCAGCATCATGGATTAAACAGTGATGCTCATGTAAAAGCACACAATGTACCATCATTTTCATGATTTTTTGTTCCTCTTTTCCTCAAACATTCCAAATGCTCGAGTTATCTCTTAAAATGTGTTATTTATGTACAAAAGCCAGAAAACCAGTAAAAACGCCTTTAGGCTGCCTGGGGAGGTGGTGGAGTTCCCATCCCTGGGGGTGTTTAAGAGACTTGTAGATGTGGTGCTGAGGGATATGAGTTAGGGACCCTCGCAGTGCTGAGTGAATGCTTGGACTCGATGATCTTAAAGGTCTCTTCCAACCAGATGATTCTGTGATTTTCTAGTACTGTTAAAAAAGTAAAAATAACCACACTCTCCCTAGCTGTGACTATATATACATGATGCAATATAGTCATATTGCAATAAAATTGTAATTTATTCCTACCAAGTGCAACAAGAGTTTGAAAAGATGCTAACAGAAATCAACCAAGTTCATCAGAAGTGCCTAAAAGCTTAACAGCTCATCAAAGCTCTACCTTGTGGAACAACAGTCATCCCCTGCAAGTTATTTAATTTGAAAGCCACAGAGGCTTATCTGCAGAAAATTTGAACTCCTAACTAACCCTTGCCAGGTATAAAATGGAATCTCAGCCAAAGCATGGACAATTTGAAAGTGCCTTGTACACAAATATTAACCTTCTGTTAACAACACTTTTGAAAGAGCGAGTGGAGGTTCTCGTTATATCTGCAATTTAGCTGCGAACAATTCTATCCACAAGGTATCTAAAAACATCTGTTCTGATGGGGAAGAAGTGCCTGCAACAGTAGTGCCTCAATATTATCTAAACCGTGATGGAATAAGTTTTTGAAGGATATATTTACAACGCAGTGAGATATAACCATACTAGAAAAGCTGAAATGGAAATTTAATGCAACTAGTACAAAGAGTTCTGAGAATTCACACTGAACAGCCAGCATATCTATTACTGTGTTAGTAAAACACTGTGCAGTCATTACTGCTCAAAGAGAATAATCTTGCTAGAAAATTAAATAGCAGAGCTGAGCACTGAACTATGTGCGCTGCCAGTGAACTGTTACATTAGTGAACTAGATGACTCAGCACACGTACTAATATCATTACAATACCAAGGACATTTAAACCTCTTAATACTCAAAGTATCAAGCAAAATGGAAGAAGAAACCACCTCCATCCATAGGTTTCCAAATGCAATTTTCATTTCAGTCTCCAAAATACACGATAAAGCTTCTCCTAAGTTCTTTTCTAGGTCTGGAAGCATATTTGGGAACCGTGCAGTGAGACTAGCGTCACCTCGTCCTATTTTCTCCAACTCTGCATCTGTCAAATCAATGATAAGAAAAGATACTTATTGCAACTGCTTCTATAGCTAATTTACGTCGATAGTATACAAATAACTTGTCGCCATCAATAAAGACAGACTACGCTTTACATTTATGTTATAAAGCAGAAGGGCTACATCTAACTAGGTTTCAAGTATTTCTAGTTATACCCACTTGTACTGTAGGTATTTTTAATTATGAGCTACTAACCGAGAATATTAATTTCCCCAGAGCACTTTTCATTTGTGATCTTACTCCACAGTTCGTTTTTCCTTAAATAACTTAGATTACATACTTGCTGATAACCCCACTGGCTGTATAAGACGATCAATTCTTAATACTGCATACTATTTGTACCTTTGGAAAAATGAACAGGGAACCCAAGAATCAAGTTCTGCTCTTTGGGATGCAGGTCAAGGTAATCAGCATAAAATGTAAGGAGAGCTCTCAGCATATGGAATTTTCCAGCTACTAAAAAGAGAACCCAAACTGGCTTGACTGGAAAAACCTCTTTTCAGTCCTAAAAAGTTCAGGACACCTTTTAAATTACTATAAACACAGGAAATTCACACTATGTTTTTTCCATAAAACAAAAATGTGTCCTACTTAAATTTCCTGGAACTAAGAAACCAATGTTTTAACACAGGTCTCAAAATATCAGAAAACCACTTACCTTTGAAAATAAAAAACCTGCCCCAAACAAAAAAGCATTCCTAAAGATTCAAAGTATATGAAAACTGAAGTTATAGCAGAAATTGTTCTCACTCCCCAACACTGATTATGTGCCTCAAAACCCAGCATATGTGCACACTGAATAAACTTACCACCTTTTGACTGTTGTGGCTCAGTACAGTCCTGGTGCCTGTTTACATTCAGCTTCTGTAGAGCAGTGACCAAATCGGCTTTGCAGAATGCCTTGACCTCACTCACAATGGCTTTATTACATAAATTTTTATCATCCCTAGGAGAAGAGAATTAATTGTTGACATAAAACTGGCATTACTACATAGTAAGTAAGTAAAAAAAAGCAACACACTGAAGAAGTCGTCTTTGGTTAAGTTTGTTTTGTGAGCTTCATTATAATGAAGTTTCCTTTCTCAGGCAGCTAGAAGCAGTTAAAAAAATTAAACCAGAAAACTAACTAAAGAATCTGTTCTGAAAAAAAGATAGAAATATACTGGAAAATGTTTCAGGCTCTAGGTTTGCTTTAAGAAAAAAACCAGCTATAAATACTTCAGCAATGATGCCTACTTGCTATGAAAGCAAACAAGGCAATAATTCTAAGACAGTAATATCTTATTCAATTGCTAGAATAAATTCTCATTTTTGAGAGAAAATGAGTTTTTTTACTGTTCTACTGTCCCAGATGCCACCTTAAGGTCTACACTGCTCCAGCAGAACTACTATAAAGATGCAGTACGAAGTTGCATCCTAATGCTTCCTCAACAATTCCCATTGCTTGTATTGATAAAGGGTAACAGGATTTTCAGATGAAAAGCACTTCTGAAGTCACCTCTTGTTCTTTACTTGGAGAAACCTAAATTCATTATCAACAGCACTATGAATACTGCGATTGCAATGAATACTGTGATTGAAATAGGACTTTCAGCAGCAACCCAATGCACACATCAGCTCAAACCACCCGATGCCTAATGCCTTAGCCCCACGCGCTGAAATACAGAGGAAATGGTTCGAGTGAAGCCCAAACCGTTTACAGCTCCTGGCAAAGGATATTAGCCCTTTAAAAACTAGCTTCATGTGATCTAGATAAAACTAAGAATCAACACTTGGAAGTCAGCCGTTATCGTCACAAGACAAGAAAAGAGGCAAACCTACCCCCATCTTTCCTCGTCCTAAGATGAACCCTGGACAATGTTTATTACCGTTCTCAGCCAGGCAAGCAGAAAAAGTACCTACTTGGATCTCCATCATTAATACAAGTAATTTTTCTACTTTGTAACTCTGCTAATATTATTTATGAGAAATTGGAATAAAATCTGAGAAAGCTACGCTTTAAAAAATTTTAAAATTGAATACTGAGTAAACTTAATTCTACTTCAGGGCTCAAGCACATGGAGGTGATTAAGTCCACAACCTTTGTTTTATTATATCCTCCTACTCTAGCTTTTAAGAGGTGACTGCTCTTCAAAAAGCTTACTTCAGAAACTGCTCTGCATTTTAAGATATTATTTATAAACAGTGTACTTGGCACGAGACTAACTTACACCTCGTAAGAGACCTAAAGGTACACAGGAACTCACGTGCAGAGTATGACAACAGCTTGAGGAAAGAGGTTCTGATACTGCAGACAACATTGTAAAACACGGTCGTCATTGTTCTCATCACTCAGGCCATCTGCAAATTTAGTTAAGACAGTGCAGATACGTACAGAGTAATTCCACACAAGAGATACTTCAGTGTAGTCAGGTACTGTTTTCACATTTAATACCCTCCAAACAAGGACAGAGGAGTGTCACCTAAATATAAATCTGAGCTCTGAATTCTTATGTACTACTCCACTCAAAATCACCACGGTTTTGCCAGAAAACGTCAACTGAGCCACAGGTAAATTTGCCTATGTTACGATTTTGTGATGACGAGGCAAAAGCAAAAGCACAAGCACACAATATATCCTCAGCTCAGAGGTAAAAATAACTACATGGATTTCCATTACGTAATCCCCCACCTGCCAATGGACGTAGCTAAAAGTGAGAAACAACTGATACAACAGCAGTGAACAAAGCCCCGATCTGAACAAGGTATTTGCATACTCTAGCCTTGGGTGTGCTCTGCAGGCTGCTGTAAGCTAGTAGCTAATTCTAATTAGCAAACTGCAGAGTGAAGAACGTATTAAATTAAAAATTGAGCACTAAGGCTCCTGCTAGGTGAGCTGCAAGGATTAAGTACCCAAACCAAATTGATTGCACATATATTACACATTTTTTGAGAAGCAAGCTGCATGGATTGCCCCCACAATTTTGAATCTTGGTTTTTGAGACACATGTAGATGAACTGGACTGCAGGGATAGCTTTGTCCCGAACATGCTGCAACATTTTCCCCTTTTTCAAGTTGTCCAACTCTTGTAGAACGACCCAGGGAATTATTAATGCAAGTTTGCCAATGCCTGGAAGAAAAAAAAACAACCACAACCAAAAAAACAAAGACATTTTGAAGAGCCATGCAAACTACTAGAGATAATTTTTAATTCAAACACTTTTGAAAATTACTCAGGCCCTTATTGAAGCCATTTTCCAGGTGGTGAGAATAAGTGTATGCATTAGCTGAAAGCATCCAAGCACCCTAAGTATCCCAATAGATCCCGAATATCTACCAACAACTGACATGCATGATCCTCACCCTGCTAACATTAAATTGCTACAAGCTTCACAACATATTAAAGCCAAACATTAAAGCCAGGTCTGCAATCTGAATTGCTGAGAAATTGCTCGCACAACTCATGAATTCTGTCACCTTTGCTGAGAAAGAAATAAAGCACTGACTGACTGCTTCTCAGATTTTAAATGGTTTTAGATTTCTAGGGAAAAAAAATGCTACAAAGAGAGTAGAAAACGTCATTGCCACTAGTAATGGATTAAATGCTTAGAAGGATGTTCTTACAATAGGTAAGACTTATTTACCTCTAAGAATTCATGCACGTTCCTGAGAACATGGACTATGATTCTCTGTAGCTATATAGGTATAAGCATAGTGGTTCTACTTTCATAGCTGAACTTTCTGTAAGAGGCAGCCTGCTTGGGTTCACACAGGTGCCCAGGTGGTTTTCTTCACACAGCCTGAAGATCTTACAACATCCATTTCTTCTGAAAATGTCTCACTGATCACTATGTATTCCCATACCTGGTATATCCTTGGATTTCAGCCACCTGACAAACTCAAGGTGACTAATCATTATATTTGTGTCAATCACCACTAATACGTTCAGACCAGAAGGAAAAGCCTCTGGAGGGAAAAAAGAGAAGAAAAAGAAAAAAACATCTGTGAAAAATACAGTTGTGTACTCTCTGCTCAGACCATTAACTCACTGTAAATAACTAGTTGCAAGTAGATACCAAAGAACATCAAATCATGACATACCAGCAGAAATATTTAAATCCTGTTCTGGAAGATCTATTTCCATACTGGTAAGTTCTCCACACATCTGTACAACAGACAGGGCCATCCTCTTCTGAACACGAGCAACATGCAAATCTTCAACTATTTGCATCTACAATGACAAAAATCTGCATGTATGAAATCAATCGTAAGTAACAGCTTATGAATTGTTCCTGAAAAAGACATCGTTGCGTTAATGCTGTGGTGGTAAAACTGATGGAAAAGGAAGCATGAAAAATTTTAAGTTGGCACAGCAAATGTAAACCCAGGAGAACCTTCTGCACATCTTCCACAACAATCCAGCCTAGAAGGAAGATTTGTTTAAGACCTTTCTACCCGGTACCCAAAAAGGAGTATGTAAGCAACTATGAAGGCCCCCCACATGGCAGAGAATTACTGAAAGACCATCTTTTGGTCTCAGAGTGCTCCTGCTCAGCAGTACTTCAGCAAGTTTGTTTAGTACTTGAAAAAAGTGCTCCACATTTTTTAAGTGTAAATCATAAGCCAACAATGCAAAATATTCAGAAAGGTCGTGGCATCATCCAGCTACACAACCTCGGTGCCCAAGTTTTTAATGCAACTTAGAAGAGTTAAATTAAAGCAATACTAACCTCTTCGTCTGTTTCTGGGTTCTGACTATCTTGAGGGGGCAGAAAGACTTCAAAGCTCTGTAAGAAGAATTAAAAAACCCATACCAACATCACAAAACATTGAGGAACACTGAGGAACAAGCAATCCCTGTCTCAAGAGTTTCGAAATACAGCTCTTTAGTGTTCAACAAGTACATCACTAACCTTTTGGAGATACTTTCCATCCTCACCTTCTTGGAAGGAGTCAGATGTGCACGGGATCTCAATATCCTAGAAATGAGTAGAAACAGAAGTAGAACACATATCAGTCCTTCAGAGTGCTTTTGAGAGAACACTGAATATTCTCAAGTGAATTGAACAGTAACATAAAGCATATTTTTGATGTCCATGATGAAGCATCTCCAGTACCATTTCAAAAGGGCTTAGAAGGATGCCTTGCTTTTGAAATAAATACGATTTACACCATAAGCCTATTTTTCCAGTTTTTTGTGGGTTTGTGATTGTGTTATTCTTGCTCCGGCCTTCCCAATACAGGACAGAAATTAATTTAATGGACTGAACTGAGCAAAGGGTCACTGAGATGATTAAAGGACTGGGGCAGATCATACAAGAGCAGGGACTGTTTGGCCTGGAGAAGAAAAGGGGGACTCTTATCAATGTTTATAAATATCTGATGGGAGGGTGTAACGAAGATGGAACCAGACTCTTAACAGTGCCCAGTGCCAGGACAAGAGGCAATGGGCACAAACTGAAACACAGCAAATTCCAGCCAAACATCAAACCTCCCATTTTTTATAGTGAAGGGGCCTGAACAGGCTGCCCAGATTGGTTGAGGAGTCTCCATCCTTAAAGATACTCAAAACCCAGTTCTTGGCAACCTGCTCTAGCTGACCCTATTTCAGCAAGGTGAGAGCTAGACTACACCATCTCCAAAGCTGCTTTCCAACCTCAACAATTCCTTGACTCTGTATGTAATTCCTATCTTTGAGTACACACAAAATGATGGCACTTCTGTAATGGGAACTGAAATCTCAAAAAACCACTAGGGATGTTAAACGAGAACAATGACAAAAATGCAACCACGCTCAAGATAAAGTTGAGGTGCAGAGCCAGGCACAAACTAGATCTTGGAAACAAACTAACCACAGCCAAAGGTGAAGCTCTGCAGGAAATTTAGTCCCAGTACAAACTTAGTCCTAGATCCACAAGTTCTCCTGGCATCGCTTTCCCAGCAATGAGCTACTGTTTGGCAACCAAGTTTCGTTGGTTGTTTATTCATGAAAAAAATGATACAACCATGACAGCTCAAAAAAATTTTCTTGACTTATACCTAAATTGAAGTATTCCACCCTCCCCCAGCAGTGAAGAAAAGCTATAAAAGCCTCTGTGCAGACACAGTCCTAATATGCAAGACCTTTGTTTAATCATTTAGCAGAGCAGAGGAACATTTTAACACGGTTTACTTCTAGTTTGCTATGAAAGACTGTTTGAAATCTGTAAGAAGACATAAAAATTGTTTAAATAAAAACTGCCTATCATTCAGAAACCAGCCTGAAACATCTACCTGCATAACACAGAGAATTGGGATTCTCATTACCTGCTTAAAACATAATCCTCTGACTTCCAAGTCCCTTTCTTCAGTCCCTGAATTACCAGTAGCTTTATCAGACTCAGCATCTGTTTTTTTTCCGTTTACAAGAGTCCCATCGTTGTGCTGTTTCAGTCGAATAGCATGACGGTGTGTGTTTATTCATGTGCCGTTTTTTACTAGACAACTCCTTATATTCTTCTTCATACTCTTCTTCCCAAGTCCTAGATAATGTATTTGGCTTCTTAGAGAAAGGCCTGTCAACACACACAGTCCCTGTTGAGGTATCAGACAGATTTTTTGGAATTCTGGCATCTTCACTCCATTTTTTTGATCCATCTGCCTTTTTATGTGGTACATGTGAATCGTACAGAGATGACTTAAATTTTTCCAACATAGTTTTTTCTGCTTTCAGCTTCAGTTTGCAGAGTTCAGCTTTCTCTGCTTTTTTCTTCAGCGCCTTCTCCCTCTGAAGCTCAAAGCTATGCACGAGCCTTTTTCCTTCTGTTCCATCAAAACGGCTTTTGTTGTAACTTGTGCTGCTTGCAGTCGCTGCATCAGGAGCGCGTGTACTTTTTCCATGTTTAATTTCTTTGGCTTTAAATTGGATAACTATTCTCTTTTGCTTTTCAGGTTGAATTAAAGAATCATCTGTGGTTTTGCTTCTGTCTGGAGATTTTCCTTGGGATCTTCCATCAGTGCCATGAGAAATGTTGGGATTTTGGTCTTGCTTCTTCTCTTCCCCACCTTTCTCTATTTTGAATCTATAGAAAACATTATGAAAAAATTAATTAGCTCAATTAATGTAAAAGAACAGAACAAACAAACAAAGAAAAAAGTCTGCACCTGATCTAGGCAGTTACAGCTCAGTATTTACAAGCACCAGTTTGCTGTGTTCTTAAATATGAACTTGCAGCAACATCCATCCTTTATCATAGTTTGATGCAGCATTTTTAGTGTTTCTGTTTTTCCTACCTGTACAGCTATTTTAGCTTACAAAAATGGAGAAAAAGCTTTTCCTGCATTCACTATCTATTGGTTTGAGAGATACCCTGCAAAGCCTAGTTCCACCTTATCACACAGAAAAATTTTAGCAGCAGTTTAATGATACAGGAGGTGTGTCACCCTAAAATCTGAGTGTGCGGCAGCTCAGCCTCGTCTCACAGTGCCAAAAACCGCGCGGCTTTCAAACTGCAGGACAAACAGACAGGAGAACTCGGGAAAGGAACAATTGACAGGAATATAGTAACATTCTGCTGAAATCATGAATGATACAAAACTGAATAGGAAACTTTCTTATAGGAGCAGAGAAAATACTCAGTACATTTATCAAACACTAGTTTTAAAATAGCCAAGAAAGTTTCAACTCTGTTCTAAAACAGCTTTGTCAAAAGTGCTGGGGAAGTAAGGGCACCCAACTTCTGACTTTGGAGACCCCTAACCGCTTCTTAGAAGCTGGAAGGGTGTGCAGCAGAAAATATCATTTGTACTTGTCTTGTTTCACAAATTCCTTCCTACGCAAGCCCTTCTGGCCACTGGCAGTTGGGGGACTGAACTGGACAGAGTTTTGGCATGAGTATAGCTACCTTTTCATGGTAATATCATACTGGACTAACAAACGGTGCCTAACAGCATGTGCACATGCAGCTAGCCATGCTACGACTTACAACTCCAGTCTAACAGAAACTGCAGCAAGATCTTGCCATGATTAAAAAACAATCCAAAGCTTTTCCATCTCAGGATTCATGAGTGTAATATGCAATACAAACCAACAAGGTAGCACTCAAGACCAAAAATAATTGATCTTTTTATGGCAGCAACATTGGAAGAATATAATTCCTACCTTATTGGAAGGGTCGTAGCATATAATAGAGTGAAAAAAGGATTTTGAACTCTGTCTTCTCAACTATCTCAAACTGCCCAGCCTAGAACCCACTCATGAATGCAATGCTAACACTTCATCAGCTAAAACACAGTATTTTGTTTGCTGAATAAGTAAAACAAAGTTCTTAAATTTGGTATTAAAAAAAGTCTGTGACTGTTTTATTTTTAAGTATTTCCATTTTATGATAGAGCAAGAATTTACCTCCGAACTTCTGTCACTCCTTTCATAGTACGGTTGTAAGATCTTGTGTCTTCAGAGTTCTGAAAGGAGAAAAAAAATCCAAAGTCTTCTAAAGAAAACTGCAGTTAATAAAACAACCTTCATAAGATGGAACGAGTATTATTTCATACTAGATTCACTATGGTTTTGAATACTTGAACCTTGAAAAAAGCAGCCACATATCCTGCTTTAATTTAGCATTTAGATTACGTTGTATTTAAGAAAAAAGTGAATGTGTCTCATAGTCCTGTGTTATTTATAGAAAAAGCTCAACTAATTAAACACATTTAGGATTCATGTGTTTCATATACTCTACGGGTATATCAGTATGGAAAAATACATGTTTTTTGTACATTCATAAAAATTGCTAGGGAAAAGCAAGTTACCTGAGGACTGCTTTCAGCCACGCCCTAGGTAAGGCCAAAGAGAGGATATTTCTATGGGTGGTTTTTGTGCAGAAGAGATGTGTTATTAATTCTCATCGGATTTACTAATTAGTGGAACAGCATGAAACTGCAGTTACAAAGGTCCAATTAAAGAGTAAAGACAGTCCCTGAAGAACTTGAACAACGCTTGTTTAGAAATGACAGACTCTGCTGAGTGGAACTGTGCCCAACAAGACAGTTCATTTTCATACACCTCTGGATGGCTCAGTTTACCCAAAACCACAGCAGGGTGCAGGAAATTACAACAGAGAACAGTATCATATGGATCACTTCAGATAAGGAAGCTCCAGACAGTACACCCTTTTACAAATAATTCATGCCAATAATTGGGTCACGTCGACTCAGTGAGGCCGTTAGGTCACCGCTGCAGAGATTTTCCTAACCAGAGAGGCATGCAAAGAGGCCTCAGCTATTTTATTTCCACATTAGAAGTGCTTCATTCAAAAATAATAAATAAATAAAAGGGTCGCAGAAACCACTGGAGTCCTAATGAATTAAGGAAATTCTGAGAACTTCCTGTGGTTGGTGTTGGAGATGTAACAGCAGCAAAACCACTGAAATCATAACTGGGATGGCCATTAAAGGCTGCTGCCACTGAGAATCACCTTGATGCGACTTGTTGCAAGAAGACCTGTTCAACTCACATGTTCATAATAATCAAATAGGAATCAAAGTGTTTTATTAGTTTATTAACAATTCAATTAACTGGCAGTGAATGACACACTCAGGATCAATACTAGTAACCCAACAGAAAAACTAGAGTAATAGGAAAGTACTAAACAATACCGGATCAGATGACTGGGTACCAGAAAGTTTTAATCTCACACACCTACATGATACACTCTGGCACCCACACTCATGCTGTGAGGACATGGGTGCTCCAGCTGTACCACTTCCCGCACTGTGCTAAAGCGCCCACTGGCAGGAGAGCCCCCTCATGAGGTCACGTATGCACACCCATGGTGTGTGACCCTACGGGATGCCCCTCTGTCCTGTTACTCCATCAGATGGAATGCAGGCTGGCAGGGAGAGTGCTCCACTGTGGTAAGTGGTCATGATGCTGGCAGGACAGCTTCTGGAGGGATCAAGCCCAGTTTGAATGCTGCTCTGTTACCACTTTCTCCAAGACCTGCTCATCTAGAACCACCAGTTTTCATGATGATTTTAGTATTTCTTTTCAACCTAGCTCCTTCTTTTTTCCAAAGTCTCCAGATAATTTCCTGATTTTCATTTAATTTGGTCATCTTAAGCAAGATTCCTTACTGTTAGCTTCCACTTAGCATTATCAGCTTGGGGTAAACATCCTCTAGGAGGAGACTGGTTCAGATGTTCTTTTTACAACTCCACTGCTATCACCCAGTGTTATCCAGGCCATGTTACCAAGGGGCAGCTGGGCCGACTCCTCCAGACAGCTCTGTGTAAAGCTGTTCTAATTTATACTGTTGTGTCAGATGGCCCCTTTAAACAGTTTGGTCCAAGGTGGAACATGGAGCTTTGCAAGAAATCACAGGGCAGTGGGAGTTTTGGAAGCTCTGCAAGAAACTATAGATAATGAGCTTTCTCAGGAGAAGCGATAGTGTGAGGGTAGTGGACTAATTGCAACAAAGTGGATTCTCCCATGATGAGCTCATAATCACGAGCCTTGTGATCAGATGCCAAAGGATGGGAAAAGGAAAGGAGTTGCCACAATAGTGAGTTTTCTCATGTTCACAAAACTTTTATCGAGGAAGAAGAGTAAAGATGAAGTCAAACGACCACCAAACAGCGACCCCAGTAGTGAAATTGGGCACGCATGAAGTTACAGATTATGTAATTGAAAGGTGGAGTTTGGGGCGGTCCACACATACGTACTGGCCATAAGTTATGCGAGGGGCGGCTTTAACCTCTACTGTAAAGGTAGTGCTGTTTGAGCACAGAGGCGAGGTAGCTACACAGCATGACGAGGACCACGTCGCCTCCATGGGGATGCCCACAAGGGTCCGTTAACTACCGATGCCTCACCCCTAAAACAACCAATGCTGGGGACGCTGTGGATTTGGACATCACTCGCTAGCCTAGGGTTGGTATGTATATGAGCTAAGGTAACTTTTTTCATCCTCCCTCCAATTCATCAGAAGACTTATACTACCCTCGAATGTCCGCAGGGTGCATTGTTAGTTGTCTTAATCATATTAGCAGTAATTTTAGTTGTAATACTTTGGAAGCCTAAATTCTAACAGTTTGTGTTTTATGTAGCTCCACATTTAGTTTGGTTTCAGACAAAATAAATCCTGCTATGTTTGTGAGTATGTCTGTGATTTAGTTACTCCGGGATCCTTCGAACCTTTACTCGAACAACTGTGATGAATGTCCTTTCACTCATACTTGAGGAGTTATACGCCAAACCCCTAAAAGCCAACAGGCATAAAGTTTTCTGAAATCTGTGGACGTGCTTACCCTACACAAAAAAAATCCCAAAGCCCCCACAATCACACTAAATATGACTCAAGTGGCTTACTTTCACCTCCAAAAGCCAAAGATACCTCTTCAGTGTGATCACAGTATGGATAAGAAACACTTGCTGCTATTCAGAGGTTGCCTTATCTTTTGGTATTATTAGTTGGGGTTCTCACTGTTGCTTGTGCTGGTCAATGTCTGACTACAGCCATCTTTAATGCCTTCTCAAACAGACTGAAGTCATGCAACAGTTAACGCTCCGTATTCTTCAAATTGGTAGAGGCATCAGCAGTGGCAATACAGCTATAGTATGAGGCGTTTTTTCTGTGTTACATAAGTAAAAAAAACCAAAACACTTAGAATAAGTTAATTTTAAACTATAGACTGAATAATGATAAGGAATTCAGGAGAAAAAAGTAGTTACAAATAACTGGCTTTGAACATTTCCTACATAAGCATAAGGCTTCTAACACATATAACTCAGTTTATAAGGCCATAATATCACACTTCTTTATATTTTTTGAGACATTTATGATAACAAAGTGTCAGAGACTGCTAGAAAATTAATGTCTCAACATCACCAGAAGCTAGAAGAAACCGCGACATAACATTGCCAAGTAGTAATGACAAGTTCCTCATTTCACTAAAAGAACCTCTATTTTAAGCTAAAGTTCTGTCTGTTATGTCACTGGTTGGCCGAGGTACACCAATTACAGGGACGTGTTCTTTCCTCTCTCTAACCTCCCTCTCTCCTGTTCCAGGAGAAAAGAGCTAAAAGCAGACATAAGAAAGAAAAATTTGTGAGATCTCTTAAGTTTGGGAAACTAAAATAAGTTTAATAACACTAGGACAAATATTATATACAGAAAAGCAAATGACATATTAACAGGTTTATATGGGATTGTAAAGCAAGGGTTAAGTGCAGTTAAGGAAACAAAAGCAAAAGAAAAAAAATATTCAGTACTGAGCAGTTTTCAAGATGGCAGCAGCCATGTGGTCGGTGGATTCGCAGGAGCAGAGCAAAACCACGGCGGCTGAAACAAACACTGTGCTGCCACGTGGAAGCAGGGGCTGCGCCATGCGGAGCCAAGCTGATTTGGTCATAGGTGTTAAAGAAAACAGCGGCGAAGAAACAGCAGCTCTGGAGCACGCCAATGGCAGAAATGGCAGCGGCAGGGAAGGCAGTTCCATATGGTGCGAGGACAGTGCACAGAGGTGCACGAGTCACAGGCAGGCACCGATCGGAAGAAAAGGCAGAGATGAAGGCAGGGCAGAGCCGGCACACCGAGATAAAGCAAGCTGTAAGCCAGCGAGAAAAGCCAGCACTAGCCACCTGCTGGCCCAAGCCAAAAGCGTCAGTTTCTGGAAATGCAAGACTCCTGGAGCCAGCCCCGATGCGCGGTTTTTAAAGGGAACAGGGAGCTCGCAAAAGTTTTCACAGCCAATGAGATGTGCGAACGTAAATGGGGGGAATACATCACGATTGGTCATTTTAAAACAAATCATCTAAACAGGAAAAAACTGGTTTTTTCCTAAACTGGGACATGTTATGAGATGGGTATCCTGTTCTGCACATTTTCCCTGAACTGAGTGAAGAGCGCCAGACCCTGTGCATGAGCCTGGGCCCGGGGCCAAATAAGCCCCCGCATGATGGTACTGGGCATGTGCACCACCACTGACTGGTGGGCCAGGCGATGGAGGTCAGTTCTGGGGAAGCGCAAAATGATTCTGTGGACATTGCGTCTTAACACTGTCCTGCTGGACATTATGTAACAGCACGCCCCACAATGTATAGGTGAGGCACGGCTTGAAAGAAACAAGCATGCCTCACATTTGCAGCATATTAATAGCACCGATAACAATTACCACCATGGAAACAGACAAGCTGGATGCAGCGACCACATCCCTTGCTGAGTACAGAGCTGAGCCTCCAGAGGTGTGATAAACCACAAGCGAAAAAACAGCCTCCCCCCTGCACCTGCTTGTCCACATGCACAGCAAGACTGAGAGGAAGACTATGGAAACAAGAAGGCAGTGCCCTCTGACCCCCAAAAGGTACCTGGTGGAGGCACACTGAGGTAATACTACAGCACCGCACCACGTCAGAATGTTCTCCCACCCGTCTTGAAAGACTGACTGTTGGGATGCCACAAATCTCCATGGTGGTACTTCTTTCTCACTCTCTCGTCCTTCTCTTTCCCTCATAACCCTTTTGTGCGTGAGCGTTAATAAAGAACAAACTTATGTGCTTGACCCCGTTTGTGTCTTAATTCTGTTACTGAGAAATCACACCTCTCACGAACGTCAATTTATCGGTTCATGACAGACAGATGCTCTCTTATTTCCTATAGACCTGTTGGGAACTACAGTAACCTTAAACCTGACTATTCAAGTTATGTGGTTTGGTTAACTTTAGTAGCTGACTTGCTTAGCAGGAGCAGCTGATTGCCAAAGCCTTAGGCTGCAGGCTGCAACCTGGAGACTGGTGAACTCAGGCTGAACTCTTCCTTAGACACAAGAAGAATGTCCCAGAGTAGTTTTGTACAACTGATAGATTGTAACTGAGCTAACATTAATGAGATTGTACAAATGATATTAATGAAGATTGTACGCTCAGCATAGGAAAAGACCTGTAACTCAAGGAGTGAAGAAAGAGCCCATTCTGCCTGAGGTCAGCAGAAGACAGAGGAGCTCCAGGTGCCGATGGACCAAAAACATTATGCAACTGTGTAAGCAGGTAAAGTCGCTGGCACCAAAACTCCAGGGACTGAAGAGGACAAGTAACCATTGAACAGTTTGACTGGACAAAAGACACATGCCTGTGAACAACTTATGCAATAAACTGTGAGGCTTTAAAAAGCACAGGGAGATAACCGAGGGGGTCCTACTCTGGAGGCACCTAGCTCGAGCTGACCCTGCTGCTGTTAAATTATCTCATCATCATCATGGCTTGGCTTCGCGGACAAAGATTTGGGAAGGGCTTTGCCCACGCTTATTGCAAGCCCGCTGATGGCTGAAAAGGCCAATGCGGGATAGGCAAGACCGGTTGCAAAGAGCACACCGGAGGGTCTCCTTGGGTGGTATTGCCGTTTCGTCCCTTGCCTGTCGCTACAGGGCTTTGCAAACGTGAGCACACCCTTCAAGCCTGCGCGGTGGATTTTTTAGGTGAGGCGCAGCGTGCACGAGACTGGCCCCACCCTTTACACCTGAGGTTCATCTGCCAGGGCCTAGCAAGCTTGGACAGTGACAGCGAAGTCCTCAGGTCGTAGGTTTGGTTAGAGTATCCTTC
The DNA here is from genome assembly GCA_009769605.1 of Bucorvus abyssinicus. Lineage (NCBI taxonomy): Eukaryota > Metazoa > Chordata > Aves > Bucerotiformes > Bucorvidae > Bucorvus > Bucorvus abyssinicus. The sequence goes on along the minus strand of CM020034.1, from coordinate 8,520,873 downwards.
TCTTAGATGGATGGCCTTACAGGGCTAAACGAGCTCCATCTGCCCGGGTTTGGAGTTAGAGTTGTCCTTCTCCTAGGATGGTTGCCCAAAGGCTAGTGAGCCCATCCTGCCCGTGGACACACTTTGTCTGACCCTTCAGCTGAGACCTGTCTGGCTTGGGAGACCCTACCGGAGGCATATGCCACCACCAGCATAGCTCTCAACTTCACAAGGGCACGCAAGCTCTTTCCCCACGGCAAGGGGGTGCCTGTGAAAGAGGTTAAATTATCTATTTCTATGAGATTTGATACCTGAGACTGTGCTTCAGGAAATTGAGGGTTCAGACTGTGCTTCTTTAACAATACCTTACAAAATCCAAAGAGAAAAAAATACAGCAAACTTAAGTGTGGATTTATTAAACCACTGATTTATTAGATATGTATTATATTACTGGCAGGGAATAACTTCCCAGACGGGGACATAAACAATAAAAAAGAATGGGAAGCTACATACAAGCGTGACCAGAAAGATTATCACCCCTGTAGCACCTGCATTTGACAAGTGATTCAATGAATCCTTACTCACTAGATACAAATAGGGGTCAGAGTACTCTAAGAATGTGGTTCATTGATTTATGTCTCAGTGGTTAAAAGGAAATAGTTGAGAGTTGCTTGCTAAAATGCTGTGAAGCACAATTTGTGATTAACCAGGAAATTAAGATAGATGATCCTAGATAAACAACAATCCAGGAAAACAGCAGTAGTTTTGGTAAAAGTTTTAACTTTTCTCATCCAGGAAGACACACTAAAGTAAAAAAATCTCTTATTTTCTGATACCCACACTACTCCTCATAGCCTCTAGAGAAAAACATAAGCTAGTTATCAGGCTAGAACATGTAGTTATGAGCAACTCAACTCTCCTGCTGCTCTTAATGACCCCACCTTTAAATTTTATTCATCTTTCTATTCCAAGACTGTGAAACAATTCTCTTAAATGTGGGGCTTTGAATGAAAATAATAACAGAAGAAATACAGCTGTTCCTACTTTGTCATGCTGGCCATCCATATAGTCCTCCTTTCCAGTTAATTTCTTCAGTTTCTTTTTAGACATCTTCAAATCCTAAGAAAAACAGTGTTACCATTATTACTGCTTCCAAGTTTTTATTTCCAGCTGGTATAAAAAATAAATTTTAACTGTGTAGAGAAAAAATACACTAATACTCTTCTTTTGTTTTCTCATTATAGAACCACAGCATATTTCAACAGCGTTAATTATTCACATCTCACTACTAAGAGAACTTCACAGAAAAAAAAGGATGGCAATTGCTTTACCATTCGCTCCAGAGACACGATCTGTACCTGCAAACATACCGGAGTAAGAGAGACATCCTTTAACATAGCCGTACACCCGCCGTGTTTTAAAGCAGTCCCAGCTGTGTAACTCTCGCCTCAGTTCCCCAGGTAAGAGGTCATATTGTGACATCTACGCAACAGCTACACCACCCTCTACACAAACGAGTCCTTGGAGCCTGCCGCGAACGAGACGAGTCTGAAGAGAGCTCTCAGAAAGCTTCCACAGAAAGCTCCCAACGCGTGAGGGGAATTTCCAGAGCACCGGTCAACGACCTACCCAGATAAACCCCAGGGGCAGCTGAGCCATAAAGCAGGGAAGACCAAGTAAACACACGGCTCTAAGACACCCTTCAACATGGGCGGGATGAGGGGGCTGAGTGAAGACCTGCTGCTCCGCCACGACCCCCGCAAAGGCAGCAGCCTCCTACCCCAACCCCACGCGTGAAGAGGGGCAAATACAGGGTGAGTCTCCGGGGCCCCTCAGAGCACAGGCCGGCCGGACTCTCGCACCCCGCCCAGCAGCAGCCATCACACTCCTTCCCCCTGCCTGCCTCCCTCCCCGGCAGCAGGGACAGGGCGGCGCCCCCTCACAGCCGGCCACCGCGGACGCACCCTCTCGTCGAAGTCGGCTCCGCAGCCCTCACCCCGTCGCGCCGGGCGGCCTCAGAAGGATGGTCTCCTGGTGGAGGGACCTCAGGGGAACCCCGAGCGGGTACCCGCTCTCTGACCGGGCACTCCCCTGTCAGGCACAACGCTGCCCTCCGCTCGCCTACCAGGGCTACTGCTGCTGCCCCGGCCCCTCCCCGCCGCGGGGCGCGCTGGGCAAGGCCCAGCTCTCCTCACAGCCCAGGAGCTGGAGCCCTGAGGCGCGCTGGGAAATGTAGGCGATGCAAACCCGCCTCTTATCCCGCCGTACGTGCCGGGCCACCGTCGTCAAGACTCCCCGCCCGCCCGCCCGCCTCCCTTCCTCCCGCCTCCCTTCCTCCCTCCCTCCCTCCCTCAGCACCGCCCCCCCCACCTCGAACAGAGGTGTGTGGGTACGGCAGCGCGTCCTTCCGTCTCGACTCGCCTCCCGTTGCCCGGCGCTGGGCTCTCTCTGGAGAAGATGGCAGCGGAGGAGGCTGCGGAGGCCTCGCTGGCGCGGCTGTCCCCTGAGCGGAGGCAGCCGGAGCGGGAGGACGACCATGAGGAGGACCGCGAAGACGGCGGTGGCGGCACCGCAGCGCTCAGTGAGAGCCGGCCGTGGGGGTGCCGTGGGCGGTTTGGAGAGTGGGAGCCGGGGCCCTTCGTTCCCCTCTGAGGGGATGGGAGCGGCGTGGCTGCTGCCTCTTGGTGTGGGGTCGCGCCGTGCCCGGGAGGTGCTGAGGGCGGGCGGGCGCCATGCGGAGGCGCGGGAAGGAGAAGCGCCTTGAGAGAACCCCGTGGCGTTTTGAATTCACAGCTGGACGTCTGCAGCCCCTTCGTACCGGCTCCTTTCTCCCTTCATCAGCGCCACGGATTCCCCGCGAGATGAAGGAAGGCCGGTTTTCCCCATTTTGCCGACTTCGGGGTCGGTGCGGGGAGGGCGGCGGGGCCACACGTGCTCCTTGCGGAGGCCCGGCCCGGCCCGGCTCAGGGGCTGAGCCTTGGCGGCAGCGTCGGCTCCTCCGGGAGCTTTGTAAACCCAGAGCTTGTGTCGCCCTTTCCTCCCTTTAAATCCAACGAGACGTCTCTGTTGTTAATAGTGATGTTTTATTATTTCAAAACGCAGTCCACGAGGTCCCGTTCCGAAGCGGGGCCTGCGGGGGCTGTGTAGGGTGTGTGTATGCCATTCTGCCTCTGCCCCACGCGTGGTCCCCTCGGTATTTTCTGCCAAATGTGGCCTTGATGCCAGTCCTTTGCTACTGCAGTCTTACAGTTAAAGCGAACTGACTCTTCTGATTATTAAAAAAAAAGCATAATTTAAACTCTTTGAGGCATTATTAGGTTTGTGCATAATCAGCGATTCCTGATGGGTATTTTAAAAATCCTGCAATCCTGCTTCGGTAGCAACCTGCTTTCCTTAATCATCTGGTATGAAACGTTCTCTGTCTTCATGTATCTGTATGTACATACAGCCATACTCTTTTTCAGCCGTTCAAACGTATACACTTGCTGTGGCTAACTCGAGTGGATTTGGGTCGCTGCTGTGATCTCACTATCCATTTCTCTAACAGTTTTATCAGTTTTTCTTATGGTTTTCTTACAAAAAATCCTGTTATCTTTCATTTTCTTTATATCTTTCTATTACTAAAGTGTATAGAACCATCACCAGGCATCTTGCATCTTTTAATGGAGAAGTAGGCAGGAATTGAAAGTCTCTCTCAGGTGAGTTGGCAGCTTAAAAATAGATGTGTGAAAGGTAGAGCAATGCTCTCCGAGTAGCAGTGCTGGTCTTGATGTATCTTGAGGCAGGTAGAATAATTTTGCGCTGTGCTTCTGCCTTTCTAAACAATTCCCCTAACCCCTGTCTTGAGGTATTCCTTTCATTTCCCCTTTCTGTTTTTTCTTTTTAATAATAGCAAAGTTTTGTATCCAACTGCAGTATTTAAAAGCAAACAGAAACCCCCAGGGGAATCGTAAGAACTGCTGCAAGATCCAGCCTGTATTCTGTCTTCTTCAGTAGTAGCAAAAAGTAGACAGTGTTGTGGAGAAGACATTTAGATTGCTTAAAAAATCGCTGTTAAAGTCATTAGCAAAAGTGATTCTTAATATCAGTTTATAAAAGCGTGATAGGGCACAGTTCACTCTGTTACTACATGGAAGAAACAGGCAAAGGAATAGCGAGTTAGCATCGGGCTGGACTGGTTTTACGCAGGGACTGGGGTGAAAGGGGCAAGGGAAGCCCTCCTGTGGAGTGCCGAGGTTCAGAACAGACGCCCCTCACTCTCTGAACTCCTCCGAGGGGAGTCTAGTCTGCATCCAGACTTACTCCCAGACTTGGTCAACAGTTCCTGTCTAAAGGAATTTCATACAGGGATTTCAGTGGCAGTGGTTGAACATGCCGTTATGGCTCCTGTGTAACCGTGAGGGAGCGGCCAGGTAAGATTTGTTAACACTATCATGATAAATCATAAGATCAAGTGATATGATTTTCCAGCAGTACTTAATCAGCCCATAATCAACACTGTTGTAATCAACACAGTGACTCAGGTGAAGTTCAACAAAGTTTCCTGAAGCAAATCCCAGACACACACACACACACACGTAGAGGTTACTCCAGGGTTATGATGTTTCTTTCTCTGCCGAGTATAGTAAATTTTTGGTACCCGATGACATTTGAAACCTCGCGAAATCGAATTATAGTGAGTTGCTTACTCTTTTCTTCGTTGGCATCCATCAGCAGATGATCTGAATTACCTGGTGAAAGCTACCTGTAGAGCTGTCCCAGCTCAGGAGAAGACATCAGGGCAGTGCCCACTGTGATCTCAGAGAGCTCTAAGGGCCTCACTTGGGATCGGTATTTATAGGCTTGCAAGATGATTGACTTCTGTCGGTGCTTTTTCCCAGGCATCAGAAGGTTCAGGTGGGGTTAGGGAAGGCCTCATCATCCCAGCTCTTGTACCCAGGACAAGAAGGTCCCAGATTGTCTCCACTCGCTGCTCCAATGGGCAAGATCAGAAAGTAACAGGTTTTCCCAGCTCACTGCTCTTGTAATTAAAAACAGAACAAAATGGCTGATGGGGACATGGAAATGCGGCCCAGGGGTGTGCCTGCACCACCACAATGTGAAATCAAAATTGGGGTTTTTTCCTTCAAGTCTTGACTATTTTTTGTCATTTCATTGCTCATTCACTCAGTCTCTTAAGTCCCTTTTGAATTCTTCAGTAGGCCCATCTCTTACCCCAAAGACATCATTCATTTGCAAATGCTGATGGCACTGGCACTTAACTCTTATCAGGGCCCTTGATGACACCAAATTCCTTCCTTAGTCCCCTCCTTTTTTCAGGTTGTTCAACTAGTCCTAAACAATTCTAAACTTCTCAAATTGTCTTAGCTGGTAGTGTATTGTTAGGAGTCACTGGACTTCCTCCTTGCCTGCTTTGTCTTCCTAGCACTGCATTTTGCCAGAAAACAACATGTAAATATTACTCGATTAATTTGAACAGCTGATGGTACAGATGGGTACAGATAGTTTCCTCTGTCCAGGATGGCCTTATTTCACAGTGGTGTCCAAGGATGAGTGATAATTAATCTATTATTCTCCAACATACAGTTTATATATGTATTTTTCCTCCTTCACACTTCTCATTTTTGCCTGTTAGAAATGACAAATTACTGGAAGCAAATGAACATGTTTGTATAGTTCAATGACATCAACAACGTGTTGACTGGGGTTTTTGTTTGACTTTTTTTTTAAGATGGTGTGGTTGACTCTGGAAAAGTGAAAAGCAACAGCCTGGAAGACAAAGTGACTGAGTCGGAGTTGGAAACTGAAGAAAAAGGAACGGAGGAAGAATCCAGAAGGGAATCTGATAGCAACATGTTGGATGTATCACCTGATTATCCAAGAGGTCTGCTACTAAACTCTTAAGAATATTTGTGTTGCGTGCTTGAGAAAAGGTAGAAATAATGGGGAAGAAAGGTAAAGGGAATGAGTGAAATCTCATTTTCCACACATCTGATAGCTACAGATGCTTTTTCCCATGCATCTGGATAAAATATTTTCCTAAGGCACTGGAAATCTCTTTCAAATGAGATGCCATTCCCCTCTTACTAGCGTTTCTAGGAATCAGCCTGAAGACTAATCTTGTAAAAACATAGTAAAGGTTTAAAATTGCTGCAGAATCAGTATTAATAAAGCTGATTTATTAGATAAGCAGGTTCTCTTGGTTTTAGCAAATATTTTATGGTTCCCATTGACTGATAAGTTGAAAAATCAGGAGGTAAATTTAGGGTTAAACAGTCCCCTAAGAAGGATGAAGAAAAAAGTGAAGGAATTGAATGTATCCTGGCTATAGAACGAATAACTGTTACTTAAATTTGGTCCACATGTAGCTGATGTTTTAGTTTTGCCAGACAGTTCATAGGATGTTCTTGTACTGCTTCATGCATGATTTGTGTTCGCTGATGATGCCAAGCAGTGAAATCAGGAGTAAATGGAATGTGACTTGATCTTTTCAGATTGTTTTTTCAAATGAAGGTCTTGCCAATGTGTCAGCTTTAAAAAGCAAGTAGAAATACTTGGATCTTACTGAAGAGCCATTGCAGGGGTTAATTTTGCAGTCACTCCTCCTACCATGGAAGTGAAAGGGTACAAAGTATTCCAGTTGGTACTATGGTCCTTCTCTGATAGTGTTTGACATGATGCGTAGAAAAATAGCAGTAAATGGAAAAAAAAAAAAAAAATTAACTAAGAATGTTTAACTTCTCTATATCTCTGCTTTTTAGAGAAACATATTTCAATTCAAAGACATTTTGCTGATCTAGAGAAACTAGCTAACCTGAAAGAAGGTGAGTTTACCATGGCAGTATCCCAGAACACAGATCTTCATGCTACAGGTATTTACATTTTTGTCTTAGTTCTTATTTTTAACACACAACATATATTTGTAACGCTTGAAGACTAAGGGTCTCATAAAAAATAGCTTTATGATTTGTTGCCTTGCTTATTGAATGTTTTACTTCCTCCAGGAAATGTAAGGCCTCAATGATTCTTTTCCATCTCTTTTTCTCTGCATTGTAGCATTCCTAATTTTGGCAGTGTGCACATAGCACCAAAATGTTACTTCTGACAGCTTAGTCTTGTTTTTATTTTACTTCGAGTGCTACAATAACAGGGAAACTAACTGTTGTCTTTGTAGTGTTTAAATAAAAGTGTATTCTCTTTCTGGATGAGTTTTTTCCCTACTCTGTACTCATTACCAATCCATATTGCTTTAAGTCTTTTTATGACAACCTTTTCGTTTTTCTCTGATTACATGTATCTATTTAGTGCTGGTAGTGGCAGCTCTTACAACTGAAACTAGGTTTTATTCACAGATCAAGACAAGCTTCAGGGTCCACATAGGCTCAGCTTCATACAGCTCTTGCGACTCAATGATCTTTTAGAGTAGTCACTGATGGAAATAACAGCCTACCTCCATGTCTGTTTAGTTTTAACAACAAATGCGCCAAAAACTTCCATAGAGTTTATTCCATTTTTAATGAGGAGATAGACCATAATTATCTCATAAGTCTGATACTCGTAGCTGTTGCTGAGCCAAGTTATACATAAATCCATGGCAGTGGTAAGAAACTCATTATTCCTTCACCTATTCTTAGTAGTAATTTTTTTTTCTTTTGCTGTGGATATAGCATTCTTCTGCCGTGTGTGTTAACAGACTAACTTGTGTTTGTTACCATCACCTCGTGTATTTGATACTCGGTGAATCATTGTCCTCACCATTGGAATTGTCTTCCTCCAAAGCAGAGGATTCTAAAGACTAATTTATACTTATTGATGAGGTGGGTCGTGTCTTGTGTGCTGATTGGCTCCTTGCAGGCTAATGGTGGTGTTAATTAAGAGAGGGGGAACAAGGAAAGCCAACAATTGCTGTAGACTCCTCCTCCAGTTTTGGTGCTACAACCTCTGACAATTAGACCTCGTTTCTGGCTTTGTTGATACACCCTCTGGCTATAAGACCGCCTGATGGAGTTGTAAAACTTCCAAATTACCAAGCTGTAAAACTTCCAACATCTGTGCTAGATAAGCAAAATGCTCATCCCCCACCCTTGCTCACTGTCAGGTGAAAGATAGGGGCACAGAAAAGGAATGTTACTGCTGTGCATGCCTAAGGGAAGGAATTAATACTATAGATGCCCATATTGTGTGGCGTATTCCAGTATTCATCCTGTAGTCTTCAAACACATAGAAGCTTTTCTGCTTAATTTGGTTGGCAGTCATTCCACAGTCTTAAGACACAGCAGCAGATAGGTGAATGTTCCGATACATAGCTCCTACGTACAGCTCTACAACAAACGTCTCCTAACAGCTAGTTTTTACTTAGGTTAGTACTTCAACACCTTTGTCAGATAATTTTGCCTTTGGTTTTTTTTGTCCTTTAGGCGGGATTTCCAAGGAGGAAAATTATTTTAACATAGAGTACATTGTCCTTTTTGCAGCTTAAGATATGAGGAGCTCGTTTAATCTAAAAGCTTCAGGAGGAGGAGGACAGGTTCTTATTCTAACCTCTGCAGTGTAATGGCAGTTCTTGTCTATGCTATGGAGTAGAAAGAGGCAATCCATGAATTTGAAGTTTGTGTCTGCCTGAAATAGAATAAAGCCCAGGGCATTCGTTGTTACCTCTCATGAACAATACCTTCATTCTTTTTCCTCGTAGTGTGCATCGCTGTTAACGTGAGTGGTAGCTGCATTTCATGTGTTTCTCAGGCTTGTTGTTTATTTGTATTTTCAGATGAGAAGAAGCCGTGCCCGTTGTGTTCTGAGGAGAAGTACAAAGCTTGCTACAGTCATAAACTCCATCGGCACCTTCAGAATTTTCACTGGAAAGTTTCTGTTGAATTTGAAGGTAACAGCAAGCATATTTGATGAGTAAATACTAGAATAAATTGGGGACATGTAGGACATAGTTCAATGTTTCTGCTTTTTAAATTCCTCTTGACTTAGGCATCTTAAGTTCTGAATTTGAACCATATATTGACACCATGAATTTTGACCTGGTATGGAAAATACAAACCTAAAATAGTTCTATAGTCTTGTACATGCCAAAATAGTTACAGTTGTGCATTTTTCTCATCTACAAAAAAAAAAAAAAGAAAAAATTACTAGGCATGTCATGAAAATTACAATAACATTTAAAATACATATATAATGAAAATTGCTTTAATTGGCAATAATCAGACACACACACATGGTCATTTTGGCTCATCATAAAGATTCCATGGTTTCCGATAAATACTTTTATTATTTACCTTTTTATTTTATTTTATTATTTTTTTACTATCAGTATTTAGTAGCCTTACCTGTTTAACGAACTCTAATCTGCTTGGAAGATGCATTAAAATCCCTACAAGACGTTTAAGAAGGAAAAGAAAGCAAGCAGTATGTGTTTTGTAAAGAACTGGGTTTGCAGGAAATAAATTACTAATTAGAAGATAGACAAGATTGAAGTTAAACTAAAAATGAACTGACTGGAGTTCTGGCTTTGTGTGCATTAGCAGGAATCTTGGTTTGGGAGGGTTGGGGTGTTTTTTGGGGGGTTTTTTGTTTTTTTTGTTTTTTTAAACTGTGTAAAATGTTTTGTAGGAGTCTTCACACAAGTCTTTTGGCCAGGTAGCAATAACTTTGTAAAATACTCACAAATGCTTTTAAAGTTTTATACCTGAATACTTGATGTAGCTTCGCAGGGTGCCAGCAGATGTACTAAAATGAGACCATGTGGTATAGACCATTCTGTTTACTTACTGTGCCGTCATGTGACAATAATTTGTTTTCCAGGGTACAGAATGTGCATCTGTTACTTGCCTTGTCGTCCAGTAAAACCAAACCTCACCGGAGACCAGGTAGAAATGCTGAATCACAGCAGTATTTGTTACCCTACAAAGTGGGGGAAATGGGTGCTTTAGGGGAACTTTTGCAGTCTACTTAGTCACAAAATATATCTTGGTATCCAGAGTGGAATACCAAAAGCTTGTCAGTTCAGAATATAAATATATTTATATAAGCCTCGGGTAGTTGAATGTTGTTGTATCTCTTATTTTGTTGGAGGCTGCCTAGATCATGTAGAACACTGTCACTGTTTGGAGTAAACAGCAGCTTTGTGTTCAAGAGCTGAAGGGTTCACTAGGCCAGGCGATGGATGCTTCTCAGTTCCTTCCCAGTGTGCTGAGGAACCGGCGCACTGGCAGAGCTTAGTTACTGGCTGTGCTGCTGTGCCGTGCTGCTCTGGGTGCGATTATTCACAGTCTCTGTGGCTGTGGGTTCAAAATACTTCAGATTCACTAGAGGTCCCAGGCAGATGAATCCCTCTCATGCCCATGTTCAGGTATAGTTTGTTTGTGCCTTCTGAAACTACTCTATTTTACAGACGTTTTCAAAGATGGGAGCCCATTACCATTGCATCATCTGTTCAGCAACAATCACACGCCGAACTGACATGATAAGTCATATTAATCGTCATGTGAATAAGGGAGAAACTGAATCAAGATTTCTTACAGGTAGGTTACTCACATAAAACATTAATTCTTTTTACGCTACGTAGCACATGCAGTAACTGTAAGACATGGGTGGGGGACATGAGAAAAATGCCAACATAGATTTAGTTTTACTAGTGGAAAATCTGCCCTTAATGTTTCAGAATTTTTTTTTTCCTCAGAGATGGAGTAGGGTTGTGATTCAGTCTCTGCTTTGGCCAGTAACTCTGTTCTTATTGATGAATAAGAAATACTTGTTTCACAATCAGTCTAATGTTGTAAATGCGGGCTTCTGTGTCTACAGAAGAATGGAGGACATGGCACCCGTAAAACAAAACCTGTACAGAGAATTTCATGCCTCTGCATTTCCTTGTCTTTCTTTGTAAACCAGTCTAGAGTAAATCTTTCTGCAATATGGAAATACTTTGCTTTTTTATCCAGACTGCATCAGCGTGGCTTCACAAAACCAACATGATGGTTTTTTCAGTCCTGGAGAGTCGTGATTGAGGTGTCAGTAATTCTTTGGTAAAATACAATCCTACCCAACTTCTCTGGAATTGGACTTTGTTTCTAAACCTGGATAAACTAGATTGAAAACATTTTAAGTAATTGGAATGCCAAATATTAAACATTTAATTTTATTTCCTTTAATTTTGCAAGTTATCTACAACTGTTAAATAATGAGAACATAATTGATTAGCTGGGGTGTAAAAAAAAAAAAAAAATTAAGGTTTTCTTCTACAGCACAGACTATTACTGTTGCAAATTGGTCTGATTTCTTTGTCTCTATGTAGACATATGGATTTTACCTAGATACAATATAGTGAAAATGATCCTGGCAGCTATGAGGTTCCTTCTTCTTTCTATTACCAGTATGTGGTTTAGGAATAGAGGTTTAATGTCTGGGCATCAGTTTGCGTGTCTGAGAAGAGAGAGCAGGACTATCCTGCGCCAGTGCAGACCCCTGTGGGCCCGTTGCGATGTTTGCCCCCGCCAACACTGTTTTCTGGTTTTAATTACAAACACAGTGAGCTGGGACAATCGGGCACTTTCTGATCTTAACAACTGGAGCAGGGAGTGGAGACAGTCAGGGACCTTCTTGTCCCGATGAGCTGGGATGATGAGACTCTCCCTAACTGCACTTGAAACTCCTGTGGCTGAGGAAACATATGCAAAACTCCTCTGGCCTGGATTATAGCCCACTCTGAAAGGTGCCAAGATTGCCTGATAGGATTTACCACTGCTATAGAAAACTACTGACCAAAGTCAATCATCTTGTGAGCCTATACATGCTGATCCCAAGTGAGGCCCTTAGAGCTCTCTGAGATCACAGTGGGCTGTGATCTGATGTCTCCCTCTCAGCTGGGACACCTCTTGGGGTAGATTTTTCAAGGTTCAAGGTAGATTTTGCAACGTGATTCAGATCATCTGCTGATGGTTGCCAATGAAGAAGAAAAGTTTAAAGATCATCTACTGATGGATGCCAACGAAGAAACTTATAATTAGCTTTCGCGAGGTTTCAAAGATCATCAGGTACCAAAAATTTACTATACTCGGCAGAGAAAGAAACATCATAACCCTGGAGTAACCTCTACGTGTGTGTGTCTGGGATTTGCTTCAGGAAACTTTGTTGAACTTCACCTGAGTCACTGTGTTGATTACAACAGTGTTGATTATGGGCTGATTAAGTACTGCTGGAAAATCATATCACTTGATCTTATGATTTATCATGATAGTGTTAACAAATCTTACCTGGCCGCTCCCTCACGGTTACACAGGAGCCATAACGGCATGTTCAACCACTGCCACTGAAATCCCTGTATGAAATTCCTTTAGACAGGAACTGTTGACCAAGTCTGGGAGTAAGTCTGGATGCAGACTAGACTCCCCTCGGAGGAGTTCAGAGAGTGAGGGGCGTCTGTTCTGAACCTCGGCACTCCACAGGAGGGCTTCCCTTGCCTCTTTCACCCCAGTCCCTGCGTAAAACCAGTCCAGCCCGATGCTAACTCGCTATTCCTTTGCCTGTTTCTTCCATGTAGTAACAGAGTGAACTGTGCCCTATCACGCTTTTATAAACTGATATTAAGAATCACTTTTGCTAATGACTTTAACAGTGATTCTTTAAGTGACCTAAATCTTTCTTCCATGACACATCTATACCACATTCCATACCTTTAATGGCACAATATCCATAACTCCTGAATACTTTGGAAAGGTGTCAATGAAAGACCACAGCCCCATCAGGGAAGAGCTCTGCTAGCCTGACAAGATAATGGCCACAGTGAAAAGTACTAGCTGTAGGACTGACCAGAGTCAGTCCTCTTGTGATCCTATAAATCCTGATCCTAGAAGTGAGGCCCATTGGAGCTCTCTGGGATCACAGCAGGCTGTGTCTCAGCATCTCCCCCTGCGGTGGAAGACCCCTCGGGTTCAGCTCTGATCATCTGCTGTTAAAGCTGACAAAGGGAATCACTGCCCACTTGTGATAAGCTGATGAAGGCAGATGTGAGAATTCGTGATCTCTAGAAATCCTAGAGATCCCTGGGTACCCAAATTTACTATAATCTGCAGAGAGGAAACATCTCAATCATAGGTTACCCTCTATATAGCTCTATGTGTGTATGTTATTTGCTTTTTCGCTTAATAAGTATTGTAAAATGTTATATCAATCACTATATAATCAATTATTGATCATTAGCTACTTAAGCATTGTTACAGGTGTTAAGATACTTTGAAGTGTTATTATCTCTTTAAACAGCTGCTATCTCATTAAACTCATACAGAATATTGTGTATCCTATTTAAGCACTACACTGAGGTCCCAACACCCAAATCCTCTTCGACATAAACCATTGATCAAGTCTGAGACCGGGAGTAGATCTAACCTTATTCTCTGAAACCTGGTAACTCAACGGGAGGGCCACCTTTTATCCCTTCTATTCCCAGTTGCCGTGAAAATCACCATAATCCACTGTACTTACTTTCACACACACACACAAATATTTTGATCGAATTATTCTAATCAATTTGCCTTGTAGTGAGTAATGTAGTGACTTTGCTGTCAAATCGAACCTCAATTAGTTTCTGTTAAACTCTACCAAAACCATTTGAATTTTGTCAGGTAAATCATATTGCTGCCTTTCTTCTGCGTGAGGTGTATTTCACTCCTTCCACAGCAAGCAAAGCTCTAAACCAAGACTGCCAAGTGATTTCAGTGATCTAAAGGGGAACCTCTCCCACCCATGACACACTCTTAGGGCTAGAAGAAATTGTTGCCTGCTTTTTTTTCCCTCACATACTTGTTAACTGATCCCTGAGCTAGTTGGATTACAGCAGACCTCTTGCTATATGAGAGCAAATTTTCAGTTTGATTTATCGAATTTGCCAATGTTAATCTCAATTCTCAGTATCTCTGCTCTTCCCCCACAATTTCTTTCTTTTAGTTTCTGCTCCCAAGTCTTCTCATGAAGTGCTGAAGGAGTCAGCCACAGATGTGCGGGTTCTTCCCAACTACTCCACACCTCAGAAAACAGATTCTTATTTTAATCCTAAAATGAAACTCAACAGGTAAGAGAACAGGGAGTGGGAGGGTGTAAAAGAGGGGTGGCGAGTTTCTTGTGGAAAATACATGTTTTGAAAAGCAAACGCTGAAAAACCTTTTTGTTCAGAGGGCAGGAGAAATAGTTTTCCATCCAATAACTCTTCTTAACAAATAATATTTAAACCCAAGAACATTATATGGGAAATGATTGTAATTGCTGAAGCAATTAAGTATTTTTCTTTAATGAGTAGTTTGTGGAGAACAGGATTTAAAAGGAGCACGCTTGAAAACTAACTTCGTGTAGACATCAGATGTTTTTCTGTTAATCTCTGCGATATTCTATGGATAGTCGCTGCTCGCTCTCCTTTAACTGAACAGCAGCATACCTATAGCTTACAGTTTTCATATTCGAGCTGTTCTCCTCTTGGGACTCAGAGTCTCTCAAGTGTCTTCTCATTGTTTGCATTAGGAAAGGTGAAGGAAGAAACAATACCTCCTTTTAAGGAGAGTCTGTACCGTAACAGAAAGGAGCATTGACACCAGCAGGTGGACTGCTCTGCTGCCAGTGCTGACCCTCGTGTCCTCAGTGCTGTTTGTATTTGTGCTCCAGGTTTAATGATAGCTCAGATAGCCTCTGGAGAAGGCCACCACGATGTACTTCTGGATGCTAGCTGCTTTTCCTGGTGTTAGAGTAACTAGGAAGTTGATTCAGGATCTTACTTTATGAATATCCTGCTGTAGACTTAAATGTTTAAGGTTAGTTGAGATTTTTGATTTACAATTCTTGTAAAAGGTAGAGCTTAGCTAAAGTGTTCTAGTGTTATGTTCAAGGGAAGTAAATAAGAAGGAAGGAAAAATGCTTTCTCAGCTTACTATGACGATTCTTTTTTACTTTGAAGGCAATTGATATTCTGCGCACTGGCTGTTCTAGCTAAGGAGCGTACACCGATAGAATGTTTGGATGCTTTTGGTGCCACTGGTAAAGTCAATTTCTTTGATGTTTTGACTAATATCCAATATTACAAAGCTGCAGAAATCGGTAGTAATTAGCATTGTATATTCAAAAAATAATGGGAGGTACACAATAATTTCTGCCTTAGGCAGGCAGTCGGTAGCGTCTGTACCAAAAATCTCCCCAGCCATCAAGAGCCTGGCATTAGGCCTTTAAAGAAGACTGTAAATAGTATTAAAGTTTAGTGGTCTCCTTAAAATCAGTTGCCTTAATGTCCATGAAATGGCATCTCACTAAACTTGCATTCACAGAACTCTTGTGACTCTGCGGCTGTGGAATTGGGCTGTAAAAATCAGCCTGTGGTTTAAAAACAGTGACGAATCCAAGCTTCTTTATCAGAAAAGCCTCTTAATTGATTACAGAAGTTATCACTGGCCTGAACTAGGCCAAACTTCACAAGTGCACCCTGTCCTGCACTTCTGCGATGTAATCCTAGACTTTACTTACCAAAGTCAGCAATGAATACTTGGAGGCAGCCTAAAAATCATCACAGTTCTGTGCTTGTGTGTGTGTTTCACAGTGGTCTGTCACAGGAGTCTGTCTGCTGTTCAACACTGAGGTGTTAAAACAAGCAAAGGGGCTTTCCTGCAAATAGCGGGTCCAGCCTGCTGGTAAAATCCCAAAATCACAGGTCTTTTGGGCTGTGGCCCCAGTTATCACAGAAGGTGCCAAACAGACTGTCCCTTACATAAGCCATTATCACTGTGCTTGGCAGAAGGTCACAGACATGTTTTTGCAGGAACATGCATTACGCACTTCTGTATTACAGGCATTTAAAAGGATAGGTTTTTCTCTTAGCGAGTTCGGTGACCCAAAACCCAACTCCTTACTCTCTCCTGGAGTTACAGTTGTGTCTTTCCTTAGGTATAATGGGATTGCAGTGGGCAAAGCACCTCAGCAGCTCTGTGCGAGTTACCATTAATGATTGCAGTGAAAATTCTGTGGCAATGATTCAGGAAAACTGCCATTTAAACAAAATGAGGGTGAAACTGAACACTAAGGAGGAAGACAGTGACGAAGGTCTTGGAGATGGAGAAGAAAGTGCTGACATCATTGAGGTGACAAAAATGGATGCCAACGTTATAATGCATTTGAGATCATTTGATTTCATGTGAGTGGTGAACATTTCTGTTAATAATTTTCTGGTTTGGTAGTGACACGCCTCACCCCATTTCCCAGTGTCGGGAAGCTGGAATGAAAGACTCAACCAACAGTCAGATGGTATTTTAAATGTAATTCTGTTGTCTAGAAATGGTGTGGGAACAGAACTTCAATCAAATGTTTTAAAAATTGCTGGGAAAATACTAAACCCTTCTGACATGCAGAGTGGACTATAAATGTACATGAAAATTTTAAGTCAGAATTTTAAGGTATTCTTCATTGTCTGTTTGACAAACAGAAATGTTAAATGAGGGTTTTTTTTCTTCAAACTTTCAATGAGTTTAAAATTCGTTCCTTTGCATGTTGTTATGTAGGACTTTATTGCATGTCTTGTTTTAATCCATTTTCAATTAAATTAATCCATTAATTTTCAATTAAAGTAGGCTCATTCTTGCAGGTTGGGTTTATAGACAGATACATTCAAAACCTGTACAGACATCAAAATAAGTGATTGGTGTTTTTTTTATTGATTGACATCAAGATCTAAGCAGCAGCTATTCAGGCTGAAAATCAGGCTAATTACTTAGTATATAAACTGGAATGCGCGCATGGGAAGGGATTTTTGGTTTTAGATGTTTCCCTTTGTTCTAAGGCTGAAGGTAAACATCAGGCAAATATTTGCATAACTTGAATTAGTCAGTGGGTCAGGATGCCAAAAAAAGTACTTGCTGGCTTTGTGGTGATGTCTATTTTCCAGCATGGGGCTTCCCTGGGTCGTGCAATTGGGCGCTGAAGTTTTCCAGAGTAATTCATGAGAGGTGTGCTGTAAATTTTAGACCCGTTTCCTCCTTTACTTTTACATATGACAATAGATTAAGGATATGAACCGATGTTTTCCTTGGTTGAAAGCTAAACTCTTCAGCATTTATAGATCCTCAGTGGTACTTCCTCTCTTTTTAGCCATTTGGACCCCTTCGGAACTTCTGTGAACTATCTGGATTCTGCCTTTAGAAATGTGAGAAATCTTGGCATAGTGTCATTGACGTCCACAGACACCAGTTCTCTGTACGCAAAGGCTCAGCATGTTGCCCTGCGGCACTATGGGTGTAATATTGTCAGAACAGAGTACTACAAGGAGCTGGCAGCCAGAATAGTGATTGCTGCTGTGACAAGGTACTGCTAAATCAGCTCAGATTGGGGTAAAAACTGTTAGAAAATAAGTGATAAAAGACTTGACTGCTGCTGTAGGTCATACATGATCAGTTTCCAGAATTCTCTAATTGTAAAAGCCAGACTTCTTGATACAAAATTAATGTTTCCTGTGTACTGGTGGGATAATGTAAATTTGAAACGGAAAGACTGGGCAAGGTGACAATACATAAATAGTGTAGTGGTTTGGGGTGATGGGGTGGGATGGTAGTAGAAAAAGTAATGCCCCGACTTGACTGTCTGCAAACTCCTCTGTTCCTCTGTCAATTTTGTTATTTCATTGCTCCATAGAACTTTGTAAATATTCACTAAGCTGCTCCAATGCAAAGCATTGCAGTTAAGACTTGCCTTGGTGGAAACCGATGTTCACTTCACAGCCTCGTGCTTGAGGTGAAAAAGATCTATGGAATTACCAGCTTGTGAAATGAGTAGTTTGCATATAGATATTCTCAGTAAATTCAGTCGGTTAAATAAATGAAGACATAAAATTTGGTCCCTGATTGGGGGAAAAAAAGATACAAGCGAGGGGATGGGACAACCACCCAGGAAAGACAGGGGGGTGAAATAAAGCATGCAGAGTCTTCAGAATGCCAGAGCAGAAATCCTGACCTGAATACGTTTAGATTTTACTTCTCCACCTCAGAAACACCACTTCTTCCTCACCACTGTCTCAGACCTTGAGTATCTCTTTCCAGGAAGTGCATGAGCTCAAGGATCTTTCAGCAGGTTCAGGTGCCTGGGGCAATCTTCATCTGCTGACTTCAGTACAATGTGGGTTTGTGTTTGTTTTTCCTTCATAGAGCTGCAGCTCGCTGTAACAAAGGCATTGAAGTTTTACTTGCAGTAGCTCTAGAACATTTTGTTCTAGTAGTGGTCAGAGTTTTAAGGGGCCCATCCCCTGCAGATGACTCAGCAAAGAAAATAAGATACCTCATCCATTGCCAGTGGTGCGAAGAGAGGATTTTTCAGAAAGAGGGTAATATGGTAGAAGGTAACTGGCTTTTCTTTTGTGCTTTCTAGAAGGTCTGACTCCTGCATCTCCATTTTGTGCTTGTTTATATTTACATCCCTTTAGTAAAGTGATAATTCCCTCTAGTGTAACAATGAGTGCACTGTATGAGGTGGAGAAGGAATCTCCTCCACCTCATCGTATGAGGCGGAGAAGGTACCGTGCTTTACGGTAGTAAGTTAGATGAGTTACCTGCATGTATTTTGCTATAAATGTACTAGATTTTGTTTCTAGACAGGACACACTCCCAACTAGCTGTAGCTGCTGAAGCCACCAGGATGCCTGATAGGCCCATGGATCTGTGTTTTCAGTAAAGCGCATGACGAGTGGGACAGTCTTTGCTACCATTCGTACGGAGCTACAAGCTCCATACACCAGCAGCTTGATAGATTTTAGTGTCAGATTGCTTTTCTGCTGCGCCTTTCAGTTACCTTAAAATGTTGTGGACTAGGAGCGTCACTTCCCCCTCAGATGAGGTTGTATCCTGCCTGGCTGTGGGCAGGATCTGCACATGCCTGGTGGAGATACCTCAGCAGGTGTAGTAGGGAGGGTGTGGAACATTCTGGTAGTTCAGCTAATGCTTGGTGGTAAATGAAGGCAGCCTCTAGGTCAAAAACCAGCTGTTCACAGGCTGTCTCTACACACAAGTTAGTAGAGGCAGGATACAAAAATTAAGCTAGCGGGTAGCTACAAGCCACATGTTGCCTTGAATGACTATAAAACCTTGTTTCAAAGTGACATGTTCATGGACATCTGACTGCTAACTGGTGGTGTCTTTGTCTGCCCTGCCAAAAGTCAAGTGCATGAGTATCTGATGACCTAATTATTGAAAAGATTTTTATAAATAAGATATAAAGTTTTAAGTACATGAATGAGTAACTGGTAAGTACAGTGTTATGGTAGAGATCTTAATGAGTAAATGAATTGTTTACTTAATGCCTTAATTGCAAAAGTGTAGGAAGGTGAATAATTTCCTTGTTACTTGAAATCTGCCAAGAAACATAGGAAGTTCTTTGTTAACAACAATTAAAGATCAAATTACCAATCACTAAATTCTCCTAAGCACCGCTTGGAAGAAATGAGAACAGTGTCACACTTCTGCTGTTGGTCGCCCTTCGGAACACCTCCACTGCTATTTCAGATCTGCCTCATCTCTCCAGTAAAGGAGGTATTGCTGAGTATTTCAAACCAACCAAAATCCCCTTTTTCTGTTGTAGAAAACCCGTATCAGCAGCTGCCTTGCGATTGTCATGGCAGTATGCCGGGGAAGACTGCGGTAATTCTTGGTCCTCTCTGGTAAGTTCAGAAAATGAAGTGTGCTTTAATTTCACATTCAGTGCATCTTACGTCATATGTCCTGCTCAGGAGAACCTGACTGTGTGTTCCTCTGGGAGCCAAATGTTATGTAACAGTTTATTGCCTGATGCTTGTGGAGAATTTATTTAGTAAATCCTTACGTGTGCTGATGGTAGTAAATAATACACTGCTTGGTAGTACTTAGAATTCTGTCTTGTGAGAAACAAGAATAACTCCTTTCATTAAGTCTTTGAACCGTTTCAAAGCAGTATTAAAAATGGTTGACAATTGATAGTGCCTTTCTTCTGGGGGTTAAATTAATTTCTCATCACAGTGGGGCGAATCAGTGGTGGAAATAAAATTACCGCAGTTGAGATCTTGATTTTTATCACAAGACCAGTGTTACTGTCATTGGAGCCAAAGCAGCTCGGTGTTGCCGAGTTGAGAACACAGCCAGCCTGATGCAGCGCTTTGGTGTGATGTAATTGCTGACCAATTTGGGTGAGACATTTTTAGAGCAATTTTTTTGCTGTCATTAAGAAATCCTAAGTTTTCACTTGTCTTGTATGTCACAGGTCAGGAGCCCTCTTCAATGCTGGATTCCTCAGGAGAATGTATTTGGAGGCTGTCCAGTACAGCTTGGATGAAGCTCAGTCGCTTTTGAAGACATTAGTTTGCGAAGCTGAATGCACAACTTTAAAACATTATTCTACCCATAGTCCTTGTGACGAGAGCAAACAAGGTGAGAAAAGCAGCAGACTGCTACCGAAATGTCTGCTTTGTGGTGATGGTGAGAGGTGCTGCTCTCTGATAACTTACTGAAAGCAGAGTGTACAGAAAAAGGTCAAGAAAATGTTTGTGGCTTTGAATGCAGTATGGGACTTGTCAGCTCTTGTCAGATGGTCTTTGGTGCTGACATCATTGTGACAGGTCCTAAACCATGCCAGCGTAAAGCAGTACAGTGGTTTATGCCCAGCTGGTAACTAACTAACCACCCCGCAGCCACTTGCTCACTCCTCTCCCCAACAGGCTTGTGGGTCGAGACGACGACAGGGAGGGCTCACTCACCGGTTATGGTCATGGGTAAAAACCAGACTCAGCTTGGGGAAAAAACTACAAATTTAATTTGAGCAACACTGTTTTACCATCAGATCAGAGCAGGATAACGAGAAATACAACTACATCTTAAAAAAAAAAAAAAAAAAACCACCAAACCACCTTCCCCCCACCCCTCCCTTCTTCCCAGGCTCAGCTTCACCTCTGATTGTGTACCTTCTTGCCCATAGGAGCACAGGCAGTGGGTATTGCAGTCAGTTCATCACACGTTTTCTCTGCTGCTCCTTCCTCCTCAGGTGGAGGACTCATCAAACTCTTCCCCCATTCCAGCGTGGGGTCCCTCCCACTGGAGACAGTCCTCCATGCACTTCTCCAACATGAGGCCTTCCCACGGCCTGAGTTCTTCACAGACTGCTCCAGCATGAGTCCTTTCCACAGGGTGTATCTGAATATCCCCTCTAAGTTCAAGTTACTGAGTAAGAAAAAGTTACTCCTACTTGTGCTTCTTACTACGCTTTCTTCTTCAGGGCAGAGCGTGGTATTGTTTCTGTTTAACCAAGGCATTTTGCCATTTTACTGTCTTTTAATTGTATTCCAGAAGAGTGCGGCGTATATATAAAAACACCAAACACTCCTTCAGAACCCCACTTGGTACATGGTAAGTATATCAGTTTTGTGTAGCTCTAGGAGTTTCAAATTCAACTACAGTTTAAGTGATGGCTGAGCCAACCTAAGGGTTCATGGACTTTTTTTATATTTAACAATACTGGTACTAAGGATTTATTTTCCTAGTGAATACTGGTTTTACTTCATCCAGAATTATAGCCACTGGTAAAAGCAGAAAGCTCAATATTCCAGAAGCCACCTTGACTTCACTGAAAATGGTATGTTATTAAAGTCAAGCTAGATTTTAACCACAAAATACTGCCTTATAAAAGCAGACACAGAGGTGTAGCTGCTACACAGCTTTTTTTGTACTGTCTTTGGCTTCACTGGCATGTTTTGTGGTCTCACTGATTTTTCCCTGGTTTCACTGGCTCTTTTTTGTGGTCCAGGAAAAAGAAAAAGTGATGAAGTGATTCGAAACACAGCCAAGCGACAAAAAGCGGAGAACAGTGCTGAGCATCCTGCGTTTTACTACAACATCCACAGACACAGTATTAAAGGAATGAACATGCCAAAGTAAGGTTTTCATTTAAATTCCAGTCTTATGTTACTATGACAAGAGATGTATAACTTGTATTGAATCCACCTTATTAGCATTAACTCCTTTTTAAATGTTTTTTGGTTTTTTTCAGGTTAAATAAGTTTTTAAACTATCTCTCTGAAGCCGGATACAAAGTCAGCAGAACCCACTTTGATCCCATGGGAGTTCGCACGAACGCGCCCTTGGCGCAGTTTAAGACTGTTCTGATGAAGTACAGCACTCCCACGTACACAGGGGGGCAGGCAGAGGAGGCCGAGTACCTGGAAGAGGAGAGACCTGCAGTCGCTGCTGCCATGTTCCTGAAAGACTGTCCTCCTCCTCACTGCGCAGCCGAGTAACGCACATCACCGCGTTTGCCCGTCAGGATAGTGCAGATGTGCAAGCACACCCTGTTCAAGTAAGCCAGTAATTCTTACCAAATTGGATTTTGAAACGTTGAGTCACCTGCTCTTCTAATTTGAAAAGACGTTTTAGAATTCTGTAGAACTTCCCCCTGACCACAGCGTGTGAGGTCAAGGTGCCGTTGCTGCGAGAATGTCTCTGGGACAGTTCCTTGCTTTTACGCTCACGTCCACTTTCACGCCGAGGCACTGTGGCTGCTCCTCAGGCTTTGTTAAAGCCTTATTGCTGGCACAGAACCCAGAAGGGTGGATGGAGCCCAAAGTCTTAAGCATTTCTGAATGTGAGGATAATAGGAACAGGATATTCCTAAAATGAGTCATTCCTAAAGCCCAACTGCTATCAAGTCAGAGGGAGGTCATGTCAAGATGAGAAAATTGTCACCGGATAAAATGTGATCTGAGTTTAAGCAAGCCCGAAAGCCCTGACTGGGTGCACTCTAACTGCAGACTGCACGTGTCATTTCTGTTCTGTTTTCTTAGCGCTGCCTATGAGCAAGGGCCCAACACAAGTGGGAAGGGAAAGGAATTGTTCCAGGACTGTTACTGAAACGCCAGTTTAGAACCAGACCAGTGAGTTGTGTTAGTCACCCCAGGTAGCTGTTAGTTCTGAGTTACGTTTGGTTGTGTACTGCATAAAGGAACAGTGACGAGGCACTACAGGGTCAAGTTCTCGGGGAAGTTTTGGTATGAATTAGTCAGTAAGACAATCTTGGCTGTTAAAAAGATCTCTCCTTGTTGGTGAGCAGAGACGCTGTAGTTGGTTCTCGTTTCCTTAAATACATGGCAGCATTCCAGCCAAATCAGCTTGACTTTGTCCTTCCTTTCCCCCAGACTTCGACTTGAATTAGGAGCAACCCTCATGTTTGAACTAGTTCCAGTTTTTCACAGGTTTCATGTTCAACCTGGCCCCCACGGTTAGGGGTTATTATTATTGCTGATCTGTCTCTGACACTTCACAGTAGGATATTGTTTCTCTCTCATTTGCGCTTCACCAGTGATCCAGCAACAAACTCTCTTTCCTTCAAAAATTTAGTCCTTACAGTTCTTTTCCCAAGGTAACTGGGGATCCAGTTGGAAAGATAAATGCAAGAGAAAGAAAAGTTAGTGGTCCCTGGTGGTTCTGAACTAAGTATTTATTTTAAGTGGAGAGACTGGTGGAAGGCTTTGCTTGCTGATAACACACTGCTCACTTGAGCGCTAATGTAAGAGATAGAACCACTCATAACATTGGTTAACTGGTTAAGTCCAAGTGTATGCAAGCATTCCCTCTTACTCAGGGCGCATCCTTCTGGTTAAAAGTTGTAATAACTGTAGAGATAGAACAAGAAAAGGAACAGAGGAACGGAACTTTCCTTTTTCTAATAAAGTACCTCAACCCAAGAGATTGGGTACAGTTATCCCACACTGTTTCCTGTCAAAGCTGTTTAAGACATAGTTAAACACAACCAACACTGCTGGGTTTCCCCAAATGCTTTGTCCCATTTCTCAAGCTCCGGGATCTGATTAGAACAGCAGCAGTTATGGCACATCACTGGAAGAGCTGCTGTCTTCTGTGTGCCTCTATTTCTCATTCAAGGCATGTAACACACAGCATTCAGCAGGTTTCAATGGATTTTATGGGTGCTCAGGGCCAGACTCCACTCAGATCCACCAGTAGAGGTCAGCTGCACCTCCTCACCCTCCAACTGGACAGCCACAGACAGGGCAGCACTAACAACCACACCCAAACGGTGCACAGCATTTCTTTCGTGAATTCTAAGAGGAAGCAGCACCAGAATTTCCAATAGATGGTTGATAACATTTTTAAATTTATTGTCAGTTGAAGAATTTCAGTGTGACTTCAATTGATCTTAGAGCTGTTAGGCTTACCTGTACCTAACACACTTTATGTACTTAAAAATTAACATGGCTTTAGTGGGAGGAAGAGGAAAGTCAGTCGGAAAATAGTTTGTAGCACTAAAGAGTCACAGTGCAATCAAAAGTTTAATCCAACCACTACATTATATATATATATAATATTTAAAGAACATAAATATTCAGTAAATTCACTACAACATGAAAATAAGAGCTTCACATTCTCCCACGCTTTTTAAAGAACTGGGGACAGAGTAACAGACAGCTCCTAGACAGACTGCTCAGCTTCACAAACACCTCTCTTGCATAAGGGACCAGACGTTACCTTAGCTATCACAACGGAAAGGGACGCTGCAACTAACCTAGACATTTCCCCATCACTTTTAAAGCATTTCTAATCACTGCTCCCCCACCCCCAGGTTATATTTAGTGGCCATGCACTACTAGTCTATACAATGCAACATTTCACCAGAAAGTCATGAATAACATAATTCCTTAAAAACTGCCCCCTCTGTCTTCTGGGGCCCAAAAACTTACATTTCATGTCACAGAAAACCAAGTCTTTCCAGGAAGAGAAAACCATGTAGGTTCCTTGGAGAAGCCTGTGCAGTGTTCACAGGGATAAAGCTGATGGGAGGAGGCAGGCAGAATGGATGCGTATTTACAAGTGCTGAGCTTGAAAGACAAAAGCGATGGAAGGGCACTTCCTCCTGTGAGAACCCCCAAGCATCTAACACCTACACACCATGTGCCACAAACAGTCTAACCACAGGCAAGACAAGCCAGGAGCAGTACCGCATGAGTTAAAGTACGTTACTGCTCACCTATCAGCAACTTTTTTGCTTCTAGCTTCGGGTGCAAACAGGTGGTGGCTTCATCAGCAAGTCTTGTGGCAAAGGGAATCTCGGGGTACCAGCATTTCCCTTCAGACAGAATGCCTGCAGGTAAAGGCACCCCCGTTAAGCGGCAGCAAGGTCCAGCGCGAGGGCTGAGGGCAACATGTAAGTGAACAGCAGCTACTGGACTTCACGCTACAGCCTACTGCCAAGTTTGAAAACTTGAACCTATATTTAAGACACTAAATGGTAAACTTCGTCAAGTACTAATTGTCTTCCAAAGTGCTAAGCCACATTTGTTAAAGCTATGGCAAAAAGAATAGAACCTTCGAGCAGCTTAGGGTTGAAGTGCTCCCTACTCAAACTGAAGCTCACAGCTGGGGCAGCACCAATCCCATAAAGCAAAACATTTTGACGCTGCATTATATCTGTGTGCCGGAATTTTGGGGATTTGCTTTTAAAAAAACCAGGTTTTCAGGACAGTTCTTTACAGACCATTCCAATACATTCACAGTAAAAATCTGTTCTTAGAGGGAACAGAGCAGGGCTGTAGAACTTCCAGATCTTCTTCAGTTAAGCTTGGGAGGACGGGATAACACTGCCACAGGGGCCAGGCAGGAAGTATCGAGACTGGCAGGCTCTGCACAGGGCAGAGTTACAGGGTTGGGTTGTTCGGGGTAGTTTTGACTGAAATACGGGTTAAAAAGCAAATCTCATGAATCTCCCTGCACTGAACTATTAAGCCAGGCAAACAGCAAGGTTTTAAAGTGTCAATTTTCTCACTACAGCTCTATTTGTTCACAAGGAAATGACTAATAAATCTTTTCCAGGGAATCCGATTCCCTGTCACTGCAAGACTCTCAATTCTCTACCAACCTTTTCTAGGGAAATCACAAATTCACCACATCCCTTAGCCTGTGTTACTATTGAACAGAGTCACTTAGGCAGCCAATGCTCAGTACTCCACAGAGGCTACTGTACCTGTGTCAAACGTATTTGAAATCCAGATTTACCTGGATGAAATTAAGACATTCCAAACCGGAACACTTGTTCAGTTACCATGCATTAGGAACAACAAAGCATGTCAAACACTGGAATGCACTGGAGAAGGTCATTTAGTCTCCCAGAGAAAAACCAAAAACCCAAACCAGAGACTAAATTAAATACAACCCAGAATACTGCCTAATCATATTAATTACTGAGAGAGCCTGAAGGCATCACATGTATCATCCGTGAGGATAATGATGCTGCTTTCTTTTAATATTAAAGAAGTCATAGCTATAAAAAGAGTTAGTCCCATCTCGGTTCTCCAGCACAGCTTATTTATGTTCCTTTGTTGGTGCATAGTACAGTTCCATGGGTTTGTTCACTTTCCAGTACTTCTCACTGACCAGTTCCAAGGAAAACGACCCATTTAATACCTAGAAGAGAACACCAGAAACAGAAATGAAATAAATCTGATGGCTTGCAGGGGTAGTGCTGTACACACAGACTGCTGACATCAGAGGAATGCACCACCCTAAAGAAGTCAAATAAATAAACCAATAAAACCAGAAGCCTTATTTTATTCAGGCAGATGCCCTAGCTCAAAGTCCAGCCTAACTGTGATGCTGCCTTGTTGTTGAGTCAGTATATTGACAGCTAAGAGGAGGGATTCCTCCCCGAGTGTACTCAGATAGTAGTTGCTGGCATCCCTGGATTTTCTCCCAAATACTTTATATGCCTCCTTTTCTACTGACCAAGCTTTTCTGTATAGATTTTCCCACTAACGAATTGTTCTGCTGCTAAATAAAAAACCTGGTGCTATGAATTTTACCCCTAAACCAGCTCAGGAGAAGTCCAGCTGAGGGGATTGTAATTGAGTCTGTATCAAAGATGTCCCAGTGCTCGGTTTTACTCTTAGAAGTTGTCCTTACGGTGAACTGCCCGTTGGCAGTAGCAATGTAAATGGTGTACTGCTTCTCGCTGGCCGTGTCCAGGTTCATCTGGTTGGATTCGCCTTTGCTCCGAAGCTCCTCCAGAGCCAGCCTCACAGCTAGGTACTTGGACAAGTGATCAACAGTGGCATTGCCTGAGGTCTTGATGTATCTGCCACAACAACCACAAAGATAAGCAAAGACGTTTGAGTTGCAGGTCTGGGAAAAGGACATCTGGACCAACCCCACATATTAAGCATCAAGTGTGAAAAAAAGGCCTTCAAAGACAGTTCACACACAATATTAATTGCTTTCACCCAAGACAGGCTGCTCCAAAGGGCCCTTACATCTTTCTGATGCTCCTCCCACCAGCTCTCCTGCTCTTTGTTAGGGAGAAGACAACACTGCCCTGTCATCTGCTTGAAATGAAAAACCTTGGTTGTCAAGGGGTTTGGGGAACTACTCACAACTTCTGAGCACAGATACAGTCTGAGGTGCCCAAAGAGAAAGCCGTAAGGTGCAAGAGCCATATACGCAACACTGCGCCTCTGTAAAGTGACTCTTCTTCCCTGTCTCAATACCTGCTCTCACTTTAGCTTTTCCTGCAAGAATTAAAGGCTGACACAAGTGCTGCAGAGGCTTCTCCCAGAAGCTTAACTTCCTTTTTGCCTTTCAAACAACCCCCCAGAACTCCCTTGCAATTCCAAACTAGGAAGAAAAAGCTGGCTGAAGCTTCTAATATATTTATAGGCACTACAGGGAGATGTCTCATCAGGAGAGAAAGCCAGGAAGAGATCTGAGGAAACTCCATGAGACTGTTCATCGCTGTGATCCAAAATTTGCAGTCTGTGCTTGGACTGGATCATGAAAAAAAAAAAATGCCAGGAAAAGCTTCCAGCCTACAAATCCTGCTGACACAAAGCTGTTCTGAAAACTGCTGACACTTATACAAGGGTTGTTCATTCCCAAAGAATCTTTTAAGTAGAAAGGGGCTGATGTTACACCATTATCCTAGCACCTGCTGTGAGCTGCTAAAAACATCTTCATTTGTGATCAAAAGCCCCAAGAAGTGAGAGAGAACAAAAGCACCAGGAAAGAACAGCAGAATCCATGAAGAGGTACAGAAGACATTTACCTCGTCTGTGCGCTGTCGTCATTCTCCATGAGGGTTGGATGAGGCCTGAAGACCAATTCGATTTCACTAGCACCATCCATTACGGGGTCTATTGCCACGGTTGTGTTGTTATTGTCCAGTTCTAGCCCAGAATCATCCGACGTTTTGGTCCTCTTGTTACTAGGCCCTGCTTCCTGATTGCTGTGTGTTGAGGCATTGCTGCAGTGAGAGCTGTCACCGTTATCTTCTGCTCCACTGCCATTCTCAATCTGCTGTTTCTTGCCCCTCTGTAGCCTGGTCAGAAACAGGTAGAAATAAACCCTGAGCCCCATCCAGAATTCACCCAATGTACAGGTCCACAGCGGTTGTACAACTCCTCCCTCTCCCGGTCTCCGTCATGCCAGAGTTAGACATGAGCAAACACAAGCACTAAACGTTTCAGAAATATTTAAAGTTAAAAAAATAAATAAATGCTTCCTTTCTTATAAAAAAATACTTGTAGACACGGCTGTGGATTTTTCCCTACTCCTCGAAACACCTTTTAAACATGTTTTAAGACCACATAAAGTTACTTTTATTTTTCAGGCAATTTCTGACTATCCTTTCCACCTAGATGTGAATCTGCAAGTGATTATAAATCACACCACACTTCACCACAACATAAAGATCGGGGCCTCTTTCCCAGCTGGCTCTTGGGTTTAAATGCACCCCTAGAATTTCACTGCGTGAACATCACACGTTCCAGCCTTGAGAATTAAGGCGCAGCTATAACCTAAGTTCTGGCACGAGGTGTGTTTTTCTGCGTGTAACCGTAAAACATTGGTACAGGATTCCTTGTGTTACAGGTTGTTACCCAAGACACAGTGGCCATCATTTGGTACAGCCAAGCTGAAATCAGGCTGCCACAGAAGTTGCTGGGAGCAATGCAAAGGTTTCCATGAGTAGACAAAAGGTTAAAAATTATTTTGGCAGACTTCAGCAGAGAGAAGAGGAATCTGAAGCTATTCAGGGAGCGAGGACAGACGATGTATTTTTAGTG
The DNA here is from genome assembly GCA_009769605.1 of Bucorvus abyssinicus. Taxonomy (NCBI): domain Eukaryota; kingdom Metazoa; phylum Chordata; class Aves; order Bucerotiformes; family Bucorvidae; genus Bucorvus; species Bucorvus abyssinicus. The sequence goes on along the minus strand of CM020034.1, from coordinate 8,491,799 downwards.
TTAAGGCAAACAAGGTTACATGTGCGCAAATAACGTGGATTACGTACCTGTTCATGGCCTGGATCTTTAATCCTTCCTCAATGCTGTGACTGAGAGCTTGCTGGTTGTTGTGCTTGCTGATTCTTGCCAGCACTCGCTCCTGATGAGCTTCATATTCATCCCGGCTCGGATAAATTTTACTGATGAGAGCATCAAAATTGGGATCTGGTCTCAGTGATCTTTTTGAAACGAGCTTTTTACGACAGGTGGGACATTCTTTGTTGCTGGACATGAACCAAAAGGGAGAAAACAGTATTAACTCTGCGGCAATAATCCAAGCCTGCGCTAATGCTGCAATTCTTACAGCACTCAGCAAGACTTAATGTTTACAGTAAATCTGGAATGGGGCTTCTGACTTTTGACAGATCAGGGAGTTTCAGGTATTTAAACAAAAATCCCAACATACATCTCCCTGTTTCTTCCTTTTTTAAAAGTATGTTTAAGCAAACTGTATTTAGCCTGAAGAGGGCAGAAGTTCCACTCTAAACTGGTTCTTCCCTTAACCCTCTGGCTGCATTTTCACCTAGAGAAAATACTTGTTCCAGGGGGAATGGTATTGTGGCACGGTCTTCCTAGCACTCGCCAGACAAAACTGAGATGAAGGGCCCTGTTCTCTAGTTCAAACACTAATTACTGGGGAAACTAAACCAGTATTGTACCTCCTACCATTTTGTTCTCATTTTACTAAACTGGCAGGTTCACACATTTTTTTCCCCGTAAGGGGAGGAGGCCTCAATAGCTGATAGACCAGCATCTTGAGCTCCTCATGGATTTCTTGTTTCCTTCTCATGTATTTCTGCTAATTACTCATCAGAATTGCCACAGGCACTGCAAATTAAGCGTGAGCTCTGAACATAGGTAACTGCCACAATCAGAAATAGATACTCACACCACTGACTGAATTGCTCTTGGTTACCTCAGACTGCTATTGCTTTTAGGAACGTGTGACCTTGTAACTGAAGAATACAGAAAATACAAAACTGCTCCACAGCAACTCCCAGGACTTGCAGAATTTCCTTGATGACATTTTCATCTGAAGCAAAATCCCTTTTCCCTGCAATAGCATGTACCCACCCGCTCCTGAGGGCCGTAATGATGCAGTCAGCACAGAAGCGATGCAAACACTCTTTTGTCGTCATGGTGTTTTTTAACATATCCAAACAGATGGGGCACATCAGCTCACTGTGCAGGCTCCTGGGTGACACCACGATTTCCAAGCCATCGGTGATTGCTTCCTGGCGTAAAATAAAGTCAAAGTTCTTTAAAGGAATGCGGTAACTTCCTCACAGAGCTGGCATGTTTTACTGTTCCTTTAAAGGGACTCGCAGCAGAAATACAGAACGAGACATGCACAGAACCACGTCACGCACACACGCTGCCTGAAGGCCGGCTCTTTAGCACACGTTACCTGAGGTGTTCTTTGCAGTTCATACAAACTGAGCTCCCATGTTTTGCTTAAAGGTTGTGTCCCGTTGGTCTGCACGGCTTGAGACATGGCTGGGAAGAAAGAGAGAAACAAGTCGCATGCTCATGTACACCAACACTCATGCAGGGAAGTCCAAGCAGGCTGCCCTGGGAGCGCGGAGTCCCCCGGTCCGTACTGACAGAGCAGGCTCTGTGCCAGCAAAGCAGAAGTACAGGGGAACGTTTGTTCATCCACGTACCAGTCTCCGCTGTGTTACACACAGATAATCCCACACTCTGTCCCACTCCGGAAAGACTGAGGGAGTCAGTCAGCCCTGAACACTTTGCAAATAACCAATTAAGGTTGTTAAACAAAAGTGACACAGGACTGAAGGCCACAAAACTCTGGCTGTGTGGTGCGAAAGCTGCAAATGCCACCCAACGCGGACAACATTCATAAACCAGCCACTTGCGTATGGGTCAAATAGGGTCGACTTCCTCACCCTGTGGAAGGTCAAAACCATGCAGCCACGCAGGAAACTAACTCAGAATGTTCTCTGGGAGCAGACTGTGACACCTTTTGTTTTCCTCCTGAAAATACACTGCTGGGGTTTGCAACCATGAGTTCAGAGAATACTGAACTATCAGGTAATTTCAATCAAGAGGTCCTGTTTTCCTGTGTGATCCTGCCAGGCTCCGGAGGATGTGCACCCAATGTGCAATCACTTGGGGCAGGGACAGTTTTGAAGTTTCAGAAACCAAAATCATACACCCATTTTATCAGGGTTTTGCTCATTTTTTGTGTCTGTAGTGGTAGAAGGGCATTCCTGGAAATGGACAGGGCTACTAACATCACCTTTTCATTGAGAAAAAAAAAAGCAAAACCAAACAATAAATAAAACAAACATCAAAAGAAAGACCATGCAGAGAAACAGTAATGCTTTCCCATCAAAGGTTTAGAATCATTGTATGAGATGAGGCAAAACTACCACTGCAGACAGGTGAAAGAAAGTCAGGTCAAAACGACAGAAGAATATAGTGTTTCTGAACAGAAAATGTTTTCACACTGGAGGAGAGGGGACAACCCTCCCCACCTCTCCAAAAATGCCTGCCTTGAGGCAGGAAAACTTACCCCAGACTGTGTGGTACATAACCATGCAAGAGGCAAGACTGCAGCTGCAGACACCTCTACTAGGTGGAAAAAGCCAAAGTGCTTTCTTCCTTTCCTTTATCGCTTTTCTTAAACCTAGGTTTGTATTTCCACACCCTTCAAATCAGCAGCCGAATGTAGATTCTATTGGCATCTACCAGGTACGTTATAATCCCGTTTCCTGTTCTTCAAGTTCTATATGAAAAGGGTCAAGCTCTCTGGAGAACAAAGTTCCTTTATAAGCTTTAATTAATTGTGAGGGGAAAGCGAGAGAAGTGGTGCAGCAAAGATTATTATTATTATATATACTTTTATCCAGGAACAGAAATTGGAGTTTTCTCCCTTTATGAAAAAAGGAGGAGGGGGGATGAAAAAAAAAAAAAAGCCTGACGTGAAGTAGCCACGTCCACTATTACATCTAATAAGTAACAAGGGTCTGAAGAGGTGTCAAAAGAAATAATTGGGAGGTGACAGACCATCAACTCCAATTTTTCCCATATAAATATTGTGCCTTAAAAATCCTCACCTCCCCATTAAAAGTGACAAGCCACCACCCTCTAAGGGCAGTCTGTCAGCGCCCAGTCTGGCCAAGCATTGCCCTGTCCCATCAGGACTCTGGGTATTTTATTTAAATTATTCAGAGGTACGAGTTTAGTGATGGTATTAAGTGACATATCTCAGCAAAGTGGCAACGTTGAAAAGTGCACTAGTGGCAAAGAAAGGACATAGTATTTCTCCATGTTCTGACATCCACTATTATTTTCAGTGGTTCCAGGCACACAGAAAGTCAGGTTCTTCGGGTCAGGGTTTTTGTTACACCGTGCTGCCAGTAGTTCTAACAGAGGCCCAACATTATTACACTGTGTCTGCACTGGATACTACCCGAGTGCTTTTAAAACTGACACATTTCTATCACTTCAGCTACGGAGAGAACCGCGCAGAGCTGCTCGTCATTCACACCCTTCCCAAGACCGGCTGAAGCCAGACCACAGCAGATGAAGGCAGCTCAGTCCCAGGAAATCCAGTCTCTGTTGACAGAAAAGCCTGCTCCCAGCATTATGCAGCTCCATCGCAGTGCAGAGCTCAGCTAAGTGGCCCCATAGTAAAGAGACCAGCGCACGCACAGGTAGTACCTTGCCTAAACCTGCATGTGGACGCTTGCTAACACAGATGGGCAGCTCTCCGGGCGCCAGGCTGTCAGCAAACCTATCAATGTGGAGGAAAGGGTATTAACGGTATCACTGATACTGCAGCCTCTCCTACAAGCCTGAGACTACACTGCAGAAGACGTGGTACAAGTGTCATGATAAATAATTGACCAGCTTGAAGGCTCCTAATGGGAGATGCTGAGTGCTTCATTCTCACCCTAAGGTCTGTGGTGACAGCACCTGCAAATTTTAAGAGGAAAACCCTCTCTTAAAGCTAGCTGAAAGCAGGAGAGATTCACATAGTCTACTGCCAGAAAACACCTCCTCTTCCTCTGGTGTGTGCAAAGTCAAAATGTGAGGAACAGTGGAAACATTGTCAATTCAAACGTGCTGAATAGCCCTGCCCCAAAAAATAATCAACAATTACGAATCACATTACACCACATGGAGTTTGCAATCTGCTTGATGATCAATAAATAAGCGTCCTCCTACAATTTCCTGATCTATATTGGGCCTGAAAAACACATGTAAATGAGGCTTGGCTTCTCTTCCTTATGATACCGCTGGACATCAGATTGCTGAAATATGAGACAGCAACATCAACAGCTGGCACCAGTACCAGAGATCAAAGTCCACAATCAGGAGAGGCATTTTGACCTAAAATGGCATGGGGTAGCCACCCAGCAGGTCTCAAAATCACAACCAGTAAGCCATCTCTGTAGCCGTTCTCGTCAATGACTGACCTTCTCCATTCGTGTGGGGAACGGAGGTAGGAAACACCTCTACAGTTACCTGACGCTCAAGCAGGAGGGGGATCGCCCTGACTCCTTGCTCTCAGGTGTAACAGCGGAGTTAGGCAGCTCTGCTGACATCTGCTTTAAGCAAGCAAACACTCTTACGGACAGTCATTTTCAAAGCACACTTCATTTTCGGGTGTCATTTAATCTGCTGGTCTCCAGTAGAAAAACCCCTGATGAGCAAGACACGACTGGACTCCACCATACTTGCTGCTCTTGTGCTCGTTGTGGAGCCCAATTGCTGCCGACAGCCCACCTCCAGCTCTCCTTGGCTGGCACAAAGCTGAATCTGACAGAAGGGCTTTTTCTAGCTCAGTGCCTGCAACAATAACACAGAGATTAACCCTTAGTTCAGTCTTCTCTTGGGACAGTCCACTGCTACTAGATTTGAAACAGGCATCTGCTAAAAGAAATCCTGGGTGGTGCAGGCCAGACTAGCTGATCCTTTCTAAAGCTACAAAATTAGGAAAAGTCTTTCATGAGCCAAAGAGAGATTTTTCTTCCCCCCCACTGTTGACACTTTGTTCGCAGTGAAAAATACCAAGTGGAAAGTTTCTAGACAGAAGGTACCACAGACTTTTTATTACACTACTAGCAAGGGGAGAGAAGATACAGAATAAATATAAAACCTCACATTTATTCTTCAGCCTGTAGGCAGATCAAACATCTTTCTGTCAGAGCCACTAACAAGTACTAGTTGTTGTGATTTATGCTATGGCCAGTCATTAGAAAAACAACAACCCCTAACCGATATTCTAAGGACACCTGCAATGCTTCAGACTGACTCAGTCTTAAAGCACAGTGGAACTCTTCAGCACAAACTCCATAATTACAGAGTTCACACATCTGTCACTATCCAAGCAAGAGCTGACTGATACGACCAAAGGAACACCTGACAAATCTGAGAACCAGAAACACAATGAATCTCTTGGGCTTGATTCTTTGTCACTCCCCAGTTCCAAACAGCAGCTGAAAAAAGGGGAACAAGTTAACGTTTAATACTGAGGCAGGAAACTTGCCTAGTTTCTTCATGATTTTTATAGAAGAAAACTGGAAGATGAAACAGGGAGATTGCTAAAGATTATCAGAACATGTAAATTCTGCTTTATTGGTACCCAGGATGTTCCTCAGTTCTCCACGTTGCCAGAGCACTAAAAGCAAAAGAGAACAAAACCCACCTGTACTGTCCTTAGGGAGCTTTAGAACCTTTTGATCAACTTTCTATAACCAAACTTTATCTGCAAGTTAGCTAGGTCCCTGAATAGAACTGGGAGCTGAGCCTACCGGCTCCAGTACAAAGCACATCTCCTCATTTGAAAGACTGGCTGCTATTTAAGCCTGATTTCCTTGGAAATCAGGGCTTATGCAATCTCACTCGTTGTGCTCCTCCATCTGGAGACTATTTTCCAAAACAAATTTGAAGACAAATGGCTAGGGCTTAGAAACATAACAACAAAATAAGACTTGTTCCTGAAGCACTGGGGAACAGGCAGACAGTTATAGGAAAAAATAACAGTATGAAAGAGCCCATCAGAAAAGCCCCTCTGACCTCCCTGCTTACTAACAGTGGAATTTATGCCAGAGAGTCCTTCCAAAGTGCTCAGAACAGACCTCCACTAGGGCAACATCCACACTTGTCACACACCACATCCACTTTACAAGCTCTTATACTGGAATACACTGAATTATTTCCTCAAATGAGTCACAGGAGGTTGGGCATTGGGCAGCCCATTCCTGCAACCACCCAGTAAAAATAAAATCCGACTGGCAATGAGTACTAGAGCACTCGGTGCAGCAGGAAGGCTGTTCAGGCACTGCCCCTGCTCTTCCCTACTTTACCTTTTTTTGAGTACAATTTACTACCCTTAGATTCACCAATGTATAATCGCTCCTTAGTCTTATTTCTCAAAATGTTGTCATTTTAAGAATTCCTTAGCTCTAGCTTGGAACTAACTTTGATGGTGGTCCTGCTTTAACCAGGGAGTGGGGGACTTTCTACTGGATGCCATCAGAGATCCCTCACAAAACCCAAATTATCCTACAAAATGCTTTGCAGTGCCTATTTTAGCCCAGGCAAAGGCTAAAGAGCAACTGGTCACGTGGTTGTGTAAGCACACCTCAAGAACCAAGAAAAGGTGAGATGGTACCAAGCAGCTGGAAGAGATAACCCCCAAACCCACCTCATGTGTGGCAGTAACACTACCAGCTGCTATTTCATTCAAAACAGCATACTGATCTCCCACACTTTCATGAAAAAAACACTTTTGAGGAAAAAATATTGCATCAGGCTCTGTAAAAAAAATAATGCACACATTTTTACACACTATTAAATCCTTAGAAATCAACTGATTTCCGAGCTGAAACCAAGCTTTAAAAGGTCAATATTTAGACTTAAAACAGCAAGAGTTTGAGCTCTGCTTGGCATGCCAAGTCCAACAGCACCTCCAACCCTTTTGATTTTTTTTTCCTAAGGATTAGTTCTCTTAAAAACAGGTATCATAGTGCAGTCACTGGGACACTTAATGGGATTAGAGTTTTACAGTTTACTCTCCCTGATGCTGTAAGCAGTATGAGGGACAAACTGCACATTTTGACAAAGTATTCAATTCAATCATCCATTTCCATTTATTCAATTAAACCATTCTAAAATTTAAGTTTTTTCTGCTTTTACTTTCTGGCTGAGAGCTTGATTTGGAAAAAAAAAAAAAACAACAAAACATTTTTGGATAGACACTGTTTGAAGGAATTAATCCTCACTGCAGTTCACTGGCAGCTCAGACTGCTTTACATCCAGCTGTAATCGAGGACAACCAGCACTAGGTTACAATCTAGTACTGTTAATGTTCACTCTTCTCTGAAGTTTTTTTCACCTCAGGATCTCAAAACCCTGGGAGACAGCCAAATCAGGTTCTGGCCTGGAGCTCATTTTGTTCCCAGCTCTGAAATTAACTGCTCGCTGATCCTGAACAAGTGTGTCACTGCTTTTGTCTGTGCCTCCCCTTCCTCTTCTGCCTGTTCACTCATGCTGTCACTGCTCCTCAGACTGTCTCCCGATAGGTTTATATTGCGCTCACTAGAATTATATACCAATCCCAAAAGGGGATAAGTGCAGGAGAGGAATGTCTTACTAAAGTGGTCTGAGTTTATTCTGCTATTGATCCTTGTCCTCCCAATATCAAGTTCAATGTCAGAATGTCCTTACTGGGAAGATTTTCACTTCTTTATATTCGTAAATTGAACTCAACGCTGTACTAGCCACGCGTACAGTCTTCTCTCAACACAAACAGTTGTGATCTGTGCTAACAGATTTAAGCTCATTGATTCACATTCAGCACTGCAATCAAAACGCAGCGACTCTGTAGTGCAGCTCACCTCCAGTGTGAAAGGCTCGAGTTGTCAGTCTTGTGGACATCTGAGAGAGCAGACATGATTGGCATCTATCACAATCTCTAACAGTCATTAAAAACCCAAGTACAAGGTTTAGGAGCTTGTGCTGGGGATTCATACCATGAGCCAGACATAAAGCAACACTTACATAAGCTCCCAAAAACAAAACGAGAAAGTATTTGCCATGACAAAAGGCATATGGACAGAGTAAACTGGGAGATGTCCAGCAGTGCATATACTAAAATTCAGTTAATGCTCATCATCATGGCTTGGCTTCGCGGACGAAGATTTGGGAAGGGCTTTGCCCACGCTTATTGCAAGCGCGTTGATGGCTGAAAAGGCCAATGCAGGATAGGCAAGACCGGTTGCAAAGAGCACACCGGAGGGTCTCTTTGGGTGGTATAGTCGAGGCACGGTTCTTTCTGCGCTGTCTTTTCTCCTCGAGACTGATTCTACGCGTGCTCTCAAAGGAGACAGCAGCGTTATGTATGGTGTGTCTCCAAATCTCCCGATTGGAGGCCAGGGTGGACCACTGGTGGTGGTCAATATGGCCTAGGCTGAGGTGTTGTTTCAGGGAGTCCTTATATCTCCTCTTTGGAGCTCTTCTCTTGCAGCAGCCGGTGGCAAGTTCACCATAGAACACGATCTTTGGGAGGCGGTGATCCGCCATCCTGGAGACGTGCCCTGCCCAACGCAGCTGCGTTTTCAGCAACATGGCCTCAATACTGGTGATGTCTGCCTGTTCAAGGACAGCAACATTAGTCACGTAGTCAGTCCAGTGGATGTTTAGGATTGTGCGGAGGCAGCGCTGATGGAAGCGTTCGAGGAGTCGCAGATGGTGGCGGTAGATGACCCATGATTCAGACCCGTACAGAAGAGTAGACAGTACCATGGCTCTGTAGACACTGATCTTTGTACTTTTCTTCAGGTGTTTATTGCACCAGACTCTTTTATGGAGTTTTCCAAAAGCTCTGTTTGCCTTTGCTATTCTGTTGTCTATCTCTTTGTCGATCGTGGCATCTGAGGAGATGATGCTACCCAGATAGCTGAATTGCTGGACTGGCTGAAGCTCTGACTCGCCAATGGTGATGCGGGGATGATGGTAATCATCTTGTGGTGCTGGTTGGTAGAGAACTACTGTCTTCTTCAAGCTGACTTCCAGCCCAAAAAGCTCAGCCGCCTCTGCAAAGCAGGATGTTAAGCGCTGCAGAGCTGCTTCTGTGTGGGCAACAAGGGCGGCATCGTCAGCAAAAAGCAGCTCGCGGACAAGGTGATTCAGGGTCTTGGTGTGGGCCTTCAGTCGCCTTAGGTTGAAAAGGCTCCCATCGGTACGATATCGGATATAAATGCCGTCTTGTTCGTCGAGGTCTGCCGTGGCCCTTTGGAGCATCATGCTGAAGAAAACTGTGAATAAAGTTGGTGCGAGAATGCAACCTTGTTTCACACCATTGGCTATTGGGAAGGGCTCAGAGAGTGCATCGCCATATCTGACTTGGCCGCGCTGCCCCTCATGTAACAGGATAATCATTTTGAGGAACTTGGGGGGACATCCTAATCGTTCCAAGATCTGCCACAGACCTTTTCTGCTCACAGTGTCAAAGACTTTGGTGAGATCAACGAAAGTTACATAGAGACCCTTGTTATGTTCCCTACACTTCTCTTGCAGTTGTCTGAGAACGAATACCATGTCTGTGGTACTTCTGTTGGCTCTGAAACCACACTGACTTTCAGGTAGAAGTTCTTCTGCGATAGCGGGTACCAATCTGTTCAATAGTATTCTTGCGAGGATTTTTCCAGCAATGGAGAGCAGAGTTATGCCTCGGTAGTTTGAGCAGTCTGACTTTACTCCTTTTTTCTTGTACAGGGTGATGATGATTGCATCACGGAGATCTGGTGGTAGTTCGCCTTGTTCCCAACAGCGCACAACTAGCTCGTGAAATTTAGCATGGAGCGTTTGGCCTCCATGTTTCCAGATTTCAGGCGGGATTCCATCGACCCCAGCTGCCTTGCCGGTTTTCATCTGCTGTATGGCCTTAAGGGTCTCTCCCATAGTAGGGGCTATATCCAATTCATTTTTCACCGTTTGTTTTGGGATGAGCTGGATTCTTGAGTCTTGGACTACACGGTTGGCACTGAAGAGAGTTTGAAAGTGTTCAGACCATCGATTCAGGATGGAGGTTTTATCTGTGAGAAGCGTTTGGCCATCTGCGCTGAGTAGGGGGCTTTGAACTTGGTGTGTGGGTCCGTACACTGCTTTCAGAGCCTCATAGAATCCTCTGTGGTCACCCAAATCTGCGCATAGTTGAGTCATTTTTGCTAGGTTGAGCCACCACTTGTTCTGGATGTCTCGAAGTTTCTGTTGGAGTTTACTGCATGCAAGACGAAAGGCTGCTTTTCTTACATGGCAAGATGGCTGAGCAAGGTGTGCTTGGTGAGCAGATCTCTTCTTTGCCAGCAATTCCTGGATCTCTGGATTGTTTTCATCAAACCAGTCTTTGTTCTTCTTTGTGGAGAACCCTAAGAATTCTTCGGAGGACTGCAGGATGCTATTTTTAATATGTTGCCAAAGCGCTTCAGGAGAAGAGTCTATGGGATGGTCTTCAAGCCTAGTTTGAAGGTTTGCCTGGAAGCTGTCTCTCACTGCAGCTGTTTGAAGATTGTTAACTGTGAGCCTCCTCCTCAGAATGCCGCCCCTCTTAGGTTTGGGCTTAAAATGGAGGTTAAGTTTGCAGCGCACAAGGCGGTGGTCTGTTTGACATTCTGCACTAGGCATCACTCGGGTGTGACAGACATCGCGAACGTTTCTCTGGCGCACTAAGATATAGTCAATGAGGTGCCAGTGTTTAGATCGAGGATGCATCCAGGTTGTCTTCAGGCTGTCTTTCTGCTGGAAGATAGTGTTGGTGATGGTAAGCTGCTGCTCAGCACAAAACTCTAGCAAGAGGCGACCGTTGTCATTGCAGTTTCCAACTCCATGCTTGCCTAGTACTCCTTTCCAGGCTTCAGAGTTCTTACCTACTCGGGCGTTGAAGTCACCAAGGATTATGATCTTATCATCTGCAGGAACCTTTTGAGTAAGGCGGCGCAGATCGGTGTAGAATTTGTCTTTTTCTGTAGGGTCAGCTTGGAGAGTTGGGGCATATATGCTGAAGAGAACAACATATTGCTTGTTGTGTAGCGGGAGGTGTCAGGAGATAATGCGATCAGAATGACCTGTTGGCATATTTTCAAGTTTAGAGGCGATGGAGTTTTTAATCATGAAGCCAACTCCGGAATGATGACTTTCGGTTTTGGGTTTGCCTGACCAATACAGTGTGTAGCCGGCACCATGTTCTTGAAGGCTGCCTTCCTCATGAAGGCGAACTTCACTGAGAGCAGCAATGTCGATGTTGAGTCGTGACAGTTCGTGAGCAATTATAGCAGAACGGCGTTCAGGACGCCCACTGTCTGCTGTATCGAGCATGGTTCTGATGTTCCAACATGCGAGTGTCAATCTGGACACACCTTTGAAGGCAGGTGTATGCCTTTGTCTCTTTGTCTTTGGTTGACCGCAAAAGAAGATGCCTGTTGGCCGCGGCTAGCCAACCGGATTGGAAGGGGAGATGAGCTTTGGTTAGGCCACCTTTTCTAGGCCCCTCTCCATGTGGAGCAAGCAGTGCTCTCCTTGAAAAAGGCTGCTTGGTCATTCAGGATGCTGCCGAACGAGACTGTCATCTCCCGGGTCAGTCTCGAGCGACCAATGTCCTGAACCGCCTGCATGAAGGGTTGGGTCTGCGGCTTCCAGTGACATCTTTCCACCTGCCGTTTCGTCCCTTGCCTGTCGCTACAGGGCTTTGCAAACGTGAGTACACCCTTCAAGCCTGCGCGGTGGATTTTTTTAGGTGAGGCGCAGCGTGCGTGAGACTGGCCCCACCCTTTACACCTGAGGTTCATCTGCCAGGGCCTAGCGAGCTTGGACGGTGACAGCGAAGTCCTCAGGTCGTAGGTTTGGTTAGAGTATCCTTCTCTTAGATGGATGGCCTTACAGGGCTAAACGAGCTCCATCTGCCCGGGTTTGGAGTTAGAGTTGTCCTTCTCCTAGGATGGTTGCCCGAAGGCTAGTGAGCCCATCCTGCCCGTGGACACACTTTGTCTGACCCTTCAGTTGAGACCTGTCAGGCTTGGGAGACCCTACCGGAGGCATATGCCACCACCAGCATAGCTCTCAACTTCGCAAGGGCACGCAAGCTCTTTCCCCACGGCAAGGGGGTGCCCATGAAAGAGAGTTAATGCTATACTGAAAGCATAAAGCCACAGCAAAAGGACCTCTAATAAAAAGTCACTTCAAAGAGGCTGTGGGACATCGACTCACGGTGACAGCCACACTCCACTGGATGTGGTCACAAACAACCTGATCTCGCTGGCCCTGCTTTTACCAGGAGATTGTATTAGATGATCTCGGGAAGTCTCTTCCAACTCCAGTTACTCTAACTATGGGGTTACCTCACTATCAGAGACATTTATACTTAGGTTTAGGAAGTGACATGGCCAGGAAAAGCCAACAGCAACTAACCCTAATCAGCCATAAAGCATTGCCATAATAAATGCTGAAGAAACCTGAACGGGACATTCTACACCTTTTCCAATCCATGTGGCTGAACATCCTCTTCACCCATGACAGAAACATCAGGAGGCTCATTTGGGAGTGACCACTAGCTTTATACAAAGTAGAATCCATTCGTCTGAACTGTGTGAAAGCAGCAACAAAGGAATTGGGCCTTCAGATACCCGCAATGTTGTACAGAATACCCAGCAAGTCTGCTCGAGATGGGAGTTTCCTCAATAAACACATGATAGTAAAAGAACACTGTCCTTAAATACCTCCTGAGAACTTGTGGAATCAGCAGTAAAATTCACAACAAGGTACTTTTGTCTAAATTGGAAAATTAACAAATAAGCCCCAAAATACCACACAAGTGTTTTCTGAGAATTCAGTTTCTCTCTCCTGTTTGGACATTTAAATTGACCAGCAGTGAGCAAAAATGCCTGGAGCACCTACTGAAAACAGGCCTCTGGAGAGCTGGAGGTACCTGCACAAACTTAACCTCTGCAGCTGCCAGAGTAGAGCTGTACATGGTGACGCACTGGGAGACAATCTGCAAACTCAGGAGGATCAGACATAGATCACAAAACAAACGTTATTGAGTTAATGGTTTCAGCTGCTAGCACAGGACACCTACAAGTACATTCATGGGCTAATCTCAAAATTATTTCCAAACACTTCATTTTGTACATATTAACTAGAGGTCTATCATCTGCAAAGCACAATCAAAGCCAATTAAAAGACTATTAAAGATGCCAAATCAATACAAACTATGAAGCTGAAACTTCAGATAGCAGTGACATGCTCCAGAAGTCCAATCTCATAACAAACAGTGAGTATTCACACCCTGCTTTCCACCCTGATGATGTATTGGCGTGCAAACAAACACGTCCTTGGACTGTATCTGTGGGATAGAAACACTGACTTAGAAAAAAAATGAGGGAGAAGAGACATAGTTACAGCTCTGTTAAGATACTCCATAAAAGAGATTAAATGAGCACAGCAGCAACTCCAGGGGCAACGGTGTTGCTGGGAAATAAGAAAGGAATCATATTCTTGTCAGAGCATCATCCCTGGATCTTGGTACTGCATATTTAAAACCATCTGCATCATTACAACGTTAACCATAACCTTCACTCCCCTCAAACTCCTCAGGAATGTCAGCACAGGCCCCCCCAGTTCCTCCCCAGACCCCACAATGAAAGGCAGTGTCACCCCTAGGTCCCTCGCCATCACCCACCACCTCCAGAGCACTGCCGGAAGCCTCTGCTCTGCCAGCTCACTCCAAACCTACTGCAAGAGCAAAGACCACATCAACCCAGAGAGTACCCCCTGCTACCTCCGCCACAGATTCCACTGCTGCCCTCACACTCTTCCCTGAGCAACTGAGTAATGGTACGCAGACATTTATGACTGCCCGAAGGCCAACACTGTAGCTTTACCTTAGAAAAGCTGTTAGCCACGAGGCACTCTCATATTAAAGTATCCTCTCTCCTTTTTTCCCAGGTCCATTTTTAAGGGGTTCTGTATTTCATTCTTAAGGGGCAAACCCCCAAACCTGGTTTTGAGCTAAACAATACAACCAGAAACTAAGTCTGAATAAAGATGTATGAAGACAAAGAACGGCTGGGACTAACCTGAGGCCACACATTACCACTGCTAACACTGTATATGAATGCAAGCAATCTGACCGCGGTGTGTGCCATGACCGATGCTTGGTGTGATGAAACACCTTAAAGCAGATCGACCCTTTCACTACTTTAAGGCTTTCCAGCTTCGGTCACACTTGAAGGACAGCGTGATGATCACTGAGCAACAGGCACGATGCGATAACCAGCCTGGCAATCCCATTTTAACCATGTTTACACCTTGCCACCCCGTTTTCCTTCTTTATTTACAGAGGTAAATGAAGACATTAACGTTCCAGTGCTTTGCTTGAGTATATCAGTGTAGCCCCACTATGGCTGAGAAAACAATTTAACTTATCTAGCTATAATAAAAACAGAAAATTAATATTAAAATGAAACACAAATCTTAACTTTCTGATGGGGACACCCAGTTCCCACTGAACATTAGATAACTCTAATTAGACTGGCACAATGAAGAAGTTACTAATACAATAGAACTATGTGTACATGCAGGAGTGTGAGACGTTCCCTGCGCTCACGGTTGTGCCAAGTTCTACATTTAAAATACAACCCGGCCTGTTCTGTATGAAAAAATGGCGTATTCTCCTTTTCTTTACAGCATTGTCTCACCAGAATGAATGTTAGGAGAAGTTGGAAGTTCAAGCATTTCTACAGGCTGCTTGAAAGCACATCATCTTTAACACAGTTTGTCAGATTCTCTCATTTGCCACTTAAAATTGAGCCTAGATTTCTCCAAATGTGAAGCTCATTGCAAATCCACTGTAAAGATCACCCTAGAAGGATTTGTACTTTTTCTTCTTATCCCACCACTTTCAATAACAAAGCTTTTCACCTAGGAGATACTTGACTACACGAGGAGGTACCTTATGGCGCTCAACAGTGGAAGTACGTAAAAATTAGGGAAGCTGTGTTCATTCCCAAAGCATGCGTTACAAAGCTCTACATTTTCAGATGGTCAAACTGAGAAAGCTTGTCAGTCTATAAAGAGCAGTTAGCAAAGAGACAACCTCATGTCTGTCCTAGAGCACTACCAGCCAGAAGAAAAAAAAGTTTTAAAAAGTTGTATAATTAATTCAAGACCAAAGACTCAAAAATGTTCCGAGGCAGCCAATAAAACTGAGGAATGCAAAGAAATCCGAGGCACTGGTGCAGTTTAACAGCCTCGACAGCTGGGAATGCTACTGACCTTTTCCCAGAATCACTCTAGTTCTGAGATTTTGGTTTTCCTGACTAGTTCCAAACTCCTATTTCCCCAGAACCTGCCCCATAATCTTAATAGGCATTTCTCTCCAGTGAAACCCCTTCCTTGAAAACCAAGTACCACCACCTAAAGCTGTGACTGGGACATGTCCAGCAGGCTACCCGACAGATGGCATCTGGCAGAGCGAAAAATAATAATACTGGTGTTTCTGAAACACTGGAGCTTGCTAGCCCTTGGTCTTGTACGGTATTTCACTGTATTTACTCTCGTAAGGAAGAAAGTGTTTGGCCTGGCACCTTAAGACGTGGGATCTTCCCATTAATGGCCATTCACGATTTACTGGACTTGAAAAGAATGGATGCATGGAGTATGGCAACATTTCCAATCTGGCCACCAAGCTGCTCAGCCTGACCTTCAGAAACATCTGTGCCCTGAGCTCACACAGACCATCGTCCCCCCACCTGGGGAATAATTCAATGAGTCTAACACTAACAGAAGTGACCAAAGAGGAGACATAATCCTTCCGTTTTAGAGGTTGAGAGCATTAAAGGGAAAAAAGTTCCAAATTAAACTTCTGATTGTACTCAAGGCTGTTTTATCACAGTGTGAGGAACAGTCACGTACTTTTGGACATGACAGAAGTACGAGATTTTAAGTTGGTGCTTCTCTGTATATTCATAGCAGTGAAGTACATAATAGTGTATAAGCACTACATCCATGTACATTGATCTTTCTTAGCTGATGCTCAAATTTGAGCTTATTCTAATGAGTTCTATATTCCCTGGTAGAGGCATCAGTGGCCTTTACACATGGCCTCCTGGATCACTCCATTAGAGTCGATGACCTCAGCCCTTGGTGTTCAAAACAGAATGCTTTGGATGGGAAGGAACCTTTAAAGCTCATCCAGTCCCACCCCCTGCAGTGAGCAGGGACATATGCAACTAGAGCAGATTGCTCAGAGCCCCAAGGTTCAACCTGACCTGGAATGGTTCCAGGGATGGGGCTTCTCCCACCTCTCTGGGCAGCCTGGGCCAGGGTCTCACCACCTTCATTGCAAAAACCCTGTTCTTTCTCTCTGGTCCAAATCTCCCTCCTTTAGTTTAACCCATCACCCCTTGTCCTGTCACAACAGCCCCTGCTGAAAAGTCCCTCCCCATCTTTCTTACAGCCCCCTTTAAGTACTGAAAGGCCACACTAAGGTCTCCCCGGAGCCTTCTCTGCTCCAAGCTGGACAACCCCAACTCTCTCCCCTGTCCTCACAGCAGAAGGGTTCCAGCCTTCGGGTCATTCCAGTGGCCTCCTCTGGCCCCACTCCAACAGGTCCATGTCTCTGCTGCACTGAGGACTCCAGAGCTTCTTATTTACAGATCTGTATCATACCCTGCCAGACACCTCAGCTACAAAAACTGGACTACACAAAATTATCCAACTTTTTCCAGAGAGCTCTCTCCATATCATCTTAGATGCCTCCAGGTAGTCCAGAATTCACCCATCATCCTCTAGCTGTCATATCTGCATATGCTCAATCTCATCACACTCCAAAACCAGACTATTCCTAAACTAAAAAGTCTGGATTTTTTTTTTATCTCAGAGTGATTAAGTAGAAAACTTGTCTGGTTTTGGTACAAAAAAAAACCCCAAAAAACCAAACAAACATTGCCCACTGTTCTAATGCAACAGGTAGTATGATTATTATAATAATTAAAGCTAAAATATCCTGGTCCTTGCCCTTTCACACCACCTATACCTTGTCCAAAGTGAGTACTAAAACACGATACAGAAACACCTTCTGCCAGGGGTGAAAACAACTGTTAGAGGAACTTTTCACTCCTCACGTGGGCCAGCAAATCGACAAGCACTTGACCTAAAACGTGCCAAAGACCTTCGCCAACAATTCATATAGAAAGGAAAACAACCATTACCAGGCCATCATTTAGCCCTGTGAAGTAAGAATACGGAGGAGAACTCTGGGGGGGAGCGAGCAGAATTGCAGTTTTCTCTGTTGGTTGTTACATTTTACGCAGTTTCTCATTTTATGAAGCATGTTGCTGTAGCTCTTAATTAAGTTCTTAAGCTCTTAAACCGACCTTAGACTTCAGAATGAATAACCAACTGTGAAGGAGAAAAGCAAAAATGCCTTTCTAAAATCCTGCTAAAATTCATTTCAGTGCTGGATCAGATCAGCATAGAGGGGTATAAAGGACTGAAAACTTCTGGGATCAAACAAAAGCAAACCTTCAAACTCCAGAAAAGCTGAACCCGCCACAGTAACTAAACACATCCAGACAGGTCAGGAATGATACACGTTGCCTTAGGATGGTTTTAATCAGCTGCTGAAAGCAAGAACCGGCCACTTCAATCAATAAAAGTTCAGTGTGATTGTTCCACTACTCCTTGCACTCCAGAAATGCTGTTACTAGTTCGGCAGCAATGCAGTCCTTGACTGATGACTGTGCTGGTAGAAATCACCTCTATAGCCACAGTTACACCAGGGGTAAAAAACAACACACAGCTGTTTTTTACATGAGAGCTCAGCCCGCTTTTGGAGGTGATAATGAAACACACTGATTCAATCTTACCTTTGGGACTCGGCCGTTTTAACACAACACTCTGCTCACCCAGATAAGGAACTCCAGCCAGAGGTATGTGTGGTCAAAGCCTCCTGAGGGCTGTGGTGGTGTCAGGCACTGATGGCATCAAAACCTGCATTCTGTGCCACTGCAAACATGAGGATAACTTCAGCAGGTCCCTAATAAACAGGACCTACAGAACTGATACATTGGTTCCGTAGTTCATTCATGGGAATACGCTGCAGGGCTGCGCCTCCTGCTCCCCACAGTGCACTGTGGTGGCTGCCCCAGCCATTAGATCCCCATCCCGAGCCCAGGGTGGACCAGCTCGCTTGACACCCAGTCGCCAAGACCGTGTAAAACTGAAGGCCATGTTGAAATGGCCATGCTTACACTCTGAACTGCAACACTTTAGGAGCCAATGCAAATTGGGCAACCA
Organism: Bucorvus abyssinicus; assembly: GCA_009769605.1. NCBI lineage: Eukaryota > Metazoa > Chordata > Aves > Bucerotiformes > Bucorvidae > Bucorvus > Bucorvus abyssinicus. Next base: position 8,473,433 of record CM020034.1, on the reverse strand, counting down.
GCATGGGTTTATTTTTCATTTCACCAGTAGAAAACATGAAAGCCTGCTCATCAGCTTCTTGGACTGCTCATCAGCTTTGGCTGCTTTGCTACTGTGCTACAGGTTCCAAGCTCAAGCCAAATATCCTGTAAATTGAGTGTACTGCTCTCCCAGGGTTACTGGGATCACAAGTGAGCCACTTTGTTATGCTTCTCTTCAGTGTATAACATACCTACTATCAATCACATTTATTAATACAAATGGCAGCAAGCAGTCATAGTCTAATGAGTTTATATTGTAGGAGAAATTCTGAGAATATTGGATCAGAAATACTACTGCTTTTCAGTTTTTCCAGAGCTATAGTAGATAGCCACAAAAATTTCTCAGCCTCTTACACTATTAAGCACCTAACTATATAGAAAATTATAATTTTCTTAATGAGAACAAAAGATGGCTTGGTTGTTAATGAACAGAAAATAAACTCCCCCACACCTCTTGAGACAAGAAAAGAAAAGACTCAAGTCTTTGAGAGAAGACTTGAAAGAAAGACTCAAGTCATCTTATGTGTGATTGACTTAATGGCTACTATAAATATATGGAAACAAAACTGTGAATTTGGCAACAAGGCAGCTTTCGTCTGAGGCTAGGTGACAGCAGACAATTTGTATTTTAAGGACTCTCTCTCAAATAAAACTGTACATGTTGTAAACAGGAGCAATACTCACCCAGTTTAAACCCAGTAATCATCCCAAACAGTTTAATGTTAGCCCTGAGTGGTGAAGAGTAAAGAGCAGATTGGGTTTTTAATTAGTTAGCACAATGCTGCTGCCGACTCCCGGCTGTTCACAAGGGAGCTCTGCAATCCAGGAGTGGGGGAAGGCAGCAGGCATAATTCCTAAAATATTTCTCCACTGCAACAAGTCTCAGCAGCTCCATAATACCAAACGCTGCTCATTCCTCAGAAAAATAAGAATTTGAGGTCAGCTTCAAAGGCCAGTTATTTTCACCAACAAGCAGAACAAAGCTGATGCTCAACAACATCCCTTCTCCAACCTCCTTCCTCTCTGTCTGCATCATTACTAAACTGCTGATCAATTCAGTAAAAAATAGGTAAAGGGCAGTTAAGCAAAAAAGCAAGTGGAAGGAACCTCATTACTCTGATACTTCTTTCGTGCACATTCTGGGGACAGATACTTCAGCACAAGCAGATCCAGTTCTCCTTTTAAGAAAAATACAACTGAGCAGTGGCAGATATAGGTCTCATTTTTGGAAGCTCCTTTTTCCCCTTGCCTTTTTCCCCCCACTGCACTCGTTTATTAAGCAAGAGAAAGAGAAACTTTTAAAGAAAGCTGAAGAAATTCACATATCCTGACATCTATTTCACATCTAAGACTGCTGATGGCTTTCCTACATGTGCCAACCATATTTTTATTTAATGATAACACAGCCCTGAAAATGCCAGAATTCTGCTTTAATCACCCAAGATGCCCAACCAAGTCTTTATACTCTACATCTGATCATGCATCACTCTTCAAACACAAAGGGTCACTGTTAAGGGACCCCCATGCAATTTATTTCACTGCATATTATTTCATTGCGTGTTATTTCAACTCGGACATGACAGGCAGTGCTTTTCTTGGCAGCTGCAGTAGTGCTGGTGTTTCAAAGCTTTGAAGCCAAAGGTCAACATTTTTAGCCACCGAAGAAGCTATAAAATTCCTCCAATGCAAAATCCATGTCCCACTATTATTATGAAGCTGAATGCAGGAAGTAATAAAGCATTTATTAAGCACTGTAAATGACAATTCACAGGGTCAATAAGGTCTAAAAGATGTTCTAAACTTATTTAAGTGTCATCACTGAAACGCACCATAATGAAGTCAGATCCCGACGCAAAGCTACCTCACACTGCAGCTCAGGCCACCATCTGTCCAGGGAAAATTCCTGCCATCTCCAAACAACCGCCAAAGCTAAGCCTTCACACAATTTGGTTGACTAACGGAAAATATCCTGCTTATCGATACCCGCTGCTTTCAAAGGGAGCGCCTCTGTCTTCGCTGACAGGCTGAATGCCAGCTTGGAGCTTGACATGATGTATAAAAAAGTCAAATTATCTCATTACAGAAGTTTTTAATGGAAACATGGATGAATATAAATGAGAGTACCTCTGCAGGGAACTCCTGTGACAAACCAAGTCTTTGTCACTGAATGAATGACATATTTGATTAAAGAATTTTCCCCAAGCAAAAATAATTTCACCTGCACACCAGTCCTGTTTTTTCAAATGAAATTTCCTTTAATCCTTAAAAGTCCGCATGCAATGCACAGTTATTGCACAGAGCTATAACTACTGACAAACAGGACTGGATTAGGGTTTATCATACTGGAAATCGCCTTTCTCCACTAGCTGTCCTCTGGCTTTCTACAGGATTAGGCACTTGGGCCAATTATTTTCCATAGAAGAGGGTCTGCAAAACAAATTGCTTAACAAAATTCCCAAGAAGAAGAAGCAGCAGCCCAGAGTGTTCATTTCATATAGACACTATGCCATGGGGCAGGTCCAAGGGAGGCAAATGATTTTGAAGAGCCAGCCACCACGCAGTATAAAAGTTGGCAAGAGAAAGGTGCTAAATTCATATCAGAAGCAGTAAGAGAGAGCGTGAAGGGAGGAGACACATCTCCAGCTCCAGATACAGTGTCCTTCTCCTCCTGATGCCCTGCTGGAAATGATGACATTTCCTCCAGAGCAGTCAGGTCGCTCCCAGTACCAGTTTAATCAGCATCATGCCTGGCAAATACTGTTCAGCTAGTGATGCGCACGGGCTTTAGGAGAAACAAAAGACTGGGAATGCAGGGCAATAAATCTTATTGAAGATTGTATTTTAAGCAGGGGCACTTTATTAAAACAACAATAACGGCTCGTGACTGTTAACCAGCTCTCCCTTCCCCAGCAGGGCATTCGGCAATGCCTCGCTCTCCGGGTTGGTGTTCGGGGTACGCGGCTGTGAGACGGAGCTGTGTACGGCACCTCTCCCTGCAGCCTCCCGGGTGTGCGTGTGCGCATACATAACACACACACGGATATACGGCCCCGCACCTCTGGGCTTCGCGGCCACACGCCGCGCCCCCGGGAACGGCTCGGGGCTTGCGGAGCTCCCCGCGGCTCTGCGGCAACGCCGAAGGCACCGGGAAGGGGTCTGGGCACGACCCGCAGCCCCACCAGCCCCCGCAACATGCGGTGCCGGCAAGCGGAGGCCGAGCAGCCCCGGCCCGGCGGGGGCTGCCTGTCAGGGGGCTCAGGGCGAGAGGAGCCGCCTGATGCCGCGGCGGACACCGCACTGCCAGCCGGAGACGGGGAAGCCCAGCTCCTCGGACAGCCGCCGCAGCCCAGAGGTGAGCCCGCTGCGGGACACACCTTCCCGACCATAACCAGACCCCAGGGACGAGCAGCCCCTCCTCCGCCTCCTCTCGCACCGGGGTCGGGCACCGCCACCAGCACCACACGCCCCTCCGTGACACCCCGGCGCAGGCGGCAGCTCCGCACCCTCCCCTGCCCCACTAGGGGGAGAGACCCGGCGGTGGTGACCGCAGCTGCCCCAGCCCCCACCCGCCGCCCTGCGCTCACCGCCCGCCGGGCTCCCGCCTCAGGCCGCCGCGCCTTCCTGCGCCGCTCGCTCCTCTCTCGCTGGCGATTAAGCCGCAGCCCCAGCAGCACAATATGGCGAGCGGCAACCTCCGCAATGGAGCTCGGGAAAGAGAGGGGAGTTACATATTCATGGCCGGGGCTGGGCAGGGGGAGCGTGGATGGGGCTGCCGAGACCGGGCTGCTCAGCGCCCTCCTCCCCCTCCCTCCCCGCCGGGCCGCGGCGGCGGCTGGGGGCCGCTCGCTCCTTTCCCCGCCTTCCCCACACCTCCGCTGCGGCCGACGGGCCCCCCGCCGCCTGTCAGTGCCCGCGCCGCGCTCCCGCTCCCCTTCCCCCGCCGCCGGTCCCGAGTGCCGGGCGATGCGGCACCAAGCCCGGCGGGGCTCCCCGCTGCCGCCCTCTCCTGCCTCAGCTGGCGGCCTTGGCTCTCCCGCCCCGCGGCCCCTCGTCCATTAATGGCCCACACCGGGACTGAGCCCTCAAGCCAGCCGCGGCCCCTTGCCCCGAGCCGCCGGCGATGTTGCCTGGCGGGAGGAGGTCGGGGCGCGGTCCTTGAGGTAAAGCCGCGACAGTAAAACGATCGGTGCGATCTCGTATTTTCCACTCGGCACCGCCGAGAAGGGGACGAGCCGCGGGGCTGAGCCTCTCGCAGCCCCGGTGCCTGCCCGTGAGCGGGCGGGCCGGCGTGGGTACCTCCGTGAGGAGCGAGGCGGGCGGGATGGCGGCGGTGGTGATGTCCTGCCTGAAGCCCGGCCTGACTGCCAGCAGCCACTTGCGTCTCATGGCCAGCTGAAGCCCTGGAGCGAGATTGTTAAATCATCTGTCGGCAAGAGCGGCTCCGCTAGCCTCAGCACCCGGTGGGCCAAACATATGGTCTTCTGGTGGGCCAAACACATGGACCTCCAGACGGCCTTTGCTGGGCTTCCTGCCCTGGACGTGTCCTCCGCGCTGCACGGATCTTGACCAGCCTTGCTCTCAGAACGTGCCTGCTGGTTGTAGGCCATGAGATGATGCTGGACCTCAGGCAGCGCGGCACCAAGCCCACCATAAAGGCATCTTCACGCTCCTCAAGCGAGGGTCAGACAGAAAACAAGATGCTGTGTGCTTCCATTTAAGATAGAAAAACGCCCATTAGGTGTTTTTGAGCTCCTCAGCTCTGCTCTGCCGTCCTAACGTAAAATGAGCTTTTGTCTTCTGGTGTCTGCTTTTTAATGTTTGTTAAATTCAGATAGTTTTTATGAGCTTTGGGTCTTCGGTGGCCTTTATCGGTCTTGTCATTAACTGTTTTATAGCAAGCAAATCTGTACGATTAGTGTAATTAAATACGGTGCGAGTGAAAAGTGAACAAAGATCACCTCGTGAGACGTAAATGTGAATTAATACTTCAGTCTAATGATGGAGCAACATCATTTAAGGTTATTCAATATGGAGTATCCAAAGCAGTTCAATGTGGAGTATTTTAAGTTTTCCTAGGAGTTTACAGTTAACATTCTCCTAACTGGAATGTTAACAAGCCCTGATTTGGACTTCCCCTCTCTTTTTTTATTGCCCTCTTTGCAAAACTTCATGTGTTTTCACTAAATTCTAGCCTACATCAGGTTATTCCTGGTCATTCTAAGTAACTCTTTTTATGCAGTAGCTGTCACTCCCCCCACTCCTTGTGACCTACCCCACAGCCTATATAATTAAACCCTCCCAAGAGCTGATGACGTAGTCAGCAATAACATCTTTGTTTTCTAAGTGTGATGAAATGTCTCAGCTAAATCTCAGAGGGAGTCAGCTGGGGGCAGGATTTAACAGTCCTTTTTTGTTCTTGATTGTGTTTTTTAAAGAATTATTTTTCTCAAGTGGGTTGTGTGGAGCTTTTTAAATATTAAAGTTCAAAGCTGGTTGAGAACAGAAAAAAGAGATTCTGGTAAATTCCTCTCTTTAGAATGACACCACTCAGAATTAATGACTGAAATTTTCCTGGTGTTTCAGCTGTTCCTCAGTGCCAAGGAAAGAAAAGTTGTCTGTCAAGCTATTGCTGTACCTGAAAGTGTCCTTCGGTGAAATCTGCTTCACTTGCCGCTTGTCCACAGCACTACGGTGAGTGAGGAGTTCCCATGTTAATGTACCACTGTTAGGAAAATTTTCCTGAGGTGAAAGAAGCTAAAGGAATATTAGGTGATTGAATATTGCAGAAATAAGATTTGCAAAAGGAAAGCAAGCAAGGAAGGCAGAACTCCAAGGGCAGATGGAGTGCGAGATGACTTGGAAGCATCTGGTAACATGCAAAACAATACAGTGGCCTGTAAATTAACAAATGATAAACATTTTAAAGAACATTTTGCTGAAAGGGAGACAAAAATTCAACACAGTTAAGTTGTAATAGGGGTATCCAGCTCACCATAATTATCAGAATATTTATTTGATACTGGTTTATATTTCCTGTATTTACCATTTAATGGTAGCACTGTGGATCTTCTCTGCAATGTAGTTTCTTGCTGCTTTTAAGGATGTAAAAAAAAGCCACCGAGCACTTTTCAAGTACAGGCCGTCAGTCTGCCAGGACATCAACATGAAGGAGGTTTCCTGTTCAGGGGAAAATGTGGTGCAGATGCACAGTTCTGCTCCATGCCTGGTACCCAGACAGTACAGCCTCTGTGGCAGGGGGGCCCTGGGGCCAGCATCCTCGGTGCCACAAACAGGGGCATGGCCAGGAGCTCAAGGGGGAGGTCAGTCCCTACTGCTCAGGGCTTGTTAGATCACATCCAGACACCGCGTCCAGTTTGGGGTTCCTTGTACAGGAAAGGCATTGACAAACTGGAGCAAGGTCAGGGAGATCCCCAGGGTGGTTGGGGCTAGAGCACTTGCCCTGAGAGGAGAGACCACAGGAATGGAGCTTGGTCAGTCTGGGGCAGGGAAGGCTTTGGAGACCCTACACCATCCAAGCCCTCCCTATGAGGTTTTTGAGGATGTGAAGCCGGGTTTTTCTCGGTGTTGCAAGGGAGCAAGGTGGGAGGTGACAATGAGCTGAAACAATAAATGTTTGGACTGATTGCAGGGAAAACCTGTTCCCTATGAGGACACTCAAGCAGCACCACAGTTCACCCAGTGAGGTTGTGCGTCTCTGTGCTTAGAGGTTTTCAGCACCCAACTGGGTCAACCCCGAGCAGTCTGGTCTGACCGCAGAGCTGATCTGCTGGAGTGGAAGGTGGGACAAGGACCTCCTGAGGTCACCTCCAGCCCAAGTCATCTCCTCATTCTGTGATTCTACACTCACAGTGCAGACAAGAACATCTGGGAGATGGCTAATATTGTATTTCAAACCTTTGTGCCTGTGAGCATTGTTTGCAGCTTTCTCTGCAGCAGGCAGAAAACCCGTGCAGCACGATAGCTGGAAAAACTTTCATCAGCTCATGGTTTCCACTGTTCCTGGTGTAATGGAAACATTTCTTCTGCTTCTTGCAGCAGCAAAATAATAGTAAAGAAAATTACTTCGGTCAACTGAGACATGCTGTTTCCATGTCCTCCTTCCAGGTGAAATATTTATTACCTATTCAAGTGATGGAAGGTCACCCATACACTGCCTTCTAGAAACCAGTTTATAGAGAGAAAGGAAAACAAAGTACTCCCATTTTAGAAGTCTGGAGGCAGGGAACTGTAAATAATACAGAAAAGGTGAGAGAAGGTAGGAGGAAATGTCCTTGTTGGTGCGTTAATCTGCTGTGCTGTATTACAGTAAAGAAAGGTGAGCATGTGAATAACTGATAGCAAGGGAAAAATAATTGGGCAGTAGATTGGTCAGGTGAGGTGAGGAAAGGGAACTGGTGGTGTCCCAGGCAGGTTGAGGGCCGTGTCTACCCTAGCATTAGGAAAATGCTCAGTCCTTTTACCCGTGCTGGCTGCCCCAGTCGCACAGAGCAGGAGAGATTTCTGAGGCGTTTACCCTTCATGCAGCTTATAAAGCGTATACAGAGCAGCAGTCTTTGGGATCAAATAATTGGATCCAGGCAAGGCAGGAGGCACTGAAGGCGTTATTCAGAACCAACACTGCCTGATGGGTTTTCTACAACTTCAGATTTAGATTCTTTAAAAATAAAGCAGAGGCAGCAAGCTGTGTGATCTTTAATGAGAAGTGTTCAATATTTCGGATGAGAACAGAGGGAAATTAAACACGATGGCTCAGCACAGATAGTATTGTGGCAGGTCACATTCTAGAATACAAGAAGACCCTGCTATACGCTTGTACATGACATTAGTGTTTATTCCTGCTTCAAAACTACGCCAAGAGACCTTAACAAGCAACGTTTGCTTGACGATGGTATCTTGAACTGACGGGCACTGTTGGCACAGAAAGATGGACTGAGGCAACATGACCACAGCATGGCTGTAACTGCAAGGTTCCTCTTCCCAGAGCTACAATGATCTGGTGAAAATGTCCAGGGGCAATGCAGAGGAGAAGGCCATTTCTGGATCACAAGAGAGCTGCAAAAAGGTATGATAAAGGCAGGAATTAAGGCCTTCTGTCGAGTGATTCTTCATTTTCATGAAGGCATTTTGTGTGAGTCAGGGTTCTCTGGCTGTAGCCGGGTTTACTGGACCCACAGTAATCAGTGATAGCAGTTACCTTTCATGCTGAGGCAGAAGTTAGGTCACTTTATGCAACATTCAAATGGGCATCTTGGAGATGAGTGTAAGGAGTTATTTGTAAAATAAGTAGGAAGGAAAAAGCCATGGAGTATTAACTACTCACAGAGGTGACGTGAATAAATGGGGATTGAATCCATGTTACTGAAGGATCAAACTGTCCAAATTTATTTATGTCAGCTTTATTCCTTTGGATTAAGACACTACAGGATCATCAGTATTCAGGGCCCACTATTATTAAGTTCTTGCTTTCAAAAAACTTGTTGAACACCAGTATGTGGCCAGCATTTGGACAATTAACACTGACTGCAGTGCACTTCTTAAGCAGCGTGCAGAAGGGCAACAGCTTTTGGGCAAGCAGGGGCATAAAATGTTTCACCAGCTTTGATGGAAACAGTATGAGGCCACATCCTCTAATGAAGATTGCTTAGAGGGCGGCAAAGATGAGAGAGAGCGTAGGAAAAAATTATCTCAACTCTTATCTGGTAATATGGTCTGATAGCTTTGGTAGTTGTATGGGCATGAAGCATCAGAGTGTACATCCAAGCCAAACAAGCATACAACCACAACCGGTGAACACCACAAGTACAGCGGTATCAGGAACTGGTAGTAATTCAGAAATATTTAATATTTTCCAGACGGTGTTTTCATAACACCATTAAACTGCGTGGTTCTGAAACTAATCATATCAGCAAAGTAAAAACAGCGGTCAGACCAGCCAAGAACTTCAGGAGTAGCTGCAAGGTAATATTACCTACTTCATAAAATGAGGTTTCAGGCAGTGATCAAAGGATTTTGCCAATTTAAAAAAACAAAAAACAGTTCAAAATAGCACCCCCCTAATTACAGAAATGTCCACACAAATGATAATGTAGGAAATTCAGACTCGTAAACGTTTCAAAAGGCAAAACCCCAAATGCTTAGACTAAAAAAAACCCATATTTACAAAAACTATAGCCTTAGGGCTTGTGCTGGAATATACACAATGCTTTCCGAATGTTCATGCTTTGAGTAGACATTTTACATCTCCTTAGTTTGTGAAATGTCTCCAAGGCATGTTAAGACATTTGACTGAAACAGCAAAGCTGGATAATTAGAGGTATCATTTGTAAAGACAAGCTTAATCTGGACTTCCAGAGTGGAGCAGCATGCACTTAGTGGCTGGTATTAATTCTGAATTTGACATTTAAGACAGTGTATTAACAGGTATAGAAATGCAGCGAGACAAAGAATGTAATTATTTAATCAGGTAATTAGGCAGCTGATTAAAATATTTTCATTTGATTGGAACTTTATTTTAAGCATTTCCTTTATCCCTTTAATACGTGAGAGAGGAGAATTAATTCTATTTATCTAAAACATGTTGTTTAGCCACAACAAAACCAAAGGTAATAATTGTTTCTTTTTGCACATGCTGCTAAGGAAACTCAGATCTGAATAGACAGAATCTGGTTGTCTGCCCACAGCAGCAACTGCCCGACAGTGTTTGCAGTCATTCAGGTACCCTGACATAGGCGTGACTTTACTGTTGCTTGTTGACAGTCTGGTGTAGGTTCTCGCACGTGAAGCTAGCTCTCTGGTCCTTGTGACCTCTCAGCTGTACTTTCAGAGTACACTGAACTTTTTTGGCTTGAATCCACTCAAGATTTAATCTCTGTTAACAGAATCTTGTTCTCATCCAGCTTGTTTCAGGGGATGAGAGTAACAGAGTAAAACATGCGGTTTCCTTCTGTTTGTGGGCTGTTGTGCCTTAGGACCTGCTCTGTGTAGCTAATGGATATTCAAAATTGGGGTGACAAAAGGTGAGCTGATGGATACTTCTCCATTCCCTGAAATCCAGGGCAGGGAGGCAAAGGTAAAAGAGTGGTAACTCATTATAAGCAACTAGGAAAGCAGTAAAACGTTGCTCCTCTTGCATGCTAAGTCAAACGAGTCTTCTAATTCTGAGTATGTCTAGAAAAAAAAAACAAAAAAGGAACTCCACGCCTTATAGTAACTGCTCTAAGAGTTAATACTCCTGGCCTGGGAGTATTCTTCACTTTCCCACTGAGCGTTTTTGTTCCGTTTTGAAGATTAGAGTATGTGTGAGACAGGCAAACTGTCACTGACCGCCTTCTGTTCTCTGGTAGCCATGTGCAATAAAGAGTCTTAGTCCTTTCTTCTCCTCTTGAGGGACAAAGTCCTGCCACCCATAACACACTTCCCACTAGTGTCACTCTAGGGGCCAAGGGTAGTTTCATGTGCTGTGCAGGTGCTTCTGCTATTAAGGAGTCATTTCAAAATAATCACAAAGAAATCATTGTAAATCTGCTTTAAAGAGTTTTAACATTTCTCTGTTGGATTCACTAAAGGATGACTTTTTGAAACACTTTAGTGAAACAGAAGCTGTTCTTGGGGTCACCTTTCCCTGCAAAAGGGTAGTAAATACGACAGCATCCAGGCTGGGTGTCAAGCTGCATCTGTTTTTCCTGTAACTCCTTTTTCACTACTTTATTTACCTTTTGCGTTATAATGAGTGGATTGAGGGGAAAGAGATCACAGAATCACAGAATGGTTTGAGTGGGAAGGGACCTTCAAAGGTCACCCAAGTCCCGTGTCCTGTCCCACCCCCCCTCCCACCCCTGCACTGAGCAGGGACATCTGCAACTAGAGCAGGTTGCCCAGAGCCCCAAGGTCCAACCTGACCTGGAATGGTTGCAGGGATCGGGCTTCTCCCACCTCTCTGGGCAACCTGGGCCAGTGTCTCACCACCCTCATCGTAAAACATTTCTTCCTTCCATCTAGTCTGAATCTCTTTCTTTTAGTTTAAATCATCACCCCTTGTCCTGTCACAACAGCCCCCACTGAAAAGATTGTCCCCAACGCTTTTATAAGCTCCCTTTAAGTAATGAAAGGCTGCACTAAGGTCTCCCCGGAGTCCATGCTGGACAACCCCAACTCTCTCCTCTGTCCTCATAGCAGAGGGGTTCCAGCCCTCACATAATTTCTGTGGCCTCCTCGAGACCCTCTCCATCAGGTCCATGTCTTTTAGTTTGTTTTTTTTACCTTCTCGTTTGCTCAAAGTAGCTGAGGCAATTTTGCATGTACTTTCAGAAGGATCTAAGGAGCCTCAGGGCAAAGAATAATGCAGAATGCCTCAGCTCCAATAATTTGAACAGAAATAGGGACATGATAAAACCCATTTTTACAACTTATAAATTTGTGATTCAGCAAACATGTTTGCAACATCTCATCCTCTGCAGTAAGGAACCAAGTGTGATTAACACCTATCGAACGTGGTTTCCTGTAGGCGAAATTCTGTACACAATGTTTTGAATTTTTTTTTTTCAATACTATATATATATATATACACATTTATAAGACAAGGTCAATGGCCTTTGAAGCATGGAAGGTGGTAGCATTTGGGGGCATTGTTCTACAGGCTGAGACTAACCTATGATAAATCTGCCTCTTGCACTGGGGAGCTTTGCATCAGTGGTGAAAAAATTGTGCTGTGCCCTGGAAAACAGATGTAACAGTCACTGTTCTCATCCTAGAGCTCTAGGCAGTATTTTAGGTACGTGTAACATTCTAGGTATGTGACACAGGACAGCATGGCAGTCACATTAGAAATGGGGCAGGGTCTGTGGGTAGAAGCAATACCTGCAGACAAACTTTCCTTGGGATCCAAAACAGAAGCAGCAAACTTCAAGCTGAGTGTAGATGAAGACACTGAACCCGCCACTGAATGTTTCGGTATGGGAGGCCTGACTTGTAGTCAGTTAATACCGCCACTCATCTCGAACTGGGGGCAAGTAGCTGGTTTTGATCCGTAGCTGCCTGGATGATATTTAAGATAATTATCTGGTGCCCTCTTGTGGAGTTTCCCACATCAGACGATAGTAGAATGAAGTGTCTTTGTTCATAGCATCCACAAAGATCTCTCGGGCACAAGTAAGTCTAGTCACATTTGGAATTGTAGCTGTAGGAAACAGATACAATCAAATACAGATTTTTTTTTTCCCCCTGAAATTATTAGTTCTGCAAATAGAGAGGTTTTTTCTGCCAGTGAGTGGCCCAACAAAGAGCACTTTTGCTGAAGTTGTTGAAGGTTTATGCTTGCACTGAAAAGCACACAAGAGGTAAAGAAGTATGAGGATGTCTTGGCCTGTTGTGTTTATCTCTGCAAGGCCATTTAAAAAGTGAAGAACCAAAGTCTGTTTTTAAATAAATAGTCAACGATAAGGACAGAAGCAGGCAAAGAAGAGGAGAACCGGGGGGGAACCCTGAAAAAAAAATAATCAGGACACAGTTTTAGTCATCCCTGGCTTAAGCAGCAGTTGCAGCAAATGGATGACCTCTCCTTCCCTCTTTTCATACCTTATGTTAAAGGATTTCTCGTAGCACAGACTTACCTTGTTTTGTAGCTGTCAAAGCACGTGATCCCCACAACAGGGTTTGCATACACTTACTTTTCAGTCCAACATATTAAATAGGATTTTGCAGTTAGTTTCTTTCCAGTGAGGCCCAGCCCAATTTCCACTTGTTCTACACACTGCCTGTGTGAACCTAACCAAATCACGAGGTTTGTGAATCAGCTCCCATGCCTGAAGACAAGGATGACAATTGTCAGATGATCTTCTAAACAGCCTTACGAATTAGGGAACTGCAGTGGACTGCGATAGGTGCAGGCATTATAGAATCACAGAATCGTTTTGGTTGGGAAAGACCATGAAGATCATTGAATCCAACCATTTACCTAGCACTGCCAGGTCACCACTAAACCATGGTGACTCCACCACTGCCCTGGGCAGCCTGGGCCAGGCCTGGACAACCCAGACAGAGAAGAAATTGTTCCTCAGGTCCAACCTAAACCTCTCCTGGTGCAATTTGAGGCCATTTTCTCTAGTCCTGTCACTTGTTCCTGGGGAGAAGAGACTGGCCTCTACCTTGCTCCAGCCTCCTTTCAGGGAGTTGTCAAGAGCGAGAAGGTCTCCCCTGAGCCTCCTTTTCTCCAGGCTCAACCTCCCCAGGTCCCTCAGCCGCTCCTCAGCGCACCTGTGCTCCAAACCCTGCACCAGCTTCATTGCCCTTCTTTGGACATGCTCCAGCCCCTCAATGTCCTTCTTGGAGTGAGGGACCCAAAACTGAACCCAGGATTCGAGGCGTGGCCTCACCAGTGCCCCCAGTACAGGGGGACACTCCCTGCCCTGGTCCTGCTGGCCACACCAGTGCTGATACAAGCAAGGATGCTGTTGGCCTTCTTGGCCACCTGGGCACACTGCTGGCTCCTCTTCAGCTGCTGTTGACTGACACCAGCAGGTCCTTTTCTGCCAGGCAGACTTCCAGCCACTCACCCCCAAGATGTTTTGTTAGGGTAAAGGTCTAGAGAAGAAATAATTTCCCTTTTGAGTTCCAACTCCACTCTTCTTTCATTATTTTCAGGCTAAGGGATGGAAAAGTGAGATCTTGGCTGTATGTCGTTATTTGTTTTTAAAGTCTGTGGTTATACTATTTGGAAAATTTTTGCCTTCTAAGTGCCCAGCAAGAGCACAGTTTAGAGAAAAACAGCCTGCCCTGAGTCTCTACAGCCTCACACATCTGCTTCACATTTGCTGTGAGAGGAGAAATGGGATGTGTACTGCAGGTTTCTGAACACACCAGATACGTATGTCCATACGTGCACACACACACACACTCTGGATAAAGACGACTTAAACCTTTTGGATTCAGTTAAATGAGGCATAAAGCTAGTGAGAGGTACCTCACTATTCGTTATAATGGTTTCTATATCACTTGTAAGAACCTGCATTTATGAAGTCCACCCTACTGCTCAGTACGGTCTGATCGTGAGGAGTATAGTAAAAAAAATGGCAGTAGTTATACATGTTTAAAAGGATTCTGTTTCCATTACCCTCTTGATGGTTAGTTGATTGGAAAGATTGATAATGTACCTCAGGTTCCGGGTCATTATGAATTTATTTTTCTATATTGATTATTGCAGCATATGTGAGCAAGTGGGATCAAAGCAGATTATTTACATGACACAGCGGTGTGGTCCGTTGGGGCAGCACGTTTACAAAACCATCAAAAGTGGTTTTGGAGGGAGCCGACATATTACTACGATGTCACAGTCTCGGTGGGAGTCTGGTTTAATCTAATTAATATAACAGTGGGAACACAATGACAATAACAATTAGAAGCACTAAATAACTCTTCTTTTACGTAGCCAGTGTGAGTGACTGGAAAAGAGAGACATTGCAATGAATGTGGAACAGGAGGATGCTCAAGGGTGACTAATAGGTCAAAGAAGCTTTTTTTTTTTTTTTTTGGTATTTATAACACTAAGCTGGGATTTTTTCCCACATGATCTGCTCTAAGCACCTAGTTTAGGTATTCTGAACTTGTAGAAGTAAGCTACAGTAAATTTGAAGCTGAGCTTAGAAAGCTAAGGAGGAGAAATTGCAAAAGGTAGGATTTGAAAGATTTAACCAGAAAGACAAATATCTGATTGTAAGTTCTTAGAAGTTCATTGGTTTTGGGAAGGGAGGAAAGGGAGGGAGGGAAGGGAAGGGAGTGAGGGAGGGGAGAGGAGGAAGGGAGGAAGGAAGGAGGGAAGGAAGGAAGGAGGGAGGAAGAGAAGGAGGGAAGGAGGGAAGGAAGGAAGGAGGAAGGGAGGGAAGGAGGGAAGGAAGGAGGGAGGGAGAGAAGGAGGGAAGGAGGGAAGGAAGGAGAACTTAGTGATTCTCTTCTAGTAGTGATTCTGTAGCATCAACATGATTAAGATGCATAAATCATACCTACTTTCAAAAAGAACATGAGTTGCTTTGAAAATGGCATTTTCCCAACCGTCAAATCTAAAGATTTTGAAACACATTGAAGTGAACCACAAAAAATGGTCACAAAATCAGGTTTTTTGGTAATAATTTAGCAACAGTAGAGAATACTTCCTTACAAGTCTACTTCAAACCATGGAAACAATTTCAAGAGAGGAGTTCCAGGCATCACTAGGCATAAGCTAAGTGGTAGTGGGAGGAAATTGTCAATAGATACCAAAACTTACACTACCGTAAAAGAGTAGGCATTTCTGGAAGCTTCGTTACCTTCTTTTGTGCTTGTTACAGAACTGCCTACTGTGTTTCAGGAACGGGTATGCTGAGGTACTTCATACAGGAGACGGTTTCAATTCATGAAACTGTGTGGGTTTCTTTTCCTACTGCTTTCAGTGGTTTATTTTGCAGAAGTCTAGTGGGTTGGTGTGCATCAGGAGGAGGAACAAACGGAATCCACAGCCCAAATATAGAAATTGCTTTCACAAACTTCCAGGCTTTGCACGTGTCCTGGGCCTAAACACTCACCTTCAGCAGGAACAGCTGGAACGACACTGTCTGACCCACCTCAGAGACAGAACGTAACATCTCATTGTAGGTCAGTCAGGCAAACAGAAACTACAAGTACATTTTTAGGTGGCTTCATCCTGTCACCACTGGACGAGAAGTCTATATAAAAAAAATCTGTGTCTAAATAAGTCAGTGAGGCAGAGTTCTTGGGCAGTGAAACTGCAGAGTACTCGCCTGTTTCCACAAAGAAACTGAAAGCAGGTTTTTAAGGTACTTTCTGGTGAAATCATTTACAGTGGTATTTTGTAGCCGTTGATAGAGAATAATCAAACAGGTCACCCTGCAGAAAGATTTTTCAAAGATGCCTGCAGGAAAGGAATGGCCTATATCTATGAATTTTGAACTAGAAAATACAATAAAGAGAAGTCTTGGAACACTGAGCGGGGATGAGGAAGCAGTGTGAACAACTTGACAGAGTGTAAAAATGACACCAGGGAGGAAGGAAACAGAAGAGAAGGCGGTTTGGCAATTGGCCTGTGAGAGGAGGATGTAGAAATGTGGTGATTAAGTGCTAGCC
Organism: Bucorvus abyssinicus; assembly: GCA_009769605.1. Classification (NCBI taxonomy): domain Eukaryota; kingdom Metazoa; phylum Chordata; class Aves; order Bucerotiformes; family Bucorvidae; genus Bucorvus; species Bucorvus abyssinicus. The sequence goes on along the minus strand of CM020034.1, from coordinate 8,457,282 downwards.
CTATATCATTTCCTCTTGTATGGATTCTTAAACTCCTCAGGGTTTGTGCCTCATTCCTTACCTTTTGTGGGAGTTGGGACTGTAGATTTTAATCTCCGCATCAAGAGGTTCGTTCATTCTCTCTCGCACCAGGGGAAGAGGACCCATTTGTGGAGCAAGTTTTCTATCTCATTGCTGCTCTTTCATGTTGTTATAATCTCAGCTGGGTGATCCCAGAACCTGCTGTCAGGAGGCAAAGATCAAGTCACACCTCTTTGAACTCCCTCTGCTGCAGATACAGTGAGCCTTCTGTGCAAACCACTTCCAGTTGGAACAGAGACACAGGATCTGCCTACTTTTTCTTGCCTCTGCTGAGCGCAGGGACAATTGCTGCTACATAGTTATTGCTACCTTACTGCAAGGAGTAGCAAGAAGGCTGAACGTGGTATGATGGTGGCGAGGAGGCTATGAGGCTCAAAGCAATTTGCTGCGACTTCAGTTGAACTCTGTGAAGGGAAAGGTAGAAGAGGTGTAGAGATTACCTTGAGGAGGTAAAGACACTCCTACCTGCTCAGTGCATTTTGTGGCAAGGGTAGTTGTCGATAAACCAGAGATGACCAATGGGGAGCTGGACCATGGTAAGTTGAGGATGCTTCATAAAGAAAATTAATTGCCTGGTAACTCTTCATTAACAAAGCAAAGGTTGCCTGAGAGCCTTTTGGAGTGTAATCAGTGGCCACAACCTAGGTGTCTGAAAAACAAGGAGGTAAAGTTCGCTTCGTCAGGAGGGACTTCTGTGCTGAAAGACCTTACTAGAGGAGGAGGATGTTGTGGGAGGTTCCCTCTGCAAACAGAACAGCCTACGCAAGTAAAGGTGCAGGAGAGGGCGCCAGACAGCAAGGAGTAACTTTTGGTGTGACAACAACTTAATAACGCAAGAAGAGAGCTGCTAGTTTAGTGTTTTGGTTGAAGTTATATGTTGCATAAGCTCAGAGGGTTAGAGTGGACAACGGAGCATCCATGGTTTTGGTAGCCAGTGAGTTCGACATTCACTGCCACAGTCAGGATAGATGAATATCAACTGAAAATCTGATTCCCATCATTCATGTCAGCAGCTCCAGCCTTTGATCAGTTAGAAGTATAGTCTTTATCACTCCTCTGTAACTAGATGTGTGAGAGCAAACTCAGTAGGAATTGTATAGCTTCCTTTACTGTTATTGGGTCACACTAATACTTCAGTTTCAGCCATGTGATACCAGTCCCTGCAGTGAACGCACTCCTTGTTAAACTAGAAAATTCACTTACAAAGGCTCTAAACTGATATGGTTGGTGTTGGCTGTCCCTGCTCCCAGAATATTGAATCAGGAAATGTGCAACGACGTTACAACTGTTTATTTTCAGGGCTGTAGCGGTACAAGGTGCCTGCTCTTTGCAGACAGCGGAAACATTCAGGAACCAGGGTCTGCCAACTCCTTTTGCAATGGCAAAGCCATCATTTACATGAAGCACACTGAGTGGCAGCCACTTACATCCTATCCTGTCCTATCCTCAAATGTGGCGTGCTTCCTGAACACCTTGGTCATGCTTGGTGGGCTTTCACAGTCCCTCACCTATTCGTACAGGTTGTCCCTTGATGCAAATCTTTCACTGCGCTATCTTTAAATTCACATATTCAAACTTCAGTCCTGTTTCATTGCTATAACAACCTATTGGCAGGAAGACCTGGAGCATGCCTCCATCTTCCTCACTCGTTTTTGTGTCTTTTCTTCACTGCTGCCTCCCTAATCGCTGCAATTACAGTCCCACCAAGATAATGCAGCACTTTTCCTCACCATCCCTTGCAGATACAGCTGAACACAGCAGACAGCTGTCATCTGTGCGACTCAAGCTAGTGATAACTACCATCGATGGTGACAAGAGTTAAGGCTGGGGCTTCCTGTGCTTCATGTGCATGAACTTCAGTTGCTTTTTCCTTGTTTTCAAGGATTTCCATTTTGCACAAGGCAAAACTTTGGAATGGCTCAAGGTATCACCAGGCATCCACAAAATCTTTTTTTCATCATTTATTATCTTTGTCCATGGCCTAACAATGCAGCCAGTCCCTTCAGCTGAGAGCCAGCAGCCAAGTGGCTGGCAGCAATAAAAAGATGGAAGGAGGAGCAAGTGAGAGTTTGACCTTACAACCTTCGCTTAGATTGCTGGTTCTTTTTAGTATGTCCTCTTGTTATTCTCTCAAGTATTTGGGGAAAGAGAAGGGAACCATAGCCAAACCATTAGGCATGCTTTTTCCATGATCTAAACAATTTTATCCTCCTCTTTTTGTTTTTTTTCTGATAGTTGATTAAATAGCTATAGAAATAGACCAGAGAAATGGGGACTAGCGTCTAAAATTTTGCAAGATTTTATTCTGGGCAGTGCGCCCAGTAACAGGTAATTGTTGGGAGGACTACGAGGTTAGTTTTGTGTACTGCTTTCAGTCTGCAGCAATGACATGCATGTGCAAAATGAGGGTCGAATACAGGCCTTCAGGCAGTGGCTGGGACTTTTACAGCTCTATACAAGCAAAGTTCTTGAAAAACTTCATTTTAGAATGGGGTGGTGGCTGTTGTAGAACATTAACACCCGTGATTTTAACCTCCTGCCCACTTTGTGTTCCTTGGTTCTTTGATACTTAAAGTCCACCCAGTTCTGTTCAGTACTTTCACAGGCTGTGCAAAGGGGAATGAAAGACCTGGACAAAAGCTAGCCTTCAGGTGGTTCAACTGCTAAATACACCACAGGACACAGAAATAAAACAAGGCCACTGCTGTTTTGTCTTTAGACAGGCAAGCACTAATTTGCATATCTGAACACATCAAGGGAAAACACATTAAGGAAAATACAAACAAGTTGCTTCAAGGAGAAATTCTGCCTGGATTTAAGTGAAGAAAAAAAAAAAATCACTGTGAGAACAATTAAACATTGGAAGGGGTTGCCAAGGAAGTGGTAGGATTTCCCTCACTGGAAATATTCAGGACTTGTCTTGGCAGAGCCCTGGACAACCTAACTTGATGGCCCTGCTTCCAGCAGAAGTTTGGACCAGATGGTCTCCAGAAGTGCTTCCAACCAAGATTTTTCTGTCATCTATGCTAATACTAACATAATAATCATGTTTCAAAGTTGAGATAACAGAAGAATGTTGTTATTTTCTCTCATGTCAGGCAAATGAGGATTCCAGTGCCTGCGGAAATACTAACTTTATTATGAAATAGAAAAGGAAGGAAATGCAATAGTTGCATTTCACTGACAAATATTATTGCAACTGACTGAGGTCAAAACCAATCTGGTAAAGCTGAACTGCATAGATAACCAGGAGAATGGAGGTTTCTGCTAAACGTCATAAAAAATAGTAATAAAACTTGAAATGATGGATGCATGTACAAAAGCAAGCAATTTTAAAAATGAGTATTATGCTTTCCTATAAAAGTCAAATAAACACATTTAAATTGCTTTGAAAAAAACCCCAAACTTACTAGTGATTTAATCGAGTTTATCAATTCTATGTCCATCACTATTATATAAAAAGGCTCAATTTAGAGCAAAAGAAGATGCTGGATACTTCCTACACTCTGAGACTGTATTTTGCACTGCTTCCACAGCAAACCAGGGTGTTTGGTGTTATACAACATTGTAAGAGACGTAACAGACCCTGCCAGGTCTGTGGATATGAGTTGCATGAGTTTGACTTTCATCTTTTTTTGAATTATTTTTTTAACACTAGTTAACATAGAAGAATGTCTAATAAAGCAAAGCTAATGCAACCTATTTTGTTATAAATGAGCATACATAAGCTTCACAAGATGCTGGAGAGAACCCAAGCCACGTAACATGCTAAAAAAGCAGATTACTTGTTACCCACATTAACAACTAGAGGAACAACTCATTAAGCGTAAGCAAATCAGTGCAGGGGTAATAGATCAGATAATTACATTTACTCTCTTAAAGGACGATGAGAAATGCTGTGTCCAGACTCAAATAAGTCTTGGTAATAATTAATTGCTAATATTCTTGCTTCCTGCTTCACCATAAGATGGTCATTGCAATTTATGAACCAGTCAGCATTTCTGTGGCAGATCCTGTGCCACTAACAAACACAACACGACACACTGTGTACTGGAATGGGGGATCTGGCCCCTGGATTAGCTGGTGCCATCGAGTAGGTGATGACCTTCTCTTGTCTGGGCAAATCCTTGTGTGACTGCAGATGAACTGGAGAGGAGCGTGAGGCTAACAGGATTACAAGGATCAGTGGGTATCTCACCTGCTGACACGATTAGTTCCTCGTGTCCTTTGTTGTGAAGGCTTATCACTGTGTGGCTTTCCCATGTCGCAAGCTGGGCTTGGATGGATGGATTTATGCACTGAGCATCTAAACTTAAGGAGCAGGAAAACTTGTGAACATTTTGGAATCCATTTACTGAAGGAGTGCGAAGGTTTTTATAAAAGTAGCTAGAGAGAAAATGAAGCAGATGAGACAATCACTTCTGAGAGACGGGAGAATAAATACCAAAAATCCAAACTATTCAGCTTTCCTTTGTGCATCTCCTTTTGAACTCTTGCAGCCCATTCAGTGTGCAAGAGGGTGTAGCAAATCCCATTTCAGTCACTACAGATGCATTCTTGGACAGGCTCCTGAGGAGAAGCTTCTTCATGGAAAATGGAGACTTGGAAGAGGAAGGCTGTGTTTAAACCCCGTGCTTAGTCTTAATGAATATACTCAGAATAAAAAGCAACCAAAACCATCTGTGCCCAGAAGAAGCAAATCCAGATGTTGTGGGGATTTAGTCATCTCCTTCATTAATCATGCCTGCAGGATCTTCCAGCATCTGCAGCATGTGCCTGCTGTACTTTCAAAGCGTCGTTAATAATGCATGAACGTCAGCTCACTTGGGAAGAAATTTTCGGTCACTTCTTTATTAATCAAATGAAAACATAGTTTCTTACTCCTCTAACTAGAGTCTCACTACAATTTACTCAATTAAGAAGAAAAAATGACAGGTCTAATTTCTAGCTTTTGATGTCTTGCCTCACTAAAGTCTGTTCAAAGATGGTGGGATGCCTTGAGCCTTCCTCTGTTACCTTTAACGCTGCCTCCTGCAAATCCCACCCTACAAACTCACTTCCACCACTTCTGAAGGTTTTTCTTTTTGTATTCCCATTTGAGGCAGTAAAGAATCCACTGGATGTCCGACAGATGGACTTTTATCCTGGATTTTCTGCTGAGATCAACAGACTGAGCTGTGCCTTCTTGCTTGCTTTTCTGTGGCTGGGCAGTGGAAAGTGCAGTCAGCCGTGGTTTTATTTACTGGTTTCTGTATGCCACTTCTGTTTCAAGGTGAGGAAACACACAGATGTGTCTTGTTTGACAGTGAGGAAGCTTGCTTCAGTGATTCATTTGCAGAGGCCTCTATGTTAGCTGCTTTGACATGACTGTCCTAACTAATTAAAATACAGTCTCAGATGGCAGCTGAGCAGGAGTGATCACCTCTAGCTGTGTCACTGAACAGATTTCATAACACTGACTAAGCCGAGAAGGAAGTGGTGTTTGAATATACCAAATAAGAGCTGTGTATTTAGTAAACCAGAAAAGTTCCACACATATAATTTGTTTTAATTTGCATATATACAAACCCTTCTAATTACTTGGCCACTGGGATGGGCAAATGGAGTATGAAACAGCTGGAGGTGATTCTCAGCTCCAGGATTCCTTCACTTATAGGAAAGAAAATCAAGAAACACATCTTAAAGATTCTGAATTTCTCATCGCTATTCAGAGTCTTCATTCCTTTCCCAAATGCCCTTGGTCCCGTGTCAAGTCCTCACAAGCAGAGTTTCCTCCTTATTGCTTCCCAGTTGTTCTGGGTTTGCTGCGCCTCTTTACTTCTCTGTTCTAGATCTAGCATTGCTCCTCCAACCTTCCAAAAGCAGGCCCCAGCTTCAAAGAGCCATGAGGCAGACATCAAAAGAACAAGCTTACAACAGTGTTTTCGTGACATTCCTGGCATGGCAGGTGACAGGGCCAACAGCACTCCTGCAGTAAAATCAGCAGGGGAGAAGAGCAGGGGAATTCTCTTCAAGAGCAGGGCTTGAAGATAAATTATTTCAAAGTTAAGGTAAGGCAAAGTCTCTTGTTCTTGTGAGGTTACTGATTTCAGAGGATTTTTCTGCTGAAGTACTCACGGTGTGCAGAGCACTTCTCCACAGCCACTGTCTAGACCTGTACTTGAGAGAAAGTTTATTTGTAGTAAGTCAATTTTAGAATCTGGATTTAAAAAGCAGCTGTGCCATCCAAGTTGATAATATGCTCTAAGTACTAAGAGCTTGTGTATTTCATTATGAAGAGTAGAACTTGCTCAGACTCCATTTACAAGTTTTTGTTTGTACTCCACATGAACTGGGAACTTAAGACACGCCAAAGAGCCCTTATGGACAGGAAAGAAAAGCACATCCCTTCTCTCGAGTGTATCCCATTAGCAGTGTCTATTCTCCTCATTTTGGAGAAGCAATTCTATGTAAGCAGCATTCTTGTGGTTTGCTTTGTCTTTAGGTTCCAGCTGCTTAATCCTCAAGAATCTCAGGTGTCAAATGAGAGAAAAACTTCTAGCCTTCATTTATAGCAGAGCTTTCACGATCCCTCCTCATTCTTTGACAACTAAGAAAAAAGAGGTTTTACCCCAAGTTTTCTACCTCTCCACTAAAAAGTATTTATTTTTGAGGAACAAGATGCATGCTGTTCAGATACCGAGGATGGAAATACCAGAACTGTAGCAACGCTAACATCTAGCAGAGCCTCGCCCTGTACTAGGTGTATATATATATATACACACACTTACTAAATGCAAGTGGAGAACTACTGAACTCTGTCTTGTCACGATTAATGCTTTATGGGAACGTTTCATTGCTGAAAAGTTCCAAAAATCTCTCAGATTATGAATCAGATTAAATCCTGTGCATTAATTTGACATTTTTGAACCATTTGCAACCAAGCAGGGTAAAATGATGAACATTATTTATAATTTGGTATTTTATAAGCACTGGTATTCAATGAGTATTCAAATGAATGCTGTTGACATGTTGAATGGCAAGAAAACATCACTGGGAAGAAAATAAGGAGTGAGGAAGGTGGCCAGTAAAGCCTCCTCCTGCATTAGGTTGTGCACTTGGTGGCCTGATCACATTTTGACCAACTGCACCTTTTAAACCCTGTTCTTTCAACAGAGCTAGAGAAAGATAGAGATACAAATGATAAAATTTTACCACCAAGATACTATCTGCTATTGAAATATCCTTTGGCTTTGCTTTTCCTCCTTCATAAGCAGTGTACGCTCTCATCCATGCTTTCCAAAGTTACAAAAATAAGGGGGTTTATCTGATTTTTTTTCCACCATTTTTATCTCTTCCCTGGAACATTTATGTACTGTCTCCACATCATGCTTTTTTAATTGTGTCTTGATGTAAGAAAGAAATTTTTTATAGTAAAAAAAATCATTCCCTGGAACAACCTCCCCAGGGATGTGGCAGAGTCTCCATTGCTGGAGGTTCTCAAGATGCACTTGTACAGGGTGCCAGATAACCTCATCTAGGCTCCCTTTCCCATGCAAGGTTGGCCCAGGTGATCTTCTGAGGTCCCTTCCAACCTGGGCTCTTCCAGGATTTTGTGAATAAGAATTTATTCAAATCCACTCTTCTGTTTGTGGGTTTTCAGTCCTTCTTGCCGGTCTCTCAGATTTAGGGTAGTAGCTAAAGCACAACCCACTCTAACTTTTTTAAGGCTATTTTATCAAAATACTATTTTTGGCTCTTCAGCCAGCACAGTTGTGATTCTCTCAGAGTATCTTCCACAGATAGATTTTAAGACTTCCTTCTAACCTTTTGAAAAGAACATTTAGATGGAAGGGATTCAGAATATATGTCAACCAACAGCCTGTCCTGAGAAAAGGGCTGCTTTTATCTTCTGACACATCTTCTTGGTACTAACTTCTGCAACCTCGTTTTGCCTTTTGGATAATAATAATTAACAGTTTCTTCTAGCAATAGATAATTATTATTTATCTACAATGGTTTTATTATATTTGCAGCTGTCTTTGTCAACAGCACCTTGTTATCCTGCTTACAGAAGTCAGTGGTCTTAAAATGGCTACTTTCCCTTGGGGAAATTTCATAAGGTAGTTTTGAATAATTACTTTTCTCTGACTCGATGTCATACGCACTTCACTTAAATGCTTCCCGTTGATAACAGTGTTTCTGAGGCAACCAAGAAGGTTGTGGGAGAGTACTCACAGCATGAACCCTGCAAAGGGTGCAGTCAAGTGCTATTATGCAGCATGTCAAAGCAACTGGTTCCTTGGCATGTCTTGTTTACAACTAGACAAGTGTTGGTACACAGGAGAAGTAGCCAACAATGTGGCAAAGATTTTATCAGTCCCTCCGATGACACACGTCTGCAGTTTGTCAGCCCTGTGGTCACATTAAGGACCGTGTGTTTGACAAATGACCACTGGCAGTTTATTATCACAGTATGCCCAGTTGCCTTGGGAATGGATCTCGTTGTCACATCTATGTGTGGCACATCAGGGCTATATTTCAGTTCCCTCCACAGGGATATAATAAAGAAGTGATTGTGCCATCAACCTCCTTCTCCCTCCCTCCCAAAACAGAGAAAATAAGGCAGGCTAGTGACTGTGCACTGCACTTTTTGGGTACGAGAGCTCCCAGTACTTTCACTAGCTGCCTCGCGGGTACAGACCGTGAATGAAGCCTGGACTCTGCTGAGGTGAGAAACAGCCTCTCTCTTGATGTCAAGCTGCCACAAGTGAAGTCACAGAGGTGACTCCTTTGTTGGGGACAAGGTGCTTCTCCTGGTCCTGTTTACTTTCTCTGTGGGATGGAAGAGCTTCATCATGTTGCCCTTCAGGATATAGTACAAACCAGGGGCTTAGAGAAGGAACTCTGTGGGAGAGTAGAGAAAACCCTAAACTGGCCAATTTCTTATCTTAGAGGAGGATGGTTTTGTTATTAAGCAGTATAGAAGCAGAATCATTTATATCTTTTCCTGTCTTTGCTCACATGGTATCTTTTTAAGATGCTTAAAATACAGATTTTGCCATTAAACCACAAGATTTCCCCATCTTAAAAGGAAAATGGTCTTTAATTGGCTGGCATTTGTGAAATGCTTGGGGATCTCGGGGATCAGGTATTACCAAAGTACAAAATGTTATAATTAAAAAAGCTATTCAGTTCTCCTTTTGATTTCACCCTAGCTGTAATTAGACAGGGAGTTTTCCCATTCGATGTGCACACTGACAGCTGTCCTGGGGTGTAAAGCTTCTGGGATCTGGCATATTTTCATCTGCTAAGTGATGAGACAGAGTAGCAATCCAGTTTATGGCTTATGAATTTTCCACAGTTTATCTCTCCAGACTCCTGGAGCTGACTTGCATGTAACATGTGACTGTACATTATGGAAGGCCTTTGATAAAAGATACCTTTGATAAAAGATACGTTACACTCAGCCAAGGCCAAATCCTTCTCTGAGTCAATGCCTTTAAAATGCTGGACAGTAACATGTTTAGTATAATAATCTCAGCTGAGATACCTGTAGACCTGTGAAATGCTGTTTTAGTGATGCTATAGATGAACCCAGTTTCCTCAGGGTAGTTAAACAATTGCTCTGTTACACTCCGGTACCACCAGCGTGTGCCCAGAGAGTGTGAATTGATATTGAAGTTGTCTTCACTGTCCCTCTTTGATGGGGACAGACTTTTCAGCAGGGGCTGTTGCGACAGGACAAGGGGTGATGGTTTAAACTAAAAGAGGGGAGATTCAGATCAGATATAGGGAAGAAATTTTTTACACTGAGAGTGGTGAGACCCTGGCCCAGGTTGCCCAGAGAGGTGGGAGAAGCCCCATCCCTGGAAACATTCCAGGTCACTTTGGACCTCGGGGCTCTGGGCAACCTGCTGTAGTTGCAGATGACTGCAGGAGGGTGGGACTGGATGAGCTTTGACAGTTCCTTCCCACCCAAACCATCCTGTGATTCTGTGATTCAATCAGCTTTCTTGAAGGAGGAGGCCGTTTAGCAGAATACTGAACTTGATGTCACATATCATCGTCAATATTTCAAATTTGAGCAAGTTTAGTGTATGTTTAAAGAGTTTTAAGATTCAACCCAAAAATTTTTAATGATCCTGTGATCAACCGAGTGGCAAAGTATTAAATGTCCTTAACGCACAGCCCGTGTGCGCAAAACTTAGCGATGCTAAAGCAATTTCACAGCAAGTGATGGATGTGTACAAGCTCAGTGAAAAGTATTTAAGTCTCAAATGCTTGACTTCCAGTCACTGTGAGCCTCCAGCAGGTCAGCACAATTTGGATTCGTTGCAACTCATCGACTCTGTTCTAAACATGGGAGGCCCAATAATGTACAGCATGCTGCCCATTCCCAGTCAGCTGAATTAGCATTATAAAACCAGCAAAACAGAGGAAAATACCTTAGAAAGTCCCATATGGTATAAAGCCTCATGAAATTGTTATTCAGAGGCAAGGTAATTTGGATAGCTGTTCCACTCTACCATACACTGCTGTCCTGAGGCTCTGCAAACTGGTGCTTCTGCACGTTTTAGGAAGTTGGTTTGATAACTGGGCAACTGTTACTGAAGTGACATGCGTTTTAGTGTCTACTTGTGTAGGACTGTTATTCAGCCTGGAATCACATATTCAACAGCATCCTGTCTAGGCCACCAGGATTCCGAGTAAGAGGCTGTCTGGAGCAGGAAGGGTTGGCCCTGAAGGCTCATCCATATGAATCCCATGGTGTTTCAACATGCCTTGTAGAAGGAGGTGTTCTGCTTGAAGGATTAAGGAAGAAATTTTTTATGATGAGGGTGGTGAAACACTGGCCCAGGTTGCCCAGAGCAGTGGTAGAAGCCCCATCCCTGGAAACATTCCAGGCTGGGTTGGATGGGGCTTGTAGCAACATGATCTAGTTGAAGATGTCCCTGCTCACTGTGAGGGGGTTGGACTAGATGACATTTAAAGGTCCCTTTCAACCCAAACCAGTCTGTGTTTCTGTGATTCTAAGGATGTTTCAGGTGATTCTTCCTTCTTGAAAAATGTTGCAGAACGTTTCTAATGGGCTTCAATCCCATGACACCTGCTACACGTGCAATCAATGGTCTTTAAAGTAGCCTCCATGGAAACTTCAAAGGGTCTGTGTCTCCAAGGGGATGCGGATTTTGAGATGGGGGTAGCAAGTGACATGTGGGTGAGAGGAGAGAGCAGTGCCGAGCATTTTGATGGGCCAAAGAAAATGGATGGGGACATGGGCGCCGAGAGGACCACTCCGCTTGTCTTGCAGACGGACGCGTTCTCCACTGCAGCTCCTGCCCGAGCCTCCTGCCACCTTCTGCTCCTGCACTTCGAGACAGGCGAGGAACAGCCCTGCTGTCCCGCCCCGGGCAGGGCCGGCGGCTGGGAGGCAGAGCCGAGGGGAGGAGCAGGGTCCGCAGCAGCCCGCCCACCGCCTGGGTCCGACCTCCTCCTTCAGGCGGCGCCGGGCGAGAGGCGACGCCTGCGGGAGGAAGCGGGTGCGGAGGGGTGCCGAGCAGGGCCGGGCTGAGCCTGGCTGGGCTGGCGGCAGCGCTCCCCGGCAGCGGTCTCCGGCCGGCGGCAGCATGGGCAGCTCTGCCTCCAGCCTGCTGGACGAGAGCAAGTGCACCTACATCCGAGGTAGGGCTCTGCGGGGAGAGGCGAAGCGACCGCCTGCCCCCGGACCGCTGTCGGGGGTGGGGAAAGCCCGCAGAAAAGCACCCGGGGGGCGAGGAGGGGGAATCCCGCGGCGCAGCGGCGACCCAGAGCCGGAGCCGTGCACGGGGCAGCAGCCGGGCGGGAGCCCCAGGCACCGGGCAGGGCTCGGGAGGCGCCGGGCTCGTGGGGTTCGGGCACACAGCTGGGCTGGTCCGCGGAGGGACGGTGTCCGACGGAGTGTCGAGCAAGACAGTTTGGTAAGCATCACTGCTTTAGAAATTGCTGGTGAGCGAGTTATAACCTGCCAGAGAGCAGACGGTGAAACCTGAAGGAGTGCGGAGGGACGCGATCTGCAAGTGCCCCCGGGACGATACGGTCCCAGTTCTCCTGCAGCGGCAGCTGCAGCTTTTAAGGCACCCAGCTTTGCCAAGGTAGATGGATCAAGACCATGTGGCCTGGTGTTTTACAAAGCTGATGGAGGGCAGTGGCGAAGCTGCTGTCTGGGTATTTAGGTGAGCTACTCGGACTTGTGTAAGAAGAGGTTTTTTATCCCATTAGAGAGAGAAAACAAACAAAAAAATTATTGCTTTAAATGTCTGCATATTGCTGTTAAACTACAAAGGGAAAATGCCTAACGCTGTATTTCAGAGGGTATTTTTGTTATTTGAGTAGTTAAAAGGTGAGATACACCTTGCTCTCCCCTGTCTACCGACGCTCCTGATCAGTAAGGTAGTAGGGAAAGTATTTACAAAGCAAATTTTAAGACTGGAGATTTACAAGATCAATAAAAGTTTGCACGAGAAAACAAAGTCTTGTCCCAATGTACATCTGAAACATGTGAGTCCTCGCTGCTGTGGACTGGGAGATCAAACATGATTCAGACGGTAGGGTGATTCCTGGGTGGTGCCCACAGCTGAGCTTATCCTTCTGTTCCGTTGCTTTGAGATTTTTTTGTGGTGTAGATGAAGAACGAGTGTTGAGCCACTCCTCCTTTAGGACTCCTTTGAAATCACAGTGATGCTTTCAAGAGATTCCCATAGTGGGAAAGACATCCAACCAAAGTGGCTTTTACCCAAAAAGCAGTCAGCAAAGCTGCTGGCCTCACACGTGGAGATTCTTCCACAGTGTCTCCTCAATACTGTCACTTTCTCCTGACCCACTGAGGATGAGTTCAACTCCCATCAGAGCCAGGAGGATGCAATCCCTATGGGTTTCTTTTTTTATTTTCACTCATCTCCATGCTGCAACCAAAATTGCATTTCCACAGTTCAGCATTTCAAGTTTTCTAGTCCTGCCTGAGGGGGGCAGTTGTGAGTGCCTGAAAAGGCTGATGTCTAATTACTGCAAAGAGAAGGAGGAGGTTCAGGGAGCTTACTAGCTTCTTCACAGCTGTGCAACAGGAAGGCATGCATGTCCTTGCCCTGGACATCATCTAAACTTAGAACAGCTCATGCTGGAGGCTTGGAAAGACCATGTGTGTTTGGACATGTGTGAAACTGGACTGGATGCATGTCTGTGAGACCTCCCTGTAGCTCAAAGGGAAGGTGCTTTCGCCTTGCGGAGAGCTGCGCAGCTCTTCAGGCGCATCTCTGGTTTACCCATCACGTCTGTGCAGAGGTGAGCGAGAAAGCAAAATCCTGGTAGAAAAAGGACTTAAGAATATTGTGTTTATCCCCCTGGCTCAAGTCTGCCTTTCTTGCTGTGAGTGAGGATCCCCCACTCTAAACTCTTGCTTTGGAAAATAATTAGCGAGGAGCTTTGTAGAGAGGCTGCCCATAAATTGGTACTTCCAAGACGGAAAAGGAATTGGGAAGAGCATCTTAAATCAAAACAGTGTGGTCCAGCCAGCTTACCAAACCTACTGCTTGTGCTGAGGCTGGAGACTGCGAGGTTCAGACCTTGCTTATCTGTCTTACACGTCTTCATGTGATATATTTCCAAAGTGAGTGCCATGGTGAGCTCGTCTTGTGTGAAGAGGAAGCAGGCTGAATCGCTGATTCTGTAGCTCGAAGTAGTGGCACATTTTTTATACAGCTTTGTAAAGGTTACATGGGGTTTACTGGGGGGCTGGGAGCTTTGGGGTTTTATTTCCTCCAAAAAAATGATGCAGGGGGGTCCTCAATAAAAAGGAAAGGGAGATACCTGCTTTTTGTCCATTTTTTATGTCAATCCATAGTGCTTGGACAGGACAGCGCTGGTGAGGGGGGATGTGCGACAACAAGCTCCAGGATGCTGCCTGGCACGGCTTGCTCAGAGACTGCAGCCAGCAACATCCTCCGGACTTTGCATTTTGGGATGCTCACTTGTATTGCCCTAAATACCAGTCGACTCAAGTCAGGAAATCCTGCGTATTACTTCAATCACGTGTCAGTTATCAAATTCATCCTTGTCCTGGTTTCAGCACGGGATTTTGGCATCTCCCTTAGCATAGCTTGGTGGGTGGCTTGTGCCCCCACCTCCTTGCCCGTACCTCCTTGCCTTTGCAGCAGAAGCTTGCTGTGATTGAACATGTCATCCTTTGAGTTGATTCCTGCCACGCTAACCTCAACCTGCCATGGAGAAAATTATTTGGGTGGCACATCAGCTCTGCAGCATGCTGCTCCTTGCGAGGAGTGGGGGCCAAAATTGCGTGGGGCAGAGTTAAAGATGACTGCTTGAATGTGTAGCAAGGTTGCTGCATGGTTGTTGTCGTGATGGTGTAATTTAATTTCTTGTTGCTGTAACGATGATTTAATTTGTTTGAAGCTGTGTCCCTGTGTTGTCCCTGTGTTTATTTAGACAATATTTAAGCTAAAACATGATATAATGAATAGAAGTGAGGGGCTGGGGCTATTGGGGTAGATGGAGTTTTCAGCAGTAAACTGATGTGGTTTCTTCATCCACATATGTACAAATCTAGAGGTTTTCTAATTCCCAAGTTTGCTCACATTGTTTGAGGGATGAGAGGAGAACAAAGCAAGGACAAAAATTATGTGCTATGTAAAATTCTGAAAAAAAAAAAGTAAAAATATATGTGTAGGTGTCTATACAAACCAGTGAGAACATGGCCCTCAGCACAGGCACCCCCAGCTAGAGCCTGGGAGACACTTTGTTTGTGCGGTTCCCCGCAGGTGAATAAGTACAAGCCTCGTCAGACCAGTTGAAGAAATTAATCCCAGGGAAAGTCATGAAGGCATCCTATGGGGAGTCTTGGTTACTGAATGCAAAGGCTGTGATTTCCAACTCAACCTACTTCAGCTCCTTAAGGAAGAAACGGTAGTACTGAAGCAGGCCAACCACAGATCATGGAGATCTGTGTACACTTGTACATGGGGCAATACCCGGAGCCATTCCCGAAAGTCAGCCAGTATAATTATGGACCTGGTAATGTGCGTTTCCCACAGCAAATAATGCGTAAGAGGAGAATATAGGATGCTAACATGTAATTTTTCAAGCGGTCTTTGCAGTACGATCCATATGAGGCTGTGTTTGACATTGCAAGGGCAGGGATCATCCTTGTGCAGTTTGAACCCAGGACAAGTACATCAGAAGCTGCCTAAAGGCTTATTTGGGCATGGCAATGTGTTACCATATACTCAGAAAATCTCTGCATTAAGAAACTACATGTGTGTATATATATATATATATGTAGAGAGAGAGAGTATGGAGTTACATTTTGCAAGACAAAATCTTTTGTCTCGTTTAAGTAGAAATGAATGAAAATTGGTCATTATTGTGGGATGAAATTGTGAATAAAATGTCAAGACTCAATATTCCTCATTCCTACCTGAAAGAAATTAATGTCAGAGTGAAATAATGGAAAAATGAGTCAGCAGTGACTCCCATGAGCAACTGGGGTCAGCCTGTGTCCACTGGGAGCAGGTGGGTGGAGGATATTTAGGGTAGCCATGTAGTGCCAGCAAGGAATGGAGCAGAAAGCCAGACCACATGCACTGCAGCACTGCCTGCCTTGGAACCGTCACAGTTCCAAAGATGTCTTCTGTTCTGTGTAGTATGAGCCTGTTTTCCCAACCAGAGCTATGGAAAAATATTTTTTTCCATTTATTTAAGATCCTTAAGATATTTTAAAGACACATTATATGCAGTAAAATGATTTAAAGCCCCCTGAAATGAAAAAGAAACTTTTATAGTTGTTCCTTTAGGTTTTGGATTGAGCCCTTAGAAAAGAAAGAAAGACTTGTGGCAGAGGTAATCCTTCTTTGTAGAGTTTGAGTGTGACTCCGCGGGAATTATTCAGGATGCAAGTGAAATAGATGGAGTTTAAAAAATGGCAGTAATAATTAGGAGACTGAGAGTTGATCATGTGAAAGGAGTTTATTTAAAAAATTCATGCTTTCAGTTTGATGAGGCGTGGGCTGAACTTGGGATGGGAGGCGTTCATTACATGATTTGTCAAATGGTATTTAATGAATGTACACCCAACAGGGAGCAGTTTAGGGTGGTAGTGGGGACTTAGGGACTCAGGGTGCACCCGTGAACTTGAGGAAAAAGATGACAGTGCCTGTTAAAACAACTTAGTGTTGTGCCTTAAGACATGGTGCTGGAGGTGTCAAGATTGCCAGTAGAAAATTTTTTTGCTTTGAATCTTTAATAGTAGACAAGAAACAGTCAAGGAAGCAGATCTCACAGTGAGGAGAAGGCTGGAACGGCCCTAAGAGTCTTAATGGTTTTCTGTTCTGCAATCTCAGCAGCAGCAGTAGGAGACCAAGCTTTGCTCTGTCACCTGTGTGTTGGGACCATATTTTTTTAAATTTTGAGAGATTTCAAGCCACTAGATTCAACAGGTACATCTTCGAAAGAGTTTAGCGTACAAAAAATTGAACTTCTCTGAAGGTTTTTTTCATTGACCATCTCCAATCTCCCCATTTCTGTCAGTGTAAAGCTGACCTGAGGACAAGGCTTTGTAGTCATTTGCTTTTCATTCCTTAGTTTAAATGCAGTTTTTCTTTCTTCCTTCCTTCCTGCCCTTCTTTTCCATCTCTTTTTTTACCCAGGCAGATGGGACAGCCTGGCCGAGGGACGCAGCCATGATGCTGTGACCCTTTGGCGCCCAGGGATGCACCCTGTGGGTTTCCTCATTGTTCAGGACTTTTTTCTGAGCAGACCTTCCAGCTGTTGTGCTTTTCAGTCCACAGTGAAAGCAGTTACTTCATGTCTGTAAGAAATTTCTTTCTAGTCATCTGTTTTGCCTATGAATTTCAGTATGGTACTAATTAAGATGGGGGGGGTTTTGCACAAGGATGAAACACTTCAGATGTGTTCCTACAAGATGCAGAATACTTAGAAAACGCAGATAGACTCCTCCTACTCTGTCGAGTTTTTGAGACTGAAGAGGAGCCTGGTTTACCTAAAAGACAAGATAAGGAAATAGGCTTTACAGGAAACCGTCTGAACAAATAGCGTTGATTGTACGGAGATGTGTCCCACCGGCTCAGAGGGAGGTAACCCAGGTGCCTGATACAGCTCTGGAGTGAGATTCTCGTGAGCAGCCAGCTGGCGTGCACATAGCCGTGAGCAGGGATGCTGGAGGGTGCAAGAATAACTTGGAATTAATTGTGGAAAAGTCGGCCTGCTTTGGACAGACTGGATGTTGGATTTTCTGCTTTAAACTGTCGTGTAGTCCTTCTGGTTTTAATTTGATGTACAACTGCAGTATAACAGTTTTGTACAAAACGGGGCTGCACTTCCTGCCTGTGCTTTCTGCCTGTCACGAGCCATGTCTTGCCACATTTTGGAAATCCTCTCTTGCTTTGTACAGGTGAGCGTGGCTGTGGCATCACATACAGCAGGAGTGTGGTGTCTCTGTGGACTTATCAGCACCTACTTGGTAGCTCTCAGAGGGTGCTTTTCATTTTCACATTTTGAGGTTTATGGTAAAAGCTGATACAATTTTTCTGCAATTCCAAAAATCTAAGGAAGAGGCAGAGTAATATTTTCTTTTACCAACGTGTTGAATCCAGAATTCGTGATTGCAGGTTAGCACTTCACAGGTACAATCTAGTCCAATCCAAACAGGCATAAATACCCACAGAATGAAAAAAAAGAAGTATAATGCATAGGAAATTAAAATTTCAATATGGATATGAGATTCTAGTCTTCATTATATGCACCTTGCTAAGTTTCCAAGTTCTTGAAGACCTTAAGAAATGAGATTTTGAAGAAAAATCCTTTTGGCTTTACTTGCTTTCTTAGAAGTTTTAGTCCTCAGAAAGGTTATTGCTCTTGGAGCCAGTGGTAGATTTTCATCCCATAGTTTTAATAAATGATGCCTGTCTGTACTGGAAAGGAGAGGCAGCTTCTCTTTGGTTCTTACATTCTTTAAATCAGGGGCCAAGCACTTTGTCTTAGCTTTAGACTGAATGCAAGCCAAAGGCATCCAGGGATGTGATTGATGGGAAAGGTATTTGCCACCCAAGTTGAACAGAATTTACTGTACGTGGTAACTTCCAGACTTCAGCTTTGGGAGATGCAGGAGATACCTTCTCTGTTCAGTTTCTAGTGCTCATACGGTCCCGTTTATTAACTTATTTCAAAAGTACCATGAGCAATTTTGGAAGTTTACAGTCATGTCGTCTTGCAGTGAGCATGGTCAAGAATTTCCCTATTCGAAGCAGGAAGTAAGATTTTGTTCTTCAGTTTGTCGATAAAAGGATTGCCTGTGATCACATCCCATTTACGTTCTGTAAATGGCTTGAGGTTATCATACACCCAGAAATCTCACTTACCTGTTTTGTGGCACGGCTCCTCTTCTGCCAAAGCCTCTGGGGAGCCGGGTCAGGCTCCTTGCCCCTTCAGTAGGATCATCTCAAGCTCCCTTACACCAAAGCAAACCATACTGCTTGCACAAGAACTAACCTTGAAGATGAGGTGCTGCATAACGCTTGCTACAGGGCTTGGGTTTGAAAATTGAAAGGTGGTTTCTCTCTGGGAAAGAAGGTCTTTTTTGGGTAGTATGAGTGAAGGGAAGCCACCAGGTGGTAGGGGAAGGCATGTGGCATTTTTCATGCTTTTCTGCTGTCTGATTAGAAGAAACTACGTACAATGTTGAATTAAGCACAAGTATTGATGGAATGAGCTTCTTCTCAATAGAAAAACAGAGAAATATGCTCACTTTGCCCAAAAAACCCTGTAACTGAGTGGCACACTGGAAGTATGGAGTCTGCTGCTCTTTTGCACTTGATGTTCTCCAAAGCCTTGAAGATTGGAAGTTCTTTAATTCCTGCAGCTTGGCTACAAATTATAAGTCTTTGCATGTGATAGAAATGTTATTGATATTAAAGGGAGAAAAAGCAAGTTCTGAGATGATTAAAGCAGCTTTGTTGTTGATGCCTTTGGGCAGTAGCAGCTAAAAAGCCAGTGTCTAGATGGGAGATGATGATACACATCAGCCATGTGGTCATGGCTGCTTTTAGAGAACAGCAGCATTTCTTTCTACGGCTTTTTCCTTTGCATATAATAAACATGCTGTTCTCTTCGCACTTAAAGGACAATTAAAAGTGGCTCAAGTTTTTGAACACGCACGCAAGCAGTTTGGTTGCTTTTGCAGTGAAAGGGCAGTGATGAAATGAGGCCAGCTCTTACATAAAAGCAAGAATAAAGCTGGTGGAAATGGCTCAAACTGGCATGAGGAAAAGCTTCACCTGTTTGCCTTCTCTAAAAACTTTATCCTGTATTTTTTTATTAGTCTTACATGTGAAAAAATGTGTGGTGCCAATTCTAACCTAACGCTTAACTTGATATGTGTAACCTAAGATTTTGGTGAATTAGTTTCTCTATGTATTTAATTAAGTGTTAAATTTTGAAATCATAGGCCTTTAATCTTCATGCTTCTGTGCTAAGATATTAGTTAATACCTCAGACACAAAGAGTTGCTCTTACGCTTCGGGTACTAGTAAAGCTTTAAGCCTACGTATGAGGTCATTGTAGTATTACCGAAGGTATTATTTAGTTATTGGAGCTTTCTTGAAAAAACAGGTAGTTGTCTGAGCAATATCAGGAAGTAGAATACAAAAGTGAGCCTAACTTTTGGGTTCTTCTGGTTGGATGATTCAACAGTTAAAAGCAACATAGTTTGCAAAAATAAGTAGATAATTTTTGTAGGGTTGACATTCTTCTAGGAAGTAAGTGAAACAAGGAATAAAGTAGGTAATTTATTTTCTGAACAAATGTTCCAATCCAAAAATAGTTATTAAAAATAACTTCTGGATGTTGTTTGTAATGATTGTGATTCTAAGCCTGTTCCTCTGCCTTGCCCGAGCAGCGTGGTTCCTAAGGAGTATGCCGACGCTACGGAGGCTGTTCTTGTGGGTGACACGTTCAGTGTTGTTGTGCAATCCCTTGGTGCTAGACCAGCCAAGAGGCATTCAGGTAGTTTTGTGGCAGGTCTGATGTGAATCGGGGGAGGCGCAGTATCAGCCATCAAAGCGTGACCATAGTGGTTGGTCGATGTTGGCTGGTGGCTGTTGCAGGTGTGTGGTCACAGTCTGGGATCTCAGAGGGAGCTGTGCCAACACTTTATGTCAGAGCAGCATGTACTCCTTCAGGACTGCCTCAAAGCATGCCTGGCACCGCGCCGCTCGACAGCTGGGGTAGCTGCAGCAATGAGGTGCAATGATGCAGTGACTCCAGGGTGGAATATATCAGCAGAGGTTTCTGGCTTGCACTTTATGTATCTTCTCAGGAGTGAGCTGTGATCTGTCCTTCAGAATAAATTCTGCTTGTGAGTTTTATGCAAAGTGAGCATGTCGGCTGATCTTCAGGGGTTTTTTTCTACATGTTAAACAGTCAATGTGGTGCATCCTCGCCGTTACGGTTTCTGGCCAGGGGCCAAGCTGAGAAAAGCCACCCACAATCAGTGCCTGTCCTGTTTTTGTGCTCTTTACTGACAACACCAGCAGCAGTGATGTCTTTTCAAATGGCAGTGCCTTGTAAGGATATCATTGGTAAAAGCGTCAGATGATCAGTTCATAGCTCCCACAAAATGCTGCTGTTTTTCCAGGTTCATTCTGTTTGTGCTTCTAAGGTCAATGCACGTTTTGACCATGGCTCTTGTGCATTGCAACAGGCAACTTGCAGAACAGGTCATCTACGCCTGAAATGCACGTTGGTTGTTGCGAGGGGGATATGTCCAGTCGTCACAGAGAGTGTTCCTTCCTCCTTGTTTACTGTTTAAGCAGGCAAACCACACAAAGCTAAAGCAAAGGTCCAGAGAAAGGAAGGGACAGGGGACCAGGGGGTGCCAGGACTGGGAGAAGCAGCCTGAGCCAATCCCCAGTCCAGCATTCCAGCTGCCCCGTGCTGATGTGTCCCAGCCAGGCAGAGTTAACGGCTATGATACGTGCTGGGGACCAGCTGGACCTTTAAGCACTCATGATCACTAAATACTTTCACAGCCACCTTAGGAAAAAATTGTCTATGGCTTCTTTCTATTATAAAAACATCTGGAATTTTCCATGAAGGTTTATGTACCCAGGACAGTAGCTGCAGGTTTTGTGGAGCTCAAAAGCCAGCTCTGTCTGTGCATACTGTTTCTAAAGGTCCCCTGCTCGCTGCCTGGGAGGGCTCCTTTGCTGCAGTAATGCCTTCCTGGCTTTACTACTGGTTTTCAGTTCTGTGTGCTAGGGATTCCAATTAAAAAGTGTTGCCCTCCTGTGCCATATCTGGAAACTTGCTGCTGCCAAGGAGCTGTTCCTTACTCTTTTCCGAGATAGATGGCATCATTGCTTCAGATTTACGAAAAATGCCAGCACCATCCCGCCATTCAGCGTCCAGCCCACCCTTGTCCTTTAGCCTGTACTCCTCTTCAGCTCCTCTCATCTGTCATCTTAGGAAGCAACTTAGAAAGCTTTGCATGATATTTTCCTTCCTCTGCATGAAACCACAGTTGCTATTTGTGCTGTGATTCTCTTTAGGGCTTTGTCGTGATGTTGATAACTGAAGAACCTGATTCTTGAAGCACCATTGGGAACGTTAAATGTCTTAGGTGAACGTTGTCTAAAGACCGAGTTGCAAGCCTTCATCATCCCCAGGCAACATTTAGTGACAGGGTCTGCACAAAGAGGAAAAAAAAGGCTTTTTTGTTCTTAGGGGTATCTGTGAAGTAATATCTTTGTCTGTAATGTAGTCTGCCAGACACTTTCCACTGTTTCTAGTTGCAAATGAGGCTTGCCATCTCATTTTTTCAGACTGAAGTTTCCATGCTGAGCATCTACCTCAAATAGTGTTTTTGAGAGAACTGCAGCTAAAATGGATGAGCTTTTTTGAGGTTTTCTTGAGAATTAAGCTAAAGATAATGTGTTTTTCCTGTCTTTGGATGTCCTCTTGAGCAGTTCAGGCATATTCTGCAAGAGGAGGGAAGAGGTTAGGGGCCATAGAGCTGCAATAAAGGAGTGGGAAGGGTTTCTAACCACTGCTGGTGTTTACCTGCTGAATACACCCGTTGTTTCCATGTTTGCCCTCTGTGCAGTCTAGCAAATAGCTGCGAAAACCCACAGCTGCCAGCAGCTGTTCACCCCTGCTGACAAAGGTGATGCCACAAAGCAAACACAACGTTCTGCAGTGTAACCTCGCTGTGTTAGCTGGAAAGGTCCATAGATCTGAAGGCCTGAACTCACCACTGATGCTCGAGGGAGACCAGGGTGCAAGGACAGCTTTTGGGATATTTCTATTGGCTTCATTCAGTAGGAAGCCCCAGATTTGTTGTTTGGGTTGTTCTTTTTCCCTTTTGAGATTTCCTGTACACCTGCCAAGCTACAAAGTGCTGTGCAGGCATCGATCAGTTGATCTTCCCACTGAGGGTACTGTGATAGGTGGTGGTATTTTATTTCATGCACGAGGAGTTATGGCTATTAATATGGGGCTCGACAAACCTAGTTGCTTAATTTTTCAGGGAACTGCCATTTTAATGCTCTCCACAGATTTCCAGCTGGGCTCTGGCTGTGCTCAGTTGTGACTGTGGGCGCTCAGCACTTCTGTGAATCAGAAAAGAAGGTGGCAGGAGCCATCTGGGAGCTTCTCCCATAAGTGACATACGTTTTGTCCAGCTTTAGATTTTGTACAGCCACAGAGACGGGATCTGGTTCTTTGGCGTGGTATTTACCTGCCTTAAATATAAATCAAGTCCTTGCTACTTCCAGCTCACCATGCCGCAAACTTCAGAGCTCTGCACGGATGGGGCACATGCCTTATACAGTTGATTAGAAGATGGTATTTTTAGATATGATTGTAAAGAAAAGTAGCATTAACCACTGCTGCTTGTGCTCTGCCAGTCTTTGCTCTGAGCCTGGGAAGCAGGCAGCAAAACTACTGACCCAAGGAGTGTTTGAGGTCAGTGACGATTTGTGAGTGTGGCTGGACGAGGGTATCCAGATGTCCAGGTTGCATTTGATGTGTCTGCAAGGAGGAGCCCCAAAATTATCCAGATAGTCAGCTGATCTAGTTGATGGTGGGTTTATTGGTGGTTTTGGAGGAGAAAAGATCATAGAGTCGTAGACTAGTTTGGGTTGGAAGGGACCTTTAAAGATCTCCTAGTCCACCCCCTGCCATGGGTAGGGACATTCTTTCACTAGGCCAGGTTGCCCCAAGCCCTGTCTAACCTGACCTTGAACACTGCCAGGGATGGTGCATCCACATCTTCTCTGGGCAACGTATTCCAGTGTCCTACCACCCTTTAAAAGCGTTTTCAAGTGCACATAGAAAAGGGGACTGTCTGAATTAAAAGATACAGAGGAGACATGAGTTCTTGATTCTTGTTATTAGTGTTTTACCAAACTTGGTAATTTGCAGAGGGCTTTCCAGCTATGGCAAGGAAACGGGGATCAGCTGGAGTTTCCTTTACCCCTCTTGGTGGCCCACAGTGGAAATGCTCATTGGCAAGAGGGAAAATGACCATGAAATGAAATTGCTCTAAGAGCGCAGGTCTTGTTAATCTGTTGTATTTTTAATAAGAAGGAAGGGCTTAGACTGAGACTCTGCCATTTCCTAATGGTGATTTTTGAAAAAAATCATTCTGAAGCCTGTATGTGCTGCACAGGAGGATTATTTAACCCAAGGAAATCAACCCAATGAATCCAAGTGTGCGCTCTGTGAAGGAGGGACGTAATGCATTTGAATATGAAGCATAATAAATCATCTGTTTACCTCAAGAATCTGACATTTTCAATCCAAAGCAAGATGGCAAGCTCTGTTAGCCTCCTTGTCCGTGTATTCAGCTTGTGGTACCACATCAAACATTACGATTTGGAGAGAGGTCTCAAGCAGACTGGTGAAAGGCCACAGGACAGGCATTGCTCCCAGTTTTTCTTGAGCTTTATTTGAGTCAAACCTATGTGTTGAAAGGTATTTGTAGCCCCTGCCAAAGTCTTTAATCAGCCATCACAGTCTATTTAATAGCAGGATTGGTCTCTAGGAAGTTACTTTTTGAGCTACAGAAAGCAAATCATGTGTTAATAGCTGTTTCCATCAGCCTGATGATTAAGAACAGGCTGAAAGAGTGGGGAAGGGTGTTGGTGTCCCTGTGGACTGATGTGGGATAGGAGCCCCTCTCTGGAGGCCAAAATCAAGGCATGTTTAAAACTGGAATCCGAATTAACCTGTACTTCTGGATGCGCGATGCTTCACCAGTCCGCTACATTGGCCACAGTGCTTTTTTAGGGTCGCTGTTTGGATGCAGCCCCCGTTTCTCTCATTCCTTTAGAGACAAGTATTTTAATTACATGGCAGATGCTTTCCTTAGGGAATGGCTGCAGCGTGCATGCTTGGTTCCATGGTACATATTGCTGTGCTGGCGGAACCATGCGTATTTCACTACACAGCAGTTCCTTTGCCAGTTCAGTTGTCCTCATTGTGGGGTTTTCTCAGAAGCTGTGAAAGAAAGATTCCCCACGTTGTTGTATGTATTCATCGTTCTCTACCACAGCTTCAATTCCTTCCTCCTGTTCTTAGTTTCAACTTCTTTTTAGCTGAGAGCAGGAGGCCCAGCAGCAATCTGCTTTCAAACGATGTCCTACCAAACCCAAGGGAAGGGCAGCGGGGAGAAAGAGTGCCTGCCTCAAAACTGAGGTCATATTTGCTGTGAACCACCCGAGATCTGTGACAAAAGGCTCCATAGAAGACTTTGGAGATTGGGCACTAAGGGCTTCGTTGTGTTTGGGACAATCTTTTGAGAGCTGTTGGCCAAGTAGTGGTGAAACAACTCATAAACTGAAGCAGCTCAGTGAGAAGCAGCACTGGGAGTTGTTGGAGGGAAGAAGCTGGGTTTGAAGTGAATGAAGAAGGAAGGCCCCCATCTGAATTTACCACTGACTTTCCCTTACACGTGGAAAAAACATGAAGCTGCCCAGCACATCTCATACCAGAATGGGGAGGTCTAAACTGCTGCCACACTGAGATACAAAGGCGTTACCAGGTAAACAAACACACAAACATGATTGGGTGCTAAAAACTATAAAATACTCTGTGGTTATTTTGAGCAAGAGCTTGTGGTTTGTTAGTTATCGATCTTGCTACACAGTTTTCCTCCGCGTGCCTTAGGCAGCCGGAAGCATGGTCAACTGAAAAGCCGCTGTGCTCTTTCTGTACCACTTGGCATCAGCAGATGTTACTTCTGTGAATATAAACTGAAATCAGACTCGCCTTGGAGGTGCTCTTACAGCCTGCTCTTGCAAGGTGTTGGGGCCAAGCAGCGTTTGGTGAACGCTGGCTGAATTTTTATTGTTACTTTATTGTCAGCAAAAAAGTAATATTTAAATATAGCTGAGGTGTCTGGACCTGCTGTTGGAAGGGACACATGATTTCTGAGAAAACCGAATCAAAAATAGATTTAAAGCTGAATTGAGGCTGCTATACGAGACGTCAGGTTGATTTTCTGTGACCGTTATGTATCATAGCGTAGGCTGAATCGGTGCCAGAGATGTGAGTGTGCGTGCCCTGGGAGAATGTGAAAGCCGTATTTCAGATGGGGCCCATCTCTCTATTCACAGTTTTAACTTCTTTTGGATGATGGGAATGGAGACATCTGTGAAAAGTAATGAGTCCCCTTTCCTTCCAGAAGAAGGCTATGAGTTTTCCAGCTGTTGGCTAAGACAGGTTTTCCTGTTGAAATAGCTTTTGTCTGATGTAAGTCTAAAACATATGGTTATGGTAACCGAAAATATTTCCCTGTGAATTCTGTCCCCTGTTAGTTTTAGTTGTAAATCCAAGTATTTCTATGCATTGTTGCCCTCCGCAGCAGCTGTTTGATTTTTAAAACCTTATGGGTCTCCCAGTGAAGTGCAGTATTGCTTATATTCTGTATTTTCTCTACCATGTTGTGTGGCTCATTTTCTTTATCTTCACAGTGGATCCTCATGATTAGAGAACATGCTCTTGCTTTCCTTCAGAGTCCCGTCATCTTGAGTAATGGAAAAACAGGCCCATAACATTGATTCATGTGGTTCTTGGTTGCAACCGCAATAATATGGACTGTGCCATATATTGTCAGCTGATGGCATTCTATATCATCAAACATGCCTTGGGATCTTTTTTAGATCTGTAGAGTTTAAAGATGAGCGTATTAGACATCTCTGATGTGTAATTATTCTGGGTTGAAATAATATCTTAAACAGAAGAAATGCAATTTATATGCAGTAGACAAGCAGAGAAGAGAGTATGTTTTAAAAAATGAGTTTTCCAGAGCAGTTTTGCAGAAAGGTAGTTTGAATGCATTTTAAAAGACTTTTATTTTTATGTAATAACTTAAAAAAAAAATCCAATAATGTGCTGGCTAGCGAAGCAGGTTCACTTTTGTACCTTATGTACCTTATTTCTTTCAATTTCAAGGTATTTTACAAATTAGACGAACCCTAGAAGATGCAGAGTTTAAAAAGCGTCTTAGAGTATCTGCTTCAATCTTGAAGCCAGGGCTGCTTTATCTCCTCCGGCTTTCTTTGCATTCTCTGTACTAGGCATTCTTGAATGAGATAAGATCTGATGCTTTTTTCACGAGAAGGTTCTTCTGAAGCACACTAAGCAGATATTTTAATGCTTCCAAGCAAAAATTATGGTTTTTAGACTTCATTTAGACTTTTAGCTTTGCTTCAGAGGTGCTGAGCACCCACCTGGTGCCAGTGGTTGGTATCCAGCAGTTTTGCAAACATGAGAAGTTTCCTCACACTGGTGGGAGCAAAAGTAATTTCTAAAAGTGCCTTTGAATCTTCAACCATGTGTACTGTCCTGCTAGTGACTGAGGTACTTCTAAAAGTGAAATAATTACAGTACAAGGACCTGACCTCGTTACCAATTCAAGAAGTTGGAGGAACACTATTATTTCCTAGACTATGGGTTTTGTGGCTGTTAGCTAAGGCACATGTCCCTCAGAGGGACATACCTGCAAGCAAAATTGGAAACCAGTATGATAAACCTGAGGCTTCTGTTTTGTTGTCCTGACCTGACTTCTGAGACGAGCAAAGAAAAAGTCATGACTCCATTTAAACCCAAACTTTTGGAGCCAGAAGGTTCAACCTGAGTGGCTCGTTTTCGAGGTTTTGGTGCATCTTTGCTAGTCAAGCTCAGTGTAAAGTGGAGACCATAAGATGCACTTTTTCAAGACTGTCTCTCCTGGTGGCTGTGGTTTTGCATTGGAAATTATAAAGAATCCATGAATCATATTGGCAATTTTTGCAAATGCAGTTTTCCAAAGTTCCTGGCCTGCTCTTATTCTGTCATCCTTTTCACTGACCTGCTTCTTAGTTAACCAAGAGCCTGCCTGTTTGGATGAAGCTGCTGGTTTTATGCAAAACCTATGGTGAGAAACTGTTGGTGGAAATAATTGGTCCGCACAGCTTGAGAGGGTAAATTATGAAGGAGCAGTGTCCCAGGGTGCAGAGAAGTTCTGCTACTGCACGAGAGCAGCCTGAGTGGCATCTCATCAGAAGAGATGGTTGTGCTGTATAGTAGAGGTCTTTAGGAGTAATGGTAAGGGATAGGAAAGTCTCTGAAAGGTTCGTATGGGTTCTATAGCTCTTGGGGCGGCTTGAAGCCACACTGGATGCTGTTAGGTGGGAAAATATTTTGTAGAAATCAGCGCTCATCCACACTTCATCAGGGGGTGAATCCCATCAGGCCAAATGAGACAGAAAATGGATTTATGTGGCTTTCCCTTCATATGTTTCTCAGAAAGGCACAGGCTGACTTGAAGCCACCATCAAAGAATGCAAACATGGCTTGAAATTTAGTTGTAGCCAGTAAATGCAGGCAGCCTTTGGAGGAATTCCCATTTGGATGAGATTCAGAATGAGTGTTAGAGGCAGTTTGTGGATATTGGACGCTTACATGGGCTCGTGGCACATTTTTGCAGAGCAGCCCTGTAGAGGCTAGATCATCTCGCAGGCTCTTTGTGTTCTGCAATCACTTAACTGAGGGGTTTGGGGAAGGACACAAAGCAAAACATATTGTATAATTTTGAAATTTCAAAGCCACACCACATAATCACAGATTTTTATTATTATTTTCCAAAATTTGCCCTTTCTTCTGAAGACCTGCACTACCATAAACATTTTGTGAGCCCTTTTGCCACAGAGGGGTGACTTTAGCATCCTTCCCCTTATTTTTGAGTCTGTCGATGACTGAATATGTTTAAAGTAGCATTACTAATGATGACTTCTGCATTTGGAAAATGAAAATGGAATCTGATACACATAAATTTGCCAGATAAAACTCTTATCACACAAAAGCTATTTCATTCTTATCATCTCTTGCACGTTGCATTCATAGGGTTGTTTGTTACTTAGTCTCCTACATAAAACATTTTACAAAACACAGAAAGATGAAGAATTTACGTTTTGCTGTGGACAAAGCAGAGGACTGTATTCTTCTCCAAAAAGAGGGGAAATATCAGCATACACGTTGATAGGAGCTCAGACTGGATTGATGGAGAGAACTTTGTGAAAACCCATGATGGAAGAACGGAGACTTACAAAACCAGAGCTCCATGACTGACTGTACAAAGGCAAAAGCGATGAAAGCAAATTGTTAAATGCGCTAATTGCCACCATAGGTATAAAAGCAGGCCTTGAACATGTTCTGGTTATGTGTTGCCACAAATAGTGGCATATGGGCAAGTACTTTTGGCATGTCTATACATGGAGGTCCTGCTAAAGACCTCAGGGGCGCAGGGTTACTGTGAACCAGCACGAGAGCTCTCACCAAACCATTTCCAAACACAGTCTCGGGAACAAATTTCCTCTTCTTAATAATAACCTGCCTGGCTGTTTTTCTGAGCCCAGAAGCTCACATCGCCCTACTGTACAAACACAGTGCTGGAAGAAGGTGGTTTTGATTTGGTTTTTTCCTTTCAAGTTGTGTCATGTTGTCACAAGCCCTTCTGAATGTGAAAGATAAAGGGAGAGGAAATGAGGCAACTTATCTTTTTTTTTTTTCAAAAAGGATGGAGCAGTGAAACACTGAGGCGGAAGAGCTGAGCAGCCAACGAGACTCAAACACACGTTTAGTGAGAGAGACAATAGCTGACTGGTGCTTCTTCCCGGGAAGTCTTCTTAAAATGGAAAAAACAAACACCAGCACTAATCTGATTGTCTCCTCAGTGATGCTTTCATGAACACTTGAGGAATTGAAACTTGTCCAGGTGGAAGAAGAATAATGTATAACACTTGGCAGACCATCAAGTGGCTGGACTGTGACCCCTCTGAGCTGGATTCCACTGTATATAAGCTGGTTTTACTGAAACCAGTTCCACAGCGGAAACAAGGTGACTTTGAGACTCCACCTGCAGAGTGTGTCCCACCACCTTCCTGTCACAGCAAGCGACACTGTAGCTACACCTGTCTGGGAGTCGCAGTCAAACACTTAGTGGGGCTCTGGTGTTTCTCTGAATTACAGCTAAAAATAGACGTCTTAAAAAGAAAATAAATACTTTTCAACAGTTGGCTGGGACAGAGTAATTAGACCTTAAACTGCAGCATCTGCACAGGAGTGACCATAAGATGACCATTGCTCTGAATGTGTCCTCTGTTATTTACATCAAATTCTTTCTGAACACAGTCCTTTTTCCTTTCTTCCCTTAAGTTTCCCTAATCTATGACCTTGTGACCTGGGAGTATTTCTTCTGCCTCTGGTCATCTGCATTGCTGGCACTGGCTGGTTGTAGGAAGAGCAGACCTGATGAATGCAAAGGTGATTCTCCATTTATAATCCCATAATCCCAACTTTAATCCAGAGGAATCAAAGGCATAAACTCAGCCAAGTAAGGAATGATTAATTAAGTTTAATGGGTCCTTTCAGCTTTGCAAAAAAAAAACCGAACCAACCAACCAAACCCTGAAATGTTCCGATAATTTTGTTGCCTTCTTTTCCAGTGCTTTGGAAATACTGGATCTCGATTATGGCCATGTTTGACTTGGGATGGGAGAAAAGAGAGAAGAGGAGGCCACTGGCAGGTCTCCCATGTTGAGAAGCCCCAGCCAGACAGAGGGCCATCTCCCATCTTCTGTTTGCATGTTCCCCTTTATTTTCTTTTCACACCTCATTTTCTCTGCTTCTGCCCATGGACTGTCCCTGGACTAAATTTAGCAGTGGCTTTTGGAGTGGCTCCGTTGGTTTTGTGAGGGAAGGGAAGACCTCCTTCACTCGATTGCAGCCAAGTCTGTTTCCTTTGCCCCTATTTCACAGCCAGAAAAAAGCAAAAGGCCGCGTCCAACCCAAACTGGGACTTCGGGGCAGTAGCAGCCGCTATGGTAGAGGCCTAGTAAAGCATGAGTAAGAAACCTATATGTACTCAATCAGACCAAGACTGTTTTGGAGGGTGAGAGGAGACTTGGCAGAGTTCTTCATTTACAGCTGAGCATCAGTGTGTCTTCCTCCCTTCATGTCAAACCAGACATTTCCATAGCTTTGAAGAACCTCAGACCTGGGTGACTAATGCTCTGGTGCCACTTCTTGGTGCTTCGCAGCTAACTTGTATTATAAAGCTTGTCTGTTGCATCGCAGAGCTGTAGTTTCTCTTCCCCATCTGTAATATTCACAGAAAAAGAGACTGTTTTACACGGGGTTTGGTGAGAAGATTCATGTAGTAATTATACACTTGTTTTCTAAACTCTTAACCTTGACTGATGCTTTTTTGCAGCCATGGAAAGAAACCACCTTCCCCACAGGATGAGGCGCCAATGCTTCCTCCTGTCTCCTCTGCAGAATTAAAAATTCAGTGAACAGTGTGGTTTTGCTGGCTGGGAGATACTATCATTCACCAGAGAAGTAGAGAAGGGTCCGTTTGTAAAAGGGGAGACTTTTAGTTGCATTATTATACACCCTTTCATGCTTGGAAGTATTTCTCACAGAGTGTGAATGCAATAATTTTGAAATCCATTTATTTCTAAATATGTAGCAAATGTGTTAAAGGATATTATCGTACTTTGCTGAATGTGAGAACAGACTATCAGCAACGAGAATTTGTTTGGCTTAGCTAAGGCTTAGAAAGATTAACCATCTATTAGGAAAAATCATTTAGAAATGCCAGAACTAAGAAACGTTTGTCTACTGATTCATTTTCTCAGCTTAAAGCCACTCGTCCACCCTGGTGGCTATTCTAGAGCTGCTGGGTGTGCATATGGATGGATACGATAGAAATACTTCTTCAGGATATATAATACATATGCAAAACAGTTTACTCAAAGTCAGAGCGAATAATTCTGGCTTTGCCAGGACAACAAAATATATCATTTATTAAAGAGCTTCTGAAATGATGCTTCTAGATTTGTTTGTCCTTTTTAAAAAAGGGGGAAGAGCAATAAAATTGATTCTTGGTTTTCACAGAGTTGTCTCTGTCCATTCAAAGACCTTTGTTGTCAGCTACATCTAATAGGGATAAATACTTCTGTCCCCTTTGCTATGGAAAATAGGAAGGGAGAAGATTTGTGCATTCCTTGTGGTCTGCCTCCAAACATCCTTCCATGGATGCTGCCCTGCAGAGCACCAAGGCAAGGCAGTGGGGGCACAAACTAAGAAAAACAGATGAAATAGGGAAATGGTCCCAGCTGGCATACTGTGACACATGTATGGCCTTGGGCTACGGTTCAGTGCTTCAAACATCTGTGTGGTGCTAGTTGTTTGAGTTAAAATCTGTGTATTTACCCAGCTGGCCTTTCACGGTTCAAAATGGCAAGGAGGAGCTCTGAGGCTGGGATGACTTCCTGCGATGAAATTAAGAAATGTAGCTGTGGTCTTGGAAAGCCTTTAAATAAAGGCTCATACTTTGAGACCTCGTTTAGTTAGTTCAGAGATTAACCTTGGTTTTAACCTTTCTTTGCATATAGGCTAGATGAAATATTGTCCTTTTGAAATAATTTTCAGTGAATGTGAGAGCCAAAAGAGAATTAAATGCCTTATGACTCAGAAAAATCACAAGGAAAGGGGGCCCAGCGGTACCCTGACTCTCATGTTGTTACCCACACGTAGCCCTTTTCCATTTTGTGGGGTTTGTGTGTTTGTTGAAAAGAAATAGAGTGAAATATTACCACAGGATAACAGCCTTCTGCTACAGTGCTTAAAAAGTGATGCCTTCATGATACTCTGAGAACTCCGTCTCGGTGACTTACACTTTTCTGGTGGTCAAAGGAGTTATAAAGTAAAATAAAGGGAACCTGAAGATGAACGTAAGTTAACCTCAGCGTAAATGAGGTCCTGCATGGAAAGACGTGTGTACTCAGAACTGTGTCTACTGTCATAGATGCCTTTGAGTGATCTTGTAAGAGAGCTGGCTAATATGGCGTAACTTTGGCAAAATAATGAAGATAGGCTCCAGGCTGTATAAACGTATGTCTATTCAGAAAAACCTCCAACTAGTATCACGAGGAAGGTTATTTCTGTTATCTGTATCTGGGATGTGAGAATGGTTTTCACTGTTTTGTCGTGTGAATGGCCAGGCAGTGAAGTAACTGGCTGCAAACACCTGTCACTTCAAAGGGAGGAAAGAGGGGAGGCATCATCCTGATTTAAAGGGTGATGCGACATTGGCTTACAGCTTTGGAAAGCTGTTCAAATGTTCCTAAGAAAAATTCTTGTATGACCTGTCGTGTAACGTGGTGCTGAGATCTGGACTAGAGAAAGCTGCTCAAGACGTGTGTGGTGTGTGTTTCCCTGTTAGTGGCTCAGCTTGTGGCTCAGGGCATTGAAAAAAAACCCCAAACTTGAAACCCCTTGACCTTCACCAGGTTAACTTTGTACGGAGCATAGTCTAGCTTCTCATGGCCCCTGGGAACTAGATTGGATTCATTTGTTTTACTAAATCCCTAGTTCTTCTGGTGCTGTGAAATAAGCTTATAAATAAAGGATTGTCAGACCTTATTCTTGTTGAATTTGACCACAAGTAATTGTTTCTAGACAGAGCGTTGCTGCTTCTAACCCCATTACCAATACAGGATAAATTTCATCAGCCTTAAGGATAAGCTTATCTGACACAGTGTTAATCAGACCCTTGGCTCACGTTGGGCTTGTTTCTGCTTGATTAACCACAAGCTTTGGCCTTTATGTAATTCGTGATTATTAGGGTTTTTTAAATCTGACAGACGTGCAAAGACAACTCGTGAAACCTTGTTTCTCCCCTAATAATGATCCGGCAATGGGAGCGTTGCAGAGTTGGTGGCTGGTGGTCGCCGCTGTTTGATAGAGGAGTGTCTGACCTTATTGGTTGCAATTCAGGTGTTTTAAGGTTAAAATTCAAATCCTTCCTGTTGCTTTCCGTATTGCCTGCTCAGGCCTATGTGTTTAGGAGGGTGATAGCACTGTCAATGGCTTCCTGATGGTTACTGCCTCTCCCCTCTGTAGTACTGAGGTGGAGAGCAAGCAAGGTGGAACTGCATGTGCCGGACCCATCTCTGGTTGGAGAGTTTGTCCATCCATTTCCCCCAGCATGAAACATGACACCTATATGGGAGAACGTATGAAGAAGCTGGGGAGAGCAGGGGCCCAGGGCTGGCGCGTGGCCGTGAAGTGCACATACTGAAGGAGTAGATGTACCTGATGGAGGCTACTTCTCCATTTCAAGTGGGCATGAGATATGTGTCATTCCAGCCTGTTGCTTTGCAATCATGGATTGATGCTAAAATACATTTCCTTGGGCATTTCCATCTCAACAGTAGCTGGTTTCAAAGAAAATACAACATGTCATGCAGTCGGAGGGAATTGCATGCTTCTTGGGAAGGACGCAGCATGGAAATAATGTGATAGCAACTAGACACCCTCAGCGAGTTTCAGGTTATGGCAGACGCTGGTGAAGGCGTGGAAGGTGTGCTGTTAGGATAATGGTGGTTAACCACAGATCAGAGGTGTCATAGTCCGTCTCTGCATTTCCAGAAGAATTTCTTGATCCCGGACTGGGAGGGAAGGAGGAAGGGGAAAAGAATGCTGGCTGTAGGAATGAGTCTCTTGAGTTTGACCCAAGAGGCGGTCTGTGCTTAAACAAGATTAGTGCTCTGTATCGTGCTCTGCATTTTTCAATAATGAGACAGTATTCAGAATTAATTTGAAATGGCAGGATCCATAAGCTACTCTTAAGAACCAAGTCTTGTTTTTTCAGAGTATGAGGTGTCCCATTCAGGTTTCTCTGAAATATGAGATGCTCATGAAGTTGCAGGAGAAGAACAGTATATGTATATAAACCTATTGAATCCATGGGATGATGGTGCAGCTCAGTATAAAATGCAGCCTCATTTAGCAGAGCACTTCAGGAAGAGCTAAGTGCTCGAGAAAAACTGTAGAAAGGGAGATCTGCAAGGCTGGAATGGAGCCCGTTATTTTTGGCTCCTCTTTTGCTGTGGATCAAGTTTACATGAACTTACAAATGTGTTTGTTTAGATTGCCCTGAGAGAGAAGTGTCGCACAAATTTCACACCCATGGTCTCGGCTGGGAAACTTGCTAAGAAATCTGATTTTTTCACAAGACAGCGTCAACTTTCCCACTCGTCCTATGGAGGAGATGCGCTGAGCACCCAAGGAGTGCTGACATTTAGGAGGAGGATGATCTGAGGTGCCATGGGTCTTATTCTCTGCAATACGTTGAGTTTTGGGTGACTAACTGGGATTTTACCAGTGTAATTCAGTGTCCGCATTGTGGATGGATAATTTGGGCGTGTGTGAACACCAGCGTAGTTACAGCATTGTAAGTTTTTTTGTGAGAGTAGTCCCCATTGTACAAACTGAGGCTGAGAGTACGTAATGGTTTCAGTATTTGATCAGTGCAAACCCTTCTTTCCAGCGTGCTGGCTGGGGAAGAGGGGCAGCTCCAGCAGAGAGCTCTTGGTTTGGCTGAGTGAGTGCAAACAAACCTGGGGAGCAGTGATTCACCTGAATCAGAACGTGGGATTTGTGTCTGACCTCCCCTTTTGTTTCATAACACGTAATACGTTGTGACTCGCGAATAATCAAAATACTGCTTCTACACTTAAAGATCAAACTGAGATCTGCTTTCAACAATAAAGAGAGTATTTTGTATTGCCCCCCTGTACATCTAGGATGCAGCCTGGGAGCACTTGGATTTAAGTGGTGGGTGGTACTCTAAGCACAAGAAAGAAGACTGTAGGAAAGAGGGAATTGCTGGTAATTCTCACTGCACTATTACGTGTCCCAGAGCACCAGAAGGTGGTGGGCACTGTTACAGAGGATATGCCAAGGAGAATTGCTTTTACAGGGTGTCTGGTGACCAGATGCACTTAGTAAGCGATAAGGATGTTTGAAATGAACAGGTGAATTCAAGAAGAGCAGCTTTTAGGTACAGTGTTGCAGCAGAAGCAGCTGCTTCTCCCTCTTCATGGAGAGCATCCAACCCACTTCAGAGCTGACATCCAGCTTTGCTGAATCACAGGGCTCAAGTAGAGCATCTACAATTTCAGACTTTATCTTCATCAAGACTTTATCTTGGGCTTGGGATGAAGTTGACCAACGAGCTGAACACTGAAATAATTTTGTTAATTCATTTTGCTGCTACCCTGGTGGGCTCTGAGAATATCTGGATAGATAGTTAGATATCCATCTCTCTTATGAGGAAAGGCTGAGAGCCCTGGGGCTGCGCAGCTGGAGAAGAGCAGGCTGAGAGGAGATCTCATCAATGCTGATCAATAGCTAAAGGGTGGGTGTCAAGGGGACGGTGCCAGACTCTGTTCAGTGGTGCCCAGCGACAAGACAAGGGGCAATGGGCACAAATGGGAACACAGGAAATTCCACCTAAACATGAGGAGAAACTTCTCTACTGTGAGGGTGAGGGGAGCCCTGGTCCAGGCTGCCCAGAGATACTGTGGAGTCTCCTTCTCTGGAGAGATCCCAAACGCACCTGGACGCCATCCTGGGCAACCTGCTCTGGTGACCCTGCTCTAGCAGCGGGTTGGACTGGATGATCTCCAGAGGTATCTTCCAACCCCCACCAGTCTGTGTGCTTCTGTGATAGATGGATGGATGGATAGTAGTAATTTTAAAGCTCGGTACTGAATTTTCTGAATAATATTAAGACACGCAGTATGGTTTATAGTTTATCATTTAAAAGCAGTTGTGGGTTGCACTCCTGGCTGGTGAAGAATGATATGGGTACATTTACTTCTGACAGCTTTGCTCATGCCTTGTGGAAGAAATATAAGGACAAAGTCATTTGTTCCTGTTCTGTCTCAATACTTCACGCTTGTTTGAAGTGCTGGGTGTACTGGCATTTAGTGTGCACAATGCTTATTGTTTCTTTTTGGTTTATTTTGTCTAGGGTTTGCTTTGATACAGCAAATAATCTACTTTTTTTTTACAGTTCATGTCCGTCAGGGAGCAAAGTGTATTTTCCAACAGGCTTAAATAGTTTAAGAAGATAACCCCCCAGACCTCCAAAGCGATTCGTATCACTGACTGTTGGTATTTTTCAAAAACCCCTATTCAAAAGGTGCTCAGTGCAGGCAATTGTGCTATAAAGAGGAAGAGTCATGGTCACCTTGCTACCCTTGGAAGGGTCGTCTTATAACCAAACACCTATATTTACGTGGAATAACAACTTTTATGCTAGTCCTTATCTCTTTCTCTTCCTAACTTCTAGCTGGCTGAAGTCGGGTGAGTGTGAGCAACCCTCTCTTGTATCCCAGCCAAGAAGTTATTGTTTCCTGACCTTTTTTCCTGAATTTCCTGACCTGCATCCGTACCGGCCACTTGGCAGCGTGTTGAAGATAACAGAGAAGCGTGGCAGGGTGAGGTAGCCGGGCTGTGCGCAGCTGTGCCACCAGGCTGAAAGCTAGCGGCTAGACCAGCAGAAATTCGTGGGAGAACTTGGCAAAGAGTGCCCTTGGTTTTTAAAGTCATATATCAGTTTATTTCAATGAAAGCAGTGAAACTCAAAATAAAAAGATGGGCATTTGAGGACATGCTTGGGGTCTGTGACTTGGAGTTTGTACGAGTGTCCAGCTTGGGTGACGCTCAGTTAAGAAGGTCAAAGGCAGTGGAGAAGCAGCAATAACAAGTTTGGGGAGGATTCCTGATTTCCGATGGGCAACTGGCAGATGTTTGTTTCTCAGTGCAATGACATTTGATTTTAGTCTTAAAAGACGTATCATAACTTGTGCTACTATTGTGGTCAAGTGCAAGAGTGGTTCTGCGGGACAGGAGGTGCATCATGAAGCATTAGGAAAGTTTATTCCAGAGCAGAATTGAAACCCTAAGCAAAGAGGGGACGGCCCCTCACCACGTTAGTGGACAGAAATCCTTCCACCTCCATCACTGTCATCTTTTCCTGTTGGTAATTTCAATTCCATGCAGGCTTCTACTGGAGATGATCAACTACTTATTCTCCTAGGATAAACATCCTAGTTGCTGGGTTTCATATCACATTTATATGGGCTGGAGCTGCGCTGTTTCCAGACCAACCAAGTGGGAAAGTTGGCCTTGCTCCACAGAAACAGCTCTGACTAAGCAGGCCACACTAAATTGGAAAAGAATTAGGGGAACTCATTCTCAACTGCTCTGGAGTATTTATCTCCAGTTGCCCCGTGTTATCATTTCATGGGAAGACTTTTTATTACTCATGACTGCTTCCATCACGTTTATTTCAGATAGTGTATTTTATCTTCTGTAAACCAAAGGAGTTTAAAGATCCATCGACGACCAATGGATCAAGGGTCCGTCCACTTCTTTTCCCACCCGCAGGTGGTGTTGCAATTCCTGTTGAGCAGAGTGCTGCAAGGCCAGGTCCTTGTGTGGTGTCACTCACAGTCTCTTAAAAAAAACCCTCTTCTAATTCGAGGAGGCGTGGTATTTTCAACACAGAGATCCTTTGGCAACAAGCAGTGCAAAGACTGGAAAGAGCAGTCTGAAACGTTTGCTCCTGATTCATGTTTTGGTTGATTGTAAATATAGTCTGCACATAAAAATGACATCAATGTCGTATTTCTCACTAACTTACATATTATGAATTGCATTGTACCCTTCTCTTTGCTTATCATACTTTAAGCTGATCTAAGAAATGTTGACAGTGAAGAATCACAATTCGGAGCCAATTTGGCCATAATTGAAAGACTTACCAAAATTACAGGTATTTCCTGCGATTGTTGGGGTTTTTTTCCCAACACCAGAGTTCTGTTCTTTGTCCCACTTCCTCTACAGATTTTTACTGCAGGATGCAGGCAGCAGTCAAGTGAGGGCCAGTGTCCCGGAGCCCTCTCTAACAGATTAAAAGGCCACTGCATGCTGGAAAAGAAAAGCTGCCGTGGAAAATAGGGGCGAGCCCTGAGCAGGAAACTCCCCCAGAGCTGAGGCCAACAACATCCTATACTGCTGGCTGGGACCAGAAGAAAAAATAAATGCGATAAAGAAGGTTGGGGAAGCTTTTTCCTTATTTGGAGAATAGGTTTATGCCTCTGCCCAAAGCAGGCTGCTTTTTAACAGCTGTCAGATGGGCCGGGATTTTCTGCCTCAGCAAGCACCGGTATCCTGCTACTATACACAAAGCACATCCTATTATCTGTAGGTCTCAAAATATCTGGGCTCTGAAAACTGGAGGGTTGGAGTCCAGGTTGTCACCTGGTGCTGTCCCCACGGTACATCTGTGAAAAAACTTGCATGCTGAAAACTTAACCCGGCTTCCGAACATCCTTCCAGCTTTGTGTAATGTCTCTGCAGATGCAGTGGTCGGCCAAGGCCATCTCCTCGCTGCGCCTAGGCAGCGCTCAGAGGGGCAGCAGGTTTGTAACCTGGCACTGCTGCGTTACTGGGAAGGGGCAGCAGTGGGGCAGAAAGGCCTGTCTGTTTAGCTGAAGGCAGCGATCCCACCGGTGCATAAGGAGAAGCTCACCTTCTGAGCTGGTTACATGGGAGTAGTTCTCATCAAAAGTTGTGTCAATATGGTCCCTAAAGTGAGAGATGTGTCCAAATTCTGGGCATCAAACTGAAAAATATTGCAGAAGCAGAGGAACAGACATAAGAGGAGCTGCACATCCACGTAACTACAGAGATGTAAATGTAATTATCAGATTATGAGGTAATTAAATCCTGCAGCTCTCTGTATTGATGAAATTGCCTGTAACAGCCTGGTATTGTCCCACATTAGGAGCAACTCGGAGCTGGACCTGAAATAGCACCTTAAAGTATCTTTATTGCCTGTCTCTGTGAACTCCTTAGCAAACCAGCTGTTTGTCCGTGGCTAGTCTCAGCCACACCCTTCTGGGTTTTTTAAATGGAAATAAGTAGCCAAGAAGTGGTAAATCTTAGAACGAGGCATCTTCACACCAGAGCATCCCATGCACTTTCTCCCATAAAACCCCATGCACTTACTCTCATAATGATCATGGCTTTTTCTTCTTAACTGTATTTAAAATTATTTAAGATAAAAAAAGGCATGAACATTCTGGGAACGGTGCTGGCATTTAAACACCATTTTCTGCTGAGAAACAACAGTAAAATCAGTAGTAATCCAGGAAGTGTTGCACAATAACTTCAGAAGGTCTACGCTTATATTTGAAACAGCCAATCTGTTGAGGCTTCTCTCTGATTTCGTCGTAGCTGGTGCAGACTCACAGGCCCATTGTGTAAAATACAGAAACGTTATGAAATTTCCCAGTGAGTCCGTTTTGGTGGTAGGGCTGGTGGGTGGCCGTGAGGAGTCTGTCAGTCAGGAACATTGATGTAGGATGCAGGTGGTTCAGCTTTTCCAGGACTCTGGAGGCCACAGTGCTTCTTGCTGGTTCCACTGGTTGGCCCTTCAGGAGAGCGGAATGCCAGTCTTGGTTTAGGAGTCTCTGTGTGTAAAGGCTTCAAGAAATCTCAGTTTGGGAACTACCATGTTTTGGTCTTATACAGCAAATCTGATTTTTTTTTTTTTTTTAACCCAGCAGAACAAAATACAATTTTGAAAGCATCAAATTGCTTGAGGCATGAAATTACATTTCTCTGTGGTATGCTTAGAAAAAATCCCTTCTCATGGGGCTTCTTAACACAAGGAAAAAAGGGATCTCTCCAGCGTCCAGGACGGTTGGGATGCTGTCGGGACCGTAGTCCAGGGTTGGTTTTCGCATTGCCACAGACTCTTTGAGTCACGTACATGCACACAGCTTTAACTCTTAGCTTCGCTTCCCTGTCTGTAAAGTGTTATTATTTCTTTGATAGAAGAATAGGGTTAATGAGTTAATTGCTCATAAATTGCTTTAAGATTCTCAGAAATGAGACTGTTTATTGCTGTTATTACTTCTGATGAGATCTTGATCATAGCAAGACAATACAAAATTAGTGTTTATTGCAGCATGTCTGAGTATCTGTTTACATTAAAACAAAGAGGCTGCAGTGCCCGAACCTAGAAAACATCCTTTGTAGGAGCTTTGAGTCAGCTTTAAAATCTCACTGTGTGATAAAATTGGCTAATATGGCTAAACACTGGCCAGTATCACTTGTCTCTATGTTTCTTTGAAAACCTTATCAGTTCTGGAACACCCTTGGCTCTGTTGCACTGTGTCCCAGGGAGAGGCAGACAGCATCTTTTCTTAGAGAAATGGATTTGGGCTATGTTTTGGCCACTCATAGAAAGGAAAACAATGTCCAAACCCCAG
Source organism: Bucorvus abyssinicus (assembly GCA_009769605.1). Lineage (NCBI taxonomy): Eukaryota > Metazoa > Chordata > Aves > Bucerotiformes > Bucorvidae > Bucorvus > Bucorvus abyssinicus. The sequence goes on along the minus strand of CM020034.1, from coordinate 8,416,477 downwards.
TGTTTTCCTGGACAAATTCCCTCTGCGCTTGGTTATCACAACAGCTGAATCTGTCTCAGGGTTTCCTCATCTGCTGTGCAGCAAGTGGCTGTTGGCATGCTAGGGCGATATTTTGGATCACCGGTGATAACTGCCTCGGTTCTGTATTACAGTTTCTGAGCTCATGTACATTAAATACAATTAAATCTCTTATTTCTGCTTTAGGGAAAACAGAGGCTGTCATCAACAACTTCAGCCCGCACTACAGACGCCAATACACGGTGGCTTTCTGCAAGCATGTGCAGGAGGAGCTGGAACAGCATCGGGATTCCCAGTCCCGATTCCTGAAAACCAAGGTAGGAGGGCACGTAAGCCCTTCTCCATCATAGAGCTGCCATACAGCTCTGCTCTGCTGCATAAAATAACACATTAACTATTTAAATCACACATTCAGTAGTCATAACGTATGAAAAATGCGAGCTGGAAGTGTATCAGCCACCAACTGGGCTCGGTTTTCCTGTTTTTCCCAGTGTTGAATGCCCTCCAGTGAAGTTAATAGGCTGTACAGATACTCAAAGCTTCTAGAAATCAAGCCCGAAGTATTTTTAAAGTTATTTAAATGTTTCTGTATATATCCGCATAGTACAAGAATGTTCTTTCAGCTTCTTGTATTGGACAGTTGAATACAGGACATTTTACCTGTGTGCTTTCTCATATATAACCCAAGTAAGTTACCTGCAAGTGCAGATGTTGGGTTTGGTTCAGTTAGGCTTTAGGTGGAAAAGTTGCATTTGGGTGCAGGTTTAAAGTTTATTTTTGAAAATTCCTCTTTGTTTTGGTCTCGTTTGCTTACCTCATTGCAGCATGAGAAGAACCACGACACAAGTTTCTGGATCAAAGCATGCATCTCATCGAGGCGGGGTTGGACACTTGGACAAAACTAGTTGCTTCCCGCTGATTGCTTGGGACAGAGCTAATACATTCAGGGTAGAAATTTACGTAGGAAGCTTAATTAACCCTTTCAGCCATGGCTATGGTGTTCCATAAAGAAGATGACAGTAATTCCCTCTGAAGTGAGCTGTGGAGACCTGGTTTTCATTAGCAGAGGACAGACAAAAAGAGAGACAACAGTTCCATTATTAGAGGAAAATGCAGAGAACCAGCCTTCAATATTAAAAAGATGCAAATCTAGATTTGTTGACCATATTGGAAATCATGGGTTCCCATGCTCTTGAGATGAATAGGGTAAAGCAATGAGGTGGGATGTAAAAGGTGGGAGAATAGAAGACTGGTGGCTTTCAGAATGATGCGTATCAATTACAAAAGTACCAGTGCAAAAGCATTAAAGAGAAATGGGAAATAATTTACTATTTTATAATAAAACTCGTTGCTGCATCAATGAGATGTTTTTAGTATGTAGTGAAAAATGGGAGATGGTGAACTACAGGTCACCTTGCATTTGGCATGCCAACCAAAAGACAAACAAGCATGGCTCTGTCTCAGAAATCTGGAAGTATTTTTGGAAGGCAGAGCTCTTCTGCTGCCTGTGCATCTCAGGCTGCAAGAATGTGATGGTGTATGTGGCATCTGCCTGAATCAGAGAGATGTTTATGACTCCAGATTGCATCTAAAGAGTCAAAAGTACTTGTGGCAGCCTTATGGAAATGTAGAAATAAAAGCTTCAAAATTATCCATAACCCAGAGTAATACATATCTCAAAAATTGTCTTTGTAGCCCCCAGTGGAAGCTGAGACGGTCTTATATGAAGCTGAGCTGCTGCATTTTGCTGAGGATCTGAAGAAGTGGAAGGACAGATATGTCGTTATCAAAAATGACTACACTGTGGATTGCTTTGAGACTAAAGAGGTAAATGCTCCTTTCTTTTCCATCCTTACATGCTCCCAAATAAACTGACAGCAAGTGAATTTGCCGCTGCTTCTGCCTTTCTTTGAGCAATACTAGATAAACGTTGTCCTCGGCGAGGCAGCTCCAGCCTTGCTGAGCTGGCTGGAAGCTCCATGGGGATGGCTGAGGTACAACCAAGCTCCTTGTGTTTGCAAGAACTATCAAATCATTTTAAGAGCTCGTTGAACCTTCCTTTGCCTGTCACAGAACGGCCCTTATCTGTATGTTATTGTAATACGTCCCTGTGTTTCTGCAGTTGGATTTTCAGTAGCAGGTTTTGGTGGCTTCAGGTTGACTACAGTGAAGCTTTTCATCTGGGAGCTGCCGTAGTCAAACTAGTTGTGGCTGACAAATCAAACGAATAGGGCTTAGAAGAAACTCCCATCCTTTTCCTCTCCCTTCTGTCCCTGACTCTTCACCATGGCCAATAAGCACTGAGAGGATATTTATAAATATGTTTTTTACATTTAACCATGTTTTAGATTTGACTTGTGTAGGGAATACATCCAAAATCCAGTCTGGCAAAAAAATGTTCTCTTTGGGGAACATTCCTGTGCATTAACTTTGTCCATGAGTTGTGTATTTTATGTTTTCCCTCTCCTTAAATCTCTGTTTGACTCCCTCTCTCTTGATTTTCCAGGCCTACCAGAAAGGAGCCAGCCCTAAATATCATGTTCTTCCTGCAGGAGGCAAAGTGCTGACTTCAGAAGAGGATTACAATTTGCTGTCTGATAAACATTTTCCAGATCCCGTTGGTAAGCCCTGCTTGAAGCCCAAGTGCCAAACCCCGGGCTCTGGTCCTTATGCAGAGCTCTTCTGGGCAGGCTTTCAGGCTGGACTATAAAACGGGGCAACAGAAGATGCGTGCAGCCCTTTTTCTAAGTCAAAGCACAGCTCCAGAGCGGTCCTACGCAGAAGATGCTATAAGCTAACATTTGGAGAAATGCTGGCTTGCTTTTTTTTCCAGCATCTCGGCCCAAAGCCGCTGGAAGCTGTACAGAAGCAGGGCAGGAACCACACCACCATTGTTGCCGGGCTTTGTTAATATTCCTGGTTTATTTGTTTCCATTTTTAGATGCCAGCTGCCTGTGTTGACTCACAGTTGATAATAAGTCCCACAGAGAGGGCAGGAAGGTTGCTGCTGCTGCTGAATTTGTTGTTTCTGGGACAGGAACTGCTGTGGACCTGCCTGCCCCCGATCCATGAAGATGGAGAAAATTTGGGCGTTGAGGGAGGGGGTATCATGTTGCAGAGTCAGATCTGGAAAATGGGATGTCACGTAAGGACAGGGATAAGGGCAACATGTAGAAAAGGATGTTTTTTAAAAGTCCTGTCTCATGCCACTTAAAGTTATGACTGTTTGGAGGTGCTCCCCCTTATACACCTTTCCCAAGACTTAAAGTGGTCAGAGGGTAGCATGGGGCAGTGGTGCCTGAAGGTGACATTTGTGTGTCACCACAGCTCTGCAGGAGTTGGGGTTGAGCGATGTGGAGCAGCCCAGGGCCACTCGTGAGCTTTCCATGGCTCTGCCTTCACAACGAGTGGCTCAGTTAGTCTTTTGTGGCCCTTCTCCCCTTTGGTGCGATGCTGAAGATGCTCCGAGATGAACCTCATGTGTTTGGGCTCTCAATGCCTGGCACTGAGACAAGGGTTTGGTCATCCGCAGACACTGCTGTACAGCCTCCCCTGTGCACAGGGACTCAGGGCAAGCGGAAACTGAAGATGCTTAATGCTCTCTTTGCTTCACTGTCAAGAGCTGGAAGTGAGAGGTCATAAGACCATCTTGCAGTTTGTTTGGAAACCTCAGAGACAGGGAAACCACTGCTGTTCCTTCACAGTTTAATGCAGTTCTTTTCTATATGGAAGACCATATGCTCCTGTATGGTCTGTATGTGGAAGAGACTGGAGCTGCTCACTAACTTACTTATTTGCCATGAAAACCTTTTCCCCTATTTCCAATGAAATAGTTTCTTTGAACTTTTACCTAAAATGTGAGGTTTATGGCCACCTTGAGTACAAACCAAGAGGACTTCAAGTTCCTGTGGTAGAACGTAGAGAGCTGGTTGGTGCCTGCTGAGCTTGCCCATCCCAGCTGTGTCCCTCTGCCCTCCGTGCCCAATCACTTGGATCATTAAGGAGATTGGATTTTTTCATGTCTCATGCTTCCTGGCTAGCAAAGGTCTGTTCTCTCTGTCATAACAGAGGAAAAGAGCCAACCCTCCCAAGAAATCTGCAGATTTCACATGGAGATGTGTGTTTTGTGCAGGGTCGAGTGAGAAGGAGGTGGCTCAAGCCTTCGTTCAGCTGCCGAGAGAGTTCCCAGTTTACCTGTGGCAGCCCTTTGCCCGGCACAGCTACTATTGCTTCTCGGAGCCAGAATCTCAGAGGCAGTTCAGCGCCATGCTGGGGGACTGCGTGAGACACGCCAACCACGGTGAGTTCAGAAGGAGCCTCTTCCTGTACGTTGTTCACCCCGGTGAAGATTTAAATAGCCATTATGGTAAAAAAAGCTATAGAAAAATGCAAGTCTCTTATGAAAGGTGTGTGGCTTTCAGTACCTTGAGGGACACATCAACATAACATACCCCTCTTGCTTTGCTGGGAGTGCAGTTAGGTGGGATTCGAGCTGGGGTGTAGTCTCCCAGTACGTTTCAGTGGTGCTATACACGTATCATCAAACGCTTGATATTTTCTGCAGGTATTGATGTGGCAGTTCAGTTAAGCTTTGTAGAAGGACATGAATCGTGTACGACACAGAACTGATTGTTTGCACAAGGGGTAATTTTATATCTCACTTTCTGGGTATGTTAGACTAGAAAACCCCAAACTCCTGACCTGCTAGGACTGTAAAAACAGCCTTGCTCCCATGAAGTGGGAAGTCCATTTATGAGTTGGATCCTTCAGAGAAAGAAATGCTTTCCTGTTTTTCAGGTGACTTTTCTCTTTTGCCACCAAGCTGACCTGGTTTCCCTGCTGGTGTCCAGGCTCTTCCAAGCCTTTAGTGTCTCTTTTGAGTCCCATCTGCTCTTGTTACCCTTGGTGGGAGATGGGAACACTCAGAAACTTCTCAAGCAAACTCAGCTACTTGGGCCTGAGGCCTGTGCTTGTAGATAAGTGAATCGAGAGCGCAGTGTGTGAACAGTCCCTTTTTCTTACAGAAGTGGCTCCCAGTGTATTTTTTTTAGCTGTCATTTTTGTCTTCTGGTCACCAGCTTCACCCCATTCTCTCAGACAGCTGTCTCACACTGTCCTCCCCAGATCCTTCTCAACCACTGTTTCTTTTCCCTTGTCTCCACTGCCAAAGGCATTCCCGGTCTCTTTTAGGTCTCCATTCCCAGGATGACAACACACATTACTGTATTTCTAGGCAGTTTCCTACGATGTGCAGTTATTTGCGTGGTGCTCGGTGATGGTTGGTGGCAGATGTCCTCACTGAACACGCGGGACTCTTGGTCCCAATGCTAGCCAGGTGGTGTAAGAGGGGATGATAAAGACTATGTCATGGCTGGATTAACGTAAGTTGGAGGCATCAGTTTAGAAGGAACCCACCTTCACCTGGCATACCCCAATAGCTGGAGTCTCGATAAATATTCTCTATATGGCTGCCGGAGGAATCCGAATTCCCATAGCATGCCCACGGACAAAGCCTGCCTCTGCGATTTTCGGTTCTGATTAGCATGCTGTTAGCTGCGGTGGTCATACAATCTGAAAGTGCTCCACACCTTGGAAAGCCACCCCTTTGCTCCTCACTGAGGTTTGGTGAGGAGGTGGGGATACAGTCAAGTTTTCCTGGCACTGTCAGTCCTCCATGACTTGAAGCCTGTTCATTAGGTGTGGGGTTTTTACCTTCTCTCTTCTGGAGCAAGTGTAACAGGCAAAACCAAAGCTTTTGGCAGCTTTTTTTCCCCTTAAAGTTCAGCACATCACCCTAGGGGCCAATTCTGAGTTGGCAGAAGCTGGGACCAGATGACCTAATAGGTCCTTTCCATCTCCAGTGCCTGCAAGTCTGTGTTTTATTATATTTCATACAGCTCAGCTATTGCTCATTTGTGCATCTGTTCCAAGGATTTATCCCTCCCAGCTTTTTCTGTGGTCAATTTTTGTATCTGACAGAAGATGCTTAGTGACACCGGAGTGCCCTCCGCAAGACTTATCCTTTCTGTCACACCATTTCTGCTCAACAGACTGACTGGTAGGCAAAGACAGTCTGGATTAAGACCTACTATTACACTGGTAAAAGTGAGCAGGTTCTTATAGCCCCTATTTTCTGGATTTCTTGGAGTTACACCATTTCCTAGAGACCCTAGTGCTGCAAGCAGAAAAATTATCACTGACGAGCACCCCAGTAATCTTAACTCTGCCCTTGAAGTGAACTTCTTCAGGCTGTTTTTCCAAGGACTTCATATTGATTTACATTCATTCTCACATGATAGAAAGATGTTACTTTATTAATACTTTTTAATGCCTCATTTGCAAACAATTCTGCCTAAAAAGATGGGTATCTGAACTATCCGACAAAGTTACAGGCACATGCAGCAATACAATGGGTGAAAAGGCTCCTGAACATAAACATTGGCTGTGCTCTTTTATTAAAACAAGTCGAAAAGAGAGAAGAAATGTGAAAAATCCTTCGACTTCGATTGTGGACTGTAATTCAGTCAGATAAGGAGCGCTGGCCAAGGCAGCTCTCATCCCACCTGAGTTTACCAAGTGAACTTTTGCTGGGGCAGATTTGGCAAGGCAGGAGAAAGACAGATGTAATGTCTGATCAGAAGTTGCCTTTTTGTCTTTTCTATAATCTCTGGAAAGGAATGTATTGCACTGGGCTTTAGCCAAAAACTTTTCAGTTGCAGTCTGTTATCTCCCAGGAAGCAGAATTAAATACGGTCTCTTGCTGAACAGAAACCTGGAGTGAATCAGCGTGTGGTCTTGTGCTGGGAGCCGCCCTGGCATCAGCTGTTTCCTCCCATTAGAGTCCCTCTGTTATAAATAACTGGCACAGTGGGTGTTTCTGGGGTTTCTGCTCAGAACTCAGGGTCAGCAGAATCATGAGAAAAGCGTTCGGATTTAGTGATCACCACTTGTAAATACGATTCAGATGTGCGGATTGCAGGTTCTCCCCCCCTCCCCCCTCCCCCCCAGTTTTCCTATTGCGTTTGTCCTCTATACTAATTGACAAGGGTTTGCGATTCGACGGTACCGTGATTCCTTCATTATCAGTGGAATATGTGGGTCTTTTGCACCCTTCTTCAGCACAGTTCAAATAAAGCATATTCGAAGCCTTTAAAATGAGCCTAAGCCAATCAGGACCTGACTGGTCATGGCTTTAAAAATATCTCAGTGCAACTGGACATGTACGCTGAGATCGTCCAAGTTACCCTCACTCTGAGAGTTGATTGGTTAATCTGCGTACAGCAATCGTCCCAGCTCCTCTGGGCAGCTCCTGCTTTCCGCTTTGCAAGCTTGCTTTTGTGATGGCTCAGGATTTGGGGAGGGGGTCAAATGCTTTGTGGGTTTCAAGCTGTGAGGTTGTGTGATTAAGGGCTCATTAATGAAAACACAATTGTATTATGGGATATTTTCCAATAGATTGTTGGAGTGTGTGAGATTTATTATGGGATGTTGAGGGGAAGGACCAAAGGTGGGAAGAGGGAAGGATCAAAGTGGATTGGAGAGGAACAAGTCTGAGATAACAGAGGGGGAAAGGGGATGAATGGGTTCCGTTGGGTGTGAGCAGGAGGCTGATCAGTGTGCTTGTCCCACCACACCACCTTCATCACCACAGTCTGTCCTGTCTTCTCACTAAACTCCACTTCTAACGGTGTTGCAGGGCGAGGGTGCTCTCCAGTGTGTGTGTTGGGGTCCTAAGTGCCAGCTAGTAGAGAAGGATCCATGAGGTCAGGGGAACATCACGGGTTTGAGGTGCCAGCACCTGGAGAGATGTGTGTGAGAGGTGCCAGTGCCAGCAATGGGAGAAGGGACCACAGAGCACAGGGACCCTGCACCCATCATTTGGTGAGACCAGAGTGCTTTCTTAACAAGCTTCCACCAACCGTGAGTGTACACAGACTTCACTCACTAACAAACTTCAATCTGGACTATCTGGCAAGTAGGAGACGAGGTGTGGGAGCCTGCGACCAGAAACCAGAACTGGGACCAGTACTGGTGAGACCACAGGTCTGAGCCAGCTGCTAAGGAGAACGTGGGGAGAGCTACTGCTGGGGTGAACGTAAGTCTGGACCTGCTCTCAGTGGGGCAGGTGTGGAAGGGTATAATGAGAGCTGCGGCTGTTGGGCTACCAGATTTGGCAACCCTATCATAAACCATACTTGCATTCGAGTCCCTTTTCTGGCTGAGTTTGAGTCAAGTGTATTTAAAAAATGCTCTTTACCAATCAGCCTATGAGCCTTCTCCTGTGAAAATTGGCACTGTAACTTTGCTCCCTGGGGAAAAAAAGATGACTGTAAATTTGTATACTCAGTACAGAGGTACAGACTACTGTCTAATATTGGACATTATCTCAAAATCTCCATCAAAAAACTTAATTCTCTCCAGACTGTCCATTCTTTACCAAGAACTTTGCAATTAAGGACTTCAGTGGGCTCCATTAAAGAACATTGTGTGCAGCTCTGAAGTGCCATATCTCATTTGGCATTGAATTTATTACCTAGGCATAGGATATAAAACATTGTTACAGGCATATTTGCTGATTTCAAAGCTTTTTGGCTTTGATCAATGAAAATGATAAATGAAAGGGTGAGTTAAATTAGTTAAATGACATAAATGTGTATCTAGAAATATAACATTGAGAGGAGGTCTCTAGATTTATAACATGGGTCAGCAAAAAATGATGTTGGCAGAAGAACAAGCCAACAGATGCAGAGGAATCAATAGTAAAATATGATGGTATAGCGTAATACGACCTAGTGATGGCTCTTGATGAAGCTCATTCCACATACAGAGAGGAACGTACAGTTCTCTGGATGTAGGGCTACGCAACTGCATTTTCAACGTTCGCTTTGCTGGCCTGTTCCTCGTGCTGTAGGAACTTTGCTGTATTTTCCCAGGGTGATTATGTAGCCTTCACTGCTTTAGTAAAACTGAAAACTAAACATTTCCAGTGACAAATGTGTCAAGACAAAGGAGCTGTTGTAAAAAGTGCAGTTTCAAGGGTTTCTGGAAAACTCTTGCTTTCTGATCTGATCTTAGCTGGGATGCGTTTATGGTGTTCGAAATGTGGCCTTACCGTTAGTAAATAATCAGTCTTGTTGACCACATTAGAAGTTTTTATCTCTGAAGATCCTACATTACATTGTTATATAAAACGTATTACTGTGGTTTTTTCAGTTTTGATGATTCATAACGAGTTCAGGAGAATAAAAGCATGTGACAAAAAATATGTATCCTAACGCCACTTTCCTATCAACTTCCTAGCAGAAGGGGCAGACAAGAGGAGAATTTTTTGGACTTAGTATTATTTTGTAACTTTGCCTCCCTAAGTTTTGCCTCAGTTGAGTTTTTCTTCGGTTGATAGGGAGGAACTGCCGACTGTTCAGTGGTATTTCCAGGGAGCCCGTTCTTCTGAAGCGTCTGTGGAGGTCACACCTTCAGCAGTGTAGGGTTGTATGTAAAATTTAGTTTTAAAGACTTCTCAGGTTTTTAAAGAAGCTGTGCTTGAGTTGAAGTGGCGTGTGGAAGGAAACGGCTTCATTGTCCTCTCCAATTTCCTAAACTGCTTAGGTGTGGGCTGTAGCATGTGATTCATTGGTTTCCCTTTATCTCCATGATACCTCCGCTTTCATCCACAGCTTGGAATTACTCTGGTTCCCTCTCCATCCCCATTTTCTTAATGAACTGGTGAGAAATGCACACCTGAAATTTTGGGGGAAATATGCTGCTGAAAGGGTCCCCTAACCCCCAGTGGGGAAGCGCTGTCAGTCCCGGAATGGAAATAACAAGGGGAAATGCTCAGAATATTCACAGGGGTCTAAGATTTCTCATTCTCCAGTTTTTAATCCTTTACGTTTGTATGCCCTGAAAGTCAGACTAAAGTTTCTTCCCAATGCTTTTTTGATTTTTTTTTGTAGTTTTGGGAGGTCTTCTCATTTTCTGTATGAGGTTACCATCTATTCTGTTTCACTTAACATTTGCTGTTAAAAGTGAAGAGGCCTGATGCTGGGATAGAGGGAAGTATCTGTAATGAGAAGGAAAATACAACTAGCTAATTCTGGGAGATGCGGAGTTTCACTTCATGATTTTATTTTCTTTAATCTGCTTTGATTTCACATCCTTATCTTGATAATCATTCTTGTGAAATGGGAAGCTAAGGGACTTTCAAAACCCTACCCTGTCATCTCCAATTTCACCATAAATAACAAAACAAAACAAAAAATTTAGGGAAATAAATACACTAAAGAAGTTCAATAAAATACATTAGACAAGAGAGAAATACAAAATGTGCTTTTAAGCTCATGCAGGGCATTCTGTCACAGCTTGTCTATGTCGGGACAACTTGCACGGCTTCAGATTTGTTTTTCTCCATCTCTGGCTTTTAGGGTTGCCGTTACCTGTGTCCACATTCCCTTTTTCACCTCTTAAGTGTTGCTGGCAGGTGTTTTTCTCATCATTATTTCTAGCTTTCCTGTGTTACATGTATATTGTACATGTAGGGCTTACCAACTCTTGGACTGTGATTGATAAAAGTTTGCTAAAGGTTGATAAAGGTTGAGAAGATGACATTAAATACTCAAGCTGAAGGATATATATCCCCATATACAGAGCAAAGCAGCTGTCATGAGTCCAAACAGGACTTTGTTAAGATTTCTGAGTCTCCTTGTCACAAACAAGGTGGCTTTTCTTCTCCAGAGGGGGCGGCTGAAGAGAAGGATTTTCTTGTTGCCTTTTTCAGATTGTGTGGAAGGACCAATTAAAGTAGAACCGAGGAGGAAATTGGGGGCGTTTTGATGTTGAAGAAAAATGTCCTTCTGCACTGGGCTGAAAGCAAGACCTTTCTGAAGGTTCACGTGATAATTTGGGGTGGGAGAGGGGATGAATGGAGACAGATTTCAGCCCTTCGCCTGCCTGACTCAGACCTGGGACTTGTGTCTCACTGCAGCTGCTGCACTTCAGTTAATTAAATCACTTTATGGTGATTCACATGAGTGGCTGAGACCATGGCTGGTTCACCAGACAGATGTCTGAGGTCCACGTGGACTTTTCAAAAATGATCTGTAAACTTCCATAGAAATATTAATGCTGTCATGATAAACAAAACCATTTTGCTAATAAATATCTTTGATGAGGCTTGGGGTAGTGGGGTGCTACAAAACTCATGAAATGTTTTAGGACACAAATCAGATTTTTTTGTTATAATTTAGAATATTTTGTTTAAAATAAGTCTATTTTTCCTCTTTCTGGGATGTTTTTGCTCTATAATATCAGTTCTTTCGATCAGTGTGGCTTTTGCTTTTCCAGTAAGTTGCCTGCCTGTCCTGTAGTGAGGATTTTCAGTCCACAGGAGTGATGTTCATTCTGAAACACCAAGATGATTAATGTGCTACAATCCGAATTGCCCTTAGTCTTCCTGCCTCTCTCACCTCCATGCCTCGGGCTGATTCTCCTTTTCTTGCCATGAAGATATTCATTGGTTGTGTTCAGGCTCCAGCTTTAAAGGTTGGCAGCAGAAAAATTCTCCCCTGCACCAGGAATGCAGTAGCTGGTTTGGAAAGCAGTTGGAAATGGTCAGAGAAGGAAGATATTGTGATTCTTTGTGTGTGTTTATAGGGTGCACTCGTGTTTTAGATGAGGAAGTGTAAAGCTGCGGGTCCCAGCAGAGGGAGGTTCCTTGTAGTCTGTCTCGTGCTGCTTTGAACAGTTTTAATACAGGCACCGCCTTCTGCAAAGCAGACAGTGAAACCTTCTGAATGCTGGTTTGGTTGTCTGGGAGGGAACTTGTGCTGCAAAACTTCATTTGCTATAAATACAGCGTATTATTGCAGGGTTGTATGCTGTTTGGAAGTGACCTCATCTAGCTGCTGTTAGTGGTTAGCAGCTTCATACCACAGGACCTGTGAATAACACAATAGTACATTGCTCTCAGGAAAACACCAGAGCTGTGAGGTTGATGCTTCGCACGCCCAGGGCATCATACTTCACTTCATTCTCGATTTGGATAGTAATATGACAGGACTCCATTTTGTGAAAGTAAACAGTGTGTCATTTTATTCAGAGGATCATTTCCAGAGGTGCTGTAGCTGTGTCACAAGCCCTGGGCAAACTCTTCTCCTGAGGTCCGGTTCCTGAGCTCTCCTCATCTCCCCAGGTTCAAGCAATGGATTCACTCTCATTTTCTTACCTGACATCCCTTTGGGTTGGGACCATTTGCTTACTTTTTGGAGACAGAAATTTTCAGAACCTTATTTTTTGGAGCTGATGGCTGTGGTCTTTCTTACCAACTTTCTGTAATATCTTACAAGCAACAGCTCTTAAAATGTGCTGGGAACTCAGGTGGTCGCTTTTGGCTATATGATAACACAATGAGGAATAACAACAATCTAAATAGATTTGAAAGAAACAGATGCCAAGGTGAGAGGGGGATGACTCAGAAGGGTAAGAAAATTGGGAAAAATGTAATTTGCATTTCTTGGCACGAAATCTATTTCACTGGGGTTAGCAGTGTCCAGTGGAAATAGTAAGTGGTGGAAGCACCATCTTTTGACACTCCTAAAACCAAAGGTAAGACACTTAAAATTACAAATATTTTTCAGCTTTATTCACCTCCTACTGTCTATTTGTAGTCTTACAATGAGGAAGGCCCTTCATTGGTACCTGTACAGAGATTTTTCTTGTCCCAGGAAAATGCTACATACGGCAATCAGCAAGAGTGATCTACATAATAGATGCTTTGGCCCTGCCTTCACCTGAGCCAGCTTTCCACCAAACAGCTGAAGAAGCAAGGAAATACTGTTGTGAGATCACATAAAATTAAATGCAGATTGCACTGATTTATCGTATTCCAAAAATTATAGTAAGTGACAAACATTCTCCCCATCAGTGAATGACTACCAAACTTGACTCCTCAGTTATCTTCATTTCCTTCGAGTGACCGTCCTCCTGCCTTCCCTGCTCTGCAACCAAAGCCAGCCTGTGGGTTTTGAAGGTCTGAGTAGGTATTCATGGGCCCTGCCATCTTCTAAGAGGGAACTGAGAAGTGTATCAGGTTGTTAGTGACTTGTGTTGGCAAGAGACATTCGACCAAAGCTGCAGTTATCAAGGGTGGTAGGCAAGAGCCAGGCAAGGCTACCTCCCTACCTATGGGCCTTCACACGATCACCTCTCACAAATCAGCCATTGCTGGGTGCCAGGCTGCTTTAATATCAATTATAGGTACTGTAGGAAGAATTCAGGGACCATATGGAAAATAATATTCACTGAGGCAGAATCTTTCACTGATCTGGTAGGGAGCTCTCCAGCTCAGGAATGTGTCTGTAGATGTGAGTGCTGCAGGAAACAGATGAAGCCGGGGTGGATTACTTCCGAGTTTTTGTAGTCAGATGATGTGCGTTCTGTCAGAGTCAGCATTTCTTTAATTAAAACCTGTGCTCTGTGAGCTCAGACTTCTGGATTCTGTTTTAACACTTGTTCATCTATGTCTTGGGGCCTCAGCCTTTTCTGAAATGTCAGCCAAAAAGCTTAGGTTGCTCTCGGTGGTGTAGCTGGCTTTGGTAAAGCACTTTGTCCACAGTCAATATACCCCTTTGCTGTTATTAACAATAGAAGTAATGCATTTATTGTAATAAAAGCCCATATGGGAGAAGGACATTTACTAGATTGCAATATGGGCATTCAGTTTGTTTTGAAGAGTGACATATTCAGTTTTTACACATCATAAAACATCTTGACTGCATCTCCTTGGCTCTCCACACAGTTTAGCACGGTAATGCTGTTGCCACGTCCAAAAATCAGCGAGTCCCAGTTTGCAGCATTAACCAAGACGCACAAGGGAACTGTGAACTGCTGGTGTCTCAGCAGAGCAAACCACCCCATCAGTTATGGGAGGTGGAAAATTCTTGCTGTCTGCTTATCACATCCAACTGAAGTCTCATGGGCAGCTGGAGGAACACTTCCTTGCTCTTCCCAACGCAGACTGCTCCATGCAGTTGCACGAGTGGTGCGGGAGTGAGCTGTGCTGCTCCTTACATGAAGACTCAAGGACTGGTTGCTGATACACCGTCTGCCTTCCAACACCTATTGTCATTCCTGTTGTTTGATGACCCTTTTAGCCTCTTCCATGCTGCAATAATGAGTTGAACGGCTTCCTTTGTTCAGAGGGGCACAGAGTTTAAACTGGATACTGAAATCCTCCCTTTTTATCAGCTAGCATGGCAGGTTAGGACATGGAGTGTTACAGAGACATCTTCCTGTGGTCGTAGTTAAGAAAAATCATAATCTAAGCGATTACACGCACTTTCTGCTGCGAGCACCACAAGAGACCCAATGCAGCAGCCTGCAGTACATACAGACACAAACTTGGAACTGGAATGTTCACATACAGATTTCATAATGTCTGGATCTGCTGAAAATCCCCAATTTTAGCTAGAGGCAGTGAGGCACTTACCCTCTCTGCTAACAAGGCTATTTATAGAAGTTTTTGCACAGAGGTCTTCAGTATTTTGACTGATGTAAGACCTATGGATGAGACTGAATTCACCAGAGTAATTCATTCCTGCTGCTGTCTTTAGACACACAGAAGAAGTGTTAGTGAGTCAGAAAAACTGTTCAGATCACCTTTCCCGAGGGGCTGTTAAACAATGTGCCAGCGATACATCCATCTCAACCAAAGGTGCCACTGTCCTGCCAGGGGTGGGACAGCAGGTAGGAGCTTGGGACTGAAGATTTCCTCATTATCCGCCCATATGACCAAACATGCATCTGCCAGGTGACAGAGAAGGAGCAGCAGGCCATAGCGTGGAGCACCTCATTACGAGACCGCAAGTCCCACAGCAGCCGAAACATCGGATACAGCTGAAATTAGGAATGGGACCCTCTAACTTAACACTTCTGCACCAGGTGCAAGTGCACTCGGTGGGCGTCGAGTAGCCTGGTCCTCTGTGTATCATTTTGATGAGTGAAAGTTTGAGATATTTTTAGATTTTTAAAGAGGGATTTAAACTGTTTACATGCTGCAAGGAAGCTCGTTCCTACAGACAGCTTTCTGCAGCACTGAACAAACTCCTGCGTGCCTTGGAGAGATGTGCAGATTTGGGGAGATTTATAAAGTCAAGGCATTTTCAGGTGTTCTTCCATCTTTTAAAAAGGAGCTTTATAGCAGTTACTCTGTTAGGTTTATAAAAGGAATCTATGGTTAGCAATATCTTACCTGTTATTAAAATTAGGCCCCACACTTGGATATGTAAAGATGGAGTCTCAAGGTGGGTTTTCTTATTTTAAAATTAAACAGAACAAACAGAATTTTGTTTTGCTTTCCACAAACGAGCTGATGTTATAGTTACTAGCAGCTGGAGAAGCTGCTTGGGTCATTTTCCAAGTGCATACCAGCCTGGATTAAGCACGTAGCATCAGTCTGGGTACCTGTACAGCCTCACCAGCCTTTTGCTGGTAAACTTTCAGTAAACCTTCTGGCTTTGTATGGGAGTTGGATAAGGATGACCTACAACCACCACTGCGCCAAGCTCCCCTAACACGCTCCACTTCCAACAAACAGCAGGGACAGATGCATCACTCGTGGTAGGTGCCAGCCAGGTTTGCTGAAGGGAAAGCCCCTGCAAGGGCATTCAGGAGAGTGAAGCACACGCCATCCTTTCTGCTGATGAACAATCGTTCCTGATACCACTGGGGTTTACCACCTGCCCTGTTTGCAGCTGCAGCGTCTGCTTCCATCTCCCACGCACCATCCTCTCTCTCGCACGCAAGCGGGGCTACCCCAACAGCTTATTCATTGTTTTCCTTGCTTTGCCATGGCATAATGGAGCTGGCTGCCAAGCCAGCCACAGTCCTCTATCTTTTTCATGAACTGCTGGATCTGATTTACAGAAGCCCTGGCTCTTCTCGGGAGAAATCTTGGAGGATGTGCACCACAGCTCCTTTCAGCTTGGGTACAATTCCCTTTTCTTGAACCATATCCCATGAATGTGCCTCTGTCTTGTGGGCCTCGCCAACAGCTTCTGCACAGCCTGAAGCTGGATGGCTTTAGTTGTTCAGTGCCTTATCACTGAGGCAATCTTTTCCTCCTATGGAAAGTGAGAATGAAATTGCCTAAATTAAGCAATTGTTGTAGCCTTGAAGGATAAAGCTTCTTTTCTACTTTGAGCTGTTTTTGGAGTAAGACTGCCATAACTGTGTTTTCCTCCTGTGTTTACTGTCATAGGAAAGAACGCGTGACTGGGATTTTATGGTACGTACAGCTTGGTGTTTTTCCCAAGATCTATTAAAATGAATCGCTCTTGGATTTTTAGCACCTTCTTCCCACTTCTCTGTGGGCTTGGGGACAGTTGGAACAGAGTAGAAATACTCCTTTGAGCAGGGAGTTTAAAAGTCCATGATCTTAGAGGGCAGCCTTTTGTCAGCGCTGGCGCATCATCATCTCAGCAGGTCCAAGATCCAGCCCTGTGGATGGTCTGTTGTCCTTTTGGGTTAGGAGGGAGCACAGCTGTGAGGAAGGAAAACATGTGAGTCATGATCTCAGGCCTGCAGGAGCTGCAGTTCTCCCTTCCTCCAGCCAAGCCGAGCCCTCTTCTCGTCCAAATATTCAGAGATTGATTTTGGGAGGACAAAAGCTTTCAGATGCAACATTTCACCAGTTTCTCAGGTGGAATATTCCATCCTTTCATTAATGCTGCTATCAGAGGATGTTCTTTTGGCAGTGAACAGCCTGACTTACTGATGTTTTAGCATCCTGGTTTGTGACTTGCTCTTAAAAATGCTATAAATCATGGAGATAGCAGTGAAAGTATGGCTGGGGTTTTACCTGATTGTTTTTCTCTTGTTTGATCATTTTGTGAGCTTGAAGAAATGGTGTGATCTCTCTCAACCTCCAAATACCTGCAAATCAGGGACAGTATCTATAGAGAGGCGCTCTGAGAGTGTTTATTGCACCTCAGTATGTATGACATACCTTCCTGAAGTAATTATTATGCGTAGGGGAAGCTCTGAAAGGGCAAATGCTGACATTTGGGCTCTTAGAGGATCTGAAACCTCATTGCCCAGCATGCAGATAAAATCTATCCAGGCTGTTTTCAAGCAGTAGCCAGGGTGAAGCAGTGATGAAATTAATTGTGGGCGTCTGTAGCTTTTGATTTTGTGTAAAGCGCGAGGAGGAGACATTTCAGGTGTTACTGTAGTGTTTCTCATGATTTGCATAATCCCTGTACTGCCCTCGGCATGTATGCAAGCCTCCCATAAAGCTTCTCTCTTTAGAAGTTTCATGAACAAGTCAAAAGAGGTGCCTTGCTTGACAGGCAAGTCTTGAGAACTTAGTCTCTGACTCTTCCCTTAACTACTGTTTATACATATCAGTCTCTTTTAAAGCAGCATTAAGAGAATTAACATCCTTCTTTTTCTCTCCTTTATTCCTAACGTGGGCACAACAGGGCTTCAGCTGATCAAGGCTGCCAACAGGTAACCTTGAAGAGGGGACGATAAACCATCGTGGCTTTGTTTTTCCCCTAAGCTAATAATCCTCAGAGTAATCCTGAAGCTCTGTTTCATTGCAGAGACACAGCATTTACATTCCTGAAGTATTTCAGTGGTGTTTTTTTGTACGCAGGTTTGTCAAGCAGCCTGATTGCTTCAGGGAGCTCTTCCATATTTTGAGGCAGCGGGACTGTCTCTCCCCAAGTCATGACAGACTCATTTTGCTGTCTAACTGCTGTTGCAGCCTCAATTAGCTTTGGTGCACTTTGAGTTTTGGTGCACTCTCATGTAAAGGAGAGTGTTGGCTTCAACTCTCCTGACCCCCTTTAGCAGCTTGGAAGGAACACATTGCATGAGAACTAATTTCTGTTGCACGACTGGTTATCCGGAGTTTGTAAAAGCAAACTAGCTCAGCCACTTCTTGTGTTTTCCCATGCTGTGGTCTCATTTGTACAACAGAGCGTCCCCATGTTACCACATTGTTTTGGAGAAGAGCTTCCACCTAGCCGCAGTAGCTGTGGACAATAACCAGATACTCCGGAGCTGTGGTTAAACATTCCTGAAATATTTATGGAAAGCAGCATGATTTTGTCAGAAGATTTTGTGCTTAATTGGTATGAGCAAGGTGCTTACTTTGCCCACGTCTGTTTTATCGTATGTCCTGAAGCATCATCTTGGTCATCAATTCCAAGGTCATCGGCTAGCGTTAACTCAGGGTTTAGCAATTTATCAAGGGCTACAACCCGCTGCAGTCAGCTGACTATCATTATCTCAAATTCCTTATTCTTATCTTAAATTAAAGAAACAGAAGCTCCGAACTCTTGGCCCTGGTACGTGCTGTCCAAGTCTTCCCAGGTACCACCTCACACCGCTCATGGGTATGAAGGCAAGGGGTGAGCTTTCCTATGTTAATGACTGCAATCATCTTTGAGGAGGCTTGCCGCTGTGAAACTCTGACCTTATTGTGTGCTCCACAGTAACATATGCTTGTTACCTTATCAACTGAGATGGGATGGCTTGTGAGGGTTCCTATGTGCCGTTCCATAGTTTAGCTTTACGCTTCTAAATCTTAATGAAAGCCCAAAGCCCTCAGGCGTTCAGGTGTCGTAAATGATTTCAACGTATTACAGCTAGATGCACATGGAACAGGAAAATGGATCAAAAAAGGATGGTTATTTTTTAAAAGTTATTTATGGGTAAATCCTTTTTTGCCACTTTTCGTTTTCCTTAGATTTTCTGAAGCAGACCACGTATGAAGTTGAGGCGTTCTTAGAAGCCATTCAGTTCTTCCGGCAGGAGAAAGGCCACTATGGGACATGGGAAATGATAACTGGCAATGAAAAAGAGGTAAATTATATATCTCCCTGGCTTTTTTTGGCTTTGGATATGGCGACTCTGAGGATAGTGAAGGATGTAAAGTCTCTTGGGAAAAAAATGGCATTTTTGAAAAGACAATCTAGGAGGTAGAAATAGCCAAGATTTCAAGATACTTGTTACTGATATGCAAGTGATAATTCTGTTTTAATAAGCTGCATTTTGAGTTTTTTGCTAGAAAGTGACAGAAAGTGTGCTGGGAACTAAAGGTGTTGAGTTGTGCTGGGATGGCCAGTTTCCACAAAAAGCTCATACATGTACTTGAATTTTATACCATGGGGTCAGTTGGTGAATAAATGCTGTGTCTAAAACAAGGCACTCGCTAACATCTCACTACCACATTTGCCACTGTTTATAGTTTTGGTAAATCGGTGAGACCAAAAGCAACACACACCAACCTCAGAACCCACCATTTGTGTGCAGCCCATACTCGCTTTCGGCTGCTTTTTTCTATCTTTCATGACTATTTTTCAGGTAAGAGATTTCTTTTTTCTTCTGTTGCTATTACTTTTGTTACTAACCACCACAGCCCTCCAGCGCCTCCAGATGCCATTGCAGGAGATCAGGCTTTATGAAGAACAGAAGAGCAGCTAAACATAAATTTTGAAGAATCTCTTCATTTTGCTTTTCCCCGTTCTTTGGGAATTCAGATTTTAGTCCCAAGCGGATAAACTAGTAGAACTACTTACTGTGCCAGACTTCTGAAACAAGAGTCTTGCATAGTAACAGTCACACTTAAACACCAGAAATTTGTGTACCTCAGTTCTTCAGAAATGAGATGCTAAACTCAGGGTGTGGGTCCTTATTTGGGCACCTGAGCAAGCAGCTTTGGAGCACTGATGGTGGCTGAAGTAGCTCCACTGATCCCTCTGGCATCACTCCAGCTGTCTTTTAGTGCAATTGAGACATTATTTGGACCCTGATTTATAAATTTTTTCCAAAGCACTGAGCACTCAGAAGCAAATATTTACTTTTGTACCAGCTGCTGGGTGTTTTCCATGATGAAATCTGGCTTCCCTTTGGGAAAATGGAAAAAAGCCTGGTTCACGATCCAGGAGTTCGTTTTAAGAAACTGGATTATTCTTTTAGGAGAAGTCTGCCCCTGCAATGCTGAAAAATGGGGAAACTGGAGAAGAATCTATTAAAGTGCCTTTCCCAGTGCCATCATGTCAGGGATTAAGTTTCCTGCTATCATACAATAAGAAATTCCTTAGTATAAGGAGTTCCGCCCTTCTGGTGGAGGGAGTGGGGGTTTTTCTCTTCTCCTGTCCTCCCTCAAGTTATGGAGCTATTATACTGCTAGTTTCATTTTATGTTTCATTTTTCCTATTGCTTGCCAACGACTTACTCATAACCCATATTCCTCCAGAGAACTGTAATCAGAAGACATCCAGACCAGTCACACTATTATCTTCTTAGTAATAATTCACGCTGTAATTATAGTGTGTTCTCATGCCTGCTTTGACCAAATATAATAATTATTTTAGGCAAATATCCAAGCTAAGTGAATGGTTTGGAACAAGCAAGCTATAATTTGTTGCTGTAAAAATCTCTGCAGAATGCCAATAAATATGTTCCCCAACATTCATTTCTAATAGACAGAGTCTCCACAGCATTAGCTCACGCTGTTCTGCCCAGGTACTGAACAATGGTTTTAATATCAGCAAGTACCCAGTCACTTGGCTGAAGTCCTACTAAATTATATTTTGTGTCGTAAAAGTTCCTTTTCCTGGTTTTGTTTTTGTTCTTTTTCATTTTTAAGGTTTCATTACTAACGAAGGATAAATTCAGTTGTAGATGATATTTCTGTAGGTTAAGTGCTGAGATACAGGGTTAAACCCAGGAAATTTCTGACAATGCTTGTTAGAAGCAACACTAGAGCCACACAGTGAGAGTACTACAACACACCAGTGTTATTCTGGCATAACTCCACTGATTAGCACTCCGTGAACGTAGAAATAACTTATTGGTAGATCAAGGAGAGCTGAATAAGGGATTAAAACCCCCCAACCTCTACAGTGCACCTGTCAGTACAGAAATACAAAGCCAATCCAGCATTCCTAAAAATGTTTCCAGGGAGCTCGGATTCTTCAGAACATGTTTGATCCGTTGTCACATTTATTATTTGGTCTATGGCAGGTTATTCTTGAGATGTTTTTAAAGTGACCCGTTAGTTTAGGACCTGAATTGGTCTACTGGTTTTGACAGGTGTTTCAGTCAGCAGAGCTGAAGCCAGTGTGGTGCTGTGGCATAATCTATAAGTACTTAAGTTACACGAAACAGCAATAATAGGGTATCGCATATTAGAGTTATATTAGAGGTCCATTAATAGGTGGGGGTATTGCATGTGGTAATTCTCTAGGGGCTGTCTTGTCCCCAGGAGGTACACTCTGTGTGACACTGCCTGACATGCACTCAGAGCCCTTTCTTAGTTACTTCTGCTGCCTAAATTCCTGCCATTTCCCTATCGTGGTGTTGGTGCATGCCTAAAACCCTCTTGGGCAGCCACCATACGTGAGGCTGAACATCGGGAATCAGAATCGTAGAACCATCTGGTTGGAAGAGACCTTTGAGATCATCCTGGCACTGGCACAAATGAAATGGCACAAATGAAAAAGCACTGGCATGATGAAGAGGTAAAGTTGAGTAGTGTTTTTGCTCTCTGTGATGTTTTGATCTCTGTGAGCCAATGCAAACATGTCTGGGCAAGATCTACGGACAGAAAATGAACATATTCAGAAACAAAAGATGTTCCTCCCTCCTCTGAATCATGAGGATGGGTAATGACTGAATCAAATATGAAGTCTTCAGTTCAAAAGCAAGGTGCTTTAAGTAGAGAAATTCAAGAATCCAGCACATATGCCCAGCACTGATAGATGCCTCCATAGGAAACATGTTCAGAGACCCGAGATCACAAAGAACTAGAAATAGGGCAGGTCCCATGATGCACTGCCCCCCTCTGCTTGCATAGTTTGCCTTGTTGGCCAACAGCAAGAGGAAAGTGCAGGAGAAAGAGAGGTCTTGCAGCTTTCTCAGGCCAGAGGTACAGTGTCCATAAATGAAAAAGTGGAGAAAAAAGCCTGAACTCTCAAAACTAGATGTGTGCCTGTAACTCTGTGCGTTTATTGCATCCGAGTGGGACGAGCAAGGAAGAAGTCGCAGTTCAAACTTAGGCAGAGCATGTGCTAAGCCTGACAGAGTGTGTGATTCTGAACAAAGCTTCTGAAATGGGTGCCAGTGGATGGAACCAGGAATCCATCTCATGCCATTTCATTCTTTCAGTATCGAAGAAGCCAGTCTTTGATGCTCCTTCTGTACAAAGCTGGGTAACGCTGTCAAGAGAACCATGGCACTGGAAAATGATGTAGTTAAAGGGGATCTCTGAAGGTTGTCTGGCCTACTCAGAGCAGAGCTAGCTTTAGGGTCTTTGTGCAGTTGAGTTCTGAAGATGTGCAAGGCTGGAGATTGCATGACTTGTTCCCATGACTGCCCTCATGGTGAAAAATATTTCTTAATACGTGATTTTTTAACTTCCCTTGCTGCTACTTGTAGCTGTAGCTACCTTCCTTTCCCTATGCATTTCCAAGTTGGGCTCTGTCTACCCAACATCCTCCACTAGGTAGTTGTAGACAGCAATAAGGTCTCCCCTGAGCCTTATCATCTTAAGCCTGAGCAAACCCAGTTCCCTCTACCTCTCCTCACGTGTCATGTGCTCTGTCCTCGAACCATCATGGTGGCCTCTGCTGGACTCACTCCAGTGTGTTAAGATCTGTCTTGTACTGGGTAGCCCCTAACTGGATACCGCTCCAGTTGCAGTCTGATAAGTGCTCAGTCGCGGGGAATGTTCTCCTGCCTTGAACCACTGTTGCCCTTTGCTGCAAGGGCACTCTGCAGACCGATATTGAATTTCTTGTCCATCAGGATGCCCATGCCCTGTTCTGCAAAACTGCTTTCTAGCCAGTTGTTTCCAGCCCATACTGGTGCACAGGATTGTTCCAACCCAGATGTTGGACTATGCATTTGCTTTTGCTGCACTTCATGAGGTTTATGTCCACCCATTTCTTCAGTCCATCTAGGACCATCTGAATAGCAGCCTTGCTTGCCAACGTACTGACCACTCCCCCAAAGTGGTATCATGTATACTCCCAGTCTTTTCTTGCTAATAGGAACCATCTGCAAGACCCAATTGCCAGTTAGATGCTGGGATCAGAGTAGGTGATGCATCTCTTCTCCACTGTTTCAAAGTGAAAACATTCTTGAGGAAGAAAAGTGCTCAGTGTCAATTTAGAAAGATACAGCAATGATAGACCAACAATATAGTTACAGAAATTATCAAAAAGTGGGCCAATGGTACCTTCTCCTTAGATTTCCTACATTCCATCACGAACACTTGATGTGTCAAGTCCCTTTGAGACTTTTCTCCCCCCCACCTCTCTGCCATGGTGCACCTTTGTCATAGAATACCTTCTTAGGTCAGGAATCCAGAGGTGTTGGGAGGAGACTTTAACGTACAGGAATGCTATGATGTGAAAGTTTTACCCATTTTAAACCAGTATAGTTGTCTGTTACTGACAAAAGTAATGGCTTGAAAAGTTTTTCACAAACTCCAACAGCTATTTATTTTATCCCTTTTGCCTCAGGATTAAACTGGAGTTGATTAATTGTTTGGATCATGTTGCACATTTTTTTAAAAAAATCTGATAGAGCAGAATTATTCGATTCACAGATTACCCACATTTCAGGATTCCATTTCCTGTTTTTCCTGGGATCTACTTCTTTTCTTCTTTGAATTGTGAAGTTGGTGCTCACCCAAAAAGGTGCTCTAGATGCACACTGGTACAGTTATATATCTTTCTTTGGCCAATTATCTTCCTATTAGAAGCATCCTTTGTCTGATAACTCTCTAGAACAGTTTATTCTCTAACAGTTTATTACCTCCTCTGGGACAATGTGAGTGTCCCAGAACAAGGTCAGTTTGGGGAAGCAGCAGGCAGCAAACCATCTTTTCAAACATTTTTGATCTGATTGTTCAGCTGATATCAATCATTTTAGCTCCATTGATTTGCACATGGCAATTTCCTAACAGCATGCAGTAAATTTTAACGGGCATCTTAGTTCAGTATCTTGGCTCTTCTGTTGTCGGTTCTTCTGTGGTCTATCAGTGAAAAATGCTTCTGATTAAATGCATGGAGCTTCCCTCAGCCATCCCTGATATTTTAAACCCAGTCCTGGCACCCTGGGATAGCTCAGCCATTGTGTATTTGAGGTGGCCTGCGTTTGCACATCACTCTGTGATGTGAGTGCCCAGTTTTCGGATGAAGAACGCTGTGAGAACATGTCATTTTAATCTTCTGACCATCTAGATCCTGAGCAACCTTGTGATGGAGGAACTCCTGCCTAACCTTCAGACGATGATCCTGCCTAAAATGAAAGGGAAGAGGAATGATCGGAAGCGGGCCTGGTTTGGTGTAAGTACTGGTATTTGTGGAGTAGTTGTTTCTCACAGCAGTTTTCTGTGGGTGCTGTTTCTGATCTATGCTGCTTAAATTAATTCGGGTTTAGATTGTGGAAGAAACTTACGGCTTAGTCCAGCAGCAGGTGTCAGAAGGATTAAGTACCTTGAAAGAAGAATGCAGAGATTTTGCAAAAACTCTTGAAGGAACCATTCGTTCAGACATGGATCAGATTCTGAACTCCAAGAACTTCTTAGCCGGAAAAATCAAAGGTTAGTGGAGGAGCAGCTGTGTTTTGGAGCAATTTTTGAACGTTTCCCATTGTGTTGCTCAAATTACCAGATGTCATTGTTTTGAAATCCGTGTGTGCTTTGAAAGATCCAACTGGAGACCCTAATTTTCAGAAAACAAATGCTTTGATCTTCTACCACCTTTGATGGGAACTGATACCTGTGGCTGCTGTGTCTGTGAAATTTCCAGGTCTTCTCAAGTTGGAGCTAGAGCTGAAAGGTTTTGGGCATCCGATTTGAGTTGCTCATTCTGCTTTCATTTTCACTTGGACACAAGATACAGGTCACATGAGTGTAATTAGAAGTGTAGTGGCTTTGACCTGATGTCTAGGAATGTGCCACAGTAACAGGATCTGGCTGTGTGACAAGTCCGTAGGCTACCAAAGAATACTTAAACTAAAGGTGGTTTAAAACCAAAGGTGGTTTTAAACCAATGTGAAGTAATTCTGATTGTTTGTGAGTATAAAAATGAGTGTATAAATCAGGCAAAACAGTAGTTGATGTTGCTTAAGCTAGCAAGTAAATAAATAGGTAATAATTTAGGAGCTGTTTTGATAAAACTCAGGATGTTCTGTTGATGCTTTTATGGACTAGGATGCTGTCAGTGAACTGTGGAGTACCAAGTTCGGATGCCTCCTTATGGAGTCACCATGGGCACGGTCTGTGCAAACCTCCCAGTGTGTGTCAGTACTCAGAGCTGCCCTTTCCACTGCTCTTGCAGTACCCCCAAGCCACTAGAGTTTGGTTAGGTGGGGCGTGCGAAAAGATGTTTCATTGTCACTCATAAAACTATAAACTCTTCTTTCATCACCCTCATCATCTTTGCAGAGATAAAATATGGAGTCATTTAATTCATTGTGAAGTAAATCAGTTCAGATTACTTTTTTCACTCTCTTAGTAGCCTAAATGCAACTGTTGTATCATTTGACACTCCAGCCACCGTTTCTGAGCCTGCCCAGAAGTGCTGCGCAGAAAATATCCAGCCATTTCTCACGTCCATATTAGAGGAGCTCATGGGGCCGGTGAGTTCCGGATTCACTGAAGTCCGCTCGCTTTTTGATAAAGAAGTTAATGAAATCATCCAGGACTTCCAGAAGACAAATGATATCACAAAGCTAAAGGAGGTAAGACAAAAGTATATTTGGAGCCTTTTATATTAGCACAAGGACCTTCTAGGTAGAACTTGACCAACAGCAGTGTTTGCTTTCCCAGGTGGTAGTGTGTTAGCGCTTGGTTTTGTTATTTAGGAAGTCTTGTGGTATTTGTGTAACTAGACTGTAGATATAAGAATTTGGTTTCAGGCCATGGTTACATTGTCTATTAAAAAGTCGCCTCTGGTTGCTTTCTCTCGAAACCTGTTCTTCCTCCACTGGAATGCAGAACGTGGATCAGCTTATGAACCTGCCATTCAACTCTGTGAAAATGGAGCCCTGCTACCTGAAAGTGAACCTCCTCCAGGAGCTCCTTCAAGACCTCAAGAGTCGCTTCAAGGTCTATCACATTGATTTTGTGATTCAGAGGACACAGAACTTCATGCAAGAGGTACTGTAAGATCCAGTTTTTCCTCCTGGGAGAACAGGTTAGGTTTGTCCTTCTAATCTGCTTCAAAGTAATCTTGATAAAAAGCTGCATGAGAGTCCCAGAACATTTCTCAGCCAAAGTACAGATAACTAGACCTAAAGAAGACACAGCTAGAAGCTGTTTGACATTTATTTTTGTGAGGTTGCATGTCTGTGTGAGTCTTCCAGCAAGACATAAAAATTCTGGATTGATCATCTGTTCCCATGAACTTTCATGTTCTTGAATTCTGAGTGTCTCAGCACCTGAGAAAGTTCTGATTGTAACCTATGGGGTGGATAAAATCTACCTGATTTCCATTCTCAAGGGTTGACTTTTCAGTAACAGTCTTAAATGTATTTTACCAAAATGGAATGACTCCTCTTTGGTAATTTATTTTCTCATTAATATAGAGTAAGGCAATTAATGTTAGAAACTGGCAATTACCGGGGCACAGATGACATCTCAGGATGTAGCTGCGTGTGGGTGCTTTAACCAACTTAACTCCTCATGGGAATGGTTGCAGTGACTATATCACTTCAGATGAACAATGAACTCCACCTCTTTTTCCAATCTATTGGTATAGGCTAGAATTTTGCTTTGCTTTTATTTCTTCTGGATGCTTGGCCAGAAATCCATTAGGAGCTGGCCAGTAAACAGCTTCTGACTGCCAGATCACAAGGCACTTTGGCCTCGTAGCAATATGTTGAATCCTGTGATTTATTATTAATCCGTGGTCGAGAAACTAAATAATGCAGTCAGTAATCTTGTGAAATGGAGCTGGCCCAGTTCTGTGGAGCGAGAGTTAGGAGTATGGAAGGCGAGGCTCCAGCACAGTGCTGGGATAGGGTTTTCCTAAAAGCAGCTCTTCTAAGTACAGCCACAATCAGCAGCCAAAGAATTATTCAGAAAGAAAATTCTGATTTCATGTCTGGGTCTTTCAGGGGGGACCATTCCAAAATGTTGCCAAATAAAATGTCTTTCAGTAAGTGAAGACCATGAGTCAAGACAAAGAAGCAGACAGAAGATAGATCCTGTACAGACCCAGTGGTGGTTTTTCCTGAACAGAACATGAGTCACAATTCACAATAAATAAGTTAAATTAAAGCAGGAGTTGTTCTAAAAATGCTGTTATTGCTTCTCTCTCTTTAAAAGGCTGGTGTTTTTCTCATAAAAGTAGTAAGTAGTTTCACACTGTGTCCATGGGCATTAATTTTATTAACGAGTAAGGTCAGACATGCCTTTGCTCGCATAATCTTAACGTAAAAGAATCGTTTGGCTTAATTCTCCCTCGGGAGCAGGATTCCTTGGCTTGGGAGCGTGGCATCCTCTAGCGGCCAGTTTGGGGAAATTTGGGAGCACAGTGCTCAACTGGCAGAAAGAAAGCGGCTTTAGTGACTTTGCCAGAACTACACCAATTTATGATTTGCTTCAAATAAAAATGGTAATAAAGAGCGAGAAGCTCATCTTTTAAGTAGGCTCAGATTGGTTTTGCTGGTCCTGTCTTCTTCTTGTATCCAGGGTCTTGCAGTGCATGAGCAGTTCCCGCATGAATGGAGTAAACCCCCATCTTCTCCCTTGCTGTTTATAAATACAATATCAAATAAATACAGTAAATAAATACAATATCCAATCCACCGTTATCTGCAGTCCGTTAGAAAAAGAGGCCTTCAGCATTTGTCACTGCCTCTTTTCATTCACAAAAATATGACTAGCCTTATCCATAAGTGTGTGTAGATTCATTTACGAACTACAAGAAGTCCTCTGCAGCGTGTGGCTGACTGTGTAGATTGACTGGGGAGGTCCCAGGGGATGCCTAGGGACGGCCTCCCTGCGGGGGTCCCCGGGCTTCTGCAATACGAATATGGTAACATTTCAGTGGAAACACTTAGCTAAAAAAAGGCGAGCCTCATTCAGGAGACATAACTGCCCCTTGCAGAACTGTTTTTCTGAATTATCTTTTGGGGGTGGAGGGTTTCATATTTGTAATGAATCTCTGGATAACCTGAAAATAAGACAAATGCCAGCCTACCATAAATCTGTGGGAAATTATTGCACTCTGGGCAATTTTTGCTGATAATTCTTTGTATTATACTGATTAACTACTTTTTAAAATAATTATCTGCTGTATTAATGATTAAGACTGTTAGAATTTGGTAGGAGTTAATAGGAGTCTTCTTACTAGGGGTAATGAGTTTTGTCTATGGCCTTTACATAGAGATTATTGATTCTACATCAGTTTGGATGGTGACATGACATTAAATCTATACAAGAAAGCTATGATGGCCTAATGATGATACCAAGGCTTAATTTTCTTTACTTATTGCCACCTTTCTGTGCACCTTAGCCTTCAGAGAACTGACACACAGCAGAAAGTTTTGGACAATATAAATGAAACTACTCAGAGTAAGTTTGCTGATAGATCTGTTTAGGTACATCAGCAGACTTCCAGCTACGGACCTGCCTGTAAACTCTAGATCAGCATCGAGGTGGTTTAATTTTCTTCTTCTCTTGCATTACGTAGTATTTTGGGTTTCCCATTCCAAAGCTGAGTGTTGCAATCTAAACTAAAGGCTTTTCTTCCCCTTTCACAATCATTTAAAGTACTTGAAGTATTTCTGCATTTTAGGCCCATTGTTCTTTCTCCATTTCACCTTCTCAAAAATACAATTTAATGGTTAATTTATCGTGCTTCTTTACGCATGTAGGAATTTTATGTTACTGGTCTTTAATGGATTTTTTAATTATTGTTTTTAGCTGATGGGAAATGCAGTTTATACTTTTGAGCAGTTGTTCTCTCCGAGTCACCAGGCAGACTCAGCAAAAGTTGCATCAACCATTGAAAAAGTCAAGCTGAGAGTATTGAAGGTAAAAGTACTGTAGCAGCATTTGCACCGGAAGACCTTGGGGTTTGCTTTTTCAGAAGCAGAGAGTATATTTTCTGTGAATTTATCTCAGTATTTGAAAGAAGGTATCTCCTACCATTCCAGCTGGAAATACTGGTTTGGTGGCACTTAGCAAAGCTGCTCATTTGGGGGATAAAACCTAGTTCTGGGCAGACACTTGCAGAAGTATTTACATGTGAGTCCCTTTAACTGCGATTAAATCAGCTCGATGTGATGCTGTGGATCTGGGTCAGTAACTGTTTATCATTACCCTGCCACCACCATTCGTTTCTCTCAGACAGGTGGTGTGGAAATACCCAGAGGGAACAATCGGGGAACTGTTTCTAGCCTAGGTAGAAAAAATGAAGGGAAAGGGATCCCAGAAAACTGCATTTTAGAGTATTTTTGTAAATGCTGGAATAACCTGCATGGGAATTCAAACCTCTGAGTGCACCTGTGATGCGCCATCCTTTGGGATTCACCCGCCACCAGTTACAGGATAACGAGAACCAGTTCCTCCTATGAGTGATGAATAACCCCAGCCATGTTTGGGCTTGTTTCACCTTTTGTCTGTTTTGACAGCAATATGATTATGACAGCAGCACTATACGGAAGAAGATATTTCAAGAAGCTCTGGTACAGATAACTTTGCCCATGATGCAAAAGACACTGGCTTCGACGTGCAAACCAGTAAGTTCCTGTGATTCAACACCCCCAGTAATAAAAGGCGGGGAAGGATTAACACCTTGGCAGTAAACCCTCAGCTCTGGAAAGCTGTTTTCTCTTAGAGAGTCGTGTGGATTGGCTGCCTGCTCAGCCAAATGATGCTGAGATTTGCCAGCGAGGGAATTGGGTAGATGTGGAGCATAAGGAAGATTTCAGGAAACAAGGGAACTGCAGATACAGCTTTCTTTCTCAGAGATAGTTGCAGACCTTTGCCCATCCCCATTTCATTTCTTCCCTGGAGATCTGAAATCCCCTCAAACTGGACTCCTCGACAGCTACGATTGTAGGTTATGAGCGTTCCCTTGTGTTCAGCAGCCCTTCTGCAGGCTGATGTTCAGTCCGTGGGAGAAGGCAGTGTTCTCTTCAGCAGCCAAATGCCTGCTTGGCCAGCAGGAGCAGCAAGCAGACAGGCCATGCCCTTGCTTTCAGCAATTTTAAATGGAAGTAATTGCATCAACAATAAGGAAACAAACAAACAGAGATGATCTCTGCTGCCCGTAATCATACGGGTAGGTCAGTACTCAGCAAGTGCTGCTACCAGAGTTTCGTGGAGATGTTATCAGTGTGGCTACATCAGGGGCCAACTGGAATGCTGTTTGCTTTGGCTCAAAATAGGCTGAACCCTTCTTGAAGCCCATGCTTATCCTCTTGCATTTTCCCTCTACCTGCTGAAAGGTGACTGCCCAAAGCCATCCCAGCCTCTCTGCCCTTTTGTTTCCCGTGATGTTCACCACTGCCCGCAGGCTGTAAGCTTTCACCCGAGGTGTGCTGCTCTTGCTGATGCTCTCCAGCTTGTTTCAGGTTCAAAAACAAGTTTAAACCCCAGTGTTTTGCCAAGTTATTCTTGTAAGTCTTTGAGTGTGGATTATGAAAACTTACAAGTTCAAAAAACATATTTAAAATCAGTCTGATCTGTTGTCACTCTGCTTTCTTTACTATCCCCAAAATAATAGTCTCTTGTAGAGTGTCAGCAGTGCCTTCATGACACACTGCCTATACACAGGGGCAAGAATTTAATCACCTCAAATATACGCAGAGAGGGTGGAGTCCCACGTCGTGACTCTGTCACACAGGATGGAGGAAGGAGTGGTGGTGCAAGCTTCCCACAAGCCCTTTCTGTTTAATTTCCCACAAGCCTTTTGTGTTTGTGCCTCTGCAAAGCTGAGCAGCCAGGTTGTGCCTGGGCACTGACACGCTCTGTCAGGTGTTTACTTGAAAACCACCAGATGTTTGTCTGTAGGCACCTCTTCTAGAAGTGGGCAGGGGTCACTTAATTAACTTTATATAGACCACCAAGCAGCTGCTTAGTGATAATGACTCAATTATTGTCTAGACAGGCTATTGCATATAAATCAGGAAGCTAAAAACATTACACACCTCTTAGGAAAACAAAACCGAACCCTGTATCTCCTGCCATGCTCACCATGGATTTGCCTCCTTGGACAAACAGCGAGTGAGGCATTTCCTCACCAGCTATTTATTTCAGAATTGTTTGTTCTAGTGCAGATGGCAATGATCTGTAATGCTTTTAAATGTAATTGTAGTACAAGAACGCTGCTTGGTAAGCGCAGGATAAATTGTGAACGTGCATAGTTCCTTTTGTCAGAGTTCAAATAGTTCACCTCAGGAGCCAGCAAGGAGCTTTGCCAGGCCTGCCAGATCGCATCTCCAAGGTGCTCTGTTGAAGTAGGACTCTCAGAATCTCTCGGCTTTATGTCTCTGTTCCCTTCTTCCATGTCTGCGCAGGAGCTGCAGAAGTACGAGCAGTTCATCTTTGCTGATTACACTAGTGTGATCCAGGTAGAGAATGTGTATGAAGAGATTCTGTATCAGACACTGCTTGAAGAAGCCCTGAAAGGTGAGGACATCCTTGAGGTGACAGTAATAACATTTAGGTTGCTGGCCTGTGAGCTCTTGCTGACTGTTTCAGACCCAGGTCCCACTTCCCTGAAGGCTGGTGGTTACGATGCTTCAGTGTTTGGATTTGGCTTGCTAAAGATTTGTGGCAAGCCTTAAAATCTGAATTATGCGGCAGCTTTAGTAAGCTCTAAGCTGTATCTTGGCAGAAGCCTGTTTTAACTAAATGCAGTTATGCCAACTCCATTTCATCTTGATTCCCCAGGCCAAGGAGTGGAACTGAATTTCCCCAAATGAAATGTACTGCTGGATGCAGTTTCAGTACATCACTGGTGCCAGTGCAGTACTCCCTGCAGATCTCTGCTTTTGTGTCAGGACACGAAACTATTTTTGATAGCGTATATAGATATATAGAACACTTGTATCTCTCTGGATGTGTCCATCTGTCTATACCCTAGATAAAAGATGAGCATCCGTATTGCATGGCAAGTTTTAACAGCTCCTCTTTGGCACTCGTGTTCAAAAATATCCGCATAGTAATTAACAGAACGAGCACACTTTTATTTGTCTATTCAGTGACATATTACCCGTGTGCACTGCAGGTCCTCTGGTAATCTTTTACTACAGCAATGCTTAGGTCAGTATTGAAGTTCCAGTATTTAGAACAGAAAACACACCCCACCCCCAAGAAATGTAAACTAAAAAAAGCGAGTTGAAAATGAAAGATACTGTTGTCTGTAATATCAAAATGTACAACTTTGGAAACTTGGGAAAATTCTGCACCTTCTTCAAGGTACCTCTGTCAGTCTTTCCAAATCAGTTTGATCTTTGTGTTTTATACAGTGATAAAAGAAGCTGCCATTATGAAGAAGCACAACCTCTTTGAAGATAATTTCAATTTGCCCTCTGAAAGTGTGTCCAGCCTGTCGGACCTGAAGACGCCTTCAGGATCAGCACAAACCACTCCTGCGAAGAAGCCTTCCACCGCCCGAGCCGAGGCATCCGACACTGAAACCCAAAGCGACGAAATGCTCATTGTGACAGAAAAAATTTCTTGGGAGAAGGCTGCTGATGATAGAAAGTCATCAGACAAAGAGGTGGTTACTTCTCTTAATATGGCAGGTGATGAGGCGAGCAAAGTGGCCATTACAGACACTGCTGTCAAACAGGAGTCCCTTTCAGCTGCCCTTACGAAACAAGAGGCTGCAGAGGAAGAAAGCACTTTGGAGAATGAAGAGGCAGTGAAAGCAGAGTGTGTAGCAAACACTGAAAAAGAGCTTCACACACAACAAGAAGCTGGGGAGGAAAAAGTAGCTCCTGGGACTGAAACCGCAGTGAAAGATTTTGGAGCCAGCCCTGAAAAAGAACTTAAGGTACTTGAAGGAGCATCAGAGGAAAAGGTAACTTCTGAGAGTCAAACAGCAATGGATGCTGCGTTTGTCAGTGGCACTGAAACAGAAATCAAAGCACAGGAAGGAGGTGCTGAGCTAAAGCTGACATGTCCACATGATAATGTAGCAGAAGCAGAGATTTTAGAGAAAACTGAAAAGAAAATCAGGATAGAAAAAGAAATTATGGAAGAATTGTCTCAGAGTGAAAATATGACAGGAGCAGGGTTTGAAGAGGATAGTAAAAGAGAAAACAATGACCAAGGAGTGAGTATTGAGACAAGGGTTATTTCCCAGGATGAAAACACTGGGAAAGGAGGGTTTGGGGATAATGCTGAGAAAGAAAGCAAGTCAGAAGAGAAGAGTTGTAAATCCCCTGATGATGTGAATGAGATAAGGAGTTTGCTGATGGTAACAGCTGAGCTACCAGCAGATACTCCAGGGGAGAACATAAAGGAGATTGGTGAAGGTGAGATATTAAAGTTGCAGGAGCGCAATGAAGGGAACAACGAGTCGAGCAAAATGACTGTGGCAGAAATTCAGGTGAGCCAGACAATGATGACTAAAGATGCAGCAGAATGTGTGGAGCTCAAGGAGGACCAACCATCTTCATCTCGTTTGGGGACAGAGGGTACAAATTCAGAGCATGTATCCAAGGTGGCCTGCAGTGTGGCACAAGCAGCATGGCTGGTGGAAAGCTCAGATACAGCTCAGGAGGTAAAGGCAGAGGTGGAGATCAAGAAAAGCGTGTGGTACACAGCTGTGGGAAGCTGCGAAAGTGCTAAAGTGCAGCCAGAGGAACACACTACAAATGTGTCTGACGGCAAAAGATCGGATGAGGAGGAAGGAGGCACAGGGAATAGTCAGGTTGTCCCAGTGGAGGTAGGGACTGAGAGCTTGTTTCATAACCCTGCTGAAAATGCAGACACAACGCAGGTGCCCATTCTGGGTACAGAAAACCCTGGTGCAGGACTGCTAGACCCTTCTTTGGTGCTGGAGCAGGGTGAGGTTAGCGCTGTGGACGTCCCAGGAGATAGAGAGGCTGGTGAGGGTGAAGGGGAGCCAGACAATCATCCTCACACATGGAAATAAAAAGCACAGAAGTAAAAGATATTGTCACAGAAGAAAACAGCGAAGATAGTTATGCACAGCAAAACTCTGAAGAGTAAGAAGTGCTCTTCAGCCCAGCCCTGCAGGATTTATTGACCCCAGTAACCCCTGTTTAATTGTGAATGCTTACTTGGGTAGTGGGCTTTGGTGTGGCGTTACCAGCTCCTGAAGTTTCAGCATGGATCTCTTCTGGAGTGACAGGTGATAGGTTTCTTTTCGGTTAAAGCCCTTGCTGCTGAAAACCAGGTTACTGTTAGAGAACCTCTTCTTTCACTGAAAATTTGCTACCTTTTCTGGTTATAGAAAAAGTCTGACAATGTGACCACTGAACGCTTCAAAAGCAACTCAGCCCAGCTAGAAAGTTATTTTAACAACTTCATTGTCTTGGGTGTTGTAGCAGGGGAGTAGCTCACGAGTTTTAAATGCATGGATTTGACAAGTACTGCTGTTGTTTTCAGGTGGTTGATACATACATGGCTATTGGAGGATGCTTTTAGTATTTGCATGCGGTATAATGGAAATAAATACAACTTTAGTAGCTAAACAGAAACAAATAGTTAATTCTGTAGATTGCTCAAAAGCCACACTCTATGCAAACCCTGCAAATGGATTACTTAATTATTTTAGTTTTGATGGATATTAAAGACAAGCAAGTGTTCTGATTTTTTTTTTTTTCTCTTATTGCTATATTTAAAATGGGGAAAATATGGGACCAGGTTTCTCAGTCCCACTCTGCACTTCTGGGTTATTTCACCTTCCAGAGCACTTTACGGCTATTTTATTTTGCTTTATTTTAGGGAAGGGAAAGATAAGAATGTTTACAATAACTGTAACCATTAGGCAGCATCCTTCTGTTTTACTTTCCACCATAAAATATATTCACTTACAGCTATTAATACAAAATATTAAGAGTCCTGCCAGTCCCATTCTTGCCTTATTCTGAGTTAACCAGTTCTGCAGGCCTTTTTAGGTGTGGAAATTGTGTAATAAATTGCAATAATTGCTAAGTACCGTAATCTTTGCATAGAATTTCTAATACAGATGTTAAGCAAAAAGCAGGCAAAGGTTATTCACATGTGCTTAGATTTTGGAGGGCAGGATCACATTTCGAAAGCAGTTATTAAGACAAGACCTATTGCTTTCAGAGCTGGTGTATTACCATCTGTGGCAAACCATGATCTGTGCACAAAGTTGCTCCTATGCAGTATTTGCATGATCAATTTACAGAAAAGCACAGAACAGCTTGGAAGCAAAAACCAGTACTTTAGTAAATGGGGCTTTAGAGTTCAAGACCTCACTTCAGAGGTGAGTTTAAGGCACCTTAAAAATTTGGCCTGGTGTTTCAGACCGTTTCTGAATAAATCTAATACTGTAAAGGGCAGCAAAGATTAATGATGAATACAGTAAGGACTGCAGGGTTTACACCCATAAAGACATGGGAAGAAAAAACAAAGTCCCAAGAGTGTAATACTTGTTGTCATTTAACTTCAGCAGACTGTGCAAAGTCTTTTATTTAATGCTATCAAAATATGCTGTAATACTAACAGAGAATTGACACTAGAGGAATGAGCAAATAGTGCTGCGTGAGTAAGGAACATTGTTGAGTAACTGGATCAATGGCAGCGTCACTCTTGTAAGATAAATGTAACTCCTACTTATTCCAGAAGACATGCTGTGGTATGGAAACGTGAAGGTCAAAGATGCGTTCCCTGCAAAAGGACTTTGAATCATTTTCTCCTTATATTTCATGCAAAAATACTAATTTGTAAACACAGAAACCACCGTCAGCCAATTTCTTTTACAAACCATTAGTTATTTCACTGTCAGCTGCTTTCTTTTTACAAACCATTAGCTATTTCTAATTGGTACTGAACATTAAGCAGCTTCAAATTTATAACACATGCTTTACAGTTCAGCAGCAGCAGTCGCTTTTAGCCATGCTAGAAGTAGGGGACGTGATGGTTTTTTAATTTGGTGTTTTGTACCAAAGAGGACTAGCAAGACAGCGACTCCTGGAAAAGGCTGCCGTTGCCTACAAAAGCTGTTTACGGCTCATATGCATCAGATACATCTGTACAGAACGTATTTAGCATCAACATTCCCATCACAGTCATTTTTGAGTTATTTCTATGGCAGGCTTAGATCTGGGTGGTATTTTCCTGTGATGTCAAGAGAATGGAGTTGTTGAATGACCTGCTCAGTCTCTTTGTGGGAAAGAACAGAGAACATTTAGCCTGTACATTGTCTCATTCTTCAATATACATTGAAGTTCCTCGTGGCTAGGGGACTGATTTTTTGCCTTTGTGGATGTTTTCTGTACATTCAGGTGTTTGCAGATGGATAGAGTAGCATTTTTCTCTTTAGCCAGACTGGAGTAGATGTGACAGCAACGTAGAGGTCAGCAGTCTTGAAGGTAACGTCAGACCACTGATCAGCCATTACAACAATCCACCTTTTCGTCTGAAAAGGGAGCTTCTTGTTGAGTCCTTGTAATGTCCTATGCTTACCTGGAATGAATTATTTCGCCTGAAAACTAGGAGCAGCAATAAGTCACGAGTCAGCGCTTGGAGGGTTGAAGGTCGGGAGCCTCGGGGGGAGTGGGGTGGAGGGATGTCCCGCTGTTTGATTTCACGGGGTTGCTAGCGTTAAAGGACGGGATGAAACACGCTGTATCTCGCTTATAACTGTAAAAACGCGTGTCACCAAAATAAAAGCGGCTCTTCCCTTCCACCGCTGGAGGATGGTTTTGTCTCGGTGTGTGATAATGTCGCTTGGGGGTTTTGTAGCAAAGAAAAGGCGCTTCGAGCGGGGTGGGGGGAGCGAAGGAGGCGCTGGCCCGGCGCTCTCCCCGGCCGAAGGAGCCGGTTTGGGGTCCGCCTGGGAGGTGTTCGCGGGCCGCGCCCCGGTACAGGCGCCTGCGCACTCCCTCGCGTCCTGATGTCCACGTCGCCCTCTCCCTCGGCGTGCTGCCTGCCGTCACGTGATGACCCCGCGCCGTCCCGCCTCGCCTCCCCAGCTCCGCTTGGCCCCGTGGAGCCGCGCGCGCAGGAGGGGACCCGGAAGTGGCGCGGCGAGGCGGTTTCCTTGGCTACGCCACAGGAAAGCGGAGGGGCTGGGCCGGTCCCGTCTTATCCCTTCCGCCTGCGCCGACGTCGGCGCTGGGAATCGCGGCTGCCGCGCTGCGAGGGGCGGGCAGCGGGCGAGATGGGCCGGGGCCGGGCCTAGCGGCAGCGGGCAGGCGGCCGCGGCCATGAGCGGAGCTGCGGGCTGCCAGAGGGGCGGCGGAGGCGACCGGGGGCCCCGCTGGAGGAGGCCGTGGAAGCTGCTCGCCCTTGGCCTGCTCTCTGCCTCCTCCGTGCTGGCGGCAGCCCCGGGCGCCGGGGCCATGAGCAAGGAGGAGAAGCGCCGGCTGGGGTGAGCGCCGAGCCGTGCCGGGAGCGTGGTGGGGTTGGGGGGAAACGACGGCGGCGCCCTGTGCGACCGGGGCGGAAGCTGGCGGGGCTCGGGCCGAGCCCACCGCCCGCGGTGGCTTTGCGGTGCACCGGCGTCCCTTCGCCGCTCACCGGGCCCTCGCCGAGCTCGGGTAGAGGAATCTGCGCTACACCCGGGGACTGAGTTGGGCTTGACGGGTGCAGGTGTGCCCCTTGCCCGGCAGAGCACCAGGAGCATCTCTCCTGTCCCTCCCTTTCCCCTCACTGAAGACTCTACGGGATGTGTGGCATCAGCCTCCCGTCGGCGTTTGAGGTGTGTGTGCCACAGCTGGGCTGGGATTGCGGCTGAGGTCAGCACGGCTGTTTGGGGCAGGCAGCCCCTCATCGCCTTTGCTGTGCATGAGGTCAAACCCTTATGCCACACGTTTGGGAGATCCAGTCTTGAAGATTGCAGCCATTGATTGCATGTAATTATGGATAAAAGTGATCAAAGGTAGATTTAAATCCATAGTTAGTTGGTCTATTATGGCTGTACCTCTGGAGCATGTGATGGTTTGGGAGTCATAAAAACGGTAAATGTTTACACGTGTTCTTGCCTAGTTCCTGAATATAAGGTAAACCACTTTGGTCCCCCATGCCTGTACGTGTGAGTAGCTGATTCTCTCTTAGTGTAGTTTTTAGTTGGCGGATGAAGATTACAGTATAGGTGGCAATGTATTGTGCTGCATGGAGTAGGAGTTTTTTAGACAAATTTGTAATCAAGCATATTGTGATGTTAGTATATTATTGGGGCACTTTCATTGTCATTCTGTTCTCATCTACTGGTCAGTCGCACAGAATAATGATGCAAAAAGTCTGGAGAAACACCCTGGATTCTGTCATGGTTATTAGTCGTTAGGTATAAGTTGATGTTTAACTCTGATGATGTTTACAGTTGCTGGGGTTCTCCATCTTGGGTTCTCAGGGTACTCTATATGTGTAATGTTTTGTATGTTTTCTTCATGTGACTACCTAAGGAGTTTAATTTCATTCACCAGTTGGTTTTAAATTTTTTGCATTCATGGCTTGCACTCGCTCTATCATTTGATGCCCCAAGTGTATTTGGGGTCGCATCTGAATAAGGGCAGGTAATCCGTGTGCTTATTTAATGACCAGATCATGTCAGCTGCAGAAATTCTTTCAGAAAATGCCCTGTAAAGGTAAATCGCCTGTAGAGAAATGAAGTTTTAAGCAGCTTTCTTTCTGTCTGCTACATCACTGAACAATGTTGAGTGCTCAGTTCATCTGGTTGTGGCACTTGTCTCCCAAACCCTGGGGTTTTGTCTGCTACATCGGATCTGGATCCCAGAGCCACAGCCTGGCTGTAGTCTGTGAAGTGTCTGAGAAAAGCATCATCCTCTGCGCTTTTGATGACCTAATGCATTTGATGAGTTTAAACTACTTAAATTTCCAAGTCATTGAACTAAATCAGATGTGTTACATAGTATGTAATTGTGATGTTCTTGTCTCTTTTATGTTTAGTCTTATCAGCAGAGATTGTGAATTATGTCGATGGTAGCTTAGAAATGAGCATGCTTAGAAATTGCCTTGCAGGGCTCCTCAGTAGAACCGTTAGGAACGATTGGAAGCAGTGCTATCTTTCAAAAAACCCCCCAAAAACGCAGCGCTTTTTTCATATACTAGTGTTTCTCACCTTGACTGCTTTTCAGACAGGTAAAATAAATGTGTCTTCCAGGGTTTCCTTTAGTGTTTGCTTGCCAAGACTTTTAATGCGAGGAAGAGGTGTACCTCATAACTTACGGTCCTTTTCTGAATCGTGGACAGGAATTCATGCTGTGTCAGTTGGTTTTAGTGTTGGTGATTGCAAGCAGAACATAATTCTGTTTGCGTTTTTTGCTGAGTGTGGAACATGCCCCATCTCTCGATTTAATGTGTTGGTGGGAACTGGGGTTGTTTAGGCTGG
Source organism: Bucorvus abyssinicus (assembly GCA_009769605.1). Taxonomy (NCBI): domain Eukaryota; kingdom Metazoa; phylum Chordata; class Aves; order Bucerotiformes; family Bucorvidae; genus Bucorvus; species Bucorvus abyssinicus. Next base: position 8,376,908 of record CM020034.1, on the reverse strand, counting down.
AGAAGAGGAGGCTGAGGGGAGACCTTATTGCTCTTGACAACTTCTCGAAAGGAGGCTGGAGTGAGGCGGGTATTGGACTCTTCTCCCATGTGACAAGTGACAGGCCTGGAGGAAGTGGCCTCAAGTTGCACCAGGGGAGGTTCAGGTTCGATATTAGGGAAAATTTCTTCACTAAAAGGGTTGTGAAGCATTGGAACAGGCTGCCCAGGGAGGTGGTGGGGTCCCCATCCCTGGAGGTGTTTAAAAGATATGTAAATGTGGCACTGAGGGACATGGTTTAGGGACCCTGGCAGTGCAGGGTGAACGGTTGGACTTGATCTTAGTCTCTTCCAACCAGATGATTCTGTGACATCTGCAGCTATTTAAGGAGAAGCATAGGAGGTTGAAAGGGATCCCCAAATACTTAATTTCATGTGAGGTGAAGAAACAGTCTTTCCTTTCTGCAGTGAACAGAAGTAGCCAAATTAGGCAGAATTATTATATGTCATTTACTTGAGTAGAGTATGTTAGTAGAAGACCTGTTAGTGATATTCAGATATTAGAGTGTAACATGTCTTGCTGTTCTAAGATGGTGTGTTAAAGGCCATTGTGAGACAGACCACTAACACTTTCCCCTTCTTCTTTTTTAGAAACCAAGTGCTTGAAATGTTTGATCATGCATATAGCAATTATATGGTAAGTAAAATACAGTTTTGTTTAATTTTTTTGGAGTTGTTATTGCTGACCAGGAAGAGAAAGCAACCTACACTCATAGAATAGAATCACGGAATGCTTTGGGTTGGAAGGGACCTTCGAATGTCATCTAGTCCAACCCATGACATTCTAGAGAAACAGCAGGGAGGTAGGGGTGAAAACAAAGCTAAAATAAGTAAGAACACCTGTATGGCCTTTAAAAAGAGATGTACAGATGTTACTTTCGGGGAGAGCATTGTCACGAGGTTCATGACAGCTTTTGGAGTGGTAGCGAGGAGTTGCTGGCAGTAACTCTTAATCTGTGCCTGATCTTTCTTAAACCAGTTTATCTCACATCAAGCCCTGGACAGTTTTAATCTCTGGTACAGTATTTGATTTGAAATTCCAGACTTCCAAAAATACAAGGATAAGGAAGCTGAAGATTTGCCACCTGTAGTCATTACATTCCGGAGAATACAAATTGGTCATACTTTTTTGTAGCTAAAAATGACATAAAGTATTTCTTCCTTCTGTGGTAAGATATGTTAGATGCAGTTTGGTAGCTCTTGTTTGTAGAAGAAAAACGGTGATCTGGTGTCATATCGAGGTGTTACAGTCTCTTCTGAGTTTGTGACTGTCATGTGACAGAGAGCCACACTCGCTATGGTTTCTGTTAATATGGCTTGTGATCCTCCATGCAGGAGTCTTTGTGTTCTGCACATGTGAGCCATTCGGCATGCTAATCAACCTGGGAATATGTTCGCTTAGTTTAGATACGTTTGAGAATGAAGAATTACTTATGACTTGAGGGAAGTCAGTCCAGTCTAATTACTTTCAAGTACACTGTAAGTAATAACACTTCTGAGGAGAACCTGCAAATGCGGGTAAGATAAATATGAAAGGTGTGTTCTGACTGAGTTACGAGAACAGTCGTTTTGTCCGTTCTCTGTGGCTGTTGCAGAAACCCCTCTCTTTTAAGTTGCCCCAGTTCCTGCAGGACAAACTGCTGTCTCTTGGCAGTATCTTGCCACATGTCCCACTTTCCGTGTTACAGTTTAATGCTTTAATATGTAATACAAGTTACAGAAGCTTGTTACAAGTTGTAGAACTCTAGAATGGATAGAAAGCCAAACAAGAATATTTTCAAAGTGGGTGTAGTTTATCTTCAGCAGTTTAACAAACCTCAGGCTTTTTGGTGATAATTTGTAACTGGTTTCCTGGGGCCGTCAAAAACACTTGACTTGGGTTTCCTGTGGCATTCTGAAGTAAAAACTGTTAGGTATTTGGCAAAATTGAATAAAATGTTACATGCCAGTAAAAAGACTCTGTGCTCCTGTTGTGCATTCAGTGGTGAACTGGAAACTGGAGGTGTCTTGCTGTATCTGAAGCAAGAAAATTCCAGATGAAAGAGAAGAATGATTTCAGCAATCCTGGAAACTTTGAAGCCAAAAGGATATTTACTTGCCATGTGTCCTGGAGCACTAAGCAAACAGAGAAATATGACTTGTTTGTTCAAAGTTGAAGAAAAGATTAGGGTATCAGGCCTGATTCTGAAAGCAAGAGAATGAAGAATTTTTGCAGCTGCTTTTGAAACAGCCAGCTGAAAAGTTGAGCTTTTCTGTTTCTATTAATATGCATTATAGACTTGTGAATTTAGAAGACTGAAAATTCATGTTTGCATGCAAGGGGGAAAATCCCATGTCTTTTATTTTCAGTCACTAACAGGAGCTTTGACCAAAAAGCTGCGGTTTTCTTTCAGTCATTAAACAATATTTGTAATAATCAGCATTTTTTCCTTCTTGACTGTCAGAAGGAATATGTGACAGAGTCAGTCAATTGAGGCCAGTAGGTATTTCTTGATTTACAGTCCTGACACGAGGCAGCGGGATTGTCTGTTTGGTCAGAATGTGCAGAAATTCTGGAGTGTCTGTTGAGCTCTGTTTGTATAGTGTTTCCCAGAAGTATGTTTATTGTAACGTTTATGCCATGTTTTATATTTAATGAGTCTTGCTACCTTCCTTTGAGGTTACCCAAAAGGGGAGAAGTTACAGGTTGGGAAATCACTTGACTCAGACTGCTCTAGACAGAGAATAAGTGAACTTTTACTTTTCAAAATACTTCTAGTTGCTTATGATTTTGTAACACTAAAAGTCCGTTTTCCCTAGAATTTTTATCACCCTTTTTCTCCATAATTTAAGCCAGAGATCTTAGTTTTGACAATGCTTTTGTCACTTACTACTTTAATCTGTTTTCCTGAATTGTTTGCACAGATACTTGGGAGCATCCGAGCCATATTAAAATGATCCAGATTCTGGCTTTTGTAGCTGAACTTGAGGAGAACAAAGAGTTGTGCGAAGACCAAAACACTTGGGAGGGTGGTAGACAGGGAAACAAACCTTCAGATTCAAAAGAAGTTGCTGTAAGAGCTGTTTATTTATAGAAAAATGTTCCTTCTTTTCCCCTCTATTTCATGCTTGAATATAGGTTATTTTTGTACCGTATATTTGGAAAGACTTTGAATGTGTTTACTTGCCATTTCGGTGCAGTAATTGAACTTTTTTTATCCTGCCACATGTTAGTTCTCCTCTAAAAGTAAAATTGGAGAGCACAGAACAGCAGCCAGTTTCCTGATGAAATCAGAAGAGAGAAGCTCCATCCCAAATCACCTGTGTTGGGCTTCTAATGGAGAGGCAATTTCATGCATGTTTGTTGAAATGAGTTAGATTTAAGATTCATCTTTATTAACGTCAGTGGCCGCTCTGGAAAATTTTTCAGTAAAACTCTCCTATTGCACAATGATGAATTTCGGATCTGTGTCTCTTTCTTTTCATATCCCATTTTGGTTTTAGTTTAAACCTACAAAACTGCAGTGACTTGAGAGGGAATAGGAAGAGGCATTTTACTCGGTGTGCTCGACTCAGGCAGTGGTGCCACTCCTGTTATTTCTGCCTGACTGACAAGAAATCATATTACAATACAGCTTGCTTTGCAGACAGATTTTTCTAGAAATATGGAAAGTAACCACTGCTTTTCCACAAAAATCTAGCAATGTCTCTCTCTTTAAAAAAAAAAAAAGTTGTATTTTTAAAAGGCTCAGTCTTGGTAAACTTTTTTTTGGTGAATGTTATCTTTTGTTCTGCCTTATGCAGTGATTTACCAATTTATTATTTTACTTTCTATGTGAGTTCTCTTATCTGTCACTGGTTGTGGCTCTGAGTCACTTGTGTTCCTTTGAAAATGTTTCCAAAGTGACTGTAGAGTCTAATTCCCATAAATTTCTCCTTGAAATACCGGCCACTTGATAATGTCTGCATTAGTTTTAGGTTTTAATTCATCTTTGAGATGATAACTTCTGCCTAAGAAACACTATAGTAAGTCTCCTGCGCAACTTGTTGCAGAAAGCACACAATTAACTGTTCATGGTGATTGGAAGGTTTTTGATTTTGATGTGCCATTAGCTGTTCCAGACTCCTGGGAGGTTATACAGAACAAGGCCTTGTTGCTCTGTTCACAATTCAGTCCTTTCCAGCCACCTAACTGGAAAGCAGCTCAGCAGAAAAGGACCTGGAGGTCCTGGTGGACACCAGGTTGAGCATGAGCCAGCAAAATTCCCTGGCGGTGAAGGCAGCTGATGGTGTCCTGGGCTGCATTAGGCAAAACATTGCCAGCCAGTTGAGGTGGGGGATCTTTCCCCTCTACTTGGTAGTGGTGAGGCCACACCTGGAGCACTATGTTCACGTCTGGCCTCCCCAGTACAGGAGAGATACAGACATACTAGACAGAGTCCAATGAATGGCCAAAAAGATGATGAAGAGACTGGAACGTCTATGGGGAAAGGCTGACAGGGCTGGAACTGTTCAGCCTGGAGAAGAAAAGGCTCAGGGGGATCTTCTGAGTGTGGATAAATACCTGAGAGGAGGCTGTAAAGATGGAGCCAGGGTCTTCCAGTGGTGCCCAGTGACAGGACCAGAGGCAACGAGTACAAACTGAAACACAGAAGGTTCCCTCTGAACATAAGGGAACACTTCTTATCTGTGAAGGTGCCTCAGTACTGGCACAGGTTGCCCAAAGAGGTTGCAGTGTCTCCTTCCAGGAAGGTACTCAAAAGTTGACTGGACACAGTACTGGGCAACTGGGTCTGGGAGGCCCTGCTTGAGTAGAGGGGTTGGACGAGGTGACCCCCAGAGGTCCCTTCCCACCTCAGAGTTTCTGCGATTGCCATGCAGTTCTTCTGAAGTACGGTGTAACTGGCCTTCCTTTCAAGGGGTGCTGAAGAGTTGCTGAAAGGGCTGGGGCAGTTGTAACTCATTCCTCGTTTTGTTTCCCGACAGGAGCATGCGTATCCAGCTGATGAACTCATGCCTTTAACTTGTCGTGGACGAGTACGGGGTCAGGAACCAAGTCGAGGGGATGTGGATGATGCCTTGGGAAAGTTAGTGTTTGAAATTATTACTGTCTCATATAAACATCCAGGAATCTCAGTACAACTGGCACCCCGTAAAACTTGTTTGTTTTAGAAACTTCCAGAAGTCCAGAAACTTCAATTTGTGAGAAATACCTGATATTCTCCTGTGCTGTTAACTGATGTGAAATTGTACCTTAATCAAAAAAGGAGAATTGACCAGTGAATGAGATCCAAAGATAATTTTTTTTAAGCATTCTCCAAGTATTTGCCCTAGGAAAGCCTTCCAAATGTGATCTGACTCTTACGGTATTAGTAAATTCATCTGCTTGACAGAGGTTCTAAGGGGTAATTATCAACTGCACAGAACAGTAAACTGTTATCCATTATGCTGGCCTGATAACTGATACTTAAAATGCTTTCTTTTTTTCCGTAGAAAGCTCTATGAAAACGTGGTCAAATGATTATCCTGTGTGTGGTAGCCTGAGGTGTTTGCCAAAGTTTGAAACATCATTTCACACATGGAAATTCTTAATATTTTTTCTTTTACAATAGCTTATAATACAAAGTACTGATCCTTTGGCCAACAGAATGAAGATCTAAGACTGTTTACTATGGATCAAAAGCAAAGTTGAATTGCTTTGTCAGTAGTTGATTCCTTTGTCATCTGTATGTGTGCAGTTTGTGTTCATAGAGCAAACACTAACAACGAGCTGGTGGGTTTTTTGTGTTGGTGTCACTGTTTAGTGTCCCTAAGCAGAACAGTGTTAATAATCAAAACTGGAGTCTGTGTCTCAAATACTGCTGTAATGCACTCCACGATCTTGAGCATGTCGTTTTGCTTATTTTTTGTTCCGTACAGAAGTTCCTCAGTCTAGAGGATTCCGCTGTAAGCCTCTTGGAGGCACGGAGAGATACCACTGATGAGGAAGAAGTGTGTGTGCGTTACGCAGTTGTGCATAGCCGCTAGTTAATCTCTTTCTCTTGCCAAACGACGCTCACAGAATGCCCCTGTATGTTGACAAGTTAAAGACAATTTGAACATATGCCCACTGGATGAGAATTCTAATTATGCTCTGTGCGTGGTCACCTTTCCTACAGGGTCTCAGACACTTTCTTAAATTCTCGGTGCCCGTTCTTCAGAAGGCCGTTATAACTGTTTTACAAAGGTTTCAATGTAAATACTGTCATGTCCTGTAAATTCTGTTCTGGGCTTGGTGTGTAACCAAGAACGATTTTATTGGGTGAGGCTAAAGGTCCTCTCAGCTTGGTACACACCTGGACAGCCCTGGAGAAGAATTTATGAGCAGGACAACCCTACTATGACCTCCCTGTTGCGAACAGCGTGGATCTGGCTCGATGTTCTCTTGTTATGGAATCAGTAGTTCTTTATTTTAGGGCTGGGTGGGCACCAGGTGAAACTTCCTGTGAGAACCAGGAAGTAGCAGATTCTCATCCGCTTTCTTCCTGCCACGTGCAATTTTAAAATCTTCATATAATGGCAGTTCAGCTTTGGTGGGCTGCAGAGCACTTGTCCAGTCACTTGTCCCCAGTGCAGGAGCTGCTACGTACCCTCAGCCCCACCTTACTGCCCTTTATTGCACCTTTTCCTGTTCCGTTATATTCCACATAGAAGTTTCGTAACAAAATAACCCCGTTTTCTTGAGTCTTTTCCACTAATTTTAACACTGACTTTGATGGCAATAAACTGCAGCTTTTTCTGAAGTAGGTGACTGGAACAGTTTCTGGGAGGAGAAATTTAGCATGGAAAAATTTTTGATCTTCCTAAATTTTTTTATTATTACACTTAAGTCAACATTCCTCGGGTTTTTTTGGAAAAAGAAAGTAAAAAGAGGTTGGAAATAGACATCGAACTATACTGGGTTTCTTAGTAGATTTAATTGGAGACTAGAAATAAACATTTAATTTGCTTACAGGAAGTTTGAAAGCTTTGCAGTAAATAAAGATATATTCACAATCATAGCTTAGTTCAGTCAGCTCCTATTCTGGTCACTAACAATGGGAAGAAACTTAGTAGAGAGTTTTGGTATTAAACATATTGTGTACAATAATTTTTTAGAGCTAGTGGTCTGTGAGAATTTAATTTTTTCCACGGTATTAGTGTTCATAACTTAATACAAGGTATTGGTATTAAAAATTACTTCATTTTACACATACAGGTCTGTAGTAAATCTGTTTTAAATTTTGTTTCACAGATTTTCGCTGACCTTGATTGATACCTTGGACACTCTTGTGGTGAGTTTAATCTATTGATAAACTTTGATAAAATAAAAGATTGTCTTCTGATGCTCAGACTTATTTTTAAGTTTCTATTTTCTTAAATTATACATTAAAAATACTTGTTTTTCTTTGCCTTTGATCTCTCTCTATCCGTTTGAAGTGGCTATTGCTTGTAAGAACTTTCAAGTGCTGCGATGGTGGTGTTTGGAGTTTGTTACAAAGAGAAAACTAGAGCAGTTCCTTCACATTTCCTTGCCACTTTCTTATCTTGCTTTTCTTGGGCTCTAACTCAGCAACAAAATAGGCGAGCTTGCTTCCTGTTCTAGTCTAAAGCAACTTGCCGACTTACAGGTGAACACCTACTGAATTATTTTTGGGTTTAAATTTTATGTACATGTTTCATGGATAAATCTGTGTGCACTTTAATATTAAAAAAATGCAACCCTGGATATGTTTGCCAGGAAACGTTGCCAAACTCCTTGTGTTCCATCTTATATTAAAAGATTCCAATCATTAGTAAATGACGTTTTGTTAGATTTCAATCCCTTTGGCATATTTTGTCATTCAGAGCTGAGGAGTTTTGGGACATTCGCATCTACAGGTGAATCTGGAAAGTTTTGAAAATCCCTGTTGTGCTGATTTGGGGTGTGAATCACAGCGTACCCTTCCTCCGACAGCCATTCCCTTTTTATGACGTGCTGTGAGGTGGCATTTGGCTCTCTTCAATCAGAACCACAGACATTGAAAATGTAGAGTCTGGAACTCCCAGTCTCTACCAGACTCTCAAATGGGTTATTGTGGTTTATTTATTGTTTTCTTGCCTTAGATCAGGATTAACACTTGCAGAATTTAAAGGCACTTAGGATAACGAATTGGATGAGTCACAAAGATTCTTAAAGATCGATTGAACTGAAAGTTAGCGTGAAAGAAAATCTGTAGGAAATGCCCGAGCTGTTCTTCAGGCACAAGGGGAAAACAGCTGGGAGGAAGAAGGCTGCTGGGAGCACTCACTGAGCTTAGGATGTGGCTCCTTTATCCATGGGTAGGAGGCTTCTGTGAAATCAGTCATCAGAGCTGGCCAGTCTTTGCCTGCTCTGCCAGCCCAGCCTCTTGCACTACATTGGCATGTGAGCAGGGGAAGGAGCAAGCAAGCAAATCCCTGGGTGATAGTTTAGGTACATTCCCACTGACTTTATTCTTTGTGTACAGCTTTTATTCTTTCATGTATCTCATGAGAAAAATGCTAATGTCTGTTTGCGTTGTGTCAGAGTATGCCCTGGTGGGACCAGAGTGTCAGTCCAAGGCACGTCAAACACCTTCTTCTTTAATTCATTGCACTTGTTGTTCTACACCTGAGCGTGACTGTATTAGCTATGTCAGAACCTAAACACCTGGTTATGTTTTTATTCCAGGTGTTAAATAAAACCAAAGAGTTCGAAGAGGCTGTAAAAAAAGTAATAAAGGATGTTAATTTAGATAACGACATAGTTGTATCTGTCTTTGAAACCAACATAAGAGTCCTTGGGTGAGTAACGTCTATCTTTTCCAGACTCTGAAAACATGGGGGCCTTTTCAGCTAAATGTCCTTGAAATGTGCTATTTCACCTGATGTAAACAGTTGTGCCTTTGTCAGTTAGCTAGCTTGACACTTACCCTAAGCAAGGTTTTAAAATGCCAGGCAGGAATCGGTGCAGTGGCACTGAATCAAGCTGACCCCCATCTGGCTGCTCCAGGCGTAGCTTTTTTGATTAAAAAAAATGGTGCCTGCTGAGGTAGCAGTGTTTATTTGTAATAGAAATGGTCTTACAAATTACGCTCTTCAATACTTGATTTAACAGGCAGAACATTTTGATACTTGGTGTAATAGATGATTTCAAGTTGGGAGGGACCTCTTTAGATCTCTAGTCCAAATTGCTGCTCAGCGCAGGATCGGAACAGGTGAATTTTAAGCTATTATATGCAGTTTTGGAGGTGTTGGTTGTTATTCTTGACTAACTATATTGATGAATCAGTGATTCCTCCGAGTCCCAAACAATGAGAATTGCTTCCAAAATACTGCCAGCAAACCTTGATTATAATTAGGAGTTGCCTCTGCTCGGCATTTCTGAAAATAAGGGCTGAGTGAGTTTAGCACAGTTAGGTACCTTGAAATCTAAATTTTAGATGTGTTTGCGTTGCTGTTTGGATGAATATACCTTTTGAGATGTGGATAATTTTTCTGGTGTTCAGAGGTCTCCTAGGTGGGCATTCAGTGGCAATTATGCTGAAGGATAAAGGTGAACATATGCAGTGGTACAATGGTGAACTTCTGCACATGGCGAAGGACCTAGGCTATAAGCTTTTGCCTGCTTTTAACACCACCAGTGGTCTCCCTTATCCGCGAGTAAGTTTTCTGCTTTCTGCAGTTCAGTGTTACTTCTGTAAGCAAAATGTTTGTTGTTTTGTTTTTAACTGTTTCTAAAATCACTTAAGAGTTTCTTAAGCGTACAGAAAATCAAATTGCTCACTTGGGATACAGGCTACCTAGTATTTTAAAACACAGTTTTAGGCTCTCTGAATTCCTGCGTTTCCAGCTCTGAAAAGTCTAATGCATTGTTGTGGGTATATAGTAACAGCAGAAATCTCATCTCATCACTGCTGATTTCTTGATCCCTGCTGCTATAAGCACCACCAAGGAGCTGAGGAGAGGAGTTTTTGTTTTGGTACCTATCTCTCGCTCAGATAGTGACAGAGCAACTTTCAAGTGCATGTGTGAGAATTTAGCACAAAACTGATTAATCTTCATGGTCTATGTCCACGTTGTTAAGAGGGCAAAGTTAGCTGTAATCTAAAAATTGTCCACTTCAGCTATATTCAAACAAAGCATGGTACATCCTCTTTGAATGACAGAAAACTACTTCCTGTGCATATCATCCAGTTTGAGTTTGAGGGGTGTGGCTTTGATGGGAAATTTTCCTGTCAGTTAAAAATCTAGGCTTGGTAAGTCGTCATTTTTCTAGTGAAAATGTCTAATTTGAACTGCTCAGGGTGTGACCATCCTCTGCTGAGAGGCCCCTCTCCAGACTGCAGAGAGTTCTGTTGCACTCGCACCAGAAGTGGATCCGTCCAGCCAGGTGTTCTCTGGAGCCCGGAGTAGTGAGATATTCACAAAGCTTAGTTTCCACGAGCACTTGGGGTGTTCGGAGTTCCTGGTTTGGTGGTAAATAACCACTGGAGTTGGATTTTCGGGGTGCTATTCTTTTATTCACATGTCCAGTGAACCAGGCAACAGATATTTAGGGCAGTCCTTGTTTTGGAAGGTTGTGTATTTTGGGTACTTCTGGATAACTTAGTTGCTCTGCAGACCTGTTGTGGAAGTGTAAATTCTTCCGGCTAGTAAAAATAAAGATGATAATCTCTACTTTTCTCTAGGTTAACTTAAAATTTGGTGTAAGGCATCCAGAAGCACGAACAGGAACAGAAACCGATACCTGTACAGCCTGTGCAGGTACCTTGATCCTTGAGTTTGCAGCTTTAAGCCGATTCACAGGAACATCTATATTTGAGGTTTGCTTTCCATGATATCTTATTTTTTGGATTAGGTATTTGTTAGTGTTCTGTTACTTCTCTGTAATTTTGGAAAAACAATTTTGAGTTCATGAAATGGGACTGTGACTTAGCTACTCTGCACAAGAAGTTTGTGTTGAGATTTGTTGTGTTTAGGCTTTTTTCCAAGTATTAATTTGATTTTATTTTAAAAGAACACAGGAAATATTTTTTACTGAAAGTTGCTAATATGGTGATACAGAAGTAATATACTGAAGAAGGTAAATGTACTGAAGAGTAGTTACAAGGTAATGCTTGCCTAAGTTCAGGGCTACTAAGAAGAAAAGTGAGATACTTGGTCCTTAAAATGCAGCTTAAGAAAAGTAAAACACACACTTGTATAGTCCCACCTTTGTGGGCCTGGTATTTCATTTTGTGTCATGGAACCCAGTGGAAGCGTAGCTGGGCCTGTGTGGTGTGTTTTGGTAAAACTTGCCCCCTGAAATCTCGTGCATGTGTTTGGTGATTTAAAGCCATTTTTGTCAGGTAGGTGTTACCTGCAAGTTCACTTTGTGTATATAAAGAACGTATATAACTTGTGTACTAATGGAGAGGGGTTGCTGCCCCACCTTGAGATGTCTGAAAAGACACAGCAGTTTCAATTTTTAGGATGTTGTATTTCCTGAACTATTTTAATTAGGTTATGCTATCCTGTCTGTCTCTGTGATTTTAGAGCAGGAAACCCATACAGAAGGACATCTGACTTGCCTCAGACCATACAGAGTATTGGCAAACAGTTGGGTAGTCAAGCACCATTCTTTCTAACCATATAACTGAATATAAAATGTGCGCTGAACATCATACTGTTTAAGCGTATGTAATACCAAGCTTTATAATTGTCAGATATGAAACATCTTATTACTTACTAGCATACCAATTTCAGTAGACAAAAGAATAAGTCTTCAGTGTCCATGTTTCTCTAATTTCTTTTAATAACCATTTTTTATTGTTTCAGGAATATGCACGGAAAGCACTTGATTTTATTTGGGAAAAGAGACAGCGCAGCAGCAATTTAGTGGGCGTTACCATTAATATTCATACTGGAGACTGGGTCCGCAAAGGTGTGTGGTATTCTGGCTTGGAATCAGTGACCACAAGTGGTTTTGGGCAAAGAGAAATGTCTTTACACCCTCCGTCCCACCCCCAACAACCTTACCTAGACTACATAAAAATATAAATGGGATAGGCAAGTGGAGTTACATCATTGCAGTGCTGGAGAAACCTGTTACAACAAACCTGGCTGTGCTCTGAAATGGTGTTTCAGCAGAGAAACTAGTTTGTTTAATTGCAAAGAAAGTGTTCTCTGATTCACTTTAATGCTGAGAAGGGGAAGGCTTTGGGAGAAATTTTCAGAGATTCTACTGTAAATACATAGGAAAAATACACATAGGAAAAATATACATAGGGCTGTGATTGTTTATGGCAGCCAGTGGAAATATCTTCATATGAGAACAGTTGAAGAACTGGCTTCAGTGTATGTCTGCTCATGTTGTTATGCACACAAATATTGCCAAGCCTTTAGGTAGACATGCAGTATTGTGTCCCTGCATCCATCTGTGCCTGAATTGTAGCGATAGGAGCCTTTTCCTTTGGCTTAAAGAGCCTTTAAAATCAAAATGAAGCCAGGGGTAAGTATCCATGTAGCTACTTAAAGTAAAACCACCTTTTCATTTTCTGCTGTTTCTAGATAGTGGAGTTGGAGCAGGAATAGATTCATACTATGAATATTTATTAAAAGCCTATGTCTTGCTGGGAGATGACAGTTTCCTGGAAAGATTTAACACGGTAAGTTAACACCTTGCTCAGGTTTGTGCCTTCTGCAAGACAAATGTAAGACTAATTGTACTGTCAGTCCGCTGTTAGCCTGAGAAGCCTACGGAGAGATCTTCAGCAGAATTCCTGTGACTTCTGATGTGCCTAGTGCCAGCTCTTGACTTGAGTTTTTGCTAATCTTGGGTGAGCTGTTATCTGAACAGCTGTTTTAACCCCATCTAAGGAAAATCAGAATCTTCTAGACCTTTTTCCCAGTTTCCAGTACAGGAGAAACTGTATTTCAAGATCACCTTGGGGAGTGTTATTCTCCAAATATTTCTGTACAACAGTGTAAGGGCCTCTTGTTAAGCCATGGTACAATTTCTTTATGTGCTGGAGCAACAAAAAAAGATCTGAAAATCAAAGTCTGCATCTTGCACTGCACTTGCAGATCGTAAGGCCCAGGATACATCTGAGTATATTTACAAGCTGAAAACCCCACTTTGATTACTAAATTCATAAGGTTACTAAGCAACTTTGTCACCATCGTTCTTCTTTCATAAAAGTATTCTTTCTTTTGAAAGTAGCAAAATCCAATAAAAACATTTTCTATTGTACAGCACGATTTTCTATCATAAGCAATATTAAAATTGGAATAATTCGGTAGCTAAAGGCCTGTTGCAGCACTTTAATGATTATTTCACATTCCTAACCTGCAGCCACCATTATTACATTTTGCCTCAATGACATCTATTAACTCTTCCCTATTGATTTGGCTCCTGTGCTCATGATTGTACCTTCTGTGCTTCTGAGAAAAGAAAGGCAGTTATCTTGAGGAGAGTAGGACTGGAAGCCAGCAAGCTGACAAGCCAGCTAGTGGGTTTTGAAGTTCTTCCAAGCCACCAAGTCCAGCTGCTGCTTTGGGGGTTTTTTTATGCCTCCTTTACCCCTTCTCCTGAGACGCATTTGCTTTATTCTCTTGTTCAAAGAAAGCAGTTTCAGCTTTGTTTCGTGTGTGCTTAAAGATTCAGCTGAAATAAATGTGCTTTGACTGCAATAGTTACTCGTTTATCCCATGGCTGCTGAATCTGCTTTAGTGTATGCGTACAACTTGGCATTTGTGATGTGCACGGCATGTACGATGCTGTGGAGCTTTTCAGTATTTACTATGCTTCTCTTTGGTTTGCAAAACTAGGAACTACTGTGCATTGCCAAATGTAATCATGACTGGAAGTCTAGCACTGGTTCTTCCACTGAAATAAAATGCCATAGTCTGGTTATCTCTGTCTGTTTTGTAAAATCTCTTTGGTAATATAAACTCTTGATTTTTTTTTCTGACGTTTGCCAGCACTACGATGCCATAATGAGATACATTAGCCAACCACCTCTTCTTCTTGATGTTCATATTCATAAGCCAATGCTAAATGCTAGGACCTGGATGGATTCTTTGCTAGCATTCTTCCCTGGACTGCAGGTACGGTTTAAAACCCATGGGCAGATGATTTGAGTAACAAGTACACGATTCAGTAGCCTGGATGTGTAATTGACAAATCAAGCTTAGTGATCTGATTTTCAGAAATACTGAATGAGGATTTCTGTGCTCGCTCCTCCTGTCACTTCAGTTAATCTGCATTTCTGCCCACACTGAGTATCAAGAAAAGCATGGCTATGTGATTTGCTTCCCTCAATCCTAGTCATGAAAACACTCAAACTGAGCTGCCTTTTCAGTAGTCGTCACAACTTTTCAAGTTTGTGTGCCGTTTACCTCTTTTAAGACAAACTAAATCACGTTTCCACCACTCTTCTCTGTAAATGAAGAAGATCCTTTTTCTCCAGAGGCAGTAGTCTTAATGGGCTCCCTGGTTTGGCTGGCAAAGCTCTTGGGGCAGATCTGTGGGTTACACTGAAAGGGGGCAGTATTTACAGGATGTATCTGTTGGAAATGCAGAAATTGGTCGGCAGCTTTACATGAACACGGTGAGTGTGCCTAACTCTGAATATTATTCCTGTGCATGGTGAATTAGTGTTAACTTTATTATTTAATTTTAGGTGTTGAAGGGTGATATTAGACCTGCTATTGAAACCCATGAGATGCTCTATCAGGTTATAAAAAAGCATAACTTTCTTCCGGAGGTAAGGTAGTAATTTTTTGATTGTGTAAACTGATTTTTACCTCAATTTGAGCAGTCTTAGATACCCATTTGAAAAAAATTGCTGTTAAAATAGGTGTTACTAAAACCAAAGGCTCATTTCCACATCATTCTTAAGAGACTTGCAATTCTGCCTATATGACAACTGTGTTTCGGATATGAAAGATTTTTCCTTCAGTTATGCTGTAATTAACATAGTAATAGGAAGCTGCTGCTTTTAGTAATTACTTAGGCTTTATATTTCAGGCTTTCAAAATTGATCTTGACTCATTTCACTATGCAAAACTTGTATAAGCACAGTAGTAGTAGCTGCTTAGTAATACAGTAGCATTAATGCTAAAGATCACAGTCATCTTTATTAACCTGAGGAGGGAAACTAAAGACTGAATTGTTCTGAGACAATGCTCTGAAATTTTGCATGATGTCCTTGAAAGTAGGTACACAAACTTACCTGTAGAAATGGCAAGTGCAGCCTTTGAAGGAGTTAATTCTGCACAGAAAAGCTTGTTTACCTGCCAAAGTGTGTGCCTTTATTCTGTGATGACTCAGAATATGTGAGAAAGCCTCTGACCCCAGTTTTAATTTTGACTTTCCTCTGGTCTAAGCTTATTTCTGTTAGAGAACATTTTAATTAACATCACAGTCACCTAATGTGGATATTGAGACCAAGGAGTGCTCTCTAAGCACTGGAATGATACTTTTGAGTGCTTCCAAGGGGTTTTTTGGGTTGGTTTTTTGGTGCTTTGTACTTACAAAGGAAACTTTGAAAGATCAGTTACTTGTATTTAAACCAATGTGCCATCCTTGGTCTGGAGCACAAGTTCGCATGTGGCACCTCTTGCCAGAACTCCACTTGCTGGACACATGCCAAGAGGCTGGGTGGTGTCTTGTTCTTGATCTTAAAGGTCTCTTCCAACCCAAATGATTCTGTGTCTTGCCTCCTGCACTAACACAAGCTTAAATCTCACTCATCAAGTGGGCTAGAGCACTGGTTTAAGGTTTGGCTTCAAATGCACTAACTGCACAGAGGCTCTTACAGTCACCCAAGATTGATGTTGAGCGTTCAGTCCTTCATTGTAGTGTACTCCAGCTGTGTAATACAGTTAATGTATGATGCAAAGTAACCTGTGTTTGGTTTTCATTCTTGCATTTACTTCTGTCTGTTCTTGTTCTTCCTCAGGCATTCACAACTGACTTTAGAGTTCACTGGGCTCAGCACCCTTTAAGGCCTGAATTTGCTGAAAGCACTTATTTCTTGTATAAGGTAAGATCACTTTCATTCCTATAACTTTTGGTCGCTTTGTCTAGCACCTAGAATTTTGTCAATGTTTTATTTCCATCTAGAAGGTGAGGCAGTAGTATCTCATGTGATGCTAATAGTGCAGCACTGTTAATAAATTAGACTTGACTGGTGCCTGAGAAGGTACGGAATCGACAAAATAGCTGTAGGAACATGAAAGCTGCTCGTTGTACAGTAACTCTTAAGTGCACTTCTATGTTTGGTTTTCTTTAACAGGCTACTGGGGACCCTTACTATCTAGAGGTAGGAAAAACACTCATCGAAAACTTGAACAAGTATGCAAGAGTACCCTGTGGGTTTGCTGCGATGAAGGATGTTCGTACAGGAAGTCATGAAGACAGGTAAAAGCTTTTGCAATTTTTTTTTTATTTCATAAAAAGATTATAGAAAAAATCTGATTACCTTATTTATGTAATTGAATTAATTGACTTTCAAGTAGCTGACTGTCTTCAGTTTGTCATCCAGGTCTTAAATTGCCCATTTGTCATAGTCTGTAAACTATTTCAATAGTGTTATGTAAGACTGTTTTTACTTTTATACTGTTCCATTTGTCTCAGAGCAATAGATGAATTCCTTTCAAATGAAATATATTTCAAATCTAGAAGCTTGTAGAGAGATGTATTTGTTTTTTCTATACTGCTGTTGGGTACCAAACATGCTGAATCATTTCCCCGCAAAGACAGTTTCTTCCAAGTGGAAGGAATGCTAATGGAATTAAGTTCAACAGTAATAGTCATGAAGTCTCTTCAGAGATGAAGCAATTTTGTTTTACTCGTGTTTTAGAAAAAAGGGATCTTCTTAAAGGACGTCCACTTTTTTTCCATAGAATGGACTCTTTCTTTCTGGCCGAGATGTTTAAATATCTTTACCTGCTGTTTGCTGATAAGGACGACATGATTTTCGACATTGAAGATTATATCTTCACTACAGAAGCTCATCTATTACCACTTTGGCTTTCCACTACAAACCAAACCATCTCTAAAAAAAACACAGTAAGTTACAGCTCAAACCTAACTCAGTTTTAGTGCTGCGTTGAAGCATTTCCTGTTTATGAGAGGAAATGGAAAAAAAAGTCAGGAAAAATCATGGTTTGAAGAGCACTGGTTTTAACACTTCATTTACTGTTTCATCATGTTAACAGTGCCAGTCACATGAGGGTGGATAATACTTCCGTGACTGATTCTGCACCACTGGATCTTGAGAAACAATCTTTGCAATACTAGCAACATTTAAAAGAAAATCATTCCCCATCTCATATAAATTTGAGCATAACATACTGTGATATTTTAATCTTTATTTTCTATTATTTTTTTCCCAAAACATTTGCAGCAACATGTGTAAGGTTTTTATTGTTTATTTTACTATCTGAACCCTTGGCAAATTTTTGAAAGGTTTTTTTGAGACCTCTACAAAGTGAGTTTGACAAGATACAGGTATAGCTTTCAGGACATTTAATTGTTTTAGTCCATGCAAGAGGTGTCAGTTGTGTCAACATGAGAACATTGATGGGTTTGTAAATTACTTCACCTCCGAAGATAACCTGTGTCAATATGGCTGTGCCGTGAAGCATCATAAATACTCATCTCTCTTTTATTTCTGTGTTCAGTGACAGAATTTATCTTCAAGGCAATAATAGTACTGGCAAGCAAAAGAAATGCATGAGAATATGGAGAGAGGAGTGTCTAGGGCATCAGGGGCGTGAATTCCCTTATGTTAGCATGCCTTTGCTTTTACCCTTTACTATGAGTTTGACAACACTACCTGGATGAGAGGAAAATGTTCATGTTATGTGTCAAGCCACATGTCCTGTAAAAATCCTGTAATGGAGTATAGAGCAGTCTGGTTTATGGACTCTATCGTAAGACAGTGAAAAAATTTTAATTACTTGCGCTTAAGGTCTAACAACGGTAATAGATTTAATGAGTCACGGGGTTGGTTTTTCATGTGCCTTGGTAGTAGGATCCTGCAACCTCTCTGAAATGTTCTTTCCTTGAGCATTCATCATTTTTTGTCTTTGAGTTTTGGAAACACAGGTTGTTTTTTAAACTACACAAGAAGCTCTGAAGGAGGAACATTTCATATACAACCTTTGTTCCCAACATGAGAAGCTGATACTTTTGAGACAGGCAGCATTCCCACAGCTGATGCTGTGATGAGAAGTGCTGGCCTAATGTCTGTAGTTCTCTTGAGAACTGCAAGTATTAATAAAAGGCCAATAGAGAGGGTGGAGTAAATTGTTCAAATGGCAGTTTTCTTCAGCTGTTTAAGTCAAAGCTGCTAATGTGCATGATACAAGTAAGAAAGAACCATTGAAAATGGTATCACCAAAACGCGTTACATGGCTAAAAGGCTGTGAAGGAGAGTGTGTTACTCTCATGGACTTTATCTGATGGGGAAAAAATTGATATGAAAAAAAGGAATGTGTAAATTATTTTTCCTATAAACACGGTGCTATGTGAGATAGTCGGTAGTTATCAGCCCAACATCCTGTTTGTATTTATTCTCGTAAACAGGAAAGGTCATGTCTTACTACACTGATGCTTGCAATAGTGCTTCCAAGACCTTGTTTCTTAAGTGGTGTGACTACTATTTGTCACACTAAGAGCGCAGGTACTTTAAAGTGTTTATTCCAGTAAACTAATGGCCTTTTAGCTCATGTTTTTTAGGGAGCCTTTAAATACTTGATTTTTAATTAACTAATATGCTGCAAATGGGGTTGGGTTTTTTTTTTGCAAGTAGATAAATACTACATTAATTTTTATAGGCAAGAAAATCAACTTGCCAGTTATTTTCAAAACTAAGAACAGGATAAATATGGCTCCAAATCACTGTACATGTTGCACATGGTTTCACATGTTACAAAACAGTGATTTGTGCAAATGCTAACCGTGTCATCTTCTCTGAAAATGGAGATTGTGTCAATTACATAGAGATTCATCCTCGCCCAGTCAGACTTCCAAGCCCCTGTGGCTCCTGAGGAGGAGAATCTTTTGTTCGTATGAAGAGATGTGCCATTCTTAGTAACAGGAAGCAGGAATGACCTAAGGCCTGCACTGGCCCACGCAGCATGAAGGGAACAGCAAATGAAAATAGGACCATTTCCTTTAGTTGTTCAGCACAAAAAAGTACAGGGGCACTAGCTGTGTCATGAGCAAGCTTGAGAAGTACTGTTTGCCAGGAGAGAATTAGCTATTTCTGCGAAAAAATTAGAACTGGTGGTGTAGTTACCTGTCCCCAGAACGAGTTGTAGTGCACTGGCTGCTGTTCATTATGACAAGGTGTGGCAGGAAGGTTGCCACACACGTTGTTACAAGAGATATATTCTTCATTCCTGGAATCTGTGTGGTGGTACAACGCTTCCTGCGTTCAGCTGCTGTATGTCCTGAGTACACAGGGTAAGGTCTGTCTGTTGATCTGCTTTTTATAAAAACGTGACCTGCGTGTTTAAGAGGGGATCTGTATCTCTCATTTTAGACAACAGAGTACACAGAGCTGGATGACAGCAACTTTGACTGGACCTGCCCGAACACCCAGATTCTTTTCCCAAATGACCCTCTGTTTGCTCAGAGTATTCGTGAACCTTTGAAAAATGTGGTGGATAAGAGCTGTCCTAGGAGTATTCCCAGAGCGTAAGATGAATATTTTCTGTCTTTTGTTAGTGTAGGAGTGAGTGCAATAGGGTCTGTCATGCATGGAAGGAGAAATATGAGGTGTATTGGAGCTTCTTGGCATCATCAGCAAGACTTAGTTCATTCCCAGCAGGAATTAGCGAGTCTTTCAAAGCAAAAGGAGTTAATGAGCCACATACTCCAAGTGGGAATCATAGCCCAGGTATTACAGGAGGTACCTCTGATTTGTCAAATTAATTTCTGTAGTCTCTTGAAGAGTTCTGCAGCTCTTCTTTGTAGTAAGCAAATCATGCTACCATCATAACTTCACCTGCTTTGAAGAATTTAGCGCAGTTTGTTACAGATGAGGAAGTTTATCCTTCTGACCACCTCTTTGATATTTATACTTCACGAGTAAAACTGGGTAGTAGCCATATGAGGAAAACTGGTTTTAGTCAGTCTTACAGTAATGCAGACTACTCAGAAATGAGGGACCATGTGTGGTAGTTTTGTTATCAACATTGCGTGTGCTTTTTTGCACTAAAAATCAGTGATAATATCAACAACTTTTAAAACAGATAGTTGGAGAAGCTGCTTTCTGGTGAAGCTTGTACTCAGCATTACTCCAAAGTATTTAATCTTGTGGTGGCAGGAATAATACGAGAGTTATGTTTCAAGAATAATCTCGTTTTTAAAGCTTTGATCTCTGATATCTTTTGGCAGAGAAGAGAGTTTGGGAAGTGGACCAAAGCCACCACTGAGAGCCAGAGACTTCATGGCCAGTAATCCTGAACACTTGGAGATACTGAAGAAGATGGGCGTCAGTTTGATCCATCTGAAAGATGGAAGAGTACAATTAGTACAGCATGCAGTGCAAGTAAGACCTGACAGCACTTTGGTCTTTAAAAAAACTGTCAGTTAAATCCTACTAGAGAAGATACTTGACACTTAGAGGTTCAGGAGAGACGGTCAGGCTGTGGAAGGAGGCACGTGAGCTGGCTATCGATATATTTAGCAGGCTGATGTTTGTTAATATTTTGCCTCAGCAACACTTTTAACTAATCTTCAGTTAAATTAGATGGATTCTGTTCATGTCAAAATGATACAGCTCACAGCATCTTACCTGAAAATATTTCAGTGTGAGATACTTCCATTTGGTTAGGAGGTCTCTACGGTTGTATGTTTTTAGTCTTCTGGGCAGTGGAGGCATTAGAAGGTTAACTTCTTTGTTTGAACTGAGTGCCAGTGAGCATCCACTCTGTAATTTAAAATCGTTGTAGCAGCAGTCCAAGCAAACAGAACTTCAGTTTTTATTTTCCAAATTTCTCAAACATTTAAGAAGAAACTGTTTACTGTTTTTTTTTCTACTCAGGCAGCAAGTTCACTTGATGCTGAAGATGGCTTACGGTTCATGCAGGAAATGATTGAACTCTCCAGTCAGCAACAGAAAGAGCAACAGCTACCTCCTCGTGCTGTTCAGATTGTTTCCCATCCATTCTTCGGCAGGGTGGTCTTGACTGCTGGACCAGCACAATTTGGGATGGACTTATCCAAACACAAAGCAGGGGTATGTAAGCTGTGTATGTGATCTGTTCCCAGCTTTCTGTTAATTTCCTTACTGCATAAGCTTAGATTTTACACTTCTGGTACAATTTCAGGGCGGCCAGCTAGAGGGTGATCAATTCACATCTTAAGAGATGTTAATTTAAGGGAAGGTTTTGCTACTGTGTCACAGCCATGAATTTGCAGAAGCCCTGCTGGAGTTAGAATAGGATGTTACACAAACTTTTAAAAAATGCTGTATCTGAAAGGAAGAAGAAAATATCACAGAGGCAGTTGTCCCTGTTGGAAGCAGCAGGAAAATGCCGTGACTTCGGGTGGGCAAGGAGCAGCCCCAAAGAGGAGTTCTGGACTAGCAGCTCACGAAAGAAAGTTTTCCTGAGACAGCAGTTCACCGGTATTTACAAAATACACCGAGTATGAGAATGAGGTTTTCACTCGGTCATTTTGCTGCTTACCAGCTTCAGGGTAAAGGTTGTCTGCACTGACAGAAGACAACACTAGGTGCGTTAGATGAACTGAAGAAACGAAAATGCTCGGGAATCTTTTGCAAGCCTGAACCTAGTGCTCTAATTCTCCTTTCCTTTCTGTTTTTGTTTTTCCAAACAGACAAGAGGATTTGTTGCGACCATTAAGCCATATAATGGATGCTCAGAGATCACTAATCCTGAGGCAGTGAAAGAGAAAATTGCTCTGATGCAGAGAGGCCAGTGTATGTTTGCTGAAAAGGCACGAAACATTCAAAAAGCCGGAGCAATAGGAGGCATTGTTATTGGTAAAGAACATCTTAAGTTTGTGTAGATGTAACCTGTATTTTACAGATTTGAAGATACTGCAGAGCTGACAAGAAGCTGTTAAACTGCCTGGAGATGATGCAACACAAATTGTTCTTTCAGAAGATGAAGAAATGGTTTGGTTTGGTCTGGTCTGGTCCTGCACAGAAGGTGTAGCGAAACAAACTGGGATGGGTGATTGTCACTGGTTTTGCAGATTAAAAGTCGTTATTTTAAGGATCAGTGAGTGTTGCAATAGTGCTGTTTACTAACTGCTGAGGAAGGCTTGAGCTACAAATGAAAAATATTAAGGGAAACAAGTACACAAATTGGCTTTGTGCTTTCTACAACCAACTTACTATTTTCTGCCTGGGATCCTCCTATCTGACTGGGCAGTAGAAAGCTGCTGAGAAGTCTGCTGAGACGCTGAGTTGTCCATTTATCTAATGGGAGGCTTGCTGGCTGTTCCTCTTGTGTGCCTCTGCCTAGATGACAATGAGGGAAGCAGTAGTGACACAGCTCCTCTCTTCCAAATGGCCGGCGATGGGAAGAATACAGATGATATCACAATTCCCATGCTCTTCCTCTTCAACAAGGAAGGAAACATCATACTGGATGCAATCCGGGAGTACGAGGCTGTGGAGGTGCTGCTTTCTGATAAAGCGAAAGACAGAGGTAAGACGAGAGGTTATTTGTACAGACTCAGCTTCCGTCTGTGCCGTGGCATGACGCGAAACATACAGGAGCGATCTGTGTTGCCACCCAAAGGTGCACACCTGTGATTTGGTAGCTCTCAGTTTCTGTTTGACATTAGTGTTAGTTTTTTTGTGAGAAAGCCATTACCTGAGACGTGTCATTTCCCCCCACCCCAAGTTAACGTTAACGTCCAGAAATGCTGTTCATCAGTTAAATGTCAGTTTGACTAATGAGAAAATCCAACCTTTTGGATTCCTTTTGAACCCTTTTTGTCATAATCGGCTTTGAAGTGGTGTCAGGAATAGCACGAGTGCTTTCAGTGCCCTGCATTGTGAATGCCTCTCACTTATCAAGCTCCCTTGGTACCCAAAAGGGGAGAGATAACTGTTACAACTGTTTTGCCTGCCTAAGGAGAAATGAGAAATAAGGCTGCTGACCTCAGATGTTTTGCTGTTTTTTCTTGTATAATACAGGAAAATGATGAGCTAATCCATTCCCAATTAAAATGTTTGCGTTCAGCAGAATATTGTAGGTTTTCCTGAGGTGAGCCTGCCTGGTGGCACCGCTTTGTTCAAGAGAATAAGTGTCACTGGTTCAGTAGAGACAGCACTTATTTTCTGCACGTTTGCAGATGTCCCAAAAGCTGCAGTGTTGCTTCTTCAAAAGTGTGCACAAATTCCTCCTGTTTCTAACTATGGTTAAGCTGCTCTAACAAAATACTAGCTACAAGAGATAGCTCTGCCTTTGAGAGTTTGTAATCCCTATTTGCTTCTTCCCCTCTCCTCGTGCTTCCGTTTGGAATCCCAGCAACAATCTTTAAAGGTAAAACGATTCCAAACTACATTATTGATAGCAGTAAGTATCCCGTGTTAAACATGGCATATGCCATTAAACTCCCTGGAATTCTTGAAATATTAACCACCAAACTCCAGAGAAATCTGCATGGTTAGATGGGACAGCTATGGCAAAGCTCAGTCAGTGTTTGAGATATGTATGTTATTTGCTTTGAGTGGGGATGTGATGAGGGAGGCTCCGGCTTTGGCGCTTTCTTTAATTCACAGTTCAGTAAACGTAGGAAACTGTCTGGCTCCCACTTGCTTAGAAGTGATCTGGTGGATCTGGGAGTCTGGTACAGTCCGGTATTACAGCTGAGTGCACGCAGTGGGGATTGGCTGAAGGCTGATGGACGGTAACTAGCACTGCCCCAGAAGTCACCCTCTTCAAGTCTGAGGAACCAGAACTGGTCTCGCTATGTTTGTCCTCATTCAGAATGTGTTTAAATGTCTTCCCTCCCCACCCCTTGTAAAAATGTTCCATAATAACATTATTAGATTTTCACATCAATGGAAAGTCTGCGCTTCCTTGTGGAAACCAGGCCAAGGGAAGTGACCTTGCTTTGAAACACATAATAAAACACTGCCTTCCCAGTTTGGTTTTTTTTTTTTCAAAACATTGTTTTTCTCTCCCCTCTCAAAGACTTGGAAATGGAGAATATGGACCAGAAATTATCTGAAAACGATTCACATAAACAGAATTCAGAAGAATCTACTTCAGCGTCTCAGGATGTTGGTGCAGTCAGTGAGGAGCCTGAGGAAGGAGAAAGCTCTGATGTTACTGACCCTGACTCTTTATCTCCTGCTCACGTGGACAGTGACAGCGTCTCCATTTCAGATCAGGATTCCCTCATCCCTGGTACCGATGAGGCCAGTGCTCCGGAGCCAGCATGTACACAAGGGGATAACCAGCCTCAGGAACAAAAGACCGAGACACAGTCAAATTCCAAAGTTAACTGGGATAATAAAGTCCAGCCTATGGAATCCATATTAGCAGACTGGAATGAAGATATAGAAGCATTTGAAATGATGGAAAAGGATGAGCTATGACTTGTAATAATAACTTATTGTTAGTAAATGGAGAACTCTGTGGGTGGAAGCGAGGCCCTGGTATCTGAGAACTAGCAAACATATTCAGTATTGTCATGAGCAACCAGGTTTCACCTGGAAAACACCCTAGAAGTCCAGCACGCACTCTTTGTGTTGTTTTAATTTTTCCGGTTTAAAAATGGGAACGTGCAATCGAAGCGTTTGTCTGGCTCCACTGAATGGTGCTGTAGCCCAGGAGGCTCATTCAGGGAATGAGTCTGACTTCTGCCTTCCAGGCTCCAAGAGGTGACGCCCCCTTGGTCTCTGGAAAGCAAAAGTTGAACGTGTAGGGGTTAACATACCATGAAACGGTTGTTGGTGAGAGCGCTTAAAGTCACCCACGGTTCTGGACTGAAGGTGCTGTTTCACTGATCTCTGCTGAGTTCAAGTCCGTCATTAAAAGCAGCAGGTGAAGTTGTGTTTCCAGTTGTGGTGTCTCAAAGACACAGCTAGAAGCAGCTTGATCTTGTCCTGACATATCATACTGAGTCATAGTAAGTAGTGTTCTCATCACTCCTTCCATCTGTTACCATGAAGAATGACCATGTTGACGTGCAAGTTTTTCCTTCTGCTCCACCTGCAGCTAGAGCAGCTGTATAAACCAAAGGTGATGTGTGTACTTCGTAAGCAGGTTTCATCAGGGAAGCTGAGACAGCCTTGGGTCTACCAGGCCCAGGTTCGCGGGGCATTGTGGAAGTTACACTGAGGTTAAGGTGAGGTAGACAAGGCAGATGTTGAGTTACAGGTATTTCCGTTGGCCTTCCAGGTTGAAAAACTCAAATCCACCCTGGGAGACAGAATTTAAACTGGCAATATTCTCTGAAAGGACACAAAACAGAACTAGATCAGTTATCACAAACATATTCTGTTTTCTACAAGGTTAACTTCTAACAGCGTGACTTAGTCATTCTTCTTATATGCAACTCCTGTGTGTGTGATACTTAAGGCAAGGAGGCCAGTGAAGCGCAGTGTGTTTGGCTGTCGGGTCCGTAGTTGAAAGTGGTGTAGTGTGAGCTGTGAGGATGGCTGGTATATTACCCTGGGCTTCGGGATTTTGTTACAGGTAAGTGTGGGTCCCAATTTGTTATCCCCATTATGAAAAAACGTGATTTAAATAAAAATGGGGACGTTGAAACAACCAAGAAATGTTTTGACTGTGTCCAAAGAAACTGCCAAAAACTGATTAACTTGATTTATATAAACAGCTTTTAGTGCGTGGTGGTTCAAAGAATCGTTGTGTATTAAAGAGTAAATGAACACTGCCTATGTCCTGCACCAGGCTAAGCGTCAAGGTTTGTATTCACCTTTAAAGGAGGAAAAAAAAAGCCCCGCTCTGAATGGCCCCTTTCTTTTAGCTGGTGGAGCTCTGCATGCTGACTGCTCAGCCTTTAACGAGTACAGCCATGCTGTATTGATTTCTGAGCGCTCCTGTGTAGCGGGAAGGGAGAGATCCCGGGCGGATGCTGTGTACCGGTCTGCTTTACCCTGACACTGGCTTTCGAGAGCAGCGCTGCACAGGCACGACGGTCCGTCAGAATGGTCTCCAGGAACTGAACAGTAACTTTAAACTGCTGGAGTAGGAGGGAATTGTGAGGAGGAAGCAAAGCAGCAGTGGAATAGTGAATAAGTGTCCTTTTCAATAAATTAGCTTTGAAATGTCATTAGAACTCCTTTGCACAAAGAGCCGTGTGGAGGTTTGGATGGGATGAGTAGGGCTTGCAGCAGCTGGGTGCTTTTCGGTGGAGAATTCCTTTATGCGTTTTATTACGTGAGTCTCTTTATGTTGGATCAGGGGAGCCTTTTAAGTGTCCTTCATTACTTGGAGCCCCAGTCTGCACCCGAGGCGTGCTGCTGTGCTCTCCTGGCAGCGCTGGGCTCAAAGGGAGGTGGCCAAGCGCAGACGGCTGCAGCATCGCACCCATCAGGTGCAGATCACAAGTTTTCCTTCTGATAACCCCTTTGATCTGTCAGTGCTCAGTGCCACAAAAGGAGCACTTTTGTTGCAGTGCTCTTCATCAGGGCTTACACCTCCATACTCATTAGCTCTTCTGGTGGAAATAGGAGTATTTTTATACCCTCTGGTCGTTAGTTAAGACTGTCAACACAGCAACTAAAGCTTTTCTTCTTTTACTTGCAGAAAATGTAGGTGTAGATGTAAAATTCTGTCAAAAGATTAACTTTCCTGCCACCACAAGCTCATTTTTGAGCTGCTTTTCCCTCATCCATGGCTAAAGCAGCAGACATTCGCTTTCCTCTTAGGGGATTTCAGATAATCCCAGAACTCCGTATGGATGCGGAGCATCAGTTGGTGGTGGCCTACCTCAGATAACTGTTGCCTCCTTCCTTGTGCTTGGGTTTTCTTGTGTTTCAGTTTGTTCTACTGTACCTTTGAAACCATCACGAGAGCCATAGCTTTGTTTACAGAACTGAACCGGGTAAGGTTGACCTTTGGGAAAGGACTAAATTGGGTGTGGGGGGTCAGTTGTATTCAGGTTATTTTCACTTTGCATTTCCGTATGAGGAAATAGGCTTTAGTTTAACCTTTTCATATCATTCTGGAAATAATTTTTGTCACTGTCATCTTAAAGAGCGGAAAGAATGTATTCATCAAAAAAACAAAACATTTTGGAGAGGGGAGTAAGTGTTCTTCCCAGGTCTGTAGACATCTGCTCCCCCCGTGTGGAATATTGCTTATGCGTCGTTCATCAGTAACCACCTCTTTCTGTCCGTAGCATTGTACATTTATTTGTATGGTATTGAACACTGAAGCATTCAGGAATCACAGCTGGAGCTAGCACTTATTCCACGCCATGTAATTCAGATCAGCCAGTTAATTTCTCGTTTGATCTTAGAGGAATTTCCTTAATTGTTTACATTTATTGTCTCTTAATGAAGTTTCCAATTGAGCCCAGCTCTGGTTCTCCTCCTCCCGCCAGCGTCCCCCAAGGCACAGCGGCAGGCATGAGTATGTGTTGGCGGAGAGGTTAAAACCAGGACAGGACAGCTTATGCAAAAGGCATAGTCAGAACATAGAGAAAACAAACCATTCTGTGAATGAAATATTGTATGTTCAGGATTTTATAAGAGTGGGTTTTTTAGCCAGCCCAATTTACAGCCGTATATTTTCTTACAAAAGATGTCTAATAACAGGTGCTGTAACACTAGCATTGGGTTTCACTGTCTGGTGATCAGCGTATACAATATTTCTAAGGGCAACTATGTACTGTGATGTAAAAGTCTGGGCTAAAATGTATATAATCCATGTACATAACTGTGTACTTGATTATAATTGCTGATTGTAAAGATTTAATAAAATGTAAATATTCTGGTCAAGGTGTGCTGAATGGGCAATAATTTCTGTTTGCCTTTGTTAGTCGCACCAATGGTGTCCCACATCTTTATTCGCAGCATTGATGGGGGGATGGAGCAGACTCGGCAAGTTCCCAGGTACCCCTCTGGGCAGGCAGCGCTGCCGTCCGGTGGCTTTGAGCAGCAGGAGAAGGAGCTTGATGGGAACCTCGGAGTGTTCTGCACCAGGGGGATGCAGCCGTGTACTGGCCACTGCAGGGCACGGAAGCGGCATGGCAGGAGGAGCACCTTGGGGCAGGCCAGCGGTGAGCGCCGGGGCACAGAGCTGCCCCGCCACGGGGGAAAGCAACAGTCGCACTGCAGTGCAGGAAATGCCGAAATAAGGGTGACTTCACTGGGGAGTGTACAACTGGAGCAAGAGCTTTTCAGTGTGAAATGGGGAGTGGACTGGAAAGGCTCAGCAGCCTCGTCTAACTGGACTGTTTCAACCTCTGTTATCCTATGACTTGGGCGTTCAGTTTTGTTTTTTTAAATCTGTTCCTGCAGTGAGAATAGAGACCCTCAGAAGTTCATTTAAGTGTGACTGCTTCTGACCCTGTTTTCATTAGGACTGAAAAACAGCAGGTCTTTCTTGGGCCAGATTAGGTGGGTCTCAGGAAACGCCCTCCACCATCCTTCCCCTGCTATCTATCGGCTGTTCTCCAACACCTCTGCTCCTGTGAGCTTTTCCTTCATGGAAATCAGGATTAAGAAAATAAAAGATAAGAAAAACATCCCAAATTTAAGTCCTTTTTCAAGTGTTTCAGCAGCACTTAGGATATTTGTTAAGCAGACCCCATTAACCAGCCTCGCCACCGAAGTGCTAAATTTGAACCTAATGTTATGGGAGAATCGGGACTTCAGGGACTGGAGTATGTTGAAGCAAAGGCACCTTCTGCCTTCCTTGTTCCTTGAGGGGTGTTGAAATTGGAATACTCGCAAAGCATGTTGGACTTAAGTCCCATTTGCTTCCTTTGCATCTGTTTCTTTACGGAGCAGTAGGTGATCCTCAGGTAGATATCTACTGTCTCTTGACCCTGCAGTTGCATTGGCAGCTGCTGCCATACTTGGGGGCTCCGTGTTCTACCAGGGTCAGGCAACATGACTCACAGATGGACAAACAAATGTTCTGCTCAGGAGTCTAGCGCAAACCAGGAGAGATTAAAATCATTATAATAAACAAGATTACTGCAAGAAAACATGCAAAGAGACTGAGATGGAAAGAGGGAAAGGAAGCTCTGGTACGAGCAGACAACTACCTCAAGATGCGTCATGCTCCTCTGTGTCATCTCTCCTTGCAGTGGGTGACTGTGGGTGAGGGCTGAGCCAGGAGTGGGGCAGAGGGGTTTACACAAAACCTGTCAGGACTAACACCTCCAGAGCGATGGAGCAGCCCTTGGCATCTTCCCACCTTTCTTCAGAATCGTGGCCTCCCATCTGCTCTGCCTGTCCTGCAGGGATGCCCCATCCCTTCTTCCCTGATTTGCTCATGTTCTTCCCCATCTGTCTGTTAATCGAGCACTGAACTAACACCTGAAAGAGAGGCGGAGACGTTCATCCTCTGCAGGCGCCTGCACCCACGTGGATGAGTGTGGGTCATCTGTGGTGTTGCCCATGCAGGCAGACAGTTGTGGTTGCTTAAACACCAATTCTGCAAAGCCCTGGTCTGCTCAGGCAGGCCCCACACCATATGACACCGGAGCCCGAGGTGTGGTGCAGGAGGGTTTAACCCGTTGCCCTCTCTGCTGCTGGTGGATGGGGACTGGGGGAGTTGGAGCAGAGCCACCAACAGCAGCAAAGTCGTCTCTCTCTTGTCTGTGCTGGGGTAACTAGAGAGATCTTGGAGAAAACCCTCAGCAAACTGCCTTACTTTTTATTTTTAAAAAAAAAAAAGATAAAAAAACCTCTCTTGGAGGAATCAATGTTCTCTTTCAGCACTGCTCTCCCACAGTCCTCAGAGGATCTGGTTTTCTCTTTCCATGTTCATGTCCACCACCTTGCCAGCCATGATGCCCAGGTGCTGTTTGAAATAACAGAAAGTCGCCATCCCATTGCGGGTGACCTCTGAAAAGGCAAAAATAAAATGCAAAATGAACAGCTGGAGTGTGCCCCAACCCTGCCCCTCTTGATACTTCTTTCACAACAATAAATCAGGAATATTTAGTTTATTTCTGGGTCTGGGTATGTTCTGATGCTCCTGCTCTCCAGGGACACTTGTTGCGTGGATGCATGAAGGGTAAGGGAGTCCTGGCAGCACCTCTACATCACACCGCCTGTTAAATCGATCTTCAACGATCGCTTTATGCCAATAGTTGTGTTGATGGGCTGTAACTCAACTCTTACTCTTCCACTTTCTATTTTGGTCACCCGAAGCCAGAGGACTTCAGCAGCTCTGACAAAAATGCAGCCTCGGCTGCCACTCATCCCATCCCTAACATCAACCCAAAGGTGCCCGTGGCAGGAGTCCCATTTTCTTCTGCATCAAGATGTAACGTTAAGGAACACTTCCCACTGGAGTGGGCCCTATAAACCGCCATTTGCCCAGGAGAGTTCACCCCAGCTGTCACACCCCAGTGTGGGCTAATTCATCTGTATTAATCCTTCGGTGGAGGGCACGGTGTGCTGGCATCACACCAGGGCCGGTCTGACCGCGAGGCATTTAAGCCAACCTTGTGCACAAAAGTGTGTGCAGCACTTAGTGGTACCCGCATGTGCTTTCGGGGAGCACTGGGACCAGCCTGGGACAGCTTGGGCACCCCTCCAGTTGTGCGAGGACAGCCCTGATGGCTGAGCAGGGCAGAGGTGGAGAAGAAATAGAAAAAAAACACTTTCACCCTTCCTTAAAACCCCCAGCCCCAGCAGTTCTCGGCCTTTGCACCCTTCGCTGTGCGCTGCCACTGCCCTCAGGCTGCCAGCCCCAGGCTGGGAAGGAGCCGCTGGGTTTTGGGCACGAGCCCCAGCTGAGAGGGATGCTCAGAGGTTTGCGCCAGGAGATGTGGAGCCGGCGGAGCGGCAACATGGGTGAGGTGAAATGATGAACAATTGGGAGCTGGTTGTACTGAATTCGATGTGTTTTAGGATTTCTCCGCAAATCTCCTCACAAGTAATAGAATAAATGCTGATCATTACAGAGAGGTGTGATCCTCCCCTCCACAGCAAAAGCCATTTCCCCATCCTGCCTCTGGCCCAACCCTCCTCATGCTCCAGTTTAAGAAAAAGAGTTAACAAGGCTTAGCAAGGCATGAGGGGAAAAAAAACCACGGCAGAAGATGTGCAGAAAAGGGCAAAAAGGCATTTCTGGCACGGGCCGGCTCTCACGGCTGGCTTATGTAACCGAGCACGTGGCTTTCCATGTTTATTTTCAGGCTTGACTCAGGTCATCTGATCACCAGGCAGAGAGCAGCTCCATTAAATGATGTCAATCTTCACCGCGCTGGCATTACAGCATCATAAAAAATTACATAGCTGCTATTTTGGGGAGCAGCTCTCTCTGACTCGGTGAATAAATGCAGCTCCATATGATTCACTCCGGGGGATTATTAATAGACATACCAGCAGAATGCCAAAAACCCCAGAATATCACGCAGTTCCCACATGGACCTTTCTAGTTTCTTGCAGCAATCGCACTCGAGAACTTTTTGGCTCAAAATCAGTATTTTTAAAAATATACACACGGGGAACAAATCTTCTACTCGGCTCCCACCTTAAAGGCGTGGAGGGAGGGAGGACAGTCCGCAGCGATGGAGGATGCTACACGCCAGCCCTGCATCACACGCTGGGCAAACACCCGGTCCAGGCAGCGCCTCCTGCGAACAGCCCTGTGGAGACGAGGCTGCCGCTATTGACAAAGCTTGGAATGAAAGCACGGCTCTCCTGATTGACACAGAAACCACCTGGGACAGCAGAGGAGTGGGGAGGAACCGAGTCATCCCGAGAGGGAAGAAATCACTCGCTTCTCCACGCGCTGTGCGGCAGCGCAGGGGTAAATCAGCAACAGGCAGCAACTGTCGGATCACAGTAGGGACTCAAGGCTGGAGCTCACCCTGCCCAGGGTCGGCTTCTTCATTCAACCACTTCTCCAGTAATTCGGTTGAAAGCCATCAGTGGGGTCGCTCTGCACTGTCCCGGCGCTGCTGCCTCACACAACCGCTGCATTCAGACAGTGTCATTTGGGCAAACCTTTACCACAAAATGACACCTTTGCACGAGAATGTTCTGCTAGTGTTCGCAGCGCTGCCCAGACACTGCCCTGGGCGCAGGGAGGAGGTGGCCCTGAGGATGGTGCTATAGTTGGCTTCTACAAAGCAGGCTCACAGTCCCACGCATGTATGATGAAGAAGATGAAGATGAGGAGTGTGCCATCTTCAAGCTCAAAGTGAACATTTACCTGGGTGTCATGGCTACATTAAAAAAAAATAATAATTTTTTTTTAAAGCAAAGATGTGAACTTTTTCAAGTTCTACCAACTTTCACGTTTTGCAGTTCCCCTGAGCTGGGACTTCTTTCCCTTTGCCACAACAGCACAACAATAATAGCATGAATTTTCACTCAGCGCTTACCCAACTTTTTGGATGCTTGACCTGACTCTTTCCTCCCCATGAATAACGTGCCCCTCCAACACCATCCCTGCAGTCCTTGTCCCCTCATCCCCAAACATCTACAGAATTAACACGAACAGAGAAACATTTCAGCCTGAAAGAGAAGAGTCTCCCAGCAGGATCAGGACTCAGAGCAGGGGCTTCTGATGTTAAACACTCCCACAAGCAACTGCCATAAAGCCACGCTAGGAGGAAGTTGAACACATCTCTGCTTTCTCAGTGGACACCACGAACCTTGTCTCTGCTGCACCCTGACCTTGGCTGCACACAACGCTTTTGATTTTCCTGGCGTACAAGTGCTGGCTCTTCTCCCCTGAGCTGCAGCTGTCCCAGACGGAGAAAAGCTTCTTTGGCACACAGGACTATGGCTCAGACTCCCCAGCAGCCCACACAGCAGCTGAGTCAGGCCACTGGTTTCACAGAGTCATGGAATCGTGGGATGGTTTGGGTGGAAAGGAACCTTCAAAGATCATCTAGTTCCAATCCCCTGCAGCGAGCCCCTGCCTAGACCAGGTTGCTCAGAGCCTCGTCCAACCTGGACTGGGAGACTTCCAGCAACGGAGCATCCAAAGCTTCTCCAGGAGACCTGTTCCTGTCTCAACCCCGTCATGGTAAATAGAGTAGATCTTCCTTATGAGCAAACTAAATCTCCCTCTTTCAGTTTAACCCATCACCCCTTGTCCTGTCACAACAGCCCCTGCTGAAAAGTCCCTCCCCATCTTTCTTACAGCCCCCTTTAAGTACTGAAAGGCCACACTAAGGTCTCCCGGGAGCCTTCTCTGCTCCAAGCTGGACAACCCCATCTCTCTCCCCTCTCCTCACAGCAGAGGGGTTCCAGCCCTCAGGTCATTCCTGGGGCCTCCTCTGGCCTCGCTCCAGCAGGTCCATGTCTCTGCTGTGCTGGAGACCCCACAGCTGGATACAGTGCTCCAGGGGTGGGGGTCTCAAAAGAGCAGAATAGAAGGGAGAATCCCCTCCCTCGACCAGGTGGCCACGCTGCTGGGGCTGAAGCCCAGGATAGGATGAGCTGTGTGCGTGCATTGATGGCTCATGTCCAGCTTTTCACTCACCAGTACCAAGTCCTTCTCTGTGGGGCTGCTTTCCATCCCATGATCCCCCAGCCTGTGCTGATACTAGGGGCTGCCCCAACCCAGGTGCAGAACCTTGCACTTGGTCTTGTTGAACCTCAAGAGCTTTGCATGGGCCCACTCCTCCAGCCTGTCGAGGTCCCTCTGGATGGTGTCAGCTGCACCACTCAGCTTGATGTCATCCACGGACTTGCTGAGTGTGCACTCAGTCCCACTGTCTATGTCATTGATGAAGATATTGAGTAATACTGGTCCCAGTACGGACCCTTGAGGGTCACCTGAGACACAGCCATGATCCCACAGGCAGGCACTCTTTGGCTGTATCAGCCCCGGGTGGCTTTGGCTGGCCCCTCCACACACTGCAGGGAGCCCTGACCCAGCTGACATCTTCTCACTTCAGTGTCTTCTCCCTGCTGATACAGAGTGCCTCCAGAATTCATTGGCTGCTTCTGTCTGACCAGCAGCGATTCTCCACCCTGTTTGGCATGGGGCGGGAGGCTGGTCCTTGCAGGATGCAGCCTGCTGTCAGACAGCTTTAGAGACAGTGTTGGCTTTGTAAAAATGTCATTTAACCTTTGTTGGGTTGAAGAATTAAAGCTTACAGAGGTGATTACGCAGGGCATGCAGTTCTCTGGAGCCTGGTGCTCTTCATCGACGGCAGGGAACAGGGATGAGATCTGCTGCTGTTCCCTGCAGGCTGACGTGACGTGGAGGTGTGGCGGGTTTCCCCCACCCACACACGAAGCCTACGTGGCATCATGGCCTGTCTCCTGCAGAGCAGCAACACTAACCAATGCTGCTGCTAGGACAGAAGTGCCAAGAGCAGCTGGAAATAACACCCTTTTGTTTAAGGCTCATATTAAATTTGTTCCTCGGTGGGTGCGGACATTACCCTGCTGGAAGCCACTCCTATCCTGAAGGTCTGATGTGTCGGCCAAGCCCGTCTGAGTCATCACTAAGTCCAAAATTGAAGTGATGGGAAATTGTCCTATAGACTTGATAAAGCTGAAATAGCTGAGAACCAAACATTTATCTCCAGTCTAATTTCCATATGACAGCCACATCTTTGGAGCTAAACCAGCCTCTGGTGCTTCATCCACCCATTCTCTTTCGTCTCATAATTCAGACTTTGACGTATGTGTCGTGCTTCGTGGGCAGTGCCGGCTATCAGCCAGGCACTGACAGCAGTGACAAGGCAGGCTGCAGAACAATCATGCAAATTGCCGATCGCTGCCTCCTTTCTCTCACAGCCGTGGCCTCCGTGCCGTGTGTCAGCTCCACACACAACTTCACTGGCTGCAGAGAAGGTCAGAGCCTGCCCATGTGCAGGGGTGATGGGATGAGGCAATCATGGGCTGAAGATTTCACCTCGTGCAGACAGGTTTTGGGCAGCACTGCCAGTCCTGCTGTGCACGAAGGGATGGAGAGGTGCAGTAAAAGTCAGCCCGAGTTCTGCATGGTCTGTCAATGTGACAGGGGAGGATGCAAAGATGGGTCTTTTGGGTCCCAGCAGAGAGACTTAATAAAAAAAACAAACCTCTGACTGAAAGCGAAAGAAGAAATTGATGTTAAATTTTGGGTGGTAGTTTTGGGGTGAAGTCCAGCATCAGAGGAAGGTTGGTGGGAGCCAGGAAACAGCAGTATTAGTATCAGGTAAATAACCAGCTGCTGTGATGATCCTCCTCAAGGGCTTTCTGGCCAGGACTGCAGACTGGTTTCTCTGTTACAGCTATCTGCATGTCCATCCTCTCCATCTCCTACAGATTTCCAGGCTGCTCATCACCCATGACACCATAATGTTTGTGTGTTTCCCAACCGCACCAGGCAAATAAAACAGCTGCAGGCAACCATCCTTCATGGGGAGCCAAAGAGGATCCCGCTCTGGTCAGTCCAGGCGTGTTTTTATGAGAAAATTCTAACCAGAGGAATGACAGAGGAAAGGGCATTAGGTGAAAATTTCCAGTGAGTTGAAGACAACATCCTAAAAATCACCAGCCACACCAGCAAAAGCCCAGAGAGCTTCTAATACCCTGCCCAGCTCTTCACCATAAAGTGGGAATCTCTGCAGAATTTTAGAGAAGCCCCGAGTTTGCCAATTTTCACTCTCCAGTGGTTCCTACAGAGCTTAATTTATGTGGACATCATGGAAAGTCCTGCAGTAGCTCAGCGTGTCTGTCCAACCATGCAAGACTTGCTTCTGGAAGGAGGTATTGCCCATTTTTCCCCAAAGGGGCTGGGATGGGGCTTTGCTCAAGTCCTTCAATGGTTTCCCCTGAAGTCCTGGTGCTGGAGAGAAACCACTCCTGGTCCCTCATATTGTGTGCAGAATCCTGGCCCAGGACATCTTCTGCTGGGGGTCCTGAAGGAAAAAGTACAAGTGGCAGCATCTGAACGATGTGAAATGATACGCAGCTTTCCAAGATGAAAAATAATACTGATAATACTGTTCTGGGATTCTGGAAGATAGTTTAGGTCCAGACTCCTGTGACTGAAGACATGCCTTGGGTCAAATGCTGCTCTTGGTTAGAGGGTGGTGATGTCGAGGCAAAACAACACCTCGGCACTGAGGGTTGGTGCTGGTGTCCAAGAGCAGGATGTCCCCTCATCCTTGAAAAAGCACAGGAACACCAAATGCCAACCGTCAGAGTAGAACCAGAGTGGCATGCGGATCAGCCAGCTTCTCCTTGGACTAGCTCAGAAAATGGTGAGTATAACTAAGCCCAACACACACAACCACACTTCAGGTAGGAGGGTGCAGCCTCCTCCTGCTCGCCATGCCTGGACCTGCCCCCTTGGTGAGCTGTGCAGAGGGTGGAAGGGTTTGGGAGCGGGGAACAAGTGAAGAGAAACTCACGATAATTAAAAAAATAAAGGCATCAATCTTTTAGGTCAAAGTGTGTGTGTGGCAATAGATACAATGTGGAGCCAGACAGTGAATGAAGGAGATGCTGCCACAACCTCATGAAACTAGAGAGAATGTGTCCCTATCCCTAGTTCCCAGGGATGGAAACAAAAATGTCAGACAGACAGACAATAAACTGATTTTTTTCCCCCCCAGGAGTCCCTCTTCAGGTTGATCCCATGAGCACGGTAACAAACTGCACCCAAACGGCCCCGAGGGCACCAACATTCAATCTCGGCAGCCCCCAGGAAGCTCCTTAGGGGAATGACAACAATGATGCAGCAATATGGTGCAGCTCTGGGGCGTTGGCTTCGTGCCGGTCTGGGACAGAGCATCCATCCAGGCAGCCCTTGGAGGGCTACGGGGTGCCTTGGGTTGGTATCTGGGAGGCTTCTGCACTCACCGGCCATGGCAAAAGGCTGGATCTCGGGATGCCCACCAGCCTCTTGGGCAACTCTTCCAGCTCCCTGGTACCTCTCCTTGCTTTTGCCCAGGGCTAATGCTTGGGGCAGGTTCTGAGGAGGAAAACTGGCATAGCTCAAAGGCTGTAAAGAAAGAAATAAGTGTGTCAAGGGAAGGAGGGTGTTTGCAAAACACCACCATTTTCTCCAAGATCCCAGAATATGACTTAGAACTTATTAAACAGTGCGTCAGCCTCCTAGAGAGAAGTTCAGCCCCAAATGGTATTTCTTTTAAAAGAAACCTTGAAAAACCCATTTACAACTGAGCACAGTGTATCGGATATAAGCAGTTTTTCTCCTCTTCCCACCCTCCTCTTCTGCATCTGGATTTTGATATTTGAGCAGAGTAAAGTAACACGGAGGTGTGGCTTCAGGGAGTGGAAGAAATAAAGTGGATTAAAAAGCAGCATTCACCTGAGTGACCTCTTGGGTCTGCTTGCAGCATGTGCAGTTCCTTAGGGAGAGGTTTGGTTGGTCCCGCCTCTTCCGCACATGCCACACAGCTCCATTTGGGTCCCTGCACTTGCTCTGGTTCTGCAGCAAGAGCTGCTCAAGGCTTGAGGAGCTGGTTATCCTGCCTCAACAAGCAAAGCAGGCAGCTCTTAGCGGTTGAACTGTGGAGAGAGGGATGTCAACCCAGAGCCTGAAGTGCTTAGAAACCATCTTATATTCCACAGACTTCAAACATTCAAGACTAGAAAAAGGTTTCTGCTCTGTTTACATTTTGTTTCCGTAAGTGTGGCTCCTTTTAACAGGTAATCAGTGCTGATCTTTGCTTCTCCATATCACAAAGAGTTTAAGAGCAAGCCTCCTGCCTGACAAAGAAGCCCAGTCAGATGAAACCCTTCTAGAAGCTCCTGGTTTCTCCCCGGCACACCATGATGGTCGCAGGACGTGCCACGGCCAAGTATTTGCTGACTGGATGTGAATAGGCAACCTCACACCCCAAAAACACACACACACACACACACACACACACACACACCCCAATTCTGTTCATGTTTCTTCCGGGAGAGTAGAGCAAATTGAAGTCTGTCGCCCTCACCCCAATCCCACCAGCAGCCTGGGGCACTCCTAGAGCATGTCTCCTCCAAAGACAACTACTGATGGCCTCCAAACCTCCTGCCCATCCCCAGGCCTCCACAAGCAGCAGCAGGTTGGTCTACCAGGCACTCACAAATATTGTCATCGAAAGGTCCATCAGCGAAGTTTTAATTTATATAAAAGACTAAAGCACTTGCTGCTGGACACATTAAGCATGCAGGTGAGATGGGAATTGCTTTTCCTTGCTCACAAAGCTTCCACCAAAGTCCATGTCTCCGGTGCTGTCACCATTGGCAAGGAAAAAAGAAAAAAATATATTAAAACTAATAGGTGGCTGAGAGGAACTCCACATAGAAGGATGCTGGCATGCTGAGAGACCACGATGTGTCTGCCACAGAGGGTTTGTCTGGGGAAATACAAACACGAGATCTTCAGTGTATAGAAAAGGAACCTCGTTTCAAAAGGATGGACCAAATTCCATCACTCTTGCACTGCTTGCGAAAGCTTTAGAAACCACTTCTGAGAGAAGGATTTGCGGGATCAAGCCCTGGGACTCTTTATTAATTAAAGTGTGTAAATAATTGAAATGCGCAGCCACTTGACTCTCCTCAGCATGGCGACCTGCTCGAGAGCTGACATGAATTATGGAAAAAGCCATATGCAAGAGGACAGAGCTATCACCTTGAAGAATTCCTAATGGATCAAATGGCTCCGTAGCACTGTGAGATGCCAACAGCCCTAAGAAGGACAATGTGATGGGTGGAAGGCAGTGAAACCTCATCTCCAGGGCAGTCAGGATGCTCAGGAACAGTGCAGCAGGGTCAAAGCAGCTGCTGAAATGCAGCAAGGATTTGGGAAACTCAGCATTTGCTGGAAATTTTTGACCATTAACAGGATGAAGATGCATGTGGTGAAACCTACCAGAGAGGACCCTGTCACTGAGCTCTGATATGGAAAGCTACTGAAGCCAGGTAATGCTTGAGTCATCCCAGTCCATACAGCAACCACGTGACTCAAACCGAGGTTGACAGGAGACCAGGGGACTGAGCAGTCTGCAGCACTCTGAGATAGCTTCTGCCTTAAGAAGACACCTTGACACTGTAGCCTCACACATGCTGCTGGGCAAGCTGCTCGTGTCCAGACCTGCACGGATAAGAGTAACTCCCGTTGTGTCTCTCCCTGGCGGGTCCTCCCTAACCCACTGTCCCATCCTCTGCCCGAAAGCCAAAGGAAAATCCAGGGCAGGGAAGGAAGCAGGAGGAAGCCGTGCTTTTTCAGACATATCTAAGGTATGGCACAGGACTGGTAGGGAATAAAATCTGACGTGGACTGTTCAGCCCCACTCAGAGTGAACATTGGAGGAAACCTCTTCAGTCAAGAAATTCCATTATATTTTAGAGATTTTCAGAAGTCACAGGTGACTTTTGAGGGACTTGAAACCCTTTAAAAGGTTTTCAGAAGGTCCAGTGAAAAACGGCCCATGTTAAAGGGCCTTGGGCTGAGTGTACTGCTCCAGCATTGGCCACATCAGCAAAAGATGCTATTAAAGCAGTCCCTGGTGTATTCCAAATCAGAGCAGTGAAATCGATATGATGCAGAATGCTGTGTCTGGACAAAGTTTCTCCATGGGGTGCAGCGCAAACCTGGCCCTCATATGGTGTCAAAGCAAGAAGAAATACCAGCAGAGGTAACAATCTCCTTTGAAATAATAAATACAAAAGATGTCATTTTTTTTCCCTTAATTTTTTGTTTGTGGGGTTTTTTTCACTCATGACAACGTTCGATAAAAATATTACACCTGCTTTTGAGAAGGTAATATCTTCTCCATACACTATGGAAAAATAAACTCTACAGGACACACAACAGACACCCCCAGTTGGCACACAGCTGCTTTAAGAGGTTAGATCCACAGACTCATCTATGTGCTGGTTTGGCCTGCCTCACCCCCAGACTCTGACAACGTCGTGTTGTAGGAATGGTAAAAGACGAGAATACATAAAAACAGTAAAATGTTTATTTTCTTAGAAAAAAAGAGATTCAAAATGATTGTGATCACACTCCCATTCGTGCTCAGCAAAGCCAATACTGCAAGCTTAGTCCTTGATTAAGATACCTATTAAATGAAACTCTTTTTCCTCTTAAAATACAAATTCCTGCTCCTGCGTCACTTCCAGTATTTCAGTGATAACATGCTTTTAATGGATAATAGTTTCCCAGCTTCTTCTCAGCAGGGAAACAAGGCCTGCCATGGCAAGAACACCCCATCTCCAAATCACCAGCATTAATAAGCGCTCCGGCCCGAATGCGGACTGACAGACAGCTTAAGGGTGTTTCTTAGATGCTTGAACGTTCACTTATGGAAGCTTTGTATAACACTACCTCATCTGATAGAAAACAGGCCAGAAGCCTCAATAAAATCAACGTCTTTTGGATTAACTTTAAGGATTTGCTGCGTATCTGGACACAGAAAAAAGTGAGAAGTTGCAACAAGTTTTAACTAGCAGCAACGAAAACAGTTCCTTACGAGTTCTTAGCAATATTCCTCATCTGTTCATTAAGAAACACTGTAACTGGATGGAGCATATAATGTGGAAATGATCTTCTTCTGGTATGTAGTGCTGTTCGCTCAAGAAGACTTCCAAAAGGTCTCGATTGGGTTGGAATATATTTACACAGTAGTATTC
The DNA here is from genome assembly GCA_009769605.1 of Bucorvus abyssinicus. Taxonomy (NCBI): domain Eukaryota; kingdom Metazoa; phylum Chordata; class Aves; order Bucerotiformes; family Bucorvidae; genus Bucorvus; species Bucorvus abyssinicus. Next base: position 8,336,122 of record CM020034.1, on the reverse strand, counting down.
CTGGTGTGAGCGGCTGAATTGGCACTATGTGACATCCTCCTCTTCTGAACAGTAATCACGACCCTGCAAGGAGAAGAGCCACAGTGTGAATGAACACTTGAAGGCAGGAGTAACATAACTCAAAGGAGCACTCACTAATAATACAGATCAGTTCTCTAAACTTAGAAGACTTGAGTTCGGAGCTGGGTGGACATCTTAAAAATGGGGAACAGAGATGGCACAACTCCCCCAACCACTTCTGGAAGGTTTGTATGAAACCAGAACAGGAGACCCTTTCCATTCTGTCACTATTCACCTCATAAATTCCATCCCCTATATTGAAATCCAGGGGGAGTCCAATAAACTGATTTACAAAACTATTTCATGTACAGATACGCCTTGATGGACCCAACCCTGTAGATTCAATGTGAAAACATCATCTCTGAGGCAAAAGCAATGAAACACATCATCATATAAGCAACACGAGTCAGCTGCTGTGAACCAGAATGTCTCATCTGATGACAACCTCAGCAAGAGTTTGACATAAGAGCAAAAGACACTATTCGTATTGAAATTACATTTGCACAATGGGGGAAAACAGTGTCACAAAACAAGGGCTTCTTACGGACCAGTGACACCTTCTGTCCCATCCCACACACAAGACTTGCAGTAGCATCTAGGTGTTACCCTCAGGAAGTCCTGGAGAAGATACACCCCGTCCCTCACTAAGCTGATTCTTGCAAAGCAGCAAGAAGAGGACTTGACGGGACCCCCTGTCCTTGTTTCTCTACCAAGAAACAGATGGACTGAGCTTTCTGACACACAACCCACCCAAAAGATCCTGTGTAAAACTCTCAAATGTAGTACCAGAAGTCTCAGCCTCTGGACTACTTCCCAACACTCCCACGTGCTGGGTGTATCACCTGAGCGCTTGCCTGGAAAATCCCAGCAGCTGAGCAAAGGGCTGGCAAAGAGGAAGAAAAGGAGAAACATGAGAGTCTCAGACTTGTTGTAATGACGTGTAAAAGCTCGACAATACCCTGTGAGCAAAGGCACCAAGTCAGCCATGGTACCGGGGAGTACTCAGTTGCCCCACAAGTCAAAAGCGGCCACTCTCCTGTCTGGAAAGAGGCAAGGGGGAAAGAAAAAAGTAAAAAAAGAGAGATGTTTCTTGATGTACCGATCTATTTATTTGGGGTGTGCAGCTGGGGTACACGTTGGGAACAGAGGCTCCAAAGGGTCTCTGCAATTAAAACCCTCCTGACGATGCTGGGATTGCAGAGTGTGCTTTGCTGGAGTGACCACACCCCGGACCGTGCACTGCTGTAACAGCCCTCTGTGGCCCAACACTACTCATAAAAGGGCTTTCTTAGTATGTTAAAAAAAACAACCCCAAGAGACTAATCAGCCCTAATTTCAATTTTCAGTAATCACTGACCCAGAAACAAAAAAAATGGTTTTTTTTAATTAAAGATTTGCCTCAGAAAAAAGGATACTTTTTGCCCAAATACTCTGCAGTGAAGCCCAAATCCAGTGTTTTTTCTCTGTGCCAGGGACCACGATGCATTTGGACAAAACCATGCGACTAAGCTTTGTCCAACATGCTTCAGAGCTGTGAAAGCCATTGGTAGCGATTGATGACTGAGGCTCACGACATTTCCAGGAGATTCATTTACCTGTTTCCCTGGCCTCCTGCTCAAGTGGGAGCCCTGTGGCCCATCGTTCCCCACTATGCGCCACACTGGCAGCCATCAGTGCTAGTAAAGGCTCAGTTGGACCAAATCCACAGAATTCTACTTGCATTTTCCCCTTCCCATTCCTCCTGCTGTTCTTCTGCTTCTGGGCTTGCTCAGTGCATCACTTTTCAAAAGGATGCCAAGGAACCACCCAAAAAGCAACATGCTGAGGAAGACCTTGCCACAGTGTGGAAATGCCACCTCTTGCCCACTGCTTGAAGGCCACTGAGAGCCAGGCTGCTGCCACCAGATGCTTTATTTGCATCTTCACACCGGTGGGGAGGGAGACACGTCAGTCTCTTGGAGGTGATCTTCAAGGCTGCAACCCTCAGTCACTGGCAGGCAGGAGGTGCCACCATCCCAAGCTTCTCACCAGCCTGCTCCTTCCCACGTGTGGGCAGCAGCGGCACAGCTGAGAGAGGGAGGAGGCTGAGAACTGCCTGAAACTCCAGGAACACCTCCCACACCATCCTGCCATGTGACATGCGGCTCTTCCACACACTGAGCCCGGCACAGACCTGCATTCCCAACACAAACAGCCAACTCGATGCCCAAACTGCAGTAACACCCGATGGCAAGACGAGGAGCTCCACTGCAGCATGAAGCTGTATTTTTTGCAGCAAAACGCTCCAGAGCTGGGTTCACCCTGGTGCTCCCTTCAGCAGCGGCTGCCCCGCTGCCGTGCCAGCTGGCGGGAAGGGGGAGGATGCGGCGAGGGAGTGGGAAGGGGAACCAAAAAAAGGCTCCCGCAGTTACTCGGCAGCTGGCTGAAGTCTTCACATCTACTGCTCCTCTCCACCGCAGAGCCGCATGGAGGAAGGACGCTTTTGTTGGACACCAAGAATAGCATTGGAGCAAAGGCACTGCGGGCTGGTAGCTTGCACATAAAGTTAGTGAGTTTGCTGCCACTTGGGTTTTATGCTGAGTGAAAAATCACAGAATCATATTGGTTGGAAAAGGCCTTTAAGATCATCCAGTCCAACCGTTCCCCCAGCACTGCCAGGTCACCACTGAACCATGTCCCTCAGCACCACAGCAACATGTCTTTTACATATGTGTAGGACAACGCTTTTTGCTCCTCAGGAGAAGGAAGGACCATGTCCACCCTCTTGGTGGTGGGATGTGAAACAACTTGTGGGACCACCCTGCTCTGGCAGGTTTAGCTTATTTTGTCAGGGGTGGGAATCATCTGTGACAGAAAACACCCCGTTTTACATGTACTCCTGCACCCACTCCGGCTGTCCTACACCTACTGCCCTGGCTAGAGTGTGAAGACCCACACCAACGCATTTAATTTCAGCATGAAAACGAGGTGTGTGGGGCTCAGCCCAGCAAGGTCTGAAGTGTCCTGGCCCAGCTCAGCAGGGATAAGCATGTACTAGTTTTTAAGCACAAGGGAAACAGCATTTAAGCCCTGGGGCAGCTTATCTTAAGCAGGTGCTTTAGCTTCTTCTTAAAGAAGGGCTCATGGTAAGTGAGGTCTCCTTGAGCAAATATACAGCAATGGGTATTTATCTTCCTAAAAAGCACAGGAGGGGGAGAAACCACGCTACAAAAAATGCTACAAAACCTTTTGTCTAAAGCTTACTCCCTAGTTAAAATTTTATCAGGAAGGACAAGGTCAGTGTTCCTCAGGAATATCAGAGAAAGAATAAAGCTGCCTTCCCTGCTGCACTGTAAATCCAATACACAGGGGCTTCTCCTTGGTGCTCCTTGGGCAGAAAGGTGGGAGGGGTCTCCATCACCCCACCAGCAGAGAACAAAGGCTGCTTTGGTCCTGCTAAGCACCGTGGCCCTGGCCCAGTAAAACACTTTAAAATGTCAATTTTTGATCCTTTGTTTGTTTTGGAGGATGTTTGATAGATGCTGGAGGAGACAACACCTCAAATGGCTGCACCTGCCATCAGTGAGAGGCCTGTTGTGCTTGAGATGGAGAATTACTCCGGTGGGGCTGGGCAAAACCTCTCTTGGAATGGTAAGCGAACAGCTTGCAAAGCTGCTAAGGTCTCCTGAAGAAACCATGCTGAAATATTGAGTGTGGAGTGGCAGTCAGAAGATGAGCTCCACACCATGAGCAGAGGAGCTGCAGTAGTTATCAGTGTGGACCGAAGTGATGGAGGGTTTTTTGTGGGAGGGGAAGCAGATGTGGGTCAGGAAGAAAATGAGGAAAACAGAGAAGGTGACAACCTCCCCAAACAGAGCAGCATCTCTCCCTTTGCTGCATCTAGAAAGCGCTACCATCCCGATGCCCCTATTGGGGCATGCATGGTGGCTGATGATATCCTTTTGGAGAAAAAGAAGAAGAAAAAAAATCAGGAAAAGCGCTTTTCCCCATTGTTGTGGGCAACAGGCCAATAAACAAACCCCCACGCCACCCCAGTGCAAAAGCCTTCCCAGTTCAATAGCCTTTTGTGCGGCTGGGGGACTGGCCGAGGGAGAGGAGGCAGCTCAGGAGATGCTTCTTCCGCCATGGCTCTGCAGCTTGGCACCAGCATCCTCACACTGCAGCCCTGGTAAGGGGAGGAGGAAAGGGGAGGCTGGCTGGCCTGGGAGAGGGAAATGAGCTGCACCAAGCAGCCCTTTCTTCCACGTCAGCTGAAAGAGCTCACAGGACACAGTGGACCCTTTCAGAGGAGATGGCCGGCGCTGGGAAACGCTAGCCTGGCTCTGCAGTGGGAACTCTCTTCATCAAGCTGGTTTTGTTTACAGCGCTTGCAGAAAGGATGGGAAGAAAATGCCAGGAGGCGGCACTGAATAATGGTATACTGTGCTAATTTTTGTCCGTTTCTTATTTTGTTAGAAGAAAATCCAGGGAGTCATTAAGAGCAATCCACTTTGCTAATGAGTTTTAGCCTAACAATTCTGCCCTTGCATGTGTCTCGGCTAGCAAGCCCCTATTTCTAATGGCACTCTTTAAATACGATACAAGGAGCTGCATTGTGCCTTCCCCCCGCGTTTCATGCCCACTGTTACTAACGAGGAGATGGAGCGAACTGCCGCCAGGCATCTCTCCCATGGCCTCCAATGACAAATGGGTAGCCTCCAACCCGGCTCCTGGCACCAGGTGTGAGGACTGGTGGAGAAACCTGTGCAAACCCACCCCAGCACCAGTGCCGGTGATCAAGTCCAAGTTATCTCTTGACCCACAGTGACATCACCAGCAGCAGCCAAAACACGATGCCCCAGGCTCGAGGTATCCGCCAGCTGCATGGAATTCATAGCGAGACTCCTCACATGCTATGACATTTCTTAGTCTAATTTTTTTCCATGTTTGCATTGTGATTTGTTTTTTATAAACTACTGTAGCCGTGTAGGAAACAGCTTACAATGACAGGAGAGGTGATGATTTCCTCCGGATTGTTTGAAATACAGGCGTTTAAATACTGGGGTTGTTTCTTTTAAACCCCAAAGCCAGAGATGCTTCTCTTCTGGGAGTACAATACCCAGACAGAATCCTAGAAATTGCTTGTCAACCCTTTGATTCTACCTCAGCCTTGGTAGTTTCTCCTGCGGCAAGAGAGCTGCCTACACACCGCCACAGCCTACAGTAAGGACATGAACTTAAAGGAGGTAAGTTCTGACGATCGTTTTACTGCTCTGTACGTAGGACTCAGAGAAAGCAGCCATCTTCCTGACCATTTTCCATGATAGCCATCATCAAAATGGTTTTGCCAGCAAGAGCTAAATGGGGTAAATTTTCCACATTCAACAATTTATATGTCACAGCTTTTATTTTCATGGAAGCCTTGGTGGGATGAGGTCCCCTCAAGTCTGTACCCAGGATTAACTGTCCGCTTTGAGTCAGCCCGTTCAATTAACGGGATTTCTTCTTAAGGGGTAAGGTGGAGTTGGCCCAAACCAGCACAGTGTGGTCGTGCACAGTGAGGGTCCAAATAAAGCTGAGATGTAGGGGGAAAAAAAGAAAAAAGACAGGAGGAATTTTAGGAGGGCCATGGCACTTCTGCTGTGCTTCACAGCAACTCCTTGTGATTGTGTAGACAGCACCTAAATAAACCAGCGCTTGCACTATTAGACTGGGGAGAACGCAGGTGACGGACTGATTTGCCTGAATTCCAACACAAAAGGCCCTGAGTTTCCTCACTCAGCAGGAAACACCGGGTGTCACGCAGACAGGACACTGTCAATGTGACATACTTCTGGCTATCTTCTTCATCAGAGATGGTATTTTAAAAACAGATTGATCACACCGTGACGGGTGCAGTGATTCTCCCCATCCCAGCTCAGCTGGTGGGGCCCATTTTGTCTCTTCTGGGCATCAGGCAGCAGATCTCGGATTTATCCAGCGGCTGCTCCATTTGCTTTAGGAGGGATGTGTCAGTCCTGCTCCGCTTCCTTCTCGACTTTCTGAAGTCATCTTTCTGCCTTGATTTCTCAGCTGAAGCAAATCACTTGCAGCCCTGACCCGTGTCTTTCTAATTTACTCTGGGGAGGGCTTGCTCCTCAAGCTTAATTGCTGCTATTACCTGTTACTCATCCTCTGCTGCAATAGATTTATACAACTTTAGGGAAGCCCAACTTAAAAAAAAATGATGGTAATGCTGTCACCAGGTGAGCTGCCCGTCTGCTCTGTTTTCTTCCCAAACTCTTTGTATGCCTGTGTGCCTTTTTATCTCCAAAAGCAAAGCCCATGACTCTACTCACAGTAACTTCCGTGAGTGTGAAACTCCAAGAGGACTCGCTGCAGCTGCTGGCAGATGTGGGAAGCACTTCTGAGCCAGCTTCCACCACAACTCCTGGGCCTTGTGCTGCTCACGGGTGCCTTGCCTTTCGTGTTCCTCTTCTCCCGGTGTGGTGCACAACCCGCCTTGGTGTGCACCAAAGCTGTGCCCACCCTCTGTCACCACCCCAGCATTCCGTCATCCGAAAACACACCTCCCACAGCTGCACTGAGATTTGTCCAACCTTTTAACTGCCTGGTTCCTATGTGTCTGGATATGTGTTGCTACGCCACAGAGACACCATCACAAGAAGCGGTCCGTGGTCTGTCACATACATAGGACATACCATACGACATACAACTCCTGTTTTCTGTGCTGTTGACTGCTGAACTCTATCCAGCTACTCCCACCTTGCCACATAACTATCTCTCTCTGGCTTCTCATCAGGTTTGGGTTTTTTATTTTTTTAGCTCAAATTCTGGTGTCTCTGAAACGGCTGGGTTGACTCCAGCAGAACCAACATCTAATGCTAGGTGCGAGGCTGACTTTTACATTCCCCATCAGTCCTTCCTCGGCATTCAGTGCCGAGCCTTCGTTTCACTACTTCTTCCTTCCAACAAACTCTATGGACTGAATTACCATAATCACATGTGGTTCCAGTTCAGCTCCAGCTCTCTGAGCAGGAACAGACACTCACACAGAGACAGGAACAGATGTCTCCCTCTGAATGCCTCACAGAGGTTTGACACCAAACTTTGGTAGACAGAAGCTCCACGCGTTGGGGTTGACATTCTGGTTTTTACCTTTGGGAGGCATTTGCAGAAGGTGGCTCAGTTTCATACGGGCAGCCAGGAATGCATGCATGTGCTGTGTACCGACAGGAGCTAGACTTCCAGAGGCATTCTCCAGATTATCTCATTAAGGCTGTTTTTGATCTCCAGAATTCATAAATACTTCATCTTTTCAGCTGCTAAAAAATCAGCCTGTGTTCTCTCCAACTCATGCTTTGACTGCGGAAGTTTTATTTTAGCTGACCTTCCTGACCATTTAATTGTTTCACTAGGTCCAAAAACGCCCATATTTAATTTTCCTCTCTAACTCACAGGACACACATTAGAGTTGCTGTTACTCATTTCTAACAGTGACCTAATGCTCCTTGGGATTTCAACACAAGTTGAGGGATGTTTTGCGCTCTGATTGTAGAGTTTCTGCAGACACAGCCCAAGGAGTCAGGGATGGACAGCATGTCTCCGTTACACATCCAGTGCTACTCATGGCCACAGTTACCATGTGAACATTACAACGTGTTTTTGACCTCATCAGCCATAGACAACGCCCCACCATTTCTGCAGACGATTTCAGCTGTAACTGGTGAGCTGCTCAGTGATATAATTCTTTTAATTGCTCAACTGCTGTCCTCCCTTTCCCTGGGGAAGGAGCTCAAAATGCTATTTAGAGATCAAACAAAACCCCTCGTATTTTCCCATCTTTTTGGCTCTTGTGGCGGGTACCTAGAAAAATAATGCATTGTGGGTGAAAATTACTTAAAAACCCCAAAGCTTCTCTTAGGAAGACTATTTCCTCAGGCACAGGAGGTCCCCAGAGAAAGCAAATCCCACGTTTGGCTGTGCATTAACTCCTGCCAATCCCATCAACTGTCAGCAGCTTGAAATGCATGGCACCTGCCTTCCACTCTGTGCAGATAAAACTATGTATTTCCTCTAAGCAGGCAATCTCCTGATCTAGGAGATCAATTAGTACAAGAGCCCCAGAGAACACCTGCAAGCGTCTGAGGGCATGGTCCAGACAGCAAGGAGACACGGTCAACTGCATCTCAATGCAGCAGCTGGTGAACGAATGGTATTACTGTTCTGAAACACATCTCGAAAACAAAACCTAACCTTAATTCATCATCAGATACAGCCATCAGATGGTCTGGTATGTAGAGAACACAGATCTTTAGAAAATCCATTTTGCTGGAGATTCTCTGTTTGACATCACGGAAGGTGATGATATCCAGGAGAAGCAACTAATTATTTACAGGGCGAACGCATGTATTCAAAGGAGATGTAGCTGTATTATGGATATGTAGAAATTTTACTTTTAAATGCATATAGGTTAAGTAAAATCTTACTCCTGTAAAATACTGGTATAGAAACACTCTTCTCAGGAATCAACAAACTTCCCCTCACTTCTATCCTTCCCTTTTATCTAACTTTTTGCTTTCATGAAATAATATTTTATTTAGAGTAGTACAACAAATTAGTTGCTTGGGACAAATAAGAGATTTACCCGCTGCAGCACTCCAACTCCTACAACCAGGAGTGTCGGCAAAAATCAAAGAGTCATCCAAGTGAAAATTTTCCTCCTACTCTGCAACCCAACACTATCATTTGGGAGTACAAATTACTTTATTCCAATTGGGGAAACAAATATTTAATACCAAGAACTAAATAAGACACACCACTCCAAAATATTAAGTGTAAAGAATGTATCAGTGAGTAAACATCAGCTCAAGGTATAAACAAAGGCTGCGATCTAGACTTGATCCAAATAATTGCCTGTTTAACTCCTCAAGTCTCAGCTTCCCATCCACGTTGTGGTAAAATTATTCACTGCTATCTCACAAAGACACATTTAAAAGACTCGTGAAACACATGAAAGCTGCTATCAAGACAACGAGTCATCTAAAGAGCTAGTCACCCTCTTCTTCAAAACATCTTCAGCATCATTATTCCACTCAGCGTACGTCTTGTTATCCGTACATACAGCCATAATATTCATAACCTTTGGAGCTGGGAGCTATTTTGAACAGAAATACACTAAGGGTATCCCAGATTCTTCTTTAAGACTCCAGTTGTCTCCCACAGATGTTAAATGAAAAATCAAGTCACTAAGGGCATAAAACCTCTGCTCTTCCCCTTTATCCAGCAGTCCATGTATATCCTGAATGTTTGCATTCATTTGCGATTCATCCCAGCCTGGTGATGTTTCCACCAAACAAAGGTTTCTTTCCAGTACCTCCTGTAACCTTTACTTGGTCTTTGCACTTGAACTATCTAACCAGCGAGTGATAAGGGGGAACTTGGACCAGAGTCCCTCCAAGAACGTGGAGCGCTGCAACAGATAGCATCTGGTTTTCCTCCCCATGGTGTGTTCCCCGCGCCAAGTGAAAAGATCTTGGGTCTTACCTTTTCAATTTTTTCATCGAGCATTCTGAAGAACTCTTGTTGGCTTTCAGAGATGTGCATGCTGAAAGGCAAAGGAAGAGCATCAGTACCAACAGCATTTCTTCCATTTTCAAATCTGATGCTGCAGTCCAGGGCTGTGGACGGACTCAGCTGTCAGCTCTCATCACTGTGAAAAATAAATCACTTTACACTTTCATCTACAATGACAATTCTGTAATTTTTTTTCGTTTTATGATTTGCCCACAGAAAAGCTTTTGCATTTAGTTCTGTTTATAAGTGCTACACTTGGGAAGGGTACCTAGGACCCACGTGCATCCAGAGGAGACTATGCCCTTCTTCAGGCAGACTGCAGAAACTTAATAGCCTGCTGCCTCTCCTTGGGCCAGTGAAAGCCACCCTCTGCGTCAAGACAGAAAGTTTTTCAAGACTGCTGACCTCACCACCACAAAATTAGATGCCCACAATATGAGGTTAAAGCCTCGCACTGGAAGATCTGCCTGCCCCACTACAGCTGGGCTCTGTGCTCAACACCCAGGAACGTCTACAAGCCCAGGTGGGTCCTTTCCTCCCGGACAGGGTGGTCCTTCCTGCTCCCTGAGTGGACCCAGCAGATTATTCACTTCAATTAATTCTGCAGCACCAAGAGTCTGAGGAGTTAGCGATATGATTTTGCATTAGTGAAGAAGGCTGGAAAAAGCTCTTATTTATTGTCTGCAAAACGCTGGTGGTGGCACAACAGGCCCTGCCCCAAGGGGGATCTGCAAGCTAAAAACACAGGAAGGTCACAAAGGAAAGGATGAGGTGACAAAGATGAGGACACGTGGCAGATGTTTATTTATGTTAGGGGGTGGTGAGAGCCTCTGTCCTGAAATATCCCTCCAGGAAGGTGAAGCTGGAGCATCCTCTGGACCCGCAGCAGGGAGGAGCGCCTTGGGTCCATGGCATCTGGAGAAAACACCAGGGACTCAGTGTGGCACAAAAAAAGATGTGAAAAAGGAAGGATGGGAAACTGGTGCCAGTGTCAACAGTGATGCTGGATGGTTAGAAGGAGAGCTCTCAGAGTTTTTCTCTGATGGTAAAAGCTGGTTCAGTTTGCTGAATAGCCACCCCAGTCTTCTCTTCCTCGGCATGATCTCGTCAGCCGTAATGAGTTAATACTCTCTCCAAGTGCCCAACTTGTTGCACTTCCCGACAAAGCTCAGCATTCATACTTCATTTGCTATCGGGATGAACATATACAATGATCTGCTTATGCTGGACATAAATGAAGGCTCAGTTCAGAAGAGAAGGTCTCCGAAGTGGCATTAAAACCTAAAGCTGGTAATTCAGGACAGGGAACAATTCACCTTTCAGAGGCTGTGGGAGTTTCTGTCCCCAGCTGTCTGCCTATCCTTCAGGTTCTCACCTCCACCCGAGATGGGGAAAAAATGTTTGGGGCAACCAACCCTGTCACCTGCATACTCAGGTGTCTTGGAGAGGGGCTTTCAGGCAGTACAGCCCATTCCGGGGCGGTAAGCACTAGAAAGATACTCTTGCCTTTGCAACATCATAGATCCAGTTTCTAATAAAATGAGAAGACTCACCCCAACCATAATTTAATAAAGGTCGGGGGGGGGGGGGGGTGGTGGTGGTGGTTTGGGAATGGTGTATTGCGTTGACACACCCATGAAAAGCCCTTGCAGGCCATGATCTTCAGCAAAGCTTGGCTGGGCAGTAAAATTGCTCTATGATTTAGAGTTGCAACACACAAACACAAATGCTGACAGAGTGTGTTTTGAGGAGCTGTGTGGGGAGACGGGGAACTGACAGACTTAACTAACAATGGGAAGAGTGGGAAAAGCACCAAATCTAAGCAGAGGTCCCTCCAGAAAAAACAGAACTTTCCCTAAACAGAAACATGGATTTAATCTTCCTTTTAGGAAGCACATCAGAAGGCAGAATGCATTTTTTGATGTTTTATGGCAGGCCAATGAAACATATTTTGCCAAAAGATGGGATCTTTATCCCCAGTATCAACACAGACTGGAAGATGAAGAGATGGAGAGCAGCCCTGTGGAAAAGGGACACTGGTGGGTGACAACCTGGACATGAGCTGGCAATGTGCACCTGCAGCCCAGAAAGCCAACTGCATCCCCAGCAGGTTGAGGTGGGGGATACTTCCCCTCTCCTCCACTCTCATGAGACCACACCTGCAGTGCTGGGTCCAGCTCTGGGGTCCACTGCACAAGACACAGACCTGTTTGAGCAGGCCCAGAGGGGACCATGAAAATGGTCAGATAGCCAGAACACCTGTCCTGTGCAGAAAGGCTGAGAGATGGGGTTGTTCAGTGTGGAGAAGAGGAGGCTCCAGGGAGACCTTATTGTAGCTTTTCAATAAAAGGGGCACGTGAGAAAGATGGAGAGAGACTTTTTACCAAGGCCTGTAGTGGCAGGACAAGGGTCAATGTTTTAAACTGAGAAAGGGTATGTTTAGGCTTAAGCAATGTTTGACAGTGAGAGTGGTGAGACACTGGAGTGGGTTGTCCAGAGCAGTTGTGGATGCCCCATCACTGGAAGTGTTGAAGGTCAGGTTGGACAAGGCTTTGAGCAACTTGATCTAATGAAAGATGTTCCTCCTCATGGATGATCTTTAAAGGTCCCGTCCAACCCAAACTATCCAGTGAGTCTGTGGTCTAGCAGGGTAAAAAGGGTATGAAATACTACTACTCTCATTTTATGTTTCAGGCTGCCATTACTCCATGAGTTATCAACATGTCTCAGTGTACTTGATGGACCATACCTGATCACATAAGTAGTTGAAGAGGTCAGCAGAGTGAGTTTTGAGGACAAGCAAACAGAGCAAGTGCCTGAGAGAACAAGGCAGGGTGCAGGGATGAAGCCCCATGAAGGTATGGCAGGTACCAGGACTCAGTGTAAAAAGGAAGGACAAACCCCCTTGGTCTTTGTCAAAGACTCCCATAAATCCTCATGCTGGTTTTAATGTCTAGATGTAAAAATCGAAATCCTCCTACAAATGGGAAGACCCCTCACAATCTTACAGCTGACATATTAAAACTCCCTCCATTGTAAATGAACTTTTAACCTGGTATATAGCCCATGTTTTGTTTTGAAAGAACACCTGTTCTATAAGAACAGTCCTCAAGATGCATCTAATGATTTATCTATTCGTTTCTGCTCTTCTAGCTTCTCCACCCAATGCCATCCCTCCCTGCAGTCAGAATTGTCATGGTTTTCAGATTATAAACCTTAAAAAAATATGGTCCATGATAACAGGTAGTTGCTGACTTGGTGATTGGCAACTCAAACACATGTAGCCACTTCATAAACTGAAATCTGATGGTAGGTTGTGTGAAAAGCAGAGGCTTGGCAAAACAGTGGAGGTTTTACCCAACAACCCAACGTTACATTCTGTAACTCTCAGAAGTTTCCTTATTTTTGCAGGACTGTGATAGAAACATTTACCTCTGACAATGTAATGCCTTCAGGCTTTTTGGAAAATGAAGGTCAGTTCTGATTTCTTCAGGGACTTTTAAAACCCAGAGTTTGATGAAAGAATGGACCACCTGACCTCCCTGCAGTTCCTCTGCCTTGGATGCACCAGAAGAGATGACCCATCAAAAGAAACAGCCCTTTGTTAGCCCAGGTTGATTTGCCTCCTGTTAGAGCATCTTAAATACATCTCTGCACTGCTGGGAAGGACCGAGCCGCAGTAATGAAGTACAGCTTTGCTGAAGGGTGATTCTACCTCCGCCTCCCTGCTGTGAATTTCTTTGCAATTACATCTGAAGCACTCGATTTTTCCTTTTGAAAGCAGGCTGAATTATACTGTCAGTTCATTAGGAAATTACTGAAGTTTCCAGACTTGAAACCGTGCACAACACACTTGGTATGCAGCAAGTTTAAGTTAATAAGTGCCCTGAAGGCACGGCATAAAGAGCAGCATTTCCGTTATTGTTCAAAATCCAACAGCGCAACTTTATCGCTTCTTCATTACGAACCTGATATACGGCTCTATGTGACCTGTTATTTTCAATCCAATTAGGGATTCGAATGAAACAGCGATTTAGATAAGAAATTAGTAACTAATATCAATAACCAGCTCTGTCACAGGAGTTAAATATTTCATTGCATATTAACACTGACTGATCTCAGCCAGGGTCTAGACACAGAACTGCAAGTGAAGGATGGAGAAACTCTCGGCTTCAGAACAACCCTTGCTTTAAGGAACAACTTGACCATTTAAAATGGAAGATGTTTACCAGTCCTAATCCCAGACAGTACAGCTAAGCCAAGAGCTTGCAAAAACTTCCCTGGGAGCTTAACTGATAGTATTTAGGAACACTAGTGTGTATATAATTTCATTTATGTGTAAGATGTATAGAAAGTTGAGAAATAACAGGGTATGGTGCTCCTATAGGTCACGGCAAGATGCATATCACACACTGTTAGGTCCTGCATCTTAGCCATGCAAAGGAGAGGATGCTGCAGGGATGCTGGCACAAGCGCTGTCCAGCTGTGTCGCTGGGCTCAGGCGATGTTACCTACTTTATTTAAATTGAGCGTGGTTTTAGGGCAGCTGGAACGACCAATTGGTTTTCTCTAGGCAATAACTGGGAATCTCCCAGATTCGGCTTAATCCTGTGTTTATTTTGTATTATGATTTAAAAAACAAAACAAAACAAAACAAAAAACTTACTTTGCTCTGGGTTGATGTACTAATCCTGGGACCTCTTTGTTAGATTTAAGTCTTACATTTGAACTGGCACTTTTTTCCTGAAACACACAAAAAACACACAACAGCGATACCATCAGTCTTTATTAAGCACATGAAGCATGACAGGCATTTGTCATCACAGTGTCACACTCCGCTGTGTTCAGGCTCTTCTACCTGTAAAACTGAACAAGAAAAGCTTATCAAAAACACAACGACCCCGGGCGGGCAATTTTTAAATGTCACAGGCTTGGTGGCCTGGGGGATTGCCTTCAGGTCCCAGGCAAAATCCATCCAGATGCACAGCGATCAAACATTGCGCTGGCTTACACACCTCCAGCGGTCCATGGAAAACACATTGTGCAGCTGCGGCTTGGCTCCTCGTATCAATAACACCACCAATTCGCACCTTTAATGGAGCAAGGCAAATCCAGGCAGAGCCCCAGAGTCACCCCAGACCTGTGGGTTTGCTTGGAGCAGAGGTGAAAAACATCAGCATCGCATGGAAAATCAGATGTGGAGGGAGCATAGATTAAATGTGCCAGTGAGGAGAGCAGCAGTGGCAGACTTGACCTGAGCAGCTAAAAGATTGGACACAAGGAAGCAAACCAGAATATGTTTATAGAGAAGAACACGACCGTGTCCTCCATGGAGAGCCAGAGCCATTAAAAACATCTTCAAAGAGGGATGGGGAGGGAAAAGAGTTTAGCTGAGAGCCAGTGTTTCGAGGTAACGTACTTGTGCCAAAAGCCTCTGCAAACCAAAGCTTAGCACACACATGTACCCATTGGCTGCAAAAAACTGGAGGATACAGCCACTTTCAGATTTTCCCAGTGCTGTATGTTAGAGAAAGCTGCCTGTGCAGATGGGAGAGAGCTGAGTCAAAGCTTACAGTTCACCCGCTCCAGAAATCCATCTGAATTTCTCAGGCACGTCATGCCCGTGACAATTTAAGAAATGTAAACCCAAGAATTATTGCTTTTGTGGGTAATTTTGGTGGTTTTGTTTTGTCTTATTTAGTCTTTGAATGTCTGAATCACACAACATGATTTTTAAGAGGGCTACTAAATCACTCAATGTAAAATAAAAAGAGGCTGTCTAGCAGTTAATATTTTAATGAATAATTCTATAAGGGCTGTAAACATCAACTGCCTTGGCATATTTAACACTGTTTAATGCATATCTTCTAACCCTCCCAACAGCAAATGGTGTCTTGCATGAAAATAACAGTGAGAGAGAAACAAGCCTTTCTTCCAAGCCTGTACATTACATCCCACCAGCCCCTGCCTGCCCAGGATCCCACGACGTCAAGTCAAAGCAGCAGAACTGAAGATGAAACCACTTGCTTTCAAAGCAGCTGCTAATTTTAACAGCGTTAACTGGGGGTGACGATGTTCGTGCATGTTGCGTGTGTTGTGAAGATGTATGTGCATAGTCCTACGACTCACGTGAGTTAATGTATGACTTGTACAACTGTCAAGCAAAATAAAAAGAGTGGGATGGGTCTCATGGAGAAGACACTAAACCCAGAAATCAGCTAAATCTCAACCTCGTGCACCAGGTGAGCCTTTGCTCTCAAATCTGCTCCACCAGTTCGTGGGCCACAGCACATCAACAGAAAGCAGGACTGATCTGCACTGCACAACTGGATGGTCCAGCAGTAGGCGTGTTCTGCAGCTGTAACACCGCCTGCCCATCTACCACAACACAAGGTGAATTTTGTGCTGTCTTTTGTCTCTGCATGCCCCCACCCTGGAGGCACAGACCTTTCCCCACCAAAAAGCTGCTGCAAATCCACTGCCTCAGTTAAAAGCGAAGGGAAGCTCTGATTTACAGCTCCTGCGTTGTGAGCGCTGATAAGTTACAATGGTGTAAACCCAGCTTTCCACACCTCGGCCCATGGTTTGGTGTCAGTGCAGCTCTCTCAGTAGCTGGAATTAGCTCAAATCCCAGACCAAAGAAACTTCTGTCACTTACAAACAAATAGGAGGACATCAGGAAAATATATGTTGCCTTTTCTCTGTGGGTCCTAGCGCAATATTCAGAATATTAACTGACTTGCACAGAAGGTGGAAATAAAATCCCAGATTATTTGACTTCAAGGTAGCCAAATGTGCTCTCTCCCTCCTATTGCTTCTGATAATTAACACATCTCAATTACCTATCACTTACAATTCTTCGGTTTAATCAGTGTACACCACCTTCTCCATCTGCTGCTCAGCAGGAACGGACAGAAAAAGAGGAGTTAAGAGAAAAGTAAACCCCAACCAGGCCTTGAATTGTCTCGTGGTTTGTTTATAGCTATTATTTACGACAGTGGTATTTCATTACATGGACTGAAATATGGTAAAAATCAATATTAAAAAATAATCCTTCCAAACACAAATGAATGGAATATTTTTTCCCCCGTCACTTCGAGGACAAACTGATTCATCAGGAATTAATGGTTTGGATTCTACTATTGAGCTTCCTAAGAAACCTGAAATGTTTTAACGTTGCTCTTGCAGGCTGACTTGACTTTGGGCCAAAGGTCACTTCTGTCAGTCCGACCTCGTTGTCTCCCTTATCAGCAGCAGAACCACAACTCAGTTTAGAGTTCTAATCTGTTGCAAATAGAAATTAAGACGTGGAAGTTTTTAATCTAGCTCTGCTTATAAGGATTATTTAAAGGAGCCGCACTAAGTGAAGTCTCACGCCATGAGCTTCAAAGCAAACCCTCCATGATGCCGTGCTTGGGTAGCAGCGTTAGCGCATCTACAGCAAAAAGGGGAACAGAGGGCATTTCACTCCCTGTTATTTTGCAATTAATTCTTATCAAGGTGAAGCTGTCATCCAATCAAGGTGATTTCATTTGATAGATTTGTTAATTACTGTCAATTCCTTCATAAAGGATGCTCCTATTCAGCATTTCGGGGCATTAACAGATGGCGGTGACTCTGCTGCCAGATACTATTAACACAGCAACAGCCACTACTGCCGTTATAATTAAATATCTGTCAGCGTTTCCCTTGATGCTTCCCCTCTCAGAAACCCATTTCTAGAGACCCGTGAACTCCATTTGAAGCATTTTGCCTCTCTTCATAAAACTGCCACAGATGGACTCAGGTAAGCTGTTAACAGTCCTGCTCCTCAGCTCTCTCAACACTCCTGGCTTACCAGAGAATGCTGGTTTTTTAAGAGATGCTTCTGTGAGTGCTAACGTATTTTATGAAAAGACTATACATTATTTTATGCACTTCTTAATTGACTAAATGGGCCAGAAAGAAATCCATTAACGATGATAGCAGCAATTCTACCACCTATTCAAATGGCTAATTTTCATTAACTTAGAGTCACACTTTGGTCTTTAATTGTTTTTCCTCTAAAGTTATAATAATTAAACAAATATAGAACCAAATGGGAGGAAAACCCCATAAAACAGTAAAATCAAGTCTAAGTAAAATAGGGTTCTTTGTTTCAAGGCTGGTTTTTTGTTTAATTTGGAAAAGGCTGAAGTACCCCATGTGTAACTGGATGGTGGGTGGCATGTTCCCCCAGATCAGTATCATTTTTAAGATGAATTTGTCTCTGTAGATTTGCTGCTGAAATAGGTTGAAGTTGACAGAAACACCAAAGGTCTCTCCAGACAGTGATCACGTTTTACTCAATATTGGTAGTTTACAGCTCTTCAAATATTTATAAAGTAATATTCCAGATTTATATCAAGATGAACTTTTCTTCAATGAAGCCCACAGCGCCTTTCAAACTGCTTTATGGATCCACGTAATTCATTAGTAAAATCATTTAGGGGAAAACCAAAGTATTTACTTTCTTCTTATACCATAACCTACTCTTTAAATAAATTGTATTTGCAAAGAACGAAACCAAATGCATCAGTTAGAAATTGACTGAAAGATGAGATAAAAAAATCTCAATATGCCTGTCCAGCACTTTTAACCTGCCTCAGGTAATAATTATTTTACATGGACGCATCAGGGTGTACAAGGGAGAAATACTGAGAACTGACACAAGTTTCCTTGCTTTACGCATACATAAACGTTTATTTTTTTTATTATCATTTGGCATTTTTTTCTTTCTCTAGCTACCTGAAAGCAAAAACACCTGAAAATGTTATTTAGGGTAACTTTACAACAAAGGGGCAAATCAAGCATTGAAAAACCTCAGATGCTAGTCAAAGAAGACGGTTCTTGGATGCATCAGAGGAATCACATTATGTCTGCTAATGTGATCAACCTGTCTACTGCCATAACACCTACGCTGTGCTGTCCAGAAGGGGGCCTGGTGCGCCCTTGGGGATGAGGAGGTGATCGAAGATATAGATCATTTACGTTGGATGGTGGTAACACAGGGGGTCCGCTCTCCTCCTCCTCTCAGGATCCTAAGCATGGCATGAGGGAAGATAAAAATCATGGACTCATCTGACGATGGAGGTGGCTGCCTGTGTGGGCTGAGCTTTGGAAACCAGGCTGGAGAGGAGCTCAGTTTGCACATGCTAAGCATCAGAAAGCGTGCTCCAGATGCAGACCAGCTCCAAAATATACACCGGACCCTAAAGCCAGGGCTTAGTAATGAACTTAATCTTCATGGCACACAAGCAAAGAGAGACAAAGAAATAGATGCTCTTGGTGAAAAGACACCAAAGACAGATGTTATCAGCACAGTCATCAGAAGGACATTCTTCTACCTCTCGAAAGTAAGTCTTTCTTAAAAGCAACCTTCTACCAGCAACAGTCATGAGAAGAGCCAATATTGGAACAAACTCCCCTGATCTCTTCAATACACCTCTCGGGTGGCTGCGACTGTGGATGAAGTCATGTAGGCTCTTGAACACACGACTGCAACATAAAAGAACAGGAGCTGGCACTGCTCCACTCTTGACATCTCTCTTCCCCAGGCTCCTAGAAAATGTTGTTTGTAATCCACCATGGTGGCTCAGTTTTAAGGAGCACCTTGTAACTGAGGCACCTGATGTTCAGCCTGTCCATTTGACCAACTGCTGCTGTCCTGACGCCTGGAACACATCAGTCTTCAGAATGAGGACTTGAAAACATAGCTGTTATTTGTGGATTTGAATGAAGCTTCAGGTTGTGTTTCATAATAAAATCTTAGTCTTAAATATTTTAAGACTAAGACTTTTTTTTAACAAATACTATTGTTGTATCAGGACAAAATTTCCTGATGAAGGATTTGCCCATGATGCCTTACCACTATAAATACTTCCATCCTTGGAGATGTCTAAAAGTTGTCTGGACTCAGTCCTGGGCAGCCAGCTCTTACACGGCCCTGCTTGAGCAGGGGGGTTGGACAAAGGAGCTCCAGAGGTCCCTTTCAACCTCAACCAGTCTGTGATTCTGTGATGAAGTATCTTTCTTAAGAAATTGGACACTGGAAAAAAAATTGAGTAGGTTTGTTGAATTCTATCCCCAAATAACAGTGGGAGAGACTGAAGTTTGAAGACTTCAGGCCAAATTGTGGCCGTTCAGGTATGCAAAGGAAAGGCAGAATCAGACACACCGCCTGGCATTTATGTTTGGAAAAAAATCCCATTCTGGAAACCCAGCCAATATCATGCAGTGAGTCTGCACTGATGCTGGGAGAATAACCCAGGTGGGCAGAGAAAAATCCTGTGCTTTCATCAGAAGTCTGCTGTTTTCTCAAATTTCTTCCAGAGGACAGGCCTCATCCTGAAACCAGCCACTTATCAGAGCTCCTCCTCCCAGGCCAGTAATGGGGAATTTTGCTGTGGCAACCCCAGCTCCTGAAATGCAATATGGAAGAGCAGGATTTGGAAAGCACGAAAAAAATTAAAAATTGCTTAAAATGGGATAAAAACCAGTAAAAAAAAAAAAAAGGTACCAATCCTGAGCTGCTTTCTCCAGCCCACCAGGAAGGCATCCATATGCTGCAATGTGAGAAATCAGATAATGCTGCTCTTAGTGTTTATTCACAAGTCATACATAAACGCGTGCACACACCTATGCATCTTGCTCACCAAGACCTGGCCTAAAGGCAACAAGAGTCTTTCTACTGAGTGCAAGGTGGCTTTCAGCCAGGCCTTCAAAACACCAAAGAGAAATGCTTGTTGTGCCTGTACAAAATAAATAAAACCTACGTGGAGACCCTTCACCAGATAATCCATAAAGAAGCCAGCACAGATACTCAGGGCAAGTGCAAGTGAGGAGAATGAAATGACACTACAGATGAGTACAAATTACAAGGAAACTGAGCTAATTTGGAGAAAAAGAAAAAACAAAACAGGTACTAGCTGAGAACATGCTACAAACTCTGAGAGCAGCTTAAACGAAGCCTAATTTACTCCTCCAAGGGAGGAAGCAACCAACTTACTCGGAGAGCATGGCACTGGCTGGAGGCAGGGCATAAAATCTGCTCTGTCTGTAGGTTTGGCCCCATTTCAGTTCTTGCCCAGCTGGCTCTCCAACACTGAGCTCCCTGTCTAAGGATGTCTAATCTGAGGTTACTTGCTTTCTGTCCAGTTTGTCACCTCGCCTGCTTTTCTTCTCTTGCCTCAGCTGTTGGCATGTTTGGCTGAAACTAGTGCAGTAACTAATTTGTAGCTGCTTTTTAAAAATGTCTTTGAGATGTTAAAAACTAAGGAGGAGGGAGTGTGATTATTAGAAGAACTTCTAACATGCCTATTACACTCAACTCAAGCTGCAGGATCTCAAATATCTGAAAAATCCAACCAGAATTGTAAAGCTGGGGAAAAAAAAAAAAAAAGGTGGGGGTGGGGGGTTGGGTGGGAAGGAAGAGGAAGGAGAAAGCTCCCTCCTGAGAGAGTTGCAGGATTTCTCCTGCAGTATCTAAAAGCAATTCACCCTCAGCCACAGTTCCTGGTCTTTGAGCTTCGATAGAGGACATTATTAAAGAGCAAGGAGAAAAAATGAAAGGCAATTCCCACGACTAGATTCTTACTAAATCTAAGAGCTACAACTTTTTAAACGTTCTCATCAGCTTTTCAAGTCCTTCTCCCTCCCAGTCAATATCTGAAAGACCGGACTAACTGGTTACGGTAATTCCAATTAATTCTGTTGAGTAACCAAATATCAGCAAGGCTGTAGATGAACTGAAATGTAGACATGGGAGCAGCTGGCATGAAGACAGGAAATTAAGGCAGGTAAACAGATGAAATTACAAGTAAGGAGCATAAATGATAAATAAGTATGACCAACAAATCCTCCAGGGAAACTCTCACCTGCCCCTTGCCACCCTGTTCCCTTTCACAGCTCTGCAGTTTTATCACCCCACACATTTGAATCCTCTCCTTTCTATATGGCTTGTGACACCAAGGTCCAAAAAATACAAAGGTGTATTTCTATCTCAAAGTTCTATTCTGCAGAGAGATTGCTAAACTCTAAGGTAGACCCTCAGAAAATGAGGAGTAGGATCACAGGAAAAGGTCTCCGTTCGGAAATATGAGGTTTACACTGCCCTACACAGCAGGGTTTTCTGGTTCCTTCAGTCCCTGTGGTGTTCCAAAAGGCCAGCCAGGATCAGAAAATGAACATCACAGACGTAAATAAAGCCCAAACACCTGTATTCATAGCGCTGCAGGAAGTTAGATTTCAAACAGGAAATCAACGTTGAGGAACATCCCCTCTATGAACAACTTTGCAAGAGGCAAACTGTCCCTCATAGTTATATATGCCAGAAATTAAGGTGATGAGGGATTGCTTTAGAGCATGAAGAATACTTGCTTACATCAAAAGATACACAGAAATACTGCAAATAAAATGCTAAAGGCAGAAAGGAGACCTGCTCTCCAACTCTCATTAATACACCAGATCTTTAATGGCTTTGGTACATCAGAGCAGTTGAAAGTTTTATTTAGCAAATAAAAAATAGATGGATAAAGGTTAAAAACTGCATTACTGGTAACTTAAAAGGCTAGACAGACTCTTGAGGAAAGTTCAGTGGTTTTAGGGCTCTTGGCAACAAAAAGCACAACTAACCTTGTTCTTTTGCAGGTA
Organism: Bucorvus abyssinicus; assembly: GCA_009769605.1. Classification (NCBI taxonomy): domain Eukaryota; kingdom Metazoa; phylum Chordata; class Aves; order Bucerotiformes; family Bucorvidae; genus Bucorvus; species Bucorvus abyssinicus. Next base: position 8,313,838 of record CM020034.1, on the reverse strand, counting down.
TGTTTCTCTTCTGGATGGTACAGCCACCTCGGATAACAAAATCTGGCCCAAAATTTAACTTTCTGCTTGTTAAGCCTGTGTCATCAATTATTTTCTCTCTCACTCAACAAGGTTTTACAAAAATACAGTTATTTATAGTACATGTATATGTTATTCATGCTTTCAATTTTTCACGCATGTCTCCTTGAAGGCAGTTTTCCACCACGTGCAATAACATGGAAAGAGCTGGCACTGAGCATGAAACAAGAGTATTGCATGAAGTCTGTAAAACTCAGAGCCAGGAATAAACGGTGTAGACAGGCTGGAGAGTAACTTGGTGGATTATGCAGCCCCTCTGCACCAAGGCGTGCATCCAGTAGGTTTTGCTTCAAGGCAGCACTTCGCTGGAATGGCAAACAGAGTATTGCTACTGCAATTTTTGCGGAGTTTTTTATTGGGATGGTTTTGAAGTGCACTATGCCCTTCAAACATATATGAGAGAATGCATCTAGAGAATGAGACGTGTCCTGTTTTAGGGCTTTTTGAATAGCTGGGCCTAAAACTTCAGCAGCTGTAGTGATTTCTAAAGCTGGTTTCCTAAAGGCAAAACTGAACTTTTCAGATGTTCTTTGGAACACACTCTGCACCCATGCTTTGTAAAACCAGATCCCTGAGAGATGCCTCCATGTCAGGCACACGCAAGTGAAGCCCCCTGAGATCTTCCTGCATTGTCAAAACCAACCAAGACTGATGACTCCCCACGTGTGCATACACTACCTCACTGCCTTGATACTAACTTTTGGGTTATGTTCTAGGCTGGGGTCATTGAAAAGATGGTGACCATCAAACAGCCACTTTGAGGAGGCATTGAAAATAACACTTGGCTCCCTCCATCTGCAAAACGGCAGTATGTTGATGGTGTCTTCTCTTGTAGAGTCTGCAGTTACACTGGTTGCTGTCTTTTATCTGTAAATTGCAAGTTTGAGTAGACTATGTTTATTACACATTTATTATTACATCTAAGCATTTGCATAAAGTGCAATGAGATCCTCCTAGGTGTTAGGATAATCAGAGTAACCCAGTTGCAATAGGGAATTTTGTAGGATACACGAAAGACACTTTTCCCCTGTTGTTCAAACCTGAGATTTACAAAGGATGGAATAAGGGAAAGCAGTGAAAGAAAAAGTCTGCCTGGGTTTGTTGTTTGCAATTAAGTGAAGAAACATGGAACCAATTCAAAGATACAGTGCAATTAAAAAGACACCACTGTCAATTGTAAACAAAATAGAATCACAGAATGGTTTGGGTTGGAAGGGACCTTAAAGATCAGCTAGTTTCAATCCCTCATAGGTAAGAAATTTTGATCAAGGTAACCCTGGGAAGCAAGACAACAGAAAACTGAGAGTAGCACTACTCAGCAATACAAAAATATTTGCAACAGGAAGGCTTTGGAGATGAGTCTCATGCGTAAGGCATCGGCATAAACGCAATAATCAACTCCATGTGTCCCACTATTGCGCAGGCACTCTCGCTCCCATTATCCCCACAAGGTGTTTCCAGTTCCCTCAGGCTGACATCACAGCAAACGCCTCGGAACACCACAAGCAAGAATTCCCTACAATAAGCTATCATTCTCCCAACACTGCACAGGGCTCAAATTTTTAGACTTTTGGTAGATTGGAATTATGTAGATGCCATTGCTGAAATGTATTTTCAATGTCTGTGCTGTGCTCCACTCCAAGTCTGTTTTATTTGCATTAATTCTCCAATTTGCACAAGGTGTAAGATTTAAGGCCCGAGAGAATGCAGTTACAGATCTTGCTACCTGGCAGATTTCAGCGACTGTGGGTAAAATGTACATTTTAAAGGACATAATAGTTTGAATGTTATTAAATAAGACATATGTACTATGTCACACATGAAAAGCATTATGGCTGCAGGAGGAGCCTTAAATCTGATTTATATATTTTGTACCAACTTTTCATTGTTTTGGTTAGCCATTACTTTTGAATAGTAGAAACAATGATTATTTTTTTCACAAAAAATATAGTAGCCTGCTCACTTTCTGAGTTACCAGTCCTCAGATGTATAAGCATGGATTTTGTCTGGATCCTCCAAGCAAATTTACCTGAGAGTAGTACTAGGAATAGGTATCATATACATCAGAATGAAAGACAATCATAAACGGTTTAAAAATTTTATAAGCTGTTTAAATCAGCAATGGAGGATGGATTTTTATGTGTTTATCTCCTCTAAGTTTCCTTGGAAAAGCAGCAGATAAATCAGCACGTCTCCTCAGTGTTAGCAAAAAGAGGCACCAACAAGTATGTATGCTCCATCGAAGACGTATAAAAACAGCTTTGATGCTCAAGATGCCGCAGATTATAGGAAGATGCCCAAGCCAATACTGGGTGAAGAACTAGCTTAAAATCCAATCACAAGCCTGGAAATACTCATGTCCAACAATTAAGAGTCCCAAAATGACTGTATGCCTGTTATGGCCTTTACTATCCACTTGGATTTTCATGTGTCCATCATCTCACCTTCTGCATCACCTCTTCCCAAAACCACCCCTCATAGGTGGGAGAGGACAAGGAAAAGATGCAAAATGAGCTCTGCCCTCCTTTCCCAGAAAGCAGTAAATCTTTTCTCCAAGGAAGTACCAGTGCCAGCTGAGCATGGTTGCTGTGCATCAGTCCCAGCAGTGGCATGGTCATGAGACAGGCCAGCGCTGGGATAGATGTCTGCTCCCTTGGGAGGGACGGCCCATGGGAAAGGAGGTCTTCTACACCGTGCAAGATCAGCTGGCCAAGGGTGGATCCTTTTACTCACCCACAACATTTCTATGGCTCCTTGGTGAGAACATAAAATGGCATTGTGAAACTCTGCAAGATTAGTCTCCTGAAAGCCATACATGGTATCAACCACCACAAACGGAAGATAATTCAAAATATCACCTAACTGCATCACTTGAGGGCATGTATCCAAACCACTTCAAGAGACTTCTGTGTAACCTGTTCTCCAAACTCCCATCCCGCAGGTTTTCTCAACAGCCTGTCTTTCATGTTGCCACTTCCCTAAAAGTTCAAATGTTTATCCCGCTACCCAGCTTAAATTCTTGATGTCTTCTTGCATCTCTCAGTGGACACAGAGCAAAACTGATTGTCATGCCTTTTAAGGCAACTTTTTATATATTGGGTGACTTGCGTTTCCTTCTGTATTTTTAGGCTAATCAAATCAATTCCTTCCATCTTCCATTACAGCTAACGTTTGCCAAACCTCCTTGTCTTGTCACTCCCCTCTGGGCTCTTTCCCATCTGCCTACATCTTTCCTACAGAGCACGTTTCCAATTTCTGTCACAGTATTTAAAGCCTCGCTGAAGTCAGGATGTATCATGTGTATGGCCATATTTAAGAGCCAAAGAAGCTCCTGTTTTTAACGCGGTATCTCAAACGAGCAAGATTACCCTACTGTATAGGGAGATGGCATTTCTCTGCCTGCAGCAGCCCTGAGACTCGTAAGCAAATGGACAGAAGCTGCTTGTGGCTCTACCAACTATTTTTACTGTTGAGGTTTGCCTATGTCCAAGTTTGAGGAAAAAAAAACCCCCAGTTTCTCCTGATTTGAAGGTTTGTTTTAAACTGACCAATTGGACTATTCCCTCCCATGTTACGTTCAGCACCTCTCATTGGTTGTAAAAGTTTCTCGCGAGCGTGTCTGTCTCTTTAAGAAGCGCGTATCGCGTTTGCCGCGGGCTTTTTTGCGCTGGGACGGTGTCCCGTACACTTCCTGCTTTGCACTCTGAGGGGCGCTTGCAGCTTCTCTCTGGGAAAAAAGGCTTCCAGACTCGCCGTTTGGCTCCAGGGACTTTACAGGCTGTGTGCCCGCGGCTCGAACCTCCAGAGGAACCCGCCTGCCTGCCTGCCTGCTGCTTGTGGCTACGGCACCCCGCACTGCCCGAGCGGAGCGATCGCCGCGGAACCCCCCTGCGCCGCCTGGGACTGGAGACGCCACGCCCCAGGATTGCTCCTTCCCTGCTGCTAAAGTCGCTGCTTTTTGCTGCTTTTCTTCCTTGAACTCGCACGACTATACCGGTAGGAACAGCATCGCCCGCGGTTTGCACGCAGGATCCCGGCGTTTGTAACAGCCGCGGCCCCTTTGTTCCACTCCATGAGAGCGCCACGTGGCCGGCGCCATCTTGGACTCTGCTGCAGTACCGTTCCCTTTCCTTACTCGTGTTTAACCCTCGCTGCTCCATCCCGTACAAACCCTCCAGTTTTGCATTGGTTTTTCCCTGCATATAATATATTTTGTTCTAGTGTTATTAAAACTTTGTTTCAGTTTTCCAAACGTTCAGAGGTCTCACAAATTCTTCTTCCTTTTCCTATCTCCGCTTTCTAACCTCTTCTCTCCCGGTGCAGGGGAGAGGGGTTTTAGGGATAGGAGAGGACACGTCCCCGTGATTGGCTTGCCTCAGCCAACTGGTGACAGCCTAAAAAAGGAAAGCACGTTTACTTCGAAAAGCAGATCAGACCACGTATTTGGGGATGAGAGAGCCCAACTCCTTCAAAACCAGAAGCAGTCCCAGTTTGAATCTCTCTGACATCTCCGACTCTGAGTGTCCTCATTTTGTTCCTCTAAATCACAGTTTGCTGCTGAAGTATCATTAAGTTTTATTACCACATGTACAGAGGACATCTGTAAACTGTGCAGTCATTCTTCAAAAAAACAAGGTGAATAAATACTGAAGGAGAAAGAAGCTGATCTTAACCTCTCTAATGGGTACATAACATTTGTGGTACCGTACTCAAGATCTCTCTCAAGCCAAAAAGCTGGGAGGGGCCAGGAATGATCTGTCTTTCTGTCTCAACCCTCGGATTATTTAACAAAATAATGATTCGGTGTTAAAAGAATTATTAGAAAGTAAAATATCTGCATGTTCCATGACTCACACTCCAACAGGTCTTCCTAAAATTAAGAAAAATCACACGCAACAAGAAAAACAGGCCTTCTTAAATCATTTCCATTTTGCTATTTCTAATCAAAACTAGCTTTTGAGTCTACGAGTTTATTTCCAGCCATCTGCAGGTGCCAAGTTTTAACACCCTCTCTATTTTCTTTTCAAGTCAGGTGAGTGCAAAGATAAGTACCTCTAAAATTGAATAGGCTTGTCCCATCACAGGAATGTTCAGAAAATGATGGACCAGCAAGTTACTACCAAGAAGTGCAGCACTGCCAAGGACAAAAGCTTTCTGCCCGAGTCAGAAGTACACTCCGATGCACGTTCACAGGCATGATATGTACAACGAGGAGAAAAGTAGAGTTTAGTATGGAAATACTGCCTCATTTTTCACTACAGTGTTGTAGTATCAGCATTCAATTACTTCCCCACACTTAATTAAATCCTTGTTGAATCTTAACGTGCTGAGAACTTTAATTCAAACCATATATCACATCAATGATCCCAACAGCAAAAATAGATTTTTATTAAAGTCGCCAAAGCCCCATAATCCGTCTGCCTTTTTAAAACACTATGAGCCACATAAAAGCACAGCAGCTGCAACATGCCAAGAACCTTCCTCAACTGCTACTAAGAACATTAACAAAACCTATTTTGAAATCAAAATCAGTAAGCTGTGATTAATATTTCTCACCTGTTCATCTCTCCAGCAAAACAACGAGCAGCAGAGATACAATCAGGGCTCTCTGCAGATCCTATACCTATGTTCGACCAGAGACCACATTAGGTCATTTGTTCTGTCAAAACTTTTAGCTTTTGAGCGACCCACAGCAGAGACTCATGGTATGTATATTCCTTCCTTGGCCTTTCTCAGGCCCATAGTCTGTAAACTGTTAAAAACAGACTAGAGACCTAGCAAGACCTAGAACATCAAGACCTAGCAAGGAGCACACTTGACCATCAAGCAGGTTTATCAACTCTATCAGGAACACCAGCATAGAGACCATATAACTTCCATGAAGCCATCCGGAAACGTCGTGCTTAGCAGCCAAATCTGACCACATTTACCCAAAACTTCTCAACCTGAAGGATTGCAAAAGCAGTTTTGAAACAAACCGTGTGTCAGGATCACTTTTCCCACCACCAGTGAAATGCAGAACTGATCTCAATCCCTGACTCTTCATGAAAAGCACAGCCTCACATCACTGAGGCTGTGGGACGTGATGGAGCACATCCCTAAAGAATCATGCTCTTAAATTCATAGTTAATTTTCCTGAGGTACACTTCCACTCAGGCACACTTTGCTCCTGGATCTGCAAAGCACTTAAGGGCCCATTTCACCTCACAGAGGTGCCTAAATCCCCCTTTGAGGTCCCGTTTCATCTCACGGAGGTGCCTTAAAACTCCCTTAGGTCAACAGCACATATGCCCATAACACTGCCCTCCTGAATCACTGTCTGCACAACTCTTCCAGCAGAAGACCATATGTGCTCAAGGCATTCTGCAGCTATTAAACATCATGATGACAAGGAATGACTTTATGCTGGAAGGATCTTTGAGATACTGCTACGTTTGTTTAGAACAGCTGGATAAGGCAGGCAGGGAAGGAGAGCCAAAGGGGAAGGATGGGCAAACAACCAGCCACAGGAACAGCCTGAAGGTCAGCTCAAGAAGCCCATGCCACGTATAGGCAGAATTGATAACCTTCACCAGAGGAAGGAAAGGTGAACAGCAGATGTGGGACACATTTCATGACGCTTAAACCTCACTTAAACCAACAGCGATCAACTGAGTGTAATGAGCAAAAGGAAACGTGCTCCTTTCAGTCATGACTCCTCTATTCATTTCTTCCAAGTGAAACACGGGCAGTCACACATCGTCCCAAACTTGCAGCTATAAATAAGCGGGTAGTAACACTGCACCATCCTATTAACGTTCTAGGACCATTAAAGCCTTTCTGTTACTACGTACAGGACTTGATCCTTTGCCTCCGTGAACGAGACAGCCTCGCCGTGCGCTGCTTACAAGTGTGCTTGCCTCAAACCTGTGAGCGCCTGTGTCCATGGCCTCTCTTCTCCCGCCCATCTATGGACTTTCCTGCTGTTCAGACAGTGCCAAGGGAGCTACTTGTGATTACGCCAAACTCAGACCGACACGGTGCACAGCTATTTCCCCTGTCTGCTCACTTCTGAAAGGGCTCGTTAAGCAACTCGGTAACCAGTCAGTGAGCACGGAGAACCCTCAGGATGCTGTCAAGGATTATCTGGGAAGACAAACACTTGGATGATTAGGTGGTCTCCTCCTAATCCTCATATTTGAAGTTTAGTTTAAGCCCCAAATTTCTGGAGCTTAAAATCATTTTCAATTAATATTACCCACCCTATTGTGAGCTTGCTGGGAGGGCTGCTTTTGACTTCCTAGATCCCCCAAGTGACTCAGGGTTGCTGCACAGCCACCTCCATGGACACATGCTCTCCTGGATCTGGTCAATGTTGATAATGCAGTATTTGTTCAGAGAATATTTGCAGTATTGAAGGGTATTTGTTTACCTCTTGGTAGGTCCCTTTCTCATTGAGAAAGCAGTTTCCCAGTCAATTCATGGCCATTTGACTGAGGTCTGTCACTAAAAGGGTCCAGCCATGTAATTTTGGTATGCACTTTCTGCCAGGACTGGCACTTGCCTGGCCCTGTAACGAGTTCTATTAACTCACTGATCTGTCTGAAAAGAAAACTTTAGGTCTTTCTCCCATGGTTCATTCACACCAACTGACTCAAATGGCCACGCAGCCCGCCAAGTGTCAAAGCCAGCCAAAGCACCAGGGAGATGGCATGGCCGGGAAAACTTTCCCCTCTCTTGGTTTCCACCGCAAAGCCCACCTTTTTGGAAAGCTGCGCACCGCTAGTTGTTCTCCTCTGTTCCCACTTGAACCGTGTCAGCCGTTATTTACTTACGTATTAATGCTTCTGTGAGCAGGAACGATGTTCCTGTTGTAGCCGATTCACGGCTTTGTACCCACACGATAGCTTTCTCCTGGCCTTTTCTCTACCCATGAGGTACCTTTGCAAAGACTTTAAACTATGCAACTTGTGTCATGCAATTATAAATAGCGCCTGTTGACATGGCTTCAAAGAAGGTTCCAGAGGAGACACCATAGATGTATTACAAGTAAGTCCTACGTACCAATCGTTCAACAAACTGGACTTCCCAAATGAATTACGAAATCAAATTTCACAGCATAATTATCTTGCTGAAAGACAAAGAATCTTTCATAAGTTTTGCTTAAAATTATTTAACATCTAAGTATTGATTATTACATTTTAGAATGACTATTTACCACAAAACCCAGAATTCAGTGAATAGTTTCAAGACAAGAAAAATAATACAATAACAAGTAACATGATTTAATTCTCCATACTGTACTCTGCCTCTTGGTATACTTGGTCTAAGATATCAGTCAGTCTACCGTAAAAGCCAGCCAGGAATTCTTCAAGCCCTACCAGAGCTAGAAATACTGGCCAGAAATATCTGTCATATCACAGCTCAGCTTCCCAGAAGTAGGATGCTGGACTTCCACAGCTAGGAAAATAAAAGGTGCAAAGGACAATAAAAAATGGACTTATTTAATAACGTTGGAATGCATCAGATCAAATGAAGCCAAGTGCTCTTAATCCTCTAGGACTGCAGCCTGACAAATACATTTCATTTAGACACTCAAGTCCCCGTGAGTCAAATCAGTCTGGAAGATTCGGCCACACAACTGCTGGATGCTATTCAATTACCATGAGGCAATGATTTTCAGTCCTCTGCAACCCAGGCAGCCTTCTCCTTTAGAGAGCCAGACAGTTTTACCTTGGATTAAATTTATCGATTTTTCCACTCTGTATAAATAAGTGTCGTCAGGCCATTTCAGATGAGTTCACCACCGACCACAGTATTAATGGATTTTGCTAATTTTTTCAAAGTACTCATAAAATACAAAACAATAGTGTCTTACAATGAGGCATAACTGCAGAGGCAGCTTCTGCAATACATCTATCTCCAAGAAAAATGCGTTGACAAAGACATGTCCTTACGAAGTTTGGGTTTTATATTTACTAACTGTAGGGTACAATATCTCCAGCCACAGTCAGTCCTATTCATTACAGCGAGCCTACCTGTTGCAGTAAGCCCTGCTCCCCGGAGAAGGGTATCAGGAGGAATAAGTATCCCTCAAAGAAACCACACCTCCTTGCTGTGTAATTCAGGACTCAGACCTTCATTAATTCTAGTCAAGACGCCATGATGCCACATATAAACCTAACAAATCAGGACAAAATTAGGAGCAAAACCTCATTCTTCATCTTGGCTTAGCTGCAGACATGCAGAGGCCCACTCTCAAAGCCAGGATAGCTGCTGTAAGATCGTGGTTTTCAGCCACCTTACTTCCAATCAGCAGCAATGCTCACCCATCCAAATAGCACATTTACCTAGTTACAGTGACAACATGCCCTGAAAACTGTCTCTGATTGGAATCAGGAAAGTTCTTTAGATGATTTCAAGTGCAAACATATTGGGGGAACTGATTCTGAAAGAAATGCAAAGCAGGATTTTTATATTAAATGAGAAGATGAGGAGACCCTTTTTCAAGCTCATTTTGACACCGCATAATAATAAAGTTCACTATTTCCATGTCTGTGCTAATTGATCAGAGTGACTGAATCCGAGCTTTGACTAATACCAAAGCCCTATATAACGAGGGCATTCAATGCTCTTCATTCTGCAGCAATAAAACTTGCTCCCAAAAGTCACCCTTTGGCTTTCAATTATGCTTCACAATCTAAGCTTGTATTTTAAAGCAGGTATCTTTCTGTAGTATTAGGATTTTTAGGAAAAACCTTTTAAATGGGAAAAACGTTGTATCCTATCAGTACCTGAAACATATATTTAAAAAAATAAATCTCGTATTTATGTAAACACCATATTCAGTTATGCTGGTTACATGAACATGTGACACACATTGATTTTTGTAAAGCTTTTGTCACCATCTCTCTGGGCGTTTTCATAAATAAATCAGGAAAATCAAGTCTGTTTGACTAGACCTACTAGACGAAAGCACTCTAGGATAAGCGCAAAGCTGGCTGGGAAGCTGTAGAGAAGGTAGTTTACAATGGGTTGTTTTTAAAATGGAGGAATATATCAAGTAGGACTTTGTTGGTATTCATAATAATGAACTGGAGGCTACGACTGCTTTCCAAAACCACAGAGAGCATCAAGCCAGGGAACACAGGGATTCAAAGTTATCCTGACAACTCGGAGAGATGTACTGAAGAAGACAGGAGATGATTCAAACAGGACCCAAGTGGTAGGCATTATGCTTATGCAGGAATAACCAACTGGACATATGCACAACACAGAAGCACCAGCTTACATACTGATTCTGCTGAAGAGGTTCTAGAAGCGTGCTGGACATGAGCCATCAGTATCATGCTCTTGCACAAAAGACGAGCATCATACTGATGCATGTAAAAGGTGTAACAGGCTGCAGAATATGTGATCTTCTTCAGCTATATGCACCAAGAAGGTCTCAAAGAACCACAAGAACGACTAGCCCCACAAAGCATGACTAGAGACCACACTTCATGAACCAGAGCTGCTCAACCTAAAAGATGACAGAAGTGAGACACAATAAACTCCTGCTCTCCATACCTACAATGACCCCAATGACCATGACGACACACAAGTAAGTTTGAATGGTAATGCTGTTAACTATTTCACTGCCCAATGTTTTGATGGTAGTTTTGAAGTCCTTGCTTCACAACCCCAACATGTCTTCCCTTTCCTGACAGCTATCGATCCTATTCCTAGTCACTCCCATGACTTTGTTCCCTACAACTTCTTTATTCACATAAGGCAATGAGCTTGAAGCAAGAGCAGAATAATTATTTGCTATCTCCTGCCCCGGTATTAAGTTCCTCTAAACTCGATTAATCACGAAGAACCTCTGGCAGCTCATGATTTGCCAGCAAGATACACCGAAGTAATACGTGATTTCACATTCTGCTTTTGAAGACAAGCTATTAAATTCACATATTGTACTACTGTAATCAAGAATAGTTAATTAAGCTGTTCCCCTGATAAAAATTCTTATCATTCTGCACCAGCCATACATCACTTTTATAGGACTCAGATTGTGGCCATGATGCATGTTCATAATCTGTCTTCCCAAATTAGTCTGTCACCATTTGTAAACTCAAAGCGGACCCAGTACATTTTGTCTTGCTGGTAACTGGGCCAAGTTTGGGGACACTGGTACCAGAAGGTGAGTGATGCCGGAGCACCACTTCACAAAAGGGTTTAAAGGGAAAGCTGAATTATAAATGCCTTCATGGTTCGTCACCCAACATGACACAAAAGACTTTGTTTAGTGCTTTGTATTCGCATTGCTTTTATTTCCTTAAGTGAACTCAGCTTTATGTTCTATGCCACCACCATAAAATCAATTTAATAACTTACATTCGCATAGTAATCATCAACATACATAATGCAGGAGTCATAAGTATAGGCCGTAAAACCAGGGAGATCTGTAGTGTCAGATTATTAAAAACATTAACATCTGATAAGAATCTAAGACAGAATTTATTATGAGCAAAAATCCCCAACAATTTTCTATTACCTTACCTGAGCTTAAGGATAGGCTAATGCAATGCTTTTCTGGAAAAAAAAGCTTCAAACACAGTGACAGGACTTAGATTTGAATCTCTTGTGTTTTAAGTACTCACTGATGTATGATACAATAACAAAAAAAAAAAAGAAGACATCACTATTTGGCTATGTGACTCAGTCGTAAGAAAAGAGCTTTCTGAAATAAAAGTGAATGAAATGAAAACTTGGCCAAGTTTTCCAAACTGGAGCAGGGATCCTTAAACGGGAATGCTCTGATATTACACTGTGAGAATCTGCTAATATTTACCCCCTGGCAAATAAGGAGCACAGAAGACAGAGAAGGTAGAGAGAAGATGTGTCATCTCATCATTTGTGGATGCACACCATCAAGTCAAACCAAGCCTTCCATATTCCCATTTGACCATTTTTATTTTGGTTTTCTAAAAGGTGAACCAATGAGGTTGATGTGAACCGGATATTTTCACACCCTCACAATTGTACGGATAATTTTAAGGAAATACGACCAAAGGAGGTGGTTTAACAGGGGACTACTGGATCCCCATCTCCATCAAGACTCCATTGAGCTGACCCTGGAAAAGCCCCGTCTATGAAGACAAAAGGAGAAGCACGTAAAGGCACTTATTTTTTAAATGAAGATAGGAAAATAATCTATGGTGTGTTTTATTTAAGTGAAAATTCAAGTACAGCCAGAAGAACAGCTTCCAAAACACAATGAAGCCCACAAGGAATATGCAAGTCCACTCAATGAGCCTTTGAGTTGGCCGGTAGCACTTGGGCCTTTTATGTGTTTTTCCCATTTAACAGTCAGATTTGTTTAGATAAACTCATACATTTACATAGCAAGACAGAATGGTATATTTAGGGGTTTTAAGTAGAGGAAAATTCTTTCATGCTAATTGTGAAGCGAAAGCATGCCAAACTTTAACTAAAGAAACAAGTTCTAACACCGAGAAACTTTTATAATTAATCCTTGCCTTAGATCATCTCAGAAAGACTTATGAGTCTAATTAACATCCGTTGAGAAATTGCTCATGTTTCTGAAAATCGCTGAAACTAGACACTGGGTAACAGACAATCTGTATCCTTTCCATCCCATGACCAATTTATGGCTAAGCCCTGACTCACCACATTAAGTCCGAAAATACTTCTCAGCATTAGCGACAGCTCACTGCAGGCACAGGCGAAGCAACGGACACTGTCATGGGGCAGAAAATATCCCCTCCAAACCCCACCTCTTTAAAACGGGGATGAAGACAATGCCTTGCTAAAATCTCTTTTTTTTGGGTAGGGGTCATTTTAGAAGAGCGCTGGGGCAACTCTTAGTGGAGCGACACAGTGTGCAGGCTGTGGCTAGCAAAGGCTTGGCCAGTGGCCAGCCCTGGCTGGGTTTGCTGCGAGGCTAAGCGATGCCTTCAGCTTGGTAAAAGAAAAAAAAACCCAAGAAGAGGATGTAGAAAACTCAATGCACAACCAGCTAAGAACAAGCTGTACTTTGGAGAGATGTGCCACCATCTCCTCGCATCTGCCGTCACTGCTTCTTCAGCACTGCCCAAGCCCTGTTTCATTGCTGAATGTTTTCCCTAGGAAGGAAATGTCTGTAAACATCACTGCAGAGACAGCCTTCCCATACAGATGGTAATCTTTGGAAAAGCTGGGCAGGACAGAGTGACTTGGAGGGCCAGGAGATGCCCAGAAGCAACAAATCCCACAAATATACAAGCTGCTAAACTTGTGCATCCAGCCAAGCCCTTATAAAAAATAAAGCACTTTTTGACCTTGACTCACTCTTAGAGACTATGAAGCAACTTGAAGCCAGTTATTTCAGAGCCCCACCAGTCAGTGAAGGACTCCCTACGTTTAGCTCAGGTATGCTTGCGAAGGCAACATGCTCTCCAAGGGTCAGAAGAGGGCGATCAGGCAAACTCGTGTTTCACCAGCAGAAGCACGACATGACCAGCACCTCTCCAACCCTGAAAGCATCCCCTGGTTTCCACCACGCCTGACAGTAAAATCTGGCCCTCCTCCTTCTCTCACAGCAGCTTCATTTCTCCGAATGGCTAAAGGAAAAAAGAAAACCAGGGGAAAAGTGCAGCTTGACAGCGCGCTCCCTGCTACTCCCACCCAAACTGCCCCCTCATGCCGTGAGGGCAGTACATCATGTTCTGGTGACACCATGCCCTTACTCGTCCTAGCATTCACCTTTCATTTAATACCTTAGGGTTTGCAAACTCCTTCCCCAGTCACTCCCCTGGAAGTACATGGATTTTGGAATAAAAACGCTGGTTTGGATGAAGTTTTGGGAAGAACTGGTAACATATGAGCCCCTTTTGCTGTGTTTGCAGGCAGAGCAGCTGCTTCTGATTCCCAACTGTTGCCTCCAGGTGCTGCTCTAATACAAACTACATTTAAATATCTCTCTCTCTCTCTCTCTCCACACAACACGCTATTGTAACACTAGTACCTTATTAAAAAGCATTGGGTTCATGTTCCCATGCATAGACTACCCAGCAGCTTGTTTATTTTATTTCAAGCCACCTGCCTTTGATGCTGTTCCAAGGAAAGATTATGTATTAGATAAAGCAGCTCACAGAGGGATGCAGCCAGCGCAGTTCGCGCACATTGAGTGTGGGAGACGAAAAAGAGCTGCATTTGAACTCTAATATTGCTTCTTGCAGGAGTAAGGAGCAAATTTAAGGCCAAAATAATGGTTTTCTTCCAGTGAGGACAAACACGAGACTGTTCAGTAAGCTGTGTACTAGCTTAGTTCAGTATTCCTTTGTTATCTGTGTAAACTCGTGCTTCGCATAAAAAAAATTATTTATGTGTATAGGAGATTTATTTTACAACTTACCTAATTCCAAACTACATCGTCCTCCTTACACACAAGAGTCTGAATTTTCAGCCCAGCTTTTTCATAATATCAAAGTGCTGGCTTTTACAAGCATAACTTTATTTTCATAGGTTTGTTTTCCACCCTGACCTTTTCCTCTTACTTAAAAAAAGTGGAACCCTTGAAGGTTATAATCCTATATTGATTCCCCTTCTCCCAAACCAATTTTCTCCACCTCCCTCCATCAGTTGAAATGCAGAAATCTCTTCCAGCACAGGCACTTGAGTCTCAAAGCTGCCTGCAGAGCAGCTGGTCTCGGCTGTCCGCACAAGAGTAGGGGAACGACCAAAGCCAAGAAGCAAAATGACAGTGAAAAAACCCAGAAGAGGCCGGCTGAGCCCCTTCCAGCCCTGGTTTAAGCATATGTAGTACAGACAGATAGATGCACTCATCGCTTTATCCTCAGAGATGGCTGAAGCATTTGTAGCTCAGAGGCGGATATCTGATACTGGGAATTTCACATCAACTAGTGGGAGCTGGCAGCAATGCCAAAAGCACCAGCAGTGCCCCACCACTTGCCAGAGAGGGAGTTTAATGCCGCAGAGGTGATGTGAACCCCGAACATTCACGCGGTCTCAACCCCAGCATCCATCCCTCTGTTCAAAACAGGAGCGTAAGCTGCCACCTTCAACCTTGCAAGATTAAAAATTGTTCACGCAGGGTTTTACAGAGCACCAGCAATGTCTATGAACACCAGGAACATCATTGGTTCCCCCTATCCACATGTGTAGGTCACAGAACCCTCTTTTCATCCACCACCAGGAATAAATCCTGGTTCACTCACCTCCTCCTTGTGGATCATCCCACAGCTTCACACCACCCTGGAGACCTCTGTGGTGGCTGCCCCAGTACCAGCAAACCCCCTTGGCAGGGTGGACCAGCGTAAGCTGAGGAACATCATTACCTTCCCAACGGTCCCAAAATGTGTGGCAACAGGAGAGCAAAAGGGGGAAGCGTCTGCTAAGTTCACATCAGGTCTCAAGGAGACTTGTATTTGCCAAGACTGTCACCCCAAGTATGCAGTAATTAAGGCTAATGAGCTCAACTAGCCCATTAATACACCTAATGAGCTTCCCCAACAGCCAACTCTGATTCTCTTTCATTTTCTTGAGAGAAGACACCCTTAAATCAGGATGTCTTCTGCCTGCATGCAGCCTTCACTGCAGCACTGCCCCACCAAGCCTAAGCTGATAAAATGCCTGAGTAGTCCAGTCCCTGCAGAGGTCCCTCATTTCTCTGAAAGAATTAAACAAAAATTTAAAAATCCACTTTAAAATGTCCGTTGCTGTTTCAGATAATTCTGTAAAAAATATCATCATTTTGTCCATGGCAAATTGTAAATATTTACTGACTTAGTTCACATATCATGATGAAGCACAATCTAAATACCAAGAAAGCATAACACAAAACAACTGCTGTAATGGTGAAAAATGTTCCTGGTCCATACAATCACCTAACAGGTAGAAAACCTAACAAAAGCAGAGACTATTGAAATAGGAAAATAACATTTCATGCTCATTCAGTACAATATATACCACCTTTTCAAAGATTACTTAAACAATTAGTGCTCTCCTGCTACAACTTTTAGTCCTGCAAGTACCCCTTGCTCCTGGATCGCTTACTGTACATTGCTTCTAGAAGTATTTTTTTACCTTTCTTACTAAATAACCAAGAAGAACGGGGGGAAAAACACACTTAAAATAATTTAGGTGATGAAGAAAGTCTTGTATGGATTGATTAGTGGAAAAAAATTGTCTTGTTTATGTAAAAAGTCCTACAGGACAACATCGTGTCTGACTGTGGCAATCCCTGTGGGATTAAACTGGGAGAGATCCCATAAAATCACCAGTCTCCTCACAAGTCACCTGGAAAGAAATGCTAAGAAGCAGCTCCCACCTACATCAGAAAGGGCCCATAAAAGTTGTTTTAGAGCTGAGGAGTGCCCTCAACTACTGCTATATGGCTTTAACATCGAGTAAAATGTTGCCTGGTGGTGCACTACGTGTGCTGAATGAAATGCGGTGTCTTCCTACATATTAGTAATGAAGCGTGAGCCTCATTAAGGCAGAATAATAGGGTGCCCCACTGCTTACAAGAAGGATACCTCTCCTCAACTAGGGCAAGCTGAGAAGTTCAGGGCTGCAGAGAGCCCTCTTCCCACCTCTCCTTGTAGTGTTTCTGCTGCTTTTCTGCCCACCTTTCACATTTGCCCTTCCTTCTTTACCTCTACAACCTATTCTTAGGATGGACATTTAAATCCCGCTCACTTTCAGCGGCCCCTAATGTCAATTCCTCTTTGGCACTTTGGACTGTACTCACTGGCAGCTCTGCTGGCCATAGAAGATGCCATCTTTCCTGCCTGTCACTCAAGAAGATGCATTAAATTCCACCTGAGAGACATCCAACATGGATGTTGAGATCTGTTTTGCACTGGAGAGCTGCCAAGTGTCATCTGTTTCGCTGTGTTTGAGATCAAACCAGTTGTCACCAACCTCAGAAGAGAGCAGAAGCAAGCTCTTCCCTAAAAACAAGAATGAATCCCACCCTTTTATAACGATCAGTCCAACTGATGTCTGAATCTATGCAAAGCCATCATAAATTCAATGTGAGCAAGCTGAGCTCCCAACTGCTAGAAACCACTTTTAAAATGTGTTTCTCTATAAATAGGCCAGGAGATCAAAGTGTTGGCATTGGTCAAAGAAACACAGGATAAAGATAGGCGAGAAGGAGGTGGGTCTGTCACAGGACCCCAGCACTGCATTGAATCCTGAGAACTGTGTGCTGCAGATCCTTTATGTACAGCAGACAACAATTCGTTTGACTGGCTTTAAGTTCACCTCTTTTAACTGGTCTTTAAAGACATTAGTTAGGGAAGTGCACAAAAGAAAACGATTTTTCCACTGAAAAAATAGCCACAGTATAAATGAGTCACAGCAAAATTGCACTGACTGTAAGAAGGATTGGCCTGAAACCAACACTGCATGTCCCATCCCTCCAAGGGCACCACCTCATCTTCAATAAATCAGAATTAATAAATGCATTATTGGTTTGGGTCTAAAATGGCACATCCCATCTCTCAGCAGCTTTAGACTTTCTTTTCCAGGTGCAATACTGTATTCAAACTAAAACTGAGAGATCATGAAGTTAAATATCTAATGAAATATCTATGGATAAATTTGCTTGTTATCTCCATGTACTTAAACAGCCTGAAATTAGCTTCTCACCAGATATGCAAAACCTGGGCCCTACATGTTCTCCACTAACGCCTCAGCTGAAGAAGTCTCTTATGCCTGAAAAGAAAGCTTGAGCAAACCCATATAATATCATCCATAACTAAATCTGAACAGATGAAGTGATGAACCTCTACCCTGTCACTATCCAAAGGAGGCAGGAGGACAGGAGACCACAGCTCACCCCTGACCAGTGTACTCCCACCCCATGATGCTCGGGCTAGCAGTCAGCAATGCTGCCTGGGTTTGCCAGCTTTTTCTCCAACAGTAACCCGGGATAATTTTTAAGCATTTCTGTGTGTTCATTTCAACCTGTATCTTGTCTTATCCTGTTCCAAAACAGCAGAAGTAATAATTAACAGCTACCAGGCAATGGCTGAAAAGCAAGTACCGAAACAGAGGATACAGAGAGCTGCTATTGCTGATGGCTTTCAAAATTTTATTGCTCATCTTCTTAAACCTTCAGTCCCTCAAGTTTTGAGCTCTTAAAAAAATAAGAAAAATAACAGAAAAGAATCTCAGTTCTAAAAAAAGAAGAAAAAAAGGTTCCCAGTCCTCACAATGATGGAAGAAACACTTAAATCAAAAATTTCCAGAGCTTTATGTATAATGTTTTTTTCATATGTAATCTACTTATTTTGGTTAACTGACTCATTTTCAAATGGCTGATGTTGGCAGCACTGCGACGCAGGCTGGTTTACCACAAAGTGCACAATAGACTATTCTGGGGAACATTTCTATACCTCGTCCTGCAGAGTAGCACTGAAAGTTGTATCTCCAAAACACAAACACAATGCCCATGGTCTTCACAACTACAAGCACAAGGACGATGCCAAGGAGAGGATTTGAGAAATGCCCACAAGCTCATGGTTGCTGGTGGGCCAGTATGCTCAGGGCTACGAGGAAATGTCACCATGCCCATGCGCCTGCCACCACTGCTGCCAGAACTCCCCACAGCAGCACCCTGCTCAGGCTTCAGACACTGACCATCTACAAACCCTGGATGATGTGGTCTGGAGAAGTCTGACACATTTCAGCCAACAAGCAGCAATGCTTTAAGTTTTGCATCCTTAGGTAGGATGGCTGTGAAAAAGGACTTGCTTGGCAAAGCGAATTCTCATCCAGTGCCTGATGGCTAATGGAGAGCAGCTCAGCTGGACTTCTAAGAGGACCCTGAACGGAGCGATGCAGCTTACGCTGGCAGAGGATTTCAAAGCCAGCAGCATTGTTCACTCCCAACAGCGACCTTGCCACTGCTGCCGATTCCTCTGTTTCACCCACAGCTCCTCGCTCACCTTCCTTCTCAACAGCATCAGCTTCCCAGTGAGGGAAAAAACCAAAATCCCAGTCCATCAAAATGACAGAGGCATACCAAAAACATGACCAGGATACAAACCAACCTGCTCCCACAAGTGAGGAGGTTTTGCAAGAATCCTTTACACCATCGCTGGCCCTGAAAATTTGCTCCCAATAGCTGCCCAAGGCTCTTGAGCATTAGACCTTCACTGCTATTTTTTTCCCCTAGCAAACATTAGCAAGACTGCAATTACATGTTCCCTCTGGACACTGTTACTTTACTATGCTTGAAAAAAAATTTTTTTAATCTTTCTACTTGAAAATCACATCTGTCAAGAGCCTGATAAATCATATCATTCTACCTCTCACTATGAATATTTACTCAACAGAGCGTGAAGACTGAAACAAGACAGTGTGAAGAAACATATCTGGAGCAGAATTAGTTTGTCTGTTATTTTCTGACTTGCTAAAAACATTTTTAATAGTATCCACTTATTTTCCAGACTTTCAAAAATTAAATACTAGAGGAAAAATTAATGCTTCTTCCACTAAAACAATTTTTAATGGAATCCAGAAGAAAAAGAATATTAATACTCAGAGCAATCATTTACTTTGATGTCTCTATAATACGCAGTGACCCATAAGAGCAATGAGCTAAAACTGTCATGAATTCATTATGAGAAACTATTCTTTGAAGAATATCACTGCAAATTTGAAATTAAATGGGTGATATGGAAATAAGCTAATTGCACGGCATTTAAAACAACTGGCTTTAGTAACAATATCCTTTCTGTGCACTTCTATTTCAGCTGCAAATGCATTTCTTCCAGAAAACATCGGAGAGGCTGGTTTAGGAAAATTGAAATGTTGTAATTACTTAGTACTGACAGTGATAGGGCAGCATTTGGGGAAAAAAAAAAAAGCCCCAAAGGATGATTTTATAATTTAATTTCCTTGGGAAAGGGAACCTGGGAGTGGGTGCAGCAGAAAATGCACTGATCCACTGTCCATGAAGACTAGATATTCCTAGGGAATTCTTGAGATATCACTAATTCCTCTTCACTGAGTTGGGCACTTGCTCTGCCCGGTCTGTCCAGGCACTGCTCGGAGCAGCTCTGTCTGGAGCCAACCAGCCCCCTGCCGTCACAGCCACCCGGCAGGGGGTGGTTCATGGGGGCGGGGATGCCGCCTCCTTTATCCTAATGTGAACCCGCCAGCTCCAGCAGAAGGGAGCTGGATATTACACTGGTCACCCCTTCACTTAGTTCCTTTGCAATTTTAATCCCTGGCTTTCATTCACTCACTTACTCTGTAGCTGTGATTTTTAGTGTCGGCTTTTGTTCTGTGGTTTATTTCTGGAACCTGAGAGAGGAGCAGTCCGAGTGGGAAGCATCTGGACTGGGCTGCGAGGAGCCTGTGGGACCTTTCCACAGATCTCCCTCCGGCTCCCAGGATTTGGCTGGTGCAGCACGTAGGCAAAGCGGATGCCTCTCCTTGTGGGAAAACGTGGGGGTGTAGCCTTGCTTTGTAGCCCTCAACTTCTCTGCTCTCTTTTCCAGCTCGCAGGACTAGGGGAGATGCAACGGGTGGGCAGTGCAGCAAACCGTGCACGTTATCAAGTCTCCGCACACATCTGGTGACACTCACTTTCTCATTTTACAGTTGTTATGTCCCAAGAACTAAAGAAAAAGAGCATCTCAGGTTCTTTTTCCCCACCCAGAATGGCCCAAGCTGTAGTTTTCAGTGTGTTTTCGTGCCTTTCTCTCTGCCTGGATTCCAACACAAGAGCCAACAAGTACTTCAAGCATTTTTCTGAGCCAAGGCTTTCCATCTGAAAATAGGAGAAGGGAAAATAGGGTGGCAAGAGGCAGAGAAGTTAATAGCCTCTGTAGAAAGATATCTAGATATCCATCCTTGACAGTGGATAATAACCAACATGATGCAACTGTCCCAGTGCTCATGTTTGGAGCTGACACCACTCACCAGTGGTGGGACAAGGGTCTCCTGGATGATGCTGCATATGGCACTGACAGCAAACTGGGGCTCAACATAGGATTTAACATGCCAAAACTCTCCAGGGTAGACAAAAACCTCTTATTTCTGAGGGCTTGAGGGCTGCTGGGCTTGGGCATCTCTAGTTTCTTTCACCTTACAAGGAGAGCATGAGCAAGTTCCATCCTGAAATGGTGTGTTTTGAAACGTGCTATCACTGCAAATTCGTTTAAGATAAATAATTAGCCTGAAATCTTAGTCCTGAGGTATACATTGATATGACACTAATTTTAATTTTTACAAAGCTCTTCTCCAATGCACTACAACAGCGCTGTGATAAATATATCGAGTTACACATTTAAAACACGGCAATTCGAAGCTTATCTGGCAATAGTAAGCAGCAGTGCCTTTAAGCACTTTAAACTACCAAATTAATGGTACTCCCAGGTAGTATTTTGCATATGTTGAAAGGAAAACACCACAAAAACGCCCAACAAATTTAACTCCAGAGAGTGGCAGCTAGCTTATTCCTTCTTTCTTATTTTAGCAGCTTGGCAATAGAATTCAAAATCTATTTTCCTAAATTGACCTGGAATTCAGACATATGCCAATATTTGCATTACACATCACAAAGAGTTAATGACTGATGTGTCTACAAAACATATTTGCATACTGTGTATAATATAAATATTTAAATAGGTATCTTGCCTTTCACATATTACATGATATATAGTTATTACAGTTGCTTCACTCCTCGTTTTCTCCAAGGCTTTTAATTTCATACACTTCATCTATCAGATACTACTGTCTACCTTTAAGATATCACCACAGAAAACAACTAGTGTTGAATACAGAGCCATGGAGATGGAGGCTTTGTGGAGCTGAATGATAAACAGAGAACAGCAGCTGGGCCGAGAAGCTCGAGACGTAGTTAGGAAATAACAGCGCACGCAAGGCTGACAAAAATTACATTTGCAGGTAAGTGGAGTGGAAATTTATACTTATTGGGGAAAAAAAACATGGACAAAACATCATTCGTGTTATTAAAGGCAGAGTGAGAGATAGCAAGAGCAACAGAGAGAGGCAATTTTCTTCCAGCTCCAGTAGGAATTCATCTCAAGCTCTAACATGCAATTTCACTACAGAGCTGCAGGACAAAACAGAGGATTATGCCCAATTGTTTTGAGGGTTTGGATAACAAAGCATAAAAATCACAGTAAGTAGCCATTTGCACCAAGGCGGACCAGAAAAAGATTTCTATTAGTAAAAGTTCCAAAAACATCCAAAACCTGAACTGCAATAAATATTGAGTTAACCAACTAACACAAAAAATCATAGCTTTGGGTCTTTGATATTTTCAGAGCTCTCTGTCTCAGAGGAAGCCGGTACAGCTCATCGACTTTGCCAAAGCAATGCTAAGCTGCGCCAATACAACACATCTTCTTATTTTACCTTTTCTGGCAATAAAATTATACCATGGAAAGCCATTAGTGCTGCGAGAGTATGGAAATGAGGACAATGAAATTCACCCTATTATGACTGTTAAACAGGTTGTTATGATGGTAACTCGGCATATGAGTGTGCAGAGCTAAACAGTGAGTCCTTTCCAGACAGAAAATTAACAGCTCTTTAGAAATGGTAAGATGTGTTATTTATTCTGGTCATACCTGCTGCAAGCAGGTATGTTTTAGAATAGATTTAGCCTTTTAAAATATTAATACTTGCTGATTTTTAGCATTATAGCTTTCCAAAGTAACAAAAGCAGGTATGCGGCACATGTGATTAGTCGTGATAAGGTTCTGCCAATATTTAGGGCCAAAAAACCCATCCAGATGTGCTGAGTGGTAAACTCATAGTTGGTAAAACGCTCTTTGGAGAGTTTTACTCATTTTGAAGAAGGCTTATCATAAAACCCTTAAACAACCCATAGTCCTCCCCAAAAGATGAGGAAACCCAATAAACCATCGCAGCTAGCCCTTCTGCTTCTGGACGCACAAAGAGACATCGCAGCTGCTTATTCACCTCCAGGAATAATAATACACTCACGACCTACGCACAACCCCACCTCATTTGAAAATTAGCACAATTTCCATGTTTTCTTATTTATAGCTATAGCCCAACACTTGTGATTAAAAAAATGTATGAAGTACAAATTGCTTCTTTCTTTCATCTATCTACTAGTTCTGTACAGATGTGGCTCCAAACGTACCTGGCTTAGCTGAGCAGCTGTTAAAGCCTGCGGTGCAGAGTGCCAGCACACAGCGTAACTGTGGATCTCCAGCACCTCATCCTGCTACATCCCATTCCCGATTGCAGGCTACAGAGACATGTGACTGTCAGCTTAAGGTTTTCCCCACCAAGTGCAACATGTCTAGCTTCATTGTGAGGATGGAGATGCCCAGGCAGGAAGACGCTGGGAGCTGAGGTACCAGGAATGAAACCAGGGCCAGATTTCTCTCAGTGGCAAGTGGAGAACCGGAGAAACAACCTGGTTGAAGAAGTGAATCAGGCCAATGGATACGAGGGAATGGTAGGAAAACGATAACTGACTGTGACAGAATCTGCAACAAGCCTCCTTTTTTTATCTTTTCTTATTTTCTATTTCCCCCCCCCACCGCTGTCAAAAGCCTACATTTCAATTCAAGGAGACCTTCAATTCTGCCAGAAAATGTCTTCACATGCAGCATTTTCTGTTTCACCTGGCATACAGCCCTAGTACAGCCATTCCCATGGTCAATACATCTTAGGAGTATATCTGCTCCACGACATCAGCCTTGCTCAAGTTTTGAGCCCTGCTTAAGTCTCAGGTTGAAGGTGAGAAGATGGTGATTCACTGACAGAGCTTTGTCTTTTCTTTGCTCTGGGGGATACCCACGCCTGTACCGGCCCATCTCCAGCTCGCTCTTTAAACACAGTAAGAGCCTGGGACCCTGACCACAGGACTCCAGTACAAAATGACAATTTCCCTGGTGTCTGCCACGTGCTCCCATTCTCTTTATCTACTTGCATGACCTTTTTTTTTCCCCCCCTGACTCAGAAATACTGCAACACCAAAGGCAGAGATGGCACCATATCAAAGAGCCTAAGTTATAAGGGAAGCGGTTTTATTTTCACTTGAGCAGAGATTTTTTTTTTTTAAGTGAGACTTCAAAATACCTTAAAAAAGTAACAGTGATGATAATGGGACTGAAAAATTCAACGGCATCTGAATAACAGAACTTAAGCCCAAGTATTAGAGGGGAAGATAACCCACAAAGGAGCAGTTCCCAGGGAACAGACTATAATGACGTTCAGGTTATACGTGTCATCTGGGCTGCGTTTCTGAAGGAGATGTGAATTAGCAGCCCTGTGACAATAACGAAACGTGGGATTAAGAAACAAGAGAGGAGGGAAAAGGGTCGGTTGATTCTCCCACTGCTTTTTCCTCTTCCTTAAATTTCTGTTGCCTGGAAATGGCTGATGAGAAGACAGGATTATGTAAGCATTTGCCAACTTTTCACACATTAAGAAAACTAAAGCCTGAGTGATGGGTAGCTTAACCCATCTTCTAAGCAGTGAACTAAAACATGTTTACTAAGGAGAACTCAAACAGTGAAACCCCTTTAAAAAATCCAGAAGTGACGAGCATTTGACAATTCCCAGGATTAAAAAGCCGCATACATTATGGACAATGTAATCTTCTTACTGTAAGATGAGGAAAAGGAAAATAAAGCCTTTTTGGTGTGCAAGATGGTTTTTGTTTTAAAGTATATACATCCTGTCTGATTGAAGACTTCCTTGTATTACTGTCTTTTTTTTTTCCCCATCTGACAGCTATGACAGAGAGCTATACCAGCCCTCCAACTCCACATTACATTATATTTTCCAACAAACCTACGGCTCCCATCCAGCAGTACCCGTCAATAATAAAACAACAAGCATCGTGCTGTAGAAATCTCTCTTCCTAAGTTTGATCAGCCTTACACTTAGGTGCTACAAGAAAGCAGGCACTTAACAGAAGTGCTAAATATCTCTATCTAGTTCTGAATACCACCTCAGCAGCTGCTAAGCGACCTAAGCTTTCCTGAGCCCACCCTTGTTGTCATTCAGGTGGCATGTCACCTTCTGCAAATACTCTAACTATGGCTGACAACTAGTTTCAAATTTAACCTGGTGGACTTTTTCCATTTTTTATCATAAGAACTGATAATTGTGCTCATTTTTCCTTTTTCTCTGTTTACCAACAAAGCATTGGGGTCTGTGAAATGAGCAAAACAATTCTTGTAGTCACACTTCTTCCAGTTCAAAACAAATGTGCTTACATTGGCAATAAAGCCGAATGTATTATGGATGCTGCTAGAAAAGGTGATACTCTCAGCAATGTTTCTTAGGCACTAAATAAACCCAAATCCTGCTGCAAGCTGAAGTCGCGCTGTCCACTGGAGCATCAGCAATGCAAACTGGCAGGCGGCAAACACCTCCTCGGGAGAGCAAAGCAGAAATTGTGTTGCCTGGTGCTCAACCACCACTCGAGCAGCGGGGTTGGGACAGCAAAAGAAACTCTGTTTACTACAGGAATGTGCATGTCATCACGCAACACAAGTACATGGGTCTGGAAGAGGGAACATAAAGTACCCAGGTTGCCTGGAGCTCACTTACATGTTCAGGAGAAGAAAAAATCCCGTACAGTGGATTTTTGTACAGCTACTGCAAATCCTCAGCTGGTGATAATGGTTATGGTTCCACTGAAATCTACTCCTGATGCTTCCCTTTGGTCCTACTGATGGAGGGGAAAAAACTGAACAATCCTATGTGAAGAAAAGCTGCAATGAATGAGTGGAACCAGATATGAAATTTTGCACCCAACTATTGTAACTGTGAGATGTCTTCAAACTGGGCAAAGCCCCAGCTAGCCAGTTACAAAACTGACATTCCCTCAGATTTAGAAGAAAAGAAACGACTTCTCAGAAATGCCAGAAGTGACTCAGCCAGGATTTTTAAGCCACTTCCACAGCATCCTAGTTATTTTGAGTGGTACTAAGAGTTTACCTGCAATTTACTTCCCATAAGCGGAACTACGAGCCAACAAGGTGATCAAATCGGGGAAAAAGAAACACACACAAAATGATTCTTGCAACTGCTGCGTTAGGAATATATTGTTTTTTCTAGTCCAAACTGCCTTCCCTGTGAATTTCAAAATATGTAAAATCAGGAAGCACAAAGCAAATAATACTACATAAGTAGGTCATTTTCTTCACGGTAGCACGCCGCTGTTTTCCTACCAACCCCTCTGCAATACAGACACATGCATTTCAAAGCGCGTACATTCGGATCTGCAAAGGCGGTGAGTGAGGATAACGCCGTGGAAGCACTCGCTCCAAGATCAAGTAGAGCCTAATTCAGAAAGACAAGCAGGAAACAGTCATATTTTGCACCTTCTATGCGAGCTTTGCAGAGAGTTATGACATTTTGGAGAAAATCCTCTTGCCGCCTGTAAGCTGGAGTTTGAATGTGCTGCACGTTGCATATTTCATTACAAAAGCAGAGCCACGTTATTTCATTAGATAAGCGATAAGTTCAATCCTTACCAAGTTTTCTTGGTTCCTGGCTGCTATTTTCTGATCATCTTCTCCCCCATTTTTCATGTATTTGACCTCTTCCACTGGTTTGATCCTATACTCATCTGAGCACCAAGAAAACAAAACAAAACAAAACAAAAAAAAAAGAAAAAAAATTTTGAACCAGTGTAGTTCAGCAGCTGGGAAAAAAACTAAACTAAAACCAAACCAACTGACTAGAGAAGAACCTAATTAAGCAAAGCAACTAAAAATCACATGTATATAGTTTCAAATCCTTAAATGTGACTGATACCATAGACGTTTTTCCTGACTGTACTTCAGTACAAACTTCCAGTTCTGGCTTCCAGAAATTGTTTGGGAGATCTCTGGGCTAGCAGAGCAGGAGATCTTTGGTATGTCCTCTCCCCCAGATCCCTAGTTTTCTGTGTAATATGTAATTAATAAGTAATAAGAAAGGTCAGATTCCTGGTTGTCAGTGCTTGCAGTTCCAACACTGCCTTTTCTCAGCTGCTTTTTGCTTTGGTTGTCTTTGTAGCACCTGAATCTACTGGAAAAATACCCAGTTTTGCACCCACGCTCCACCAGAAGAGAAACTTCACCCCACAAAAGTGGAAAATGTTAATACAAAATGACATGAGACACAGTATACAGGGAATAAAAGGCGAAACCTGGGCAAATGAAAGGAAACTGCACAAACTTTGTTCTATTTCTTTGTGTTTTCAAGCGATTTGTCTCACTTGCTAAGGGAAAAACAAAACACAAATGGATTTTTCTGGATTGTTACAAAAAATAATCAAAATTATTTAGAAGGAAGCTTGGTTTTGGGAAACTGTTAACCACAGAGTGCCTAACTTCAAAAAACCAATCTTTAAAAAAAAAAACAAAACCACAACAGGGTTTTGCATTTGGTCTTGTCTGTATCTAGATGTTTTTTACTGTAGACTTGAAACAAAATTGTGGATCTCTCAAACAGCAGCATCTCAGATGCAGAGTCTCAAAACAGATGAAAGAATTTAAGACAATATTATTAGATCGGTAAATGTGAACAACTCTGAATTTTTTTTTTTTTTTAACGTAGTTTTGCTATTCTGGAGGTGACAATTCATAAAACCAAAAAGGCTGAACACCATAAAGCCCAGGAATTAGAAGTACTTGATTGACTGCAATATCTAACGCACATTTTACTCACTGCTTCAATGATCTCTGTTGTGATTAGCCATAAAACCCACATGCAGAAAAAGCATAAAACTCCCACAGTGGCATGTACGGATTTGAATAGGAAAACAGATCAGGAAGAGAAAATAGAACAAAGGAAGCTTGCACAACCCGCGGCTAGTCCACGTTTGACCTTTGAAGGTCCCTTCCAACCCAAAGCATTCTATGATTAACTAAAAGAGAGTGGCATGTTCAACCCAGCCTTGTAAAAAGCGAGTGAGGTATGGAGGTCTTGATGTTCAGTGGCAAAAATAACCTCTGAAACATGTTTCCTGCTTATTCCAAGAGATTAATGGTGGTTGAACACCCAGTACCCGCCTGGGCAGCAGCCCATCCTATGTGGACTGTATGTCAGGGATGCTTCTTGGAAGACATCATCCCTTGTAGCAAGTGGACCATGGCACTGATGAACCCATGATGGATAATCAGTATAATCAGATTTAGATATGGAAGTCTGATACAGTTTGATAGGATGAAGGCAAGACAGGAAGGAGGGGTTTGGCTGGAAACTTCATTCTGTATTTCTTCTCTAACTGCTGTTGGGTGTCCGAGCTGGGGACTTGCTGATACCTGGCTTCCCGATATTCATCACCATCATCATGACAACACTCTTGTAGTTATTGCACCTTACAAATTTGTACTGCTTTTAGTGACTAGACTATTTCAACTGGAAGGGATCCTCAATGATCATCTAGTCCAACTGCCTGACCACCTCAGCACTGACCAAAAGTTAAATAAAGCATGTTGTTAAAGGTATTGTCCAAATGCTTCTTTATCACTGACAGGCTTGGGACATTGACCACATCTCTAGGAAGCCTGTTTCAGTGTTTGACCACCCTCTCAGTAAAGAAATGCTTCCTCCCGTCCAGTCTGAAACTCCCCCAGTGCAGCTTTGAACCATTCCCAGGTGTCCTAACCCTGGATCCCAGAAAGAAGAGCTCAGCACCTCCCTCTCCACATCCCCTCCTCAGGAAGCTGCAGAGAGCAATGATGTCGCCCCTCAGCCTCCTTTTCTCCAAACCAGACAAACCTGAAGTCCTCAGCTGCTCCTCACAGGACATGCCTGCCAGCCCCTTCACCAGGTCTGTTGTCCTCTCTGGATGCATTCAAGGACCTTCACATTCTCCCTAAGTGGTGAGGCAAAGCACTGCACACAGTGCTCCAGGTGAGGCCCCAGCAATGGTGAATCCAGCAGGACAATCCCCTCTCTTGACCAGCTGGTCATGCTGTGTTTGATGTCCCTGGGATGCCGTTTCCCCTCTTGGTACCGGGGCACTGCTGGCTCCTGTTGAGCTGCTGCCAACCAGGACCCCCAGAGTCCTTTCTGCAGGGCTGCTCTCCAGCCACTCCTCTCCCCATTTAGACTTTATTCTGATTGTTGATACACATACTGAACGTCATAGGCCCTAGGATTGAGCCCTGAGGAACACCACTGGTGACTGGTCACCAGCCAGATGTAGCTCCATTCACTACAACCTTTTGACCTCTGCCAGTTCTTCACCCAGTGCACCGTGAACCTGCTCATCCCACAGCTGGACAACTTGTCCAGAAGGATGCCAGGAAGGACAGTCTCAAAAGCCTCTCTAAAATCCAGCAAAACCCAATCCACTGCCTCCCCTTCATCCACTGGGCAGGTGACCTTAGCCTAGAAGCAGATCAAATTCGTTAAACAGGACTCTCCTTTGTGAACCCATGTTGTCTGTGCCCGATGATTGCATTATTCTTTAAATGCCTTTCAATCATGCCCAGCATTATCCTCTCCATAATTTTTCCAGGGACTGAGGTCAGACTCACTGGTCTGTAGTTCCTTGGGAATTCCTTCTTGCCCTTTTTGTAGACTGGAGTAACACTGGGCCAGCTTCCAGTCAGCAGGGACCTCCCCAGACTGCCAAGACCTTTGATGATTGAGAAAGGTCCTGCCATAACATCTGCCAACTCCTTCAGTACTCTGGGGTGAATCCCATCAGGCTCCGTGGACTTGTGAACATTCAGCTGATACAGCTGGTCCCGTACAATTTCAGTGTCCACAAAAGGAAGTCACTGTTCCCACACTTGTGGTCCTCTGACTCAGGGGACCAGGCAGCCCCAGGTCTATCATTGTTACTAAAGACTGAGGCAGAAAGAGCACTGAATGCCTCCACTTTTTCTTCATCCCTATTACTCAGATGATCATCTTCACCCAGTAGCAGTCCAATGCCTTCTTTAGACCTCTTCCTGCTATTAACTTCAGCAGAGATGTCCCTGAATTGTGTAGGATTTGTAAAACGAACAGATGTTAGAGAACCTGTGGACAGTCAGGTCAGGTGAGGGTAAGGATTACATCGTAGACATGGGACATTTAAGGAATACTTGAGCTGCCCAGGCAGTCTGTTCCCACTCTTCGTGGTTGTGTGAATTTCTAGGCTACACTTCCTTTCCCACTTCAGCTTCACACGAGTCTTTTTAAAGAGCATCATCAACAAAAGTCTTCAGAAAGGTAATTTTAAATTCACGTTGAAGATGGGCACAGATCTTTCAAAAGCTGCATCATTTGCCAGATGGGTCAAGTAGCCCTGAAATGACGCGAAGAACTTTGCACAGATTTCTTGTGTAATTTCCACAGACATTCACAACAGTGTTGGTAATGTGCTTCTCCCCAGTACTTTACTTACGAGTACAGTAACTATTCAATTATCTGTGCAGCACAGCACAGACAGTGCTACTCTTCCCTCCATCCTACCGACTGCAGGAGAAGTGAAAATGTCTGGACAATTCACGCCTGAGATGTGCCGAAGCAAGAAAATCTCCAAAAATAAACGAGTCATTTTCCATTACATCTTCCAGATGAGTTGATTGCCAACTAGCAAGTCTTACTTCAGAGACACCCACCTTCTCCTTAGAAGAATAGAGATAAAAGAAATTCTTGCTCACGTAGATGTTAGTAGAATTACTCTTTTAATAGAAAGTGTTTTACTAAATTAATATTAATGTCATGGCCCTTTATATGGTATGCATTTGGGCATGAGAAACCTCTACTAGTGTCTCAAAAAGCAATGTAAATTTGACACAACCTAAAGCTGATGACCTGCCTTAGAGGCCAAGAAACTACCTCTTGGGGATGAGGAACTTCAGGGAAGAAGCAGGTTGAGCAGCCAACACTCAGGCTTCCTTCAGTGCCTAAATAAATGATTAACAGACAGGAGTGCCAAGCAGCCAGCAAATCCATCAAACCCACGTTGTTCTGAGCAAGCGTGCGTGTACCGATATCAGACAAACAGGCAAGCACAGCGCTGGGCTGTGAAAAGCGAACGATCAACCTAATTTCAGTCAATGGGAGCAGAAGAGAGGACTGAGCCAGAACAACTGTTTTATCAGATACATACACAGAGGACGGGAACGGATCGGCGATGTTAAGTTCGAAGCAATACTATTACTCATAAGCTGTCATCATTTCCTATCACAGGCAAAATATTTTCCTTAAAATAGGGAGCACAAATACAATATATTGGCAACATTAGCTCCTATTGAGCGGTCCCTTGCCGGAGGTAGGTATAAATAGATATGATTCCACTTTCAAAGGGGGAAAAACAACAGCTAAGTAATTATACTGCCACAGAAAGAAAAAGGAGGAGCATCCAGCCAACAGCAAACTCTACAGCTTCCTAGGTACGACAAGGCATACCTGGAAACATCCACTTTCTGAACTAGCCAACGCACTGAGGAAAAACCCCTTCTCTAAGTAATTTCAATAGCCGTTGAATGAGGCTGCATAAAAAGGAGTAACTATCTCAATCACAGCTAAAATGTTGATATTTATACCTGCAACCTTCCTGCTATCTGAGGAGAAACACTAAATTTTGCTCACAGGTCTCCCTTGAGCATCAGAAGACCTTGTGGTGGCTTTTCAGTACTTAAAGGGGGCCTACAGGATAGATGGGGAGGAACTCTTTGTCAGGAAGTGTAGTGACAGGACAGGGGATAACGATTTAAAACTGGAAGCGGGTAGATTTAGATTAAATGTAAGGAAGAAATTCTTTCCTGTGAGGATGGTGAGGCACCGGCACAGGCTGCTTAGAGAAGCTGTGGATGCCCCACAAGTGTTCAAGGCCAGGTTGGACGGGTCTTTGAGCAATCCGGTCTAGTTGAAGATGGCCCTGCCCATAGCAGGGGGTTGGAACTAAGGTCGCTTCTAACCCAAACCATTCTGTGATAGTTTACAGTACTAAATGACACAAACTCTACCTTTCACATTCATGTTGAACTCCTTTATTTTCCCTGGATCAAGCTAAGCTGTAAAATCTCTTCATTTTTATGGGCCTATCACAAGTTTGTTTAAGTACAGACCTGACACGAGAAATACAGAACAATTCCCAAAAGCAATGGGACCAGTCAATACCCAGCACGTTCCCAGACAACTGTTGACTGCAATGAGAAGACAACCTAAAGGGCAACCAAAGGTGCAAAGGACAAGAAGGTGATAGTGAGCAGCTTCGCTACGGAGGACGCTGCTCGTTGGTGTAATGGAGACAAAATGAGTCTGATGTGTAACACCTCGCTCTTCAGAGATAAGACAACATTCATTATTTCAGTTATACTAAACATAACGATTAAATAAAAAATAATTATTTGCAGAAGACAGGTCTTGCACTATCTTATGTTAATATTGGGAGGATGCAACTATATAGAGAGTTTTTTGACGACTTCTATAGATATGATATATATATGATAAAGCATTCAGAAACCACAAATTCCGAGCTATTGATGAGATGATTGTTCCTGTTCTAAAGCTACTATCAGGATGAAAGCACTGCAAATGAATGAATGTTTAACCAGCAGACAGACCTGGAAGCATGTCATGGGGTATGTGGTCCTTAACGGTTTTAAGTGAATGCGAAAATCAAAGACAGGTTGGAGGAATGGGCTTTTGATGCCTTCTGTAAAGGTAATGCCTTGAGGTATTTGCAAAAGAACGCCAACCAGGTTTTGCTTGATAAGGTAACAGTGCACGTGGAACTGAAGAAGTAAAGGATGCTAATTCACCTTTTGATTCATAGCTTTTGATTTCTACTAAAGTAAATATAGCATTTTGAGATATTTTGGTCTGAGCAATCAGAAATGAACCCAGGGAAATCCTGAAATGTTGACTGAGATCAGGGAGGACCTAATTAAGTCTGACAGTCAACAAGACCTTTAAAACTGTAAGAAGTTCAGGGTAAAGGAAACAATACAAAGTTCTATGCATATTTACCTTGCTCTGTCTTGCTACAGTAATATCCTTTTTTATTCCTAAATACGGTTTTACATCAAAAGCAAAAGTGAAACATCTTTATGCTTCTTTCCTGTGCAAAACTAAAAATCGAGTAGTGAGTGTGATAAAAATTTTAGGACATTATCACTCAGAGCATGGTATATCATATATAAAAAGAAATACATCTTTATGCTCCTTTCACAAGTAAAAATCAAGCTGTCTTCCATTGTGTGATGTATTATATAAAAAGAGAAGTTTTCCAACCCAAATGGGGGAGGAATGGGACTGCTACAGCAAATACCAAGTTGAAGAAAAGCAGCCCCATTGAATCGAAAGAAAAACAATATAAATGAACCACAAATAAAAGACAGAAATATTGTCGAGCACAACACCCACCACAAAATCCAGCACTCGGTATAAACCAGAAAGCGGTAACGCCTCTAGCACAAAATCCTTCAGAAGGGCAAGGCAGGAAGAACTTTTAAGTTGACTAGGCTGCAAAAATTCTCAGTAGGCAAATCTTATGAATGAAGATCTCCATCTGGAAACAGATAATTCTACTCAAACATGTCACCCGGTTGCCATGGCAAAGTGACAAAGAAAATCAGCACCCATTAATAAAGATTTCAGAGATAAATGAGCATATCAATTTATAACATTGAAACAATTACTGGGGGTGTGGGGGGAGAATACTGTGGTTATTCCTATGAGAAAAATTTCTTCCAGCACTTCCAGGTATCTTCCTAAGTGCCATTACCACAGCGACATCAGTAATGACGCTATTTCTGGCTCGGTTATAAAAAAACAAAAACAAAAACAACCACCAGAAAAGAAGCATAACTCCTTCAAATATATCTAGACTCACTGTGACTGCTGGAGAAATCTTTTGTTCAACACCAAGTCTTAAATGAACAAATAAATGCAATGCTGATTTACATTGCATTCCCATCTCAGACATGTAAGGAGGAACAGATTTGGCTCTGCCGTCATCAACAGGGACAATGGGTAAGCCTCTCTTTTCTATTTTTAGTGATGTATCAAGTATCAGTGGTACTTCTATCACACCACCAAGAAAAAAGTTTCTAACCACACCTTCATTTTCCTGTGCTTCATCATTTTCTTTAGTTTCTGTCAAAGGACATCCCAAGATTTATCCTTCATTTGTAATAAAACTCATATCTACTCTGAAAAATATGAACTTTTTTGACTAACAAATCTCTGTGTACCATACTTATTTCTGCCAGGTGCGGAAAGTACTCCTACTGCTGTCATCACGAGGGATGTCACAGATCAAAGATTCATGTGCTCTCCTCTCAAAGACTTAAAAGCTAAAAGCTATGTTTAGATAAAGAACTGAATTCCTCTTCCCAAAAATATGTTACAAATCAGGAGAGATTCTGATGCCATTGAACTAAAACATATACCAGCAGGTGAGCCACTTAAATGCTAAATGCAGAATGTGCCAAACGCCACCTGCAGTGCCATTGCAAAGGAGGGATACTCTGACCTCCACAGCTACACTGGTAGGACATGAGCAGCAGTGGGCTTAACTCTAGAAGGAGCCAGGCTAGACATCAGCAAAAATAATTAACCACGAGGACAGTCAAGGGGTAGAATTAGATTGCTCGGGTGCTTGAGGGTTCCATCACCAGAGGTCTTTAAAGGGTCACAAGCCTCGAGGGCCACAGGTTCAAGTCCATCCTGGTTTGGAGCACAGGAGAGATAAGATCAACTACTCAGATTATTCCAGCTCTGTTACTGTAATGTGGGTATCAACTGCCTGGATGCCAGCAGAAGCTATGTCAAAGGTCCAACAAAAAGTCAACAGTTAGAGAAAGAAGTTGCAAAAATCCTATAAACTAATGTTTTTTGAACTAAAGACTAGGTAATGGGGGATATCTGGGTTACTTCCTTAGCTCCAGCTTCAAGCACTCAAAGAAAGCAGTATCTACGTGGTTCTTTTGATTCTACATGGTTGTTTCAATTCTGACTTACTGCTGAGATTCACAGCTGCGGGGGTGGATTTCCAATCCACCTGGATGTGGGTTGAGAGTGAAATTTCATAGATCAACCAGCACCACGTGAGCAGCTCGTTGTCTTCCTCTGTTATCAACCCTCAAAGCTCATCAACTCATGGGCAATTCTAGATCCTAGTGATGGTGTTGTTTTTACTAACATGAACTAGATAGAAAAAAACAGCTCAGGAAATGAGCCAACCCATTTTTCTCAAAGGAATACCTGAAAATGCTCAACTGGATTTTCCAGCTGAAGTTACCTTACCTTAATCCAATCTAACATACAGCCACTGATGGAAGCTGAGACAGTGGACACCACCAGCTATTAAACACAGAACAGGTGCCCAAACACCACACTGATTCTACCAGCAAAATACAAATCACCTGACAGGAAAGCTGTTTAAAAATCTGAGTGTACTACACCAATCACACCACATCTGGAAAGACCACCCTCAAGTGTTTTTTGTTCTTCCTACACGATCCTAACACGTGTCCCAGGAATGCTAACTACTGCTTCTGCACAAGGTAGACGTCACTGCAAGGGTTGTTTTTTTGGAGGAGAAAAGGAGACTGAGACATTCAATATAAACAAAAAAAAGTAGAGGATTTGTGCAGTACTGGAAGGACACTTGCCCTAAAGCTAGGCAAGACAAGAGCAGCTCTTTTCTAAGCTGTCAAGCAGTACCGACTACAGCCCCATGTCACATCCAGTGCTTTATGAAACATTAACTCTCTCAAGGGTGATACCTGCTTCAAAAATTTTAGCAAATTCCCTTCCACTTTATCAGATTACCCCTTTCCAGGCCCAAATCCCGGCAGCTTTCAACAGTGTTCCCCTGAGGCCAACAGGTTGACAGGAGTGCAGCTCCATTAACTTCAATGGACATCATCTTCATCTTGACTGCTGTAGAAGCACAAAACCTCCTATTGCCATATTAACCCATCCTTCATCACTGCTGTCAGAAGCTTCCAGTGCTGCAAACCCTCTGCAGCTCTCGATTCTTTGGGTACATCTGTCCTCTCCTATGAAAGGCCCAGCCTGACTTTTGCCTGGGGGAGAAGGTGCCATTCCAACACCTACGATGCTGCTGCTCATCGAGTGCCTCAGCTCATGAATCTTGGGGTTTCTGATTTCTTTTGTCTGGCTCTAACAGAGTGGCAGATGATGACAATGCCATAATTTAGCCCCCTCGTTTCTACAGGTGTAACTTTCAGATTCCAGAGACGCTGCTGTACACAGGAGATGTGCAGCTGAATCACGGAGGTCGTTACTCGGTTTCTTCTTGGCCAGGAAGTTCCCAAGGCTATTCTACATTTGGACTGTCACAAAGTGTGAAAACTACTGTTGTATGTATAATTTTCTATCACGTTATACATAAAGGAACATGTTAACTATCCTTGCACCAGGGGCACAGTATCTACAGGTCCACCTTAGCGGTAGGTAGGTAGGTCAGTGGAGTGCTTTGGGGGGGCGGGGGGGAGGAATATATATATATCTCCACATATTGGTGTGCAAGCAATAAAGTTGTTTTGTGGGGAGTATTCTTCCCACAAAGATTTCTGCTTCATACGCCATCTCTCTATTAACATCATGTGGGGAAAAAAAATGACAACTCACCATGGTTTTGCACACGTGGCTTCCTTGCATGCAGGTCATCCACCCTGGGTCTACAGAGCATGGCAGGAGGACAGTTCACTGATCAGGGTACAACCTAAAGCTTGTCCTGCTCCTAAGGGTTAATTCTCTTTATGTGAAGAGAAGTATGGGAAGATGTATGAACAAGTGGAAGATACTGAGAACCCAAAACCACTTGAAGAAGAACTCTGGGAGACAACGGGG
This sequence comes from Bucorvus abyssinicus, assembly GCA_009769605.1. Classification (NCBI taxonomy): domain Eukaryota; kingdom Metazoa; phylum Chordata; class Aves; order Bucerotiformes; family Bucorvidae; genus Bucorvus; species Bucorvus abyssinicus. The sequence continues at coordinate 8,276,971 of CM020034.1, read as the reverse complement.
CTCATGGATGTGTGTGCGAGAGGCAGGACTGGAAATCTTAAAACCTCCTGGACTCCATGCTGCTGCTCTGCTCCGTCACAGCTCCCTGACAAGAAGGTCACGGACCCTCTGGCCAACTCCAGCAAATCCCTCTGGCCAGGTAAGACACTGCCAGCGGCTGGTTCAAGCATGGGAAAACAAACCACAACCTCAGAGGACATTTCATTACCTCGGAAAAAGACTTCAAAATACAACCTCAACATCCTAAAATCCAGTTACCACTAAACACACAATTTCTGCCTCACTTGTACCATCTTTAATGATACAGCCTCCAGATATTTTAGACACCCGTTCGTATTTAAGATCTGAGGAAACTCTTTCTATAAGATAGTGTTGAAAAATCAGCCACACGATCACATAACTAAAGACTTTTGTGCACTTGTCTGTAATTAAGGAGCCAAAAAACAGTGCTGGTGGTGTGCACTCACAACTATCTTTCAGCTACCCAGATTTTTCCTTGCTGAAACTATAAAACTCATACACATACATGCACACTTTTTTTACCCTTTTTTTTTTTCTTATTTAATTAACACATAACTTTGACCCAGACGCCAAGTCGTTCAAAGGAAACCATTTCTCAGGTGGAGGAGACATTACAGCCATGACGCTCGGCAGGAAGGATACTCAGTAAATGCAATTATCTAGTCTGCTGCAAAGATCAAATTGAGAAATGAAAGCAGGAGAGGAAACAAGTAGCAGAGAGATTCATTAAAGGAACAGACAGGAGGAAAACAAAGGGTCTGTGCCTTGAAAAATATTGCTGTTTGTCTGAAGCCAGCAGGTTGGGTTTTGGATCAAGGTTGCACGGTTCTTCCCCAGCATCCCCACACCATGGCAGGGGAGTAGCACCGGGCTGGCCCCACAGAGGTCTCCCTGTGTCTTGAAAGAGCTGGAAGTTCAGCATTTCCTATCACTTACTACATTTAAACACTACAAACTTATTTTTAAACAAAATTGTGTGACCCTTGCCGTGAAGAAGACACTTTTGCTGCTTAGAAACTGCAAAAGCAAAGTTTGAAGAATTGGCTTTGCTGCCATAAATCTTTTCATTGTGGAAGGGACAGGCAATAAAGAAGACGAACAGCTGGGGAGCAACCCTTTGAATCTAACATAAACTGCAACTCATGAAGGGCTAAAACTTCTGTGATCCAACTAGGTGGTAAAAACCTAGCAAGTTTGTAGGCAGCGATGGCAAGACCTCCTCGGACGTGGAGAAGAGGTGGGTGCTGTCCTCTCACCTCTCCACACCACATCTTGGAAACTATTTTGACAACCAACTCAAAAATTGTCACCTTTGCCAACCTAGACAGCACAGCGCAGACAGGCCAGAAAGGCCACTTCACCAAGGCCACTTCAGCTAGCCTTTTTTACTCCTTTTTACTGCTCCTTTTACTGTTCCTTTTTAAATTTCTCCCTTAGAAAGAGGAGGAAAAAAGCCCCACCCACCAAGCACTAAATATTTAATTCTTTTCAGGTTTTTCAACATCATTAATGAAACTCCTGGTCTCTGCTGACTCATCCATCTACATACTCCATTGCAAAACATTTATCATTTTAGCGCAGAACCTCCCAGAGACTATTCAGATTCCAGAAAAAATACCTAATTGACCATTACTGTGAGTATCCCTTGTACAGCAGTGGAGGTCCTGCTCTGTCCAGCCATGCTAACGTATCGACCGATTGCTCTAGGCACTAGAAACCTCTCCTGAACTGAGCCGCCCTAAGTGTTCCTTGAAAAAAAAGAATCATTACCACTTCATACACCCAAAATTACGCATTTCCTATAACTGCAAATACACAACGAGGTGTCTTCAACTTCCTTGTCAATAAAAAAAGCCAATTCCTCTTTACTTAACCAGTAATGCCACTCTCAATCAGTCAATTATTAAATGAGGTTGTTGCCCTGCAACGTATGACTTGACATAGATTTTCACATCCTTTCTGGCTTTCTTCTATTAATGTCTATCAAATTTCACTGCTCGTGTTCCTCAAAGAGTATTTGTAAATCAGCAGCTATTTCATTTTTATTAATAGCACTATGAAAGGGACAGAATAATTATCCAGGACCAGTAACATACTGGAGATTCATGATGAGCACAAATGTCTCCTCATTGCTCGTATTTCTGTCAACCAAGAGGGGAAAGGGGGGAACTAACGAAAACATGATTTATAAAATACAGCTCACATTGCCAGATGCAAAAGATACAAAAGTTAATTACATTACATTACTTACAGGCCACCCGAAGAGCTCCAAAATTAACCTATCGGCAAGATTAATATTTTACTCTGGTTACAACGCTCAGAGTTAATTTGTTATCTCTGAAAGATGCCTACTTCCCCGAGCAGCATCCACATTGCAAAAGCTTTATCTAAAGCCCCGAAAGCAAACACCTACCACACACACGGCACCGACGGAGTTGTATCGTTGAGGCAATCAAGGGTAACGATGGGAAAGAAATTCCTGGAACCAGAGTGACACTGGGCAGCGAGGGGACTGCCTGGCTCACAGCCCTGGCCAGTTGCAGGAGATGTCTGGTTTAACACCTCCATCTCACCATATATGCCAAACTCTAAATTAACCCCCAACTCTCTGTAGCACGTGGTTGGTGCTCTTCCGTGCCACCTCATACCGTTAACCATCTCCTTCCTTGTCCCCACTGTCACTGTAAACACAACCTGCTCATGAGACTAGACGTACTTGTCCCCATTCGCTGCCTGCTGTCTTGCAACCACACCAAAGCCATCCCGTGCAAATGTTACATGAACACGCACATTTAGGATATCCTGGCAGCACAAAGATGACTGGATAGAAAAAGAAATTTTAAAAAGCTAGTGATTTTCCATGCTTCCTTCCCATCCCTCTGGGCAACGCTTTCAAAAAAAAAAAGCAAAATGGCAGTGTGTGAGAAATGGAAGTTTTTGGTAATAGCTAAAAAAAATCAAAATAAGAAATGTGTGCTTAGAGCACTAACACTAGATGAGCCTAAAAACATCTCAAGAGGCGCCCAGTTCCTACAGTTAGAAACTTGATATATACTTGACAACAAAACACAGGGGATAAAATGCATGTAATTTTAATAAACACAACTATTAATACAATTTAGAAGACTTCCACGGAAAAAAATCCCTACGCCCCCTTTTCCCCCTTTGAATAGACCCAGATCGTTCCTGAAACCATAGATTCTGAAACCTATGCTATTTCCCAGTGTCATGCTATTTCCCAGTGTCACAGAGCGTGAAGTGCTCTGCGTCTCTGCCGCGTGAACAGCCCCTTGCAGTGCTCCCACTACGAGAGCGGAAAGGAAATATATAATTTAAAAGCACCTTAAACCTGATCCTTTTTGCCAGAACCCTCCCTGATACAGACAAGAAGAGAAGGCACATGTCAAGGCATGATTACACCTACTCCGCAGAAGCCAGGCTTTGTTATTTGTAAGATTGTTGCCTTCTAGGCTTTTTTGGTGCTATCTCAAAGACAGAATGTCATCAGGCCTTGGACCAGGACAACGTGCGACTGCTGGGTTATAGGATTTATTTAAAATACCCACCATGTCTCAGTGTTTTGGAGAAGTACCTACTAGAAAAATGCCTTCAACGTTAGCAAACGGATGTTTCGCCATAGTCCAAGCACTCAGGGCAGCAGAGCATTTCAACAGCTTATTAGAACCCAAGTTTCAGAGCAACTACCCTGTAAAGGCATCTTGGCTGCGTATGTGAGGGTATATAAATACTCACTGGTCAGGTATCTGTTCCTTGTATTTAATAGGTATTTCTTACCAGTAGATATTCCTACTATAAAATTACAGCATTGTGTTGTTGAAATGAATATGCACCCGCGCAGCTTCATGAGGCTTACCTGGGGAATCAGAGAATTATCCCCCAGACTGAGGATTTCCTGGTCAAATTTTAGTCTTTGGGGGTTTTGTTTTATGTTTTGTGTTGGGTTTTTTTTTTTTCTCTCTTTACTTTGTGGCCAAGTAATACAACACTTGGAAAATGACAAAAGGAGCACTGCAATAATTGAAAGTATGTGGCGTTTTTATCATGATTCTTTCTCATTTGCACCTACTAGTAGGCAATGACCACCAAGGATTCGGTCTTTGAAAGATTAAGTAAAAACAATAAGTCTGTCTGTACCATAAAATAAATGAACGGACTTCCTCCAGCACCAAGGCTGCCAGAAAATACACTCTGGCTTCTTTCTAGCTAACACCAAAGGCGGATGCATGTCCCTATTTATAGCGCAATAATGCCATCGTGAAACTCACTTCATCTGTATACGGCTTTGACTGTACTCCTCATGGGCTACAGGGCTTATGGGAAGGGTCATTCCCAAGAATAAGACGACGTTAATTCTCCCCACATATCATCTGCTTGCAGAGGCTTGGGGTGCCCTCAGAGTCCCCCGGCCTCTGATGCATCTCCTTCGGGTGCTGTGACACTGACGTGCAGACTGCAAAAGGTGAAAGCTCCCATTAAAGTAAGAAGCAGGGAAGTTACAACCGGCTTGCAATGAATTTCTTCCCCCAAAATGGGGATAACAAGTGTTGCTCCACCTTAGTTCACCTTCTCCCTTTAAACCATAAATTCCCACTAAAGATGCTGAGCCTGGTTGTGCGTGCATCATGCCAAACCCAGAAGACACCAGGCTGGAAACAACCAGGGGCTGTACCAGGGAAGCTCTGCATAGACACACGGCACTAAGTACAATGACTTTGCAGAATAATTCCCTCACCTAACACCATGACAAGCATTGCAAGACGATTGCCAGAAGACAACTGAAGCAACCTAGCTAATTTATGGACACTTGCTCTGCTTTAAGGCGTCAAGCAATTTTAAATTCATTCCTACGCAAGAGAAAAATCCATAAAATCACGGTTTCACACAAAAAATAAAGGAGTCACCCGTCCTTTCTTCAGTTTCCCTATCGCAAAATTATCTGCACACATTTTCAACCATTCCAAATGGTTAAATGGTTGATGTCAAACCATACACTAAGGTTAAAGGGCTGCAAAGAAGGAGGATACTTTGCATCTTCTGGCTAGATAGCAAATACGGTTTGAAGTACAGGTATTATTTATAAGCTAAGGGCTGTACAGTACTATATCAGCTCAGTCATCTGATACCGTAATCTCAAAAAGCAGCAACAACAACAAAAAATTTGTTAAATTTAGTCACTTGTTGCTGAGGTTTTCCTACTTGAAGGCAGACAACGTTTGTATGGCAAATATCTGCTATCCATTTGGGAAAGTAATCTCATTTAGGGTCTTTCTGATTTGTTTCAAATGAAAGAACTGAAATAACAGGAGACAGAACTCCAAATATGCACCATTTTCCCTTATTGCTTGTTTTTTGTTTCCTGCCAGGAGAAGTCATGACTAAGAACGGGAAGGCTTTATCTGGCAAACGAGCCCCTCGACTGAAATAAATGCCATGCCTCCCATACAGCAGGACTGCAGGGAGGCTAGGCGGAGGGCATAGCGATGCCAATCCTCACTGAGAACACTCCTCCAGCACGTAAGGACAAGCAATTTGCTTCTGTGCATCAGCTTGGTCAATCTGCTTCCTAGCACAGGCTTGCTCACCAGTGGTGGATGTGATCAGCTTCCAGGGGGCAGCATTTGTCTTCTCCTTTCTTTGTATTTTGACTTAAACAAAAAGCTTCTGTAGCTGTAAAGTCAATAGTATGAAAGAGGTCGTGAGATGTGAAAATAGCAACGGAGAAGTATGACACATCTTTATCCATGTTCAGACAATCACTAGCTTGGTCATGCCCAGTCCTGATAGACTCTTACTATCAAAACAGAGATTTATTCATCATAATGTACACGGCACTGCAGTGTGGGGACAAGCTCTTTAACTCTCCCTGAATAGGAACCCCGCCACCATCACCAGCAATGGGTGCACAGGGATTACTATACCTGACCAAGGAACATCTTCGACCATTGTTGCTCTACTGCCCTGAAACATTGGAAAGGTATCTTCTCAGAGCCTACAGGAACCTTTCCAATGACTTGGATCTCATCCCTAAGGACCACCAGACGAGTATTTCTCCACTTGCAAGTAAAAATGAAAGGGGGAGGAGTAGGAGAAGGGACAGTTAGTTCAACCACAATCATTACACAAAGCTCACGATTAACAGTTAGATGCTGTCAGGGCCCTGAGCGCACTAAGAGGCCATGACCAGCCTCATGAAACCCTCACTTGCGTCTTATGTCCGTGGACCCAGGAGCTCTGATTCAGATGAGGCTTGGGCCTTCAGTCCTTGCCAGAGCAGGTCTGCACATCTCCTAGGCCTGCCTCTGATCCCATCTCCTGGATGGAGACCCCAACCCCATGTTGTAGGTATCTTCTCTCCTGAACAAAGCCCTTGAGCAAGCTCTAGCTTGTATCAAGCCCTGTCTCCAGCCTCGTCTCCTGCTGCTTCTCTCTGCACTCCCTGGGTGGACCCTGGGCCTGGTTCACTGCCATGGTTCATTGCCAGACCCTGCCACCAGCACCCAGCTCTGGCTCTGTGGGACTGCACCTCAACAGCGAGGGGACTGCAGATGCTGGGGTCACCTTCAGCTCTCAGCTTGTACCCCCCTCGTCAGGCAACACTGCTCCTGCTCCAGGAGAGATGTTGGCCCATTACACCTTCTATAAAATGCTCTTTTCATATTCTTTATCTATCTCCCTATATATTTACTTGCTGGCATTGGGATGAAGAGCTTGTTTTGCTACTATTCTCCAAGCAAACCCACAGCCGTGAACATCATCTTCCTTACACTGCAAAAGGAGTGCCTATTCCAAAAGAGCTACAAAGAGGAGCTGCTTTTATTTACAAAAGGTGAAAATGAGGAGTTTTAATTCAAGTGGAAAACACTTTCTTTGCACACATTGATCAGAACACATGACTAGACAAAACCTGAGGGTGGGGTTTGGTTTTGGTTTGATTTTTTTTTAAAAAAAATGCTGTTGCTTCCTTATGGGCATAATATAGTAAATTATTGACTTACCAAGGGTGTTCTCAGAGTTACACAAATACACATAAACCTAGATAATGAATGCAATTTTATTACATTTCCCACGTGAACATAACACTTCTCTCTCACTTCCTGAAACACGTGTTTAGGACTGACCCACGTTTGCTTGGATAAGCAGGCCAAATCATCAAACTGGGCTGGAACAGAGTGGATAAAAACAAAAGATGATGTTAAACTAAAAAACCATCATTTCAACTGAATAAAAAAAAGTGAGGAAAACAAGAGTCTGGTGTAATTCTAGAAGATGCTCATGCTCTTCAGCCCTACGCTGCAATGCACTCATCTGCTTTTCTTAAGCTTTCAAGAGTTGAAGCAAGATCTACTTTACGACATGAGCTCCTGAAATCCCGAACAACATGGAAGCAACCCTTTCAGGAGCTCAGCTGGAATCTGAATTTCAGCAGTGAAAATGTCCTCCTTTGAAACTCACTGTGTTATTTAAAGTTTTGCACCCCTGAGACTGGGTTTTCAGAGAGCGAGTGTCTACGTGCACAGAGTGTACTTCCGTGGAGCTTGGATTAGGCACCGCATGGAATGAGTGCATGGTGTTGGTCCCCTTACGCATAATCACTACTGTCCCCAAAACAAGTAAGGTCTGACATTGCAGAAGCATGTCAGGACAGCCAAATGAGCTGGAACAATTAGTATTTGAGTGCTATTCAGCTGACCAACAGCATCAATAAAATAAATGCTGCCAGGCAGAGCAAGCTGTGGATTTACGTGAAGCCTAAAGCAGCAAGACCTCCTGATCACAGCACGCATTCATGCCAACATGACAGAAATTACATTCCTTAAGCTACCTCTTTCCAGATAGCTCTAGTTCAGTGAGGATGACCATGCTTCTGAAACTGTGGTCAGAAGAAAGAATTTCTTGTTCTCAGCTTTAGCATTTTTTTTTTTTCTGACAGTTGAAAGAAAGGTAGAGGTCACAGGAAGGTGTTATTCACTGAAAACGCTTCTAATATATTTTTGTCACCTCAAATTTTATCTACAAGTTTTCCATCTTCAGATCTTCAAGTGGCTAGACAATGACTTGCAAAATTTTGTGCGCAGGAACAAAGCAGTTTTAGGAAGTTGTTCTCATATAAATTAAGGACATGTGAACAGTCTGCCAGGCTCACAGGTATTTTAAACGGTACTGAGCAACAATCTGAGCCTGAAGTTTTGAGTAAGATGATACTTCTGGGCCTGTCAGTCAAGGAAAGAGCCTTCAAAACAAAAATAATCTCTAGGTTTGGGCACAGTATTTTTGAAGAAGATGAGACATATTTAGGAAAGTCGTAGTCCCAAATTCCCTTTGCTACTCTCTTCCTGGACACAGTGGACACGTTTTTAAAGTTTCAATTATTTTAGCATCTTCTGGCACTTAATTCAAACTCCCACAGATCAGAGCTCTGCTGTCTTGGGCAGCGGCCTGAGAAACCCACATGGATGAGACAGCGCAGACATGAGGAAGGAAATACTTGACTGTCACAAGGCAGGAGTTAGCTGAAGTGAAACAAACCCATAAAACATATCCAAAGAAAGAAAACACTTAACATGAGAAAACTCATGATGAGTTGGTAAAGTGTTTGGTTTTTAAACTGTGATATTGGTGAACAAGAAGTCAAATACAGCCACCTCATTCCAGTTACAGATGTTACAGAGCAGTATTTTTGTTTGGGATGACTACGCTAAACTCTTTGATTTGGTGGGAGGAGTCCTCCCCATGAGATGGGTTGTTGCTTTCCCCACACTACAGACAGACCAACTGCCACCACACAGGACAGGTCAATACTTGCCACAGTTAAATACTCTAACTTCTTGGCTTGGGTTTTGAGCTATGGCACTTTCAAAAGACTTGGGAAGAAATATCAACACAGGAGAAAACTGTTGACAAAAAACAAGTGAGGAAGAGCAGAGCAGACAAAGGCATGAATGTCTGCAAGTGATCCAACATCAGGTCCCTCACAGATCTCCTCCATCTCTGAAACAAGGGTGGATCTCTACACAAACCAGGAAAGCTGTGAAGATACTTCACAAGCCGTAGTGTAGTCAATGTGAATCGATCAGTTTTTCAATCCCATTACGATACCTCAGTGCTAAAGGTTTCCTTTCCTTGCGTTCTTCCAGCTGTCCTGCGATAAATTGGTTTATAAAGTATCAGCTTTATTTAGACAGGTTTAGCAATTGGAGCTGCTGTTAATAGCAGAAATCCTATCCAGCAGTAGCAGCATGGATATTCCCAATTTGCCAGAACATTCTTACCTGCCATGTTTACTCTCACCTTTGCAAAGCACCCAAGAGCTCCATATAAACATCTGGCTTAGCCTCTCAGATTAATAAACACATTCTAAAATGGTTTTTTTCCCCACAAGAAATCACATTACCAGTTATTTTCTTGCACAATTAATTATGTCAGTAACCTCCTCCCCAAATGAACACCCCATGATTTTTTAAAAAGGTACAAATACAACTAATCTATGAGAGATGTTATATTATTAAAACATATGCTGAAACCAACAACACTCAAAGCTCTATCATGGCATTTTGTTTTTCATTGGTATTTACATATTATAGTTCTTACGTATTGCCCTGGAAATCAGCTTTGAAGCGGAATGATGAATAAATGAAGATTTATTATTACTATCCTTATTAGAGGGATTTTAAAGTCATTAGAGACCAACAAGACATAATAATCATATTATATTCAATCTTCTCTAGAACATCTCCTTTAATAGGCCTGCTAACTCAATTATTTAAATATATATCACAGTAAACCGCAGCGTTCCTTCTGCAGGTTGGGATAAGATGGAAAATTTCATGTTCTGTTTTCAGTTAACCAGAACTTCTTCTTACAGAATCCATGCGTTTTGTGGAGGATTTCTCAGTTTTAAACACTAGAGTCTCAAATTTACAGTGAACACTTGGCTCACTGTGTCTGCTCAACTGAAAAAAAAGGTTAAAAGCTGGGGACAAAATAAGGCACTGGAGCACAACCTCGACCTGCAGTGACTTTCAAAAGTAAAAAAAAAAAAAAAAAAAAAAATCCCTCACAGAAGCAATGACCTCTCAAACAGTCAATAGCTTTGGCTTCAACCAACCCCTCCAGGGAAAGAAGGAAGAAGCATCTAGAGGCTCTGGGGAAGAACAGAAGCAGAATTGCATCACTCTGAGCAGTTCAGGAAACAGTCTCTGAACTCAAAGCGACATCCATAGCTGAGCAAAAACTACTGATAAAAAAAAAACCAGATACTGTATACCTGGAAATTATCTCCTTTTCTTCTAAAGAAGGGTGGATAAACCCTAAGACAAACATCACAAACTCTGAAGAATGCTTTGGAAGTGTGGTCTTCTAGAAAGGCTTCCTTCTGAGGGCTTGGAGGGAGAGCTGAAAAACAAGTATAAGGCTTGTGGCAGGTGAGTTGAGCGACAACAAAAGGCAGAGGGCATGTTGGCACGTTGGCACTCGTAACTCTTGCACAGCTTCTTTGCCTGCTCCTCCCCTGAAAGGACGAGGAGAAAGTGCCTGAAGGACTAGAAGCATGTTCATAGCAAAGGAAATCAAAGTTGCCAATGCAATAATGATGCTCTTCGGGCAACTTCTGCAACGTGAACAGAGAATTGTTATCCAAGGCACAGAGAGCAAAAAGCTGTCTGGGAACTACTTGGGTCCTTTCCATCCCTTCTTTACTCATGAAGTCCCGCACCATGAGGTTACCTCAAACAAGAAGCTTGGAGACACCACCATTTACACAGTTCTGAGACCACCTCAATGTCTCTTCAGTTCAGACAACTAAGGATGTTTCCCTGCCTCGACTACACATACCGACCATCTAGTTCATACCTCACAGCTCCACACACTACTTGTGGAGCTACAATTACAGCAGTGGAACACGGTGGGAAAGCTCTTGAGGACCAAGACCGAGCTCACAGAAACATCACAGTAACAATAGCCTTGTTGTCAGTCCTCTTATTTGTGGAAAAAGAGTGGAATGTGGGAAAGTGAAGTTTTTTTCAGCTCCGTGGCTAATGCTTACAACCACACACTACAAAAATCCCTAAGGGGCAAAAAACCCAGCAGCCGAAGGCACAGGTAAGAGCAAAACTGGCTAGAACCAAATAAATGTATTTTCATATCTCTTCTCACTCAAAACAACTTATTCAATGCAGAAGCAAGATGGAAAGCACAACCCTTACTATTGACTCTTTCTGCCTGCAACTTGTCTGGGGATGACGTTCAAGGAAGAAGAAGAGTATCACTTTCATCTCAGGTGTTAGGCAAACAGCAAGGGGACAATACGCTATAAACCATGTTCTTCAGATCACACCAGTTGCCCACGGTAGGCAGCACCAGCCCTGAGGTATTTTCCTTTAATTCTGCCACAATGCAGTGACAGAATATCCTCCTTCAGGATTTCCTCCACTTGTGAAACATCTGAGGCAATCTGGGCTACTGCAACTATGAAGCTAATTCTGCACAGGCACTTTATGTCAGATTAGTCCCCAGAGGCAAACACTGCAAGTGTTCCTCATCTATGTTAGTATGCGTGTATCATGATGTTCATTCTCAGGATGTTATTGACACTATCACTACATCCGCCACCTTCCAATCCCACTTGTCTCTTTCTTTTACTTTGCTGCCTCCTTCCCCAAATCTACCTCTCTTACAGCCTGCCTCTAATTCCCTTTCCATTATCTTCTTGCTCCTCATGAACCATCTGATGTTCCTGCCACTTACTTCGGTCTTGCCCTGCCTAGTCATTCTGCAGTTCATTTTGAATCTCTATAGGCTGGAGAGATACTCTGCTGTTAGCCACTGGCTGGATGAGACACTTCTGTCCCTTCCCAGAAACAGGGAAGGAAACATTCGGCAGCTCTTGACACCTGGAACTGGACAGGCAAATGCACGATGGATGTGCTGCAAGTCTTTTTAACCTCTGCCGACTCTGTGGATCCTCCTGTATCTCTGGGAACTTATTTTGCTAAGGTTTGTTATCCCAGCTGAGATGGTCTGTTCAAATCTAGCATGACTACGCTCTCTCCTTGCAGGGAGTTGATGATGACAGACCTCTGATATGGCACTGACACCCTCCTTGATGACTTTAGAAATAACTTTGCAGAATATGTCACACAGAATTAATTTAGGACTAAAGACATGAAAGTTTAACAGAAAATGGACAGAATACTCTGAGCTTTCCTATCTAACTCATCACAAACAATGCAATTGCTACTATCGTTCCCAACAGGGAAGAAAGTCCCCCTTCATAGGAGACTTTCAGCCTTCTATGCAAGAGCTCTAGGCAATTGGCCAAGTCCAGAAGATTGTTAAGAATGATGATAAATATGATGTTGAGGTGTATTTTTCTTGCCTCTCTTTAATATTGAAAAATTGTGTTCAGGAACTATGCAAGGCAATGGACATGTGAAGCACGTGGCTTCCTGCTTCTGGACATCTAAGCATCCTGTTAATCATTTATAGGTCTCAAAAGGACAGCAGTAAAGGCCAGGTATGCTCCAGCTCACCTTCCTCATGTGCCCAGTTCCTGATCTGAAGGGTGCCTCTCAGCAGCAAGGGAAAAACATGGCTTTTGTGCTCACTCTGGTTACCATTCAACAAATCTTAAGTGACAGGCTCCAACTCTTTGTTAAAAAAGATCAAGTAATTGAACTGGATCTTTAGCAATGAAAAACTGTGTACACCTAAACTAAATACGTGCCAGGACACGGTTAACAGCAGATAGCATTTCTGACGTTGATAGCTTTCTATAACAGCCCTCAGATGGATCCCAGAATAGCTAAATGATACCACTGACACCAGACCAGCTCTACAAAGTGGGAGCCCTTTAAAATCCCTTCAGTCTTCTTGATCCTTTGCCACCAGAAGGTACTTCAGGTTTCTTGTCATTAAAGTTATGATCCTCGGCCCACAGCATGTAGTTCAACAACAACAACAACGACCTGAAGTACACGTATTGCCAAAAATTGCTCCCTCTCTAAATATCAGCTAAAATATAAACTCAAAACTCCTTTGAGAAACTAACAGAGCTTTTTGTTCGTTGGCAGCACTTGAAGCCTGTTTATAATACAAGCAACATACTGGACTCACAATTCCAAATCCAGCATCTCTTGGGTTAGCGAAGGAGTGCACGCAGGAAAATAACCCATTATTTAGGCCTGAAGTTCGCTGAACAACTACTTTCTCTTCAGATTACGCCTCTAGTTATTATTCGGGATCCATTGTCAGGAGCGAGCTAGCCCCCAGAAAGGCTGAAAAAGTAAAATCTCATTGCTTTTGAAATTAAAGGGAAATATTTTTTGCTGCTGGATGCGTCATTCCCACTACTACACAAACAACTGCTATAAAAACCACCAGAAAAGTGTGGCATCATACTCGGTAGCAACGCACCTATTTTAAGAGTAACAGTACGAAGTTAGCTTATTCACAGCTGACTTAACTTCAGATAGCTGGGCAGACTGAGAAATTAATTTCTGAACAGTCTTCAGATGATTCCTAACATTTTAAAGACTGAATGATGATTTAGATCATTATCTAAAAACCACTTAGCATATGCTAACAGAAGCAGAGGGGAAAGTGTGGTGAAGCTGACTGCATTTTACCTCATATCACTTTACCTTTCCTGATGCACAAGTGTCTGTGACAGGAGCTGGGTCATAGACTGGTCTTCCCACACAGTGAAACAGGATGTTTCATCCCACATTCAGAGCTTCCCAGTACCACCGAATCCCTCCCAGTAGGTTTTTCTAGTACCTTCAAACCCTGTTTGCTGTGGGATTTCAGAACTGATGTTTTAATGTTTTACAGGACAACAGTGATGAGGAACCATTTTTCTTACTGAACAGATTTTATTTTTAGGAAATGAGTCAACTATTTTGGTACCTAATGACAAATACATAACAAAGACTCATATAAATACAAGGGGGTTGTGCAGCTCGTCCTTGAACTATTCCAGGATGCACCGAGTTAAAGACAGTGCAGTACATCACTTAGAAAGTTAATTTTCCACTAAGGATTTCATCCCGACCTCTGCTTCAGCTCTCATGTTACTGTACTGACCATTGGAGGGGCCAACTGCACTATCATCACGATTTGTTTTAACATGCATTTTCCTTTATATTTTCTGAAAGGTTAAGGCTCCCAAATACACCTGCCAGAACATTCATGATGTTGGGAAAAAGATGAAATCCTGACACACTTACCACCAAACACATCTCCGTTCTGATAGTTTTTCCCCTTCTGAGTTTCCTCTTCGTTTGAACAGTAGAAACATGCTTGGCGGAGGCACAGCCCATAGCTTCATTCAGACAGCTCCAGCTGGACCAAACCACAAATCATGTCTAGAGACACACGCTCATTGTTTTAAAAATAATCCACCTTCCCACGTGGCTGTCAAGTCACTTTTACCTAAAGACGGCAAAAGAGAGAGAAAAGTATTTGACTGCGTATGTTGACAAAAAGGAACCTCTAAACGTAGAGCTTCAAGAAAACAAGTAATGGGGTTTGTGGAGTCCAAGAGCACAGACTGTCTCCATCATTCAGGTGCTTAAAACACATTCAGAAAGCATCTGATACAGGTAGAGTACGATACGATATCGGTCGAGTATGATACAGGTAGATCAATCCTGCCTTGGGACAGGAGCGCAGTAGTTGAACTCAAAGTATCTTCCAGCTCTGTTGTTTAATCCATGGCTTGAAAGAAAGCAACGTACTCGCACATGTTTTCCACCCACCCAGGTACTCCCACAGAACATGGGTTTTTTTGGAAGAAGAGAAGAAACTGGCGTTATCTGCTCCTCCCGCTCCTTTTACAATCCACCCATCAAGCCAGATTTCTTCCAAAGTGTTTTAGTGATTAATAGCTGTTAATTGCAAGTGTTCAGACAAAATAACCCCCCCCAAATCAATTAAAGCTCTTATGTTAATAGATGTGAAAGACGATAGCCAGCTGTAGTATCTTTTTTCTGTGTTCATTACTCTACTAGATCCATTAAACCTCCACTGCTCAAAAAGGCAACTATCCCCACCTTAAGATGCAGTAACACTCCCTGAACAATCCAGGTGTCACATGAAACAAAAGGTGGAAGAAAAAGCTTATTTACAGCTGCAATATTTTATGTAAAAATTAAATAACAAAAAAATTAAGAACATTAACTGTTAATGATTCCACACTCAAACCAAAACCAAATTCAAAGCTAGCAGAATGACCAGGCTTGCCTTTCCACCAGCCAAACCTTTTGGAAGAGGAGAAAAGCTAGAGGAAAATGAGAACCTCTCCTTTTTACTGAGTTGTTTAGTTCAGCTGTAGCATAAGATCACACACACTATTTCTTAACTCATTACTTCGGTGGTATTTACTTTAAAAGGATGTGGCTCATTTTACTCCATGCTGACCACAAGAATTTTATCTACAACAGCAGATGGGTGCTCTTAACTGAGGGTACAGCAGTATCCATCCCACCGCAAATGTTTAACGCCGAAGAAAACCTTCTGAGTTTGACCTCTCCATGCACTCAGCATGAACAGCACGCCTGCCCCTGCCAAGGCTGCACCATGACACTTCAGGACACAGTCTAGGAGGGCTCCATGAACGATCTCATCGGGATTTCCCTGCCCATCACCAAAATCACAAAGCGAGGATGTGGCCAACTGGGCCGAGAATAATTCTGCTTCTGCAATTGCAGGCAGAGGTTCCATGACAGATGGTTTTTACCATGCAAGGGGAAGGACTCAGAATGCAGAACCACCTCCCACATCTACACCCAAGACCAGCTTCCACCTCCATCTTGCTCTGCACAGAAAAGTGCTTTCCTCCACTAAACGAGGGTGTTCCACTCAAAGCAGCTGACCATTCATCTCCACGTGTGTCCAAAGAGCATGACGGCAACAGGTCTTCATCTCACTGGTGGTATGGGAAATGAGGATCCATAAGGAGTTCGAGCATCACCCACACTGTGCTCGCTCAGGAGGTAGGTCAAGTCACACAGAGGTGGGGGAGATGGAGGAGAAATAGCAGACTGGGAAGGGGAATGGCTAACAGGATGGAAAGTAAATGTGGACTCATTTTCTTAAAGGATGCAATTTGCTTAAAGCCAATAGCTTTTAATAGACCCAGCTGAAACAAATGGGGGGTAAAAACAATCAA
Organism: Bucorvus abyssinicus; assembly: GCA_009769605.1. Taxonomy (NCBI): domain Eukaryota; kingdom Metazoa; phylum Chordata; class Aves; order Bucerotiformes; family Bucorvidae; genus Bucorvus; species Bucorvus abyssinicus. The sequence goes on along the minus strand of CM020034.1, from coordinate 8,260,764 downwards.
GTTTTCTTGCCACAGAGTCTCTGTTTCACGTTCAGATAAAAGCAGGAGCTTCAAGGTTAAGCAGAGCCTGAAAACAAATTTCTGAATGAAAGTATAACCCGTTATATTATCCCAGAGAAAAGGATGTGGCCAGCTGAGGCGAAGCGCAAGGAGAGACCCGACGTAACCCCAGAAAAGACAAGGAGGCATGTGGGTGGGACACTAAGGGGCTGTACAGGGTGTGGGGTGGAAATCGCTGCACACCACAGACCCAGCATCTCTGTCACACCACAGTCGAACTGCCCTCCCAGAAGTACCTGTCAGATGAATTATGCTGTTGCCTTATTCAACTGTTTTTCCTTTCTCTCACCAGAGTCCACTCACAAAGGGAAACAGCTGCTTGGTAATAAAACCCAAATGTATTTCATAACATAGCGATAGGTTAGTTTTGGGGAGAGGGTTTTTTTGTGAAGCCTTATACAGAGCCAACGTGCAGCAAAATAAATTGCAAAATACTTAACTGTCGATTAACACCCAGGAGGGGTGATGGTCCCATCACCCAGGACCAGCAAGCTGATAAAGCAATTGGAAGCAGAGGGACGCAGAACATGAATGCAGAAGGATAAAGCTCTTTGGGGGAGGGAAGGAAAAAAACATCACAGTCAAATGTCTCCTGCAGCGTCTTGTAGCACATGCCAACCTCTACTAAAAATATGGTCACGTTTTGAAGGCACGCTGTGATTAAAGGAAACAAATGGGAATACAAGAACTGGATGTTTTACTGTTCCTTAATGTAAAAGGTATCGCAGCAGTACCTGAAAAACTACACAACTAATACTTGGGTTATGGAGGCAATTTCTCCTGGTGCCAATAAACCGGGCGGAGAAGCTACTCCAAAATGACCTCAAAGAGAAGTCTAGCACACATTTCCAGGCACATTTCTTGGACTAAAGTAAACACAGTGCAGCAAAACAGATGACATGGATAACAGACCAACCCAGAATTAGCAGAGGGGTTAAAACAAACACACAAAAAAGAGAGAAAAGCAGCATTATTTTTACAAGAGACAAAATCTGAGATAAGCAACACCGTGATGCTCCCCAGCCTTGGGGAAGCCTCTCTTGCCCGAGTATCGAAGCCCGCGGTGACGAGCTTCGGGTATCACTCAGAAACGAGGTGCCTGGTCCTCATTCAGCGTGATGCCTGCAGAGGGCTTTGAGGCTGTGAAACACGGTACTTTTGAATGGCAGCAGAATAACATGGATGCGTTATTTTCCTCCCCATTCTGCATCCTCCCCCACTATTGCACAAATAGAATTTTCCCCTTTTGTCTTCCTGGGCATTTTGGGGGCATACGGATTTTAGAAGCCAAAAATAAAAGAAAACCTTGAATCATTTGCAGTTCATGTTCACCACCCACATCATTATTATCAAGTTTGAGAGGCAATTTACAAGCTCCAATCCGCAAAAACACTAGCTGAGAAAAATCTCTCAGGCAGATCCAAAAGTGTCTACCACCCCCAAACTAAATGCAGCAGTTCAAGATTAACGCTTACGTGCGGGTCAGAGAAGACTACAGACACTTTCAGATGCAGTACTTCATACTCCAAATTTCTTCCGAGCTAAAAACAGGGGAGCTCAATTCTTAGACTAGAAATTCTCTCTGGAAACTGTAAACAAGTCCTTTTCTTCTTCTTTTTTCCCTTTTTTCTTTTTTTTTTTTTTTTTTGAGGCATGTCTATGTTGTGCTTTTTCTTTAACCAGCTCTTTTAAAACTTCATTAATCTACTCATCTCCCCTCACCTCTTATTTCTGACAGTCACGTCCAGATTGTAGTCCTTGTACAAACACTTTTGCTTCCACAGCTAAAACCAAACCTTAGTATTGAAAGGAGGATCTCCAGTGGTTTACAGCAAATGTATGTAATTCTTCCATTACCACAGGTGTATTTGTTTTCATCTTTATTGCACTGAGATAACGAATCTTTCACCTTCTTCAGGCTGCAGATATGTCTAAAATTTTCCTTCCATGTTGACCCACAGGAAATCGGTTAAAATTTCACAAAGCGCAAGAGATCAAAGCAATGAGCTTTGTGCAACCACGGAAAAACCCTAAAGCTACCAAGAAAAACCACACTAGCTTTTCCTATTATACAACTTAGACCAGGTAGAACCCAAGGATTTCACTTAGTGCTGTTATATTTATTTTCTGTAAGAAACAGGCCTGTTTGATTTCCATTTGATTTCTACCCCCCTGCAAAAGCATAAAGTAGCAGTGTCTTCCGAATTTGCCCTCCATGAGGGTCATTGGAAGTCGGCAGCTGGGAGTTTCCTGCTGCGATATCCCTCTTTGTCAGACACCCTCCACCATCTCTGCCAGAAAAATGTCTTTTTTTTCAACTGCGAAAAGGCATTTTGGAGCCAAAAAGATGCAGCTTTTGCCTTTGAAGTGCACCAGTGGCCTAAGGTGGAGGGAAAAAAATGATTTTTTTTAGAAAAATAAAAAATACTAGCAGCTCTTTTTCTCCTTCAAATTATTAGAGGCGGCATTGCTAGTGAACAGCAGAGTTACACTGAAAATTCCACTGACTTGCTCAATGAACAGGGCAAGGTTACAGCGGCATGAGAGCTGAAAACACTCTGGAGTGGTCGAAAGGGAAAGTCAAAGTGAGCGGTGATGCTCTTGTTACTTTGAACCCACAGGCAGAACACGCTCCCCTCCACCTGCCGATACGAATAGCCAGGAAATTAAGCATCTTCTCCCTTCCTGTGAATTTGTCTCCGTGATGCAAAATTTCTGTGTTTATTACCACATTTCAGCATCCTATTGGAAACACGCTGTTCTGGCCAGCTGGGCGAACACAGCAGTAATCTCACTAAAAGGGAAAAGAATGAGTGCGGTGCTGTCAAATCAATAAGGCACAAGGAAATGCAGAGAAAGCACACCACGATTTACAGCATTTTACTCAAGCTGCACTAAAAATACCATCGTCAAACCGAAACAGCCCAGTTGCCTAGTCAGATGGTGGAACCACCATTTGCATGCTACTAATCCATGTCATCGGGCTATTTGTCCTATTACAGGACAGACTTCGCTTTGCTGAGGCTTATCTTACCTTCTTTTATCAGCAAAATTAGACTCTTTTTTTTTTTCCCCATTTTGTTTTCAGTTGGAATTTCTGCTGACCCAATACATGATGTATTAAAGCACCGAGTGACTCGCATATAGAATAGCTCTCAACAGCAGTGCGATACTTCTAGGGAGCATTTTCGATCTCATAAGGAGAAACACTGCCAGTGAGTCCCTGGGAAGGGATTTCACACCTCACACGGGAAAATAGAAATGAGGAAGGGAAGGGCAATCACGCCGCAATCTTCCTCTTCATTCACACAGGGTGGGGTTAAAGCAACACTGCTGTGAAAAGCCCAGTAAGCCAGGAGCAAGGTATGGCAGTCACAGGACCTACCAATTTTGCTCCTTCCAAAGAAAATTAATTAGATTTTATTCTGGGGTTTGTTTTTTCCAAAAAAACACCTCAAATACTTTAGGAGTAGTGATGGAAGATTACCACCACCGCTACAGAACGCAGTTCTAGCATCTAACATTTTTCTTCCTCTTTCTAAGAGAATTAATAGACAAAATATTGAAGACACATGAGACTTTACAAGACTATGGGCTGGCATGTGGGGGCTATGGACTATGAGGGGTTTTTTCTTGTCCATGGAGGAAAACCACACTAGAGATGGTATGTTTCTCGGGAGAACGCAAAATTTTTATGCAACATATTTCATCTGCACAGCCTCTTTCAAAGCAGTAGCGGTGCCACAGCTTCTCTTTACCATAGTAAGAGAGGCTACTCAAACAGAATTTCAAAAGAATCAGGACATTTATCCTACCTACTTTCCCTTTGTAGAAAAAACGAGCACTTTATATTAAAAATAATATTATGTGAGAATAAGCTGAGAACACCTTAAATATTTGCTGCTTCTACATGAGCAATCGCTGTAGCTGTTACACGGATGTTACAAAACTGCAGTCACGATTTCCACAACACACACAAAATGTTCACATGTGTGTTTGCTATCAAACACGTCTCAGAGCTGGTGTGTCACTACAGTGTCTCAGCCCATTGACCAGTACTTGTCTTGTGGGTGACGATCAGCACTAGAGGATTGAAAACCCAACCGAAACCAGCATGAGGGACGTGACTGAAGGCAACAAGACCCTTTCCATTAACTTTAGGTTGGCTTAAGGCCGCTTCCTAGATTGAACTTTCATGGAGGAAAGATCGTATTGTGATTTATTTCCGAAAAGATTTTGGAAATGTAGTGCTGGGTGATTGCAGCCCAGCCCGGGCTGGTGTGATGGGAGACAGAATTCTCCTTAGTACATGACTCTCCGGTATATCTAAGCATAATCTGCAGCCCTTCCTGCAATGGGTGGGGTGCCCAAGTACCTCTAAAGTATAAAGCAAACTAATAACGAGCTCTCATTTAATTGTATTTCTGCTTTCATGGTTTAAGAGTAAGACATGGTTTACTGAGCAGGATACAGTAAAAGGCCCTGAGGTACAGGAACAGTGATTTATACGACGCTTTGTACACACCTAAGTACAGGTGTGAGCATCATCTCCCCTTTGAGAACTCACTCCCCTTGCTTTGCCTTCCCAAAAACAATCTAAAGATGCAACCATTACACCCAGCCAATCAATCCCATCGTTTAGAATTAGATTAAAATAAAATGATTAAGTAGCTGCAGCTGCTTCATCAACGACACCATTGGTTTTGGAAGAAAACCTTGAGAGATAATTACCACACTGAAAAAGCAGCTTCGACCTCCTGAATTCCTCCTGCCCTGTTCCCAGCAGTGATGGGGGATGTGTTCCAGACATAAACATTGACTTTGGCCTGGAGATGAACTCCTTTTAGGACTGCCCCTCTCCCAAAAAGGCAGTATCTCAACAAGTCTCTCCTAAAAATGTGAAGCACATGCTTCCTTATTTCAACAGTAAAAGCATCAAGTATTTAACACCAGACATGGAGACTTGGACTTCTTAGACTTGGAGGTTTAATCTTTATTCTTCCATGCTTGTATTTCCTTCCCAAACTACTACTTGGTCTTTCTCATGTGCCACCATGATGGTGGAAATAATGGCACAGAGATGGGTCTGGCAGATGTCTCCAGCTGTGCGAGATGCAACCTCTCCACTCCCTGTGACAATGATTAGCATCTTTCAAAACTCACTAAGAGCACCCTTTACATCATCATATCACAAATCCAGCAGCACAGCTACACCCTCCAGGAAAGGGACTTGAGACTCCCTGAGAGCCAGGGTGCATGCAGAAGTCTCCATCCCTGCTCTTCAACCCATCAGACCTCAGTGCCACACCCCAGGGTGGCAGTGGCATGGCAAAGTGATGCTGAAAGAGCAGAGATTAATTTTTTCCCTCTGACACCAGGGTCTAGTGGAAGGTGTCCCTGCCCATGGCAGGGGAGGTGGAACTAGATGATCTTTAAGGTCCCTTCCAACCCAAACCATTCTATGATTCTGTGATCTCCCATTACAGCAAAAATCCTTTGAGACCCAAGATTGAAAGCACACTGAAAGCATCAGTGCTGTGCACCTGGCTCTGGCAGGCAGAAGAGAGGAAGAGGAGCGTGGCTGACCCTCTGCTGCAGTGAGGATGCAGCGAAACCACCTCATCACAGGGAGGCAGACTGGGGCTATTCATGATGAAATGCTGGCACTGAGGGAAGGGAGTTGATGGTTTAGTCTCCTATGACCAAGCCCATTTAATCCCTGCCTGTATTTCAACTGTACCCTGTACCTGCAAACAACCAGTGCAACTTCGGCCAAAACAAGCCAATCAAAATTGCCAACCCAACTTGCACAACCCAAAAGCAACCAGCTGACACCTGAGGTTTCTTTTGGGTGACATGGAAAATGCAGGGTCTCCTAGACACTGAGATGTGAAAACGTGTCAGTATGTTAACTAGTCAGTGAGCCGAGAGAATTTGGATGGAAGCACTGATTATTGAATACCTGAGGTGCACAGCAACACACAGGCTTCGTGAAGTCCTTCCAAACAAGCTGGGCAAGTGGCCATCAGTGCTGGAGCACCCTCTCAAGTACATCATTAAACAAATCTTGTCATTAATGGATAATGGCAACTTTGACACCTCTAAGCGGTCCTGTTTCAGACAAAGTGAAAAAATAGTTCCCTTGGACTTGTGTGCATTTTGGTTTTTAAGCACAAGGATTCCTAATGCGATTACCTGTAACTGTACATTTTCAGGATCTCATCCCCCTTATCTGTCCTAACAGCTCCACAATAAAAAGCCCCTCAACTGGCTGACTGGTGCTCCCTAGAAAATCCTTAAAGAGGTACGTGAATGAGGTAACAAACATCACTATCTACCCCCATCTCCAGCTGCATCAATGAATGATGACCGCAAATACAGCAATTAACTTATCTCCCCAAACGATTCCCTCCAAGCATTCAGCATGGGATCATCCCACCTCACCTTGGGAAATTACTTTCAGTCCCTCTAGCCTGTCTCGAACATACGCTCTCCAGTGACACCGTGTGCTTCCAGCTTTCACCTGGAGACTTTTTCTGGCTCCCCAGTAAGTTTGGCCAAGCAGCAAATTTGGCAAAATTCATCGCCGCAAAGGAAGAGGAGAGCAGCTGCAAGCTGGAGGGGGGCTGCTGGATGTCTCTGCAGCAGTACAGTGCTTGGGTTGCTTCTGAGGCATTTTTCATCCAAAGAGCTGAGGCAGGAGCTACTTTGTGTGTCACTTACGTTGAAATTAAAACAAAACAACTCAGCTATGCAGAAGCCAAGAGGGTGAGATGCTGGGGACCTGCTGCTGATGTGTCAGCAAGGAAACATTTGCCATATGCACCTCTGCTGTTTCAGTGCAATTAAAGCATGAACAATTTAAAGGGGCCTCCTTTATTTTGGAGATGAGCCAGAGAAAAAAGAAATCTTTCTTCACTAACCTGATAACATTTAAATGACAGATTAAGTGCAGAGATGCTGCTCAAAAGCACAGGAGGAGACTCATCCAGGCCAGAGAGGAGTAATCCCAGCAGAGGCACCCTTTCCTGTGCATGGCTGCCTCCTCTACGGCTGGAACGACAGCTACAGTCTAGCTAAAAATCATCAGGTAAAATTAATGATAAAAGCTAACAAAGAGGCTCATTTCACTCCTAGCTTTTGTGAACAACTGTAGAGGGTTCAGTGTTTCTACTGGGGATTTTTGTCACACATTCAGGACATTTCCAAACCGTAGTCCTACATAAATGGAACCAGTAGGAATGAAAGGGACATATGCTGCAACCCACGTTCCCAAAATGACACTGCTGACTGCTCCCTCCTGCTTCGCAGTGCTACTCCTCAGCAAGGAGAAAACATGATTTTTGGTGGTGAAGTCCAGAGTACCACAATGCTTGTGTTGGTACGCTTTTATCCGAGAACCCTATGTGATATCCTACCTGATACCATACCCTATCGTGCAGGTTATCCCCCAGAAACCCGAGTTGGGAGGGCAGCTGAGAAAGCAGGCTGTGCTCAGGAGCAGGAGAGCTTTCAAAACCTCTGGCCAAGAACAGGCAGCTGAGAAAACACAGGCTGAAAAAAAAAAAAACCAAACCAAAAACCAGAGAGGAGCTGGGCGATGGGGAGGAAAAGCAGCCGGTCACCACTCCTGGAAAACCTGTTGTGATCCACCCCGTTCTTTGATGCCATCTCCCCCTCCAAAGAACGAGCCACTTTCTTTAGAAAAAAAATCTTTTAAGTAAAAAAGAGTCTTAGAACATCCTGAGTTATACTTCCATACTCTCCATTAATGCTAATAGAGCAAGTAATGGAGACCTTTCCTTTCAACGGTGAGATGGCGAATTGGTATGTGCATAATCAAGACTGGATACTCTAAAAATAGGATCTAAACCACGTTCCAGTCTATGATACCAATAAATGAGCAGTAGACCAGCCAAAACCCAATTGAAACATTTTCAGTTCACGTTAACACAGTCATAACTCAAACAAAAGTAGGAAGCCCAGAGCTGGGTCAGCGGCACAGGAGCAGGGAATGCTGCAGATCTCTCCTCCCACTGACAATGCTGATGAGGTGCCCGACTTCCCTGGGTTACAGCAAGGAGTAGCCAAAGGTGGCAACAGACCTCAACAGGATTAAAAACATAGAAACTACCTTCCATCTTCTTTAAACTGCCTACATTGTATTCAGGATGTTCATGTCCCACCCCACATTCGGTCTAATGTTATATTCACCCCCAAGTGACATGTTATATTTTCTGTGTATAGGCAGCTGGCTCCTACTCAGCATCACGTGTATCTGTAAAGTGCCCTCATGCTTTGGTCCACAAAACCCCAGTGTTTAAAACCAACTGCGTATATAACAGTTTACATCTTTCTAACTAGAAATTTTAGGGGAAATCACGTAGAGCACAACTTTCTGTTTCATGGCGTATGTAAACTTTTCTGGACCCATTTGAATTTATTTAAACCAAACACCATTATGAAGTAATTTTCCATTCAGAAAGAGGTCTAAGAACCACTCTGAGAACATTTACACCTCACCCATGAATCTCAGGTCAGCAAAATCCCTGCAGACCTGAAGCGAAGGGCTGTTAGGTCAAGGATACAATAACCTTTTGGAAAGGTCTTGGCTTGGGTGCTGTTACTCCCAGCTGCTCATTGCTGAGCATCAGCTGGATATCATCATCTCTAGGCCTGATCTGTGCTGATCTATCATCAGATCATTTGCTGGGTGCTTCAACACAAAGGTCAGCCAGTTGAGCAAGAGCTCCGACTCACACTCCATGTCTGCAGGGGTTACTGCTCCCAGCTGCCTGTGCTGTCCTCTCCTTTAAGGGACTCTTGCTCCCAGAGCAGAATTTCTACCACTCCACCCAGGACATTGAGGTCATATCAGTCTGTGCCAGACTCCTCTTTGCAAGTGGCTGAATCCAAAGCTATTTGCAGTTGATTCAATCAAGACTGCAGAGTGACTGATACAGTTGCAGTCCCGAAATGCACACACGCAGGATGGGTACATTTGGATTCACCCAGTTCTTCCAAAACTGGTTTGAAACCACTTCTGCAGATCAAGGGTTCCACTCTCCAGGTCAGCAGATCTTTAGTGCAGCACTGATGCATGCAAACACCACACCAGTGACTCCTGCATGCACACCATGGGCTCTGTGATTGCAGAAGGCACAAAATAATATTAAGTTGTCTTTGCAAAGCACGCATGTGCCTTCACGTCTCTGGAGGAACAGTGAACTATCTAGTGAGGACAGACCAAGCTGTAGCCCTGTATGTAGTACTGAATTTGGTGCTGCTCACCATCAAAAACTGAAACTGGAACTGACTTGAGGTCCAGGAATCATGCAAAGATATTTCAAGCACTGCTGACTCATGCAGCACATGGAACATAACTCATCTAGTGTGGAACAGGGGGTCAATACATCCGTCTAGCTGTAGGACCGTAAAGTTATTCTAACTAAAGTCAGGGAGATGAACTGCTGGCCTGAGATCCTGCAGTTGTGAAAGGTGTATAACTGAGCTCAAACAAGCTGGAGGAAATAACTCTGAAAGAAAACAGCAAATGAAGCGTCCTCCCACACCCCCTCATAGTCACCTGGCCACACAGCTGAGCTCTCACTGTGATTTTTCTGCCAAACTGATGCATGAACAGAAGGGGGGGTGGGGGGGGTGGCGGAAAGCCCTATTGAAACCATTAGAGCCTCACAGGAGTCAAAGAAAGGAGAGAAACTGATACAGAGCAGGGGGGGGAAAAAAAAATTCTGCTCAACTGCAGGAACAGAGAAGAAAGGTGTAATAAATAATTGAAAGAAGTTCCAAATACCATTGAATACAATCAGTAGGAATTGACGTGTAATAGGTTTGGGGTTGTTTTTTTTTTTAAGAATTGTGCTGTCAAGAACAATACAAATGGCTGCAGGATTATAACTCCTGTGGATAACCCGTGACAAAATATGCCAGCGCAGACATCCAAACCTGCTGAAGTCTGCAGATGCTCACCCAGGAAGAGAAAACTGATGGGAAGAAAAGTTAATGCAACACTGTTTGATTCGCAAGAGTGGACAAACAATACAGGTACCCTAAAGAAAACAGAAATACGAATTACAAAAGATTGTGAAGACTTGGAAAAAGCAAGAAGGATGGGAATACACACACTATTTGGCTGGCTTTGAGGAGGGGCTGAGCAGGTAATGGCTCCGAGGACGCGAACGCATCACCCAGGCCAGCTCTCCACTGGTCCACACTGAGCCTCTCATTCATAACTGAGGGCAGAGGACACGGAATCTTCACCTTCTGCACCATCTTCATCATCTCGAGACCATAAGAACAATCCTGATTCAACAGTATTTTACACTTTCTTCTGCTATGCTCTGAGCAGGTCTCCTTTCTCATGGGGAGGCATTGAGCTGGCCCTCCAGGAGCTATTTTGACTCCTCTTCCTTCTGCCCACAATGAACCCTCCTTTAATGACTTTATTATTCAAATGCTCAAATATCCCTCCTTTTTCAATTCAATGTCCACTGCGCTAAGACCTTCAGGACCTTAGTTATTATATACTGTCGCTGGCAGAAGGGGCCATGGAACAACATGTCCCTCTCCATACTACCCACAGAGCCACAAAGAATTGCTAAAGCCATCTCAGCAGCCTTCAAAATTAAAATTTTTTGACCTACTGCTATTTGTGCAGAAACCACACAAGAACCATCACGTTTCAACAGCATTTATAAACAACAGCATAGCATTGGTTTGGGTTTTTTGCTAACCTCACTGTACCATCTTCCTCAGGAACTTATCTCAAAGTTGTTAGCTCTGGCATGCTTATTACTTTGAGAAGTAATGTAGTGTTGGTTAAATTCCATTTATATCTTTGTTCCTTCTTTATTTTTGCATTATTTCCCTCCTTGCACCCAGCAAGGACTAACTGCAATAACTTGTTCTGTTGAACCATCTCTATTTCTAGCTCTGCAGGTTCACTGTCCCCAGCCAGGTCAGGTCCAACTGGACCATTTTACCAAACAGGGTCCATGATTCCCTGCAACAGTAAAACATCAACTCAGCTGCATCCAAAGTCAACGGCAGCCAACCAACAGCTGGACCAGGTTAAGCTCATTGGCACCTTTACTCCCACATTAGCTTTTTGCACATAAAACCAGCAGCTGCTTTCCTGAGAGTAAATTCTGCAATATCTTTATAGCCTTCCTCTTTCCTTTGTAGCTTCAATGGTGAGAAGGATTTCTTTTCAAATTAGAAAAAGAAATAAGTTATGAACTCTAACAGCAGACAGGCTCTCTTAGATATGTCTTTATACGTTAGGAAAGCAATACTCAGACTAAATTCAAAAAACATTGAATTTTATATTAATTAAGGAAAAAAAGAAAGGACGAAAATTGAGGAATCAAATTATTGCAAGTTGTAGCACTTCTCCAAAAGCTAACACTCAAAATCAGAGTTTACCAGCAGCTGAAAAGACACAAAACCATTCCCACTGAAACAAAGCAGGGCACAGCAAAGCACGCAAGAAACTTCTTTTAAATAACACAAGTCCCACACAACTCTCTAATATTGGTCTTCCCTTCTGCATGATTAAAAAATACACAATGAAAACACTCTTTTATTTTTCTAAACAATGTGATTGCACCACACAAAGCAGCTTTGAAACAGTGCGACTCTATAGCCCCAAGTATAAACCAGCGCTGTACAAGGTCCTGCACAGATGGTGCAGCTCCCACCAAGACCATGAATGTGGATGGTCATGGCTGAGCAAGGAGCCCTGTGATTTGAAGTTCATTCAATATTATTCTAAGAGAAACCATATAACCATGTCCGGTTTCCTAGAGCAGCACTTAACTCCAAACAACATAACTGTAAATGCTGGTGTCATTCACAGCACCTGTAAATCCCTACATTGCCAGACAACTGATAAACACAGGGCTCATGAAAATCAGCTTCCAGGGCGACAGGCACCCAAAACACCATAAATCCTTCAGGCAGCATGACTGGATTTTCCCATCCCCATGTATATGCAAATTCTGCACAACTGAATTATGATACTGTAGCTGAGCACTTACCAATTAGATTTTAAACAGACTACTTAAAGGTGCCTACATCCCACTGCGAGACACGTGTTAGGATAGAGACATTGGAAAAACATCAACCCCAGAAGCTAATAACAGGATTCTTATCTCTCTACCTTATTTCTCCTCACCATGTTTTTTATAATTAAGAAATTACATGACGAATAGCCGCTGTTTGTCATCTACAGTGAATCATTTAACACATGTGTTAGTGCTCATAAATAAACCATACTTCATCAAGGTGAAGTTCAGATCTTCGAGGCTCCAAAGACTAAATCCAGACCATCAACACGAGAGCTTGAAGCTAAAAAAGAGCAAGGACAGAGACAGTATTTCTGGTTCATCAAGGCTTTGTGCAGAAAGACATGGAAAGAAGAGCTTTTCTGCATGTAAAGGCCTTCACAGCTGCACCTTCTCCTGCAGTGGTGTGATAAAGTACAAGCACCAACATGGAGAATCCTCTTAGTGACCTTCATCTGTCTGGAAGAGTGAGAAGTTATAAAATATACTGAAATAAAAACTGAAATTTGTCACGTCTTCCTTTTTTTTTTTTTCTCTTCCCTTCACTAAAAGGGGAAGCAAAGCTTAAGTGCTCCTTTTACCAAATACACTGTAAAGCTCAAAACCAAAAATAAAAAAATCAGGACATTCTGCCTGGTGATCACTCCACTGCCTTCCTGTTCAGCTTGCCATAGGTAATGCTCCCTCATCACATTTTGCTGTGCAGTAAAACCTGAGGCTTCCTATTCACGGCACCGCCATCGCCATCCCTGGAAGAGGGTTTTCAATGCTCCGAGTCCCAACAGCACCACACAGCAGAGAACAAAAGTGCTTTAACTGAAGCTAGAGCCAGGAGAGCTTGGTTTGAAACTTGCCCTGTGAGCTCTTGAGGAAACCAAGCAGCACGAGAAGCAATTTTGATATGGAATTCGGTGAAATCAGCTTGTGTTACCAATACCATCCCGCCTCCTCACAGCAAGATTATGGGAATTATCGACTGCTTGCTGGGATGGGAGAGACCCTCTTAAGCCCCACAAAACACCAAGGAAGGAGAGAAATACCTTGGCAATATTGGGAAGAAGGGAAGAAGTTATTTAGCAACTTCTCTATCCTGACAGCCCCAGCTGGGTGAAAGAAATTACCGGTATAAGGGTGAAGGAATTAAACATGAAACTTCATTTTCTACAGGGTTCTCGGCTAACATGAATCACATCGCTCAGATGGACTTTTGTAGGGCTAAATCAGCCTGGGCTGGCTGTGGCAAAGCCGTCAACCCAATGAAGACATAAAGCAGCAAAAAACCTGGAGAAAGAAGCCTTGATCAACTTCAGGCTCTATATTGAAGGCACACAAAGCAGCTGCTTGGATTTCCTTACCCAAGCACCAAACACTCCCTCCAGCATCCAAAAAGTGAGTTTCCGAGCAAGCTCCACGGATCAAACTTTAGACAGAGCCAAGACATAAAACCAGGAACCACGATTCCTCAAGCATTTGCCAGCCCGCACCAGCTGAACGGAAGCTGGAACCCTGACAGCTCAGTTTCTCCTCTCTTTTTAGCAATAAAAGGATCTATACGGGCCTCTGAATTCAAAGGATAAATGATAATGTTAAGCTAAAATGTAACAGGAGGAATGATGTGGATGCTCACATAGCCCAGGGTTTAAAGCTGGGCTTACCAATGGCTTCATGTCTTCACTCTAGGCAGCCTCCTTTCCCAGTACACACAGGTTCCCAAAGACAGACCCGATAAAACAAGGGAGTTATTTGATGCAAACAAGCCTTTCTGCAGATATATTGGTTTAAAAAAAAAAAAAAAAATCAATTTTTGCTATTATTTGACACAGAAGATCCATTTGCACAAGATCAGCATACTTCAGCCTATAATGTAACTGAAAACGTGTAATGGAACATTAATCTTCATTCAAGGCTGCTTAAATGCCTTATTAGAAAAATAAGAAAAAGTTCTGATTGTATGTAAGCTAAAGTACAGACTCTGAGAAGGGCATTAACGGATCTCTTATTTGTGTGTAAGAACCAGGCTGGAATTTCAGAGCACAGCAGACTTTTCAGAGGAGAAGAGCAAGCAACCCGATTTTTTACACAATAAAACCCACCACTTTTGCATTTTCACCATGGCACTCAGCCTTCCTCGGCTGTTTGTGAGTGAAAAGCCAGCCCAGGCTGGCAATCTCCCCCCCTGAGCCCCAAGGATTTCACCTCCCTGCGAGCAGCCACGGACCCTCACAGAATATCAATGACATGGGATGGCACATCTGGGAATTAAAGCAAGGGGCTCCAACAGGCCAGCAGGCTGCAGGCATGAACCTCACTTTCAGCAGGAAGAAATTCTGTTTATTTTAGCCCATCGAACTGAAGATGTAAAATAAATACACTACTCCCATTGCTTCTCACCTGCTGTGCAGCTGGTTAGCTAAGAAGTATACTACAGGCCATGTTCGAGGGTCAGAGCAGCCCATGACATTTTCCTACTCCCCAGTTTGCAAGAACACTGAATATTCCATTTACTCAAAATTTACCAGGGAAAAATATTCCATTTTCTATCTGAGCTAGCTAGAGGGAGGAGAGGGAAATGCTCTGGAATGATCTTGAAAATACAGATCGATAAGCCTTACAAGTTGTTTGACATCAGAATAATGACAGCGTTTGAAAACAACTAGAGAAACATGTTAACTAAAAAAAAAAAAATTAACCTGGCTTCAGTCACAAAAGTCATTGTGCTGGTTTGGATAAAGAAACCACCACTGTTATTCGAACGTTCAAAAGCCATCAGCATCTTGGAGGGAATTTTATTGCAGAACCCTGGCAAGTGGCTTCAAAGGAACCTTAGAAAGTGACTTGTTGTGCCACAGGAATAGAAGCAGAGGGAAAAGAAGAGGAGGTAGATGTTCACCTGGACAAGTTTACCCTCAAAAGGCTTCACTGAATGTCAGCACAAGGGAACAATTCCTCCAGGAACTCCCCAGAGCAGAAGCCTATCTCAGGAGAGCTGAGTGGTCCTACAGCCTGCCTGCCTTCGTTTGATCCTCATTAATTCCCCTCCAATCACATAGTAACAAACTTCAGTACTGAACAAAAAACCCCCCAAACCCCACATCAGCATTCTTCATTAAACACAGAGCCAGGCTAAACCACGTCTCCAGAAAAGAGTGACCAAGGAAGAGCTGTATGTGATGGGTAGCACTAAAAGGTGCAAATTAATCAAGACTAGAGAAAACTGCAAAATCCCAAAGGGCTAGAAAAAAGCTAGACAACTAAGCTGCCTGAGAGTAGAATAAACTTATCCTGACAAGCACAAGGTAACACAGATTAGAAGGAATAACGTACAATTGTGACCTGGGCTTTACTGTAAACAGCTCAATGACAACATGGTGTTGGGATTCAGAAAACACTGTGAAAACATGACAGAAAATAACACAGAAAGGTATGTCAGCACTGTAATATTTTATTCCTTGTCTTCATTTCAATATTTACCATAGGAATTTCTGCGTACTGAATTAAAAAAATAAAAAACCCACGAAATCAAACCAGATCATTTGCATCGATCTGTATAAGCAAGATGAGATATAATAGATACTCAAATATTTTTTAGGTGATCAGGCTTGTATCTCACAATCATCCTCACACACACTTAGTTTACACACATGGACATTCAACTGATTTTACTACCAGGCGGCTTCACCCTGATACACTGTAATGCAGTAGCTTTCTCATAATTTCTAAAAACTCTCTGGAAGGCACAGCACCTTTTTGCAGCAAGTTTTAGTCCATGGAAAACACTTGGAAGAGCTCTCATGATGTGGCATAATAATATGTAAGACAACTCTTGCATATTATGCCTGCCTCTTAGATAATCTCTGACGGAAAACCCATGAGCGCCTTGTTGCTGTGCACAAGCACAGCCCCATGAGCTGCAGCTCCTCTTCCCCAATTTCTACAGACCAGGGTATCTTGCTTACCAAGATTAATCTTTCATGCTTAGCGTGAGAGACTCCATATGCACATTCAGATGCATTTCCTAAGAGGAAAGAATTTGTATTCTTCAGCAATAACGCAGTCAGCTTATGCTACCAGACAGCTCCTTGCTAACATCCCTTCATTAAGTCTTCAACTCAATGCTAAGCTTCCCATTCTACGAGCTGCCCTGTCAAGAGATGATTCCCCTGTAAATAGGCATCATATTTTGTATGAGGAGGCTCAATCAAAATAACGTATAAAGGAGGACTGAAAAACAATCCTGACTCCTACACATTTCCTCCCATTTCCCCAGACTGAAGGCAATACATTCTTTCCCCTTGGATCACCTTCTGCTGGTCCCAAACACCTAGTCCATACATTTTCACTTACCTCACAGGAAGAATTAATTGATTTTCCTGTTTTCAAGGAGTATTTTGGACTAGCTTTTTAACCTAGAAAATCTCTGGAGAAAACTCTAGATCAGCTTTTTTTTTTTTCCTCCCTTAAGACATTTTTAAAAAGTTCATTAGATGTTTCATAAGAAGTTCTGCCTGCTAGAGGTAAAAGCCATCTTCAGCTTCCCTAGACACCTCTATGATTGGTTCAGAGAGAAAAATTTGTACCTTCCAACTCCCCATGGTAAACTAGTCAAATCTAGTCCAAGCTATGAATGAGCAATGGAGAAGCTGTGCTAGAGGCCACCACGCTTCACGGCACAGGCTGCAACTCCACGGCCTGTGCAGTGTTTTTTCAGGCATCTCTGAATATGTTCGTGTTCTCCTCTACACCCTTCCCTTTGACATGGGTTACAAAGGTGTATGTATTTATATACATTATATAGGTGTATACACACATACATATATCCTAAAAAACCAAACAGAATATTTAGAAGGCACAAACACACGCATCTTTGTATTTCAAAAAAAACATTCCTAAAAATGCCTGTCCTTACCTCCTCCTCCATAGTGCCAGGCCCTCCCTCCTCACACCAATTTAAGGACATTCTGTGCTAGAGCTTCTGCCAGCTGGTTTCGAGGACAGAAAACATCTCTTGTCCTCTTAAACATCAAAATTGCTTTCTGGATTTGCTTTTCTTTTGTTGTAAGGCAAGCTTTAAAACCATTCTTTTTTATTAATTATCATAATACTGTTTTTTAAAATGATTTTTTAAATTGTTGCAAATACTTCCTATGATTACAAAAGCTACATTTATTTATTGCCTTTAACTTAAATCTCAAGCAACCTTGATTAACATTAATTCAAATGAGACCTTGCCCCCTAAATAATATTGTGTGGCACTTCCAAATTAAAGTAAGCAGGATTTTGTGTGATCTGGCAGCTTTCTTCCAAGAAGACGTGATGAAATGCTTGCAGGATAGGAGAGACAAGCTGAGGGAGGAAGAGCCCAAGACCCTTGCAACTGGCGCACATCAAACTCCCTGAGCCAGGGGACTCACAACAACTCGAGATGAATTTTCAGTAAATCTGGGAAACTTCATCTTTGACAGTAACAACTCAAGCCTTCGGATTTATGTAATTTCTTCTGGATGCCAAGCAACAGCCAGCAGCCCCTGCTGAATTGTGTTCTGATGGGTCAGGTGGAGAAAAAGCCATGAAAGCACAGCAAAATTCCAGATGCAAAATGCCAAGCAAAGAAATAGCTGCACCCACTATCAAGGTTCTGCCTGTCCTGCTGTTTTCAAACATGAGATTAAAAATATAAAGTATTGTTAATAAATTTAACACGCTGGTTGAACATCAGATTAGAGGGTCAAGACATGTCTTGCAACAGAGCAAATATCTTTGGTTGCAACTAATAATACGGCATTTAATTAAAACACAGTTGTAGAAACCTAGAGTAAAGAACTATCTTACAGAAAATTTCAGCTACTACTAATATCCCTACCTAATTGTAGGCTTCTACTGTTAAGAGCTTCACATTATAGTGGATGGAAAAAACCTACATGAAAAATTAAATAAGAATTTCATTTTAAAATATTATCTATCCTATCCCTTGCAGAAAATAAACTAACAAACAGTTACTTATAGCAAAACAGCAAGAGAGTAGTTCAACTCAAAATCATAAAAAAAGGAATCAAAGTTTTTTGCTTGTTTGTTTTTACCCCTGCTTTAAATTTTGCTCTCATCTACTGAGCAGAATCTTGCTTTCTTGCTTTTGTTATATAAAGAACACATGGAGTTTGATGGGAAGTTCTCACACTTCTCTCTGCACCTAAAAATACTTGTCTCTGAGTGCACGTATTTCACTATCTTGAATTTCTTTGCTTTAGTCCCTACCAATAAGAGCAGTTGTGAAAGATGAAGAAATATTCACCAAAGAGCTCCTTGATTCTTACCTGCAGACAGTGAGCTGCAGCTGCTGGAAGGCCCTACTGGAAGTAGATAATTTACAAAATTGGGTTTTAACGACGACAAATGTCAAAGTAACTTGTCTCATTTCATCGGGTACAACACCAGCGAACGTCTAACAACAGATGCTGATTTGGGGACATACAATAAAGACGAAGAGCTGTCATACCATTGAATGAGAGGAAATCCAAACACTGTCCTCCTGTGCTAACCAAACCTATCCCAGCTTATCTCCCACACAGCTGCCCAAGGAGGATAGAAGTCAGACTGGGATCACAGCTCTGTGCCTGCTGCCCACATATGCATTGCTTCTGAAGCTCTTGAAGGTTACACGAAAACAGCAGATGATGTTTTTGGTAATCCTTTGAGACAGTTCCTACTCTTTTCTTTGAGCATTTCTTTTGCCTGATGCTATTTTATCATTTGGTTTTAAGTTTAAAATAGCTCTGGCCTGAGAGAAAGCTGGTCCAAAGCCACAGCTCACTGGACAGCCGAACGCTGACTTCTTGCATTGCTCATGATCATCAATAGAAGAGATGCAATAATCACGTTACAGTATTTATACTGTAAATATCAATTTGAGTTGTGTAAATAGCTGATATGAATCAATCCTTCTCTTCCATACAGATGTCATCAGCTTACAAACCATGTCTCTTCTTCTAAATGCCACTAGTGTCTTATCTGTCATTTCAGATTCCATTTTTCTCCTGGAACCTGAAAATCTCCTTCTTGATGTCTCTGCAGCCTTTCTCACTGTAGCTTTTGTCACAATCAAACTAGAAGCATCCTCACAGGTATATGACAAGAGACCAACCACAGTCATCACAGCATGGGTTATCACATGGTGGACTTTCTCTATACAAGTCTGTAAACCCTGTAAAACCTATACCCTCTTCTAACACAACATGGCAAGCGAGTAACTCCACTAGGACTTAAGGATTCCCCTTGCAGAGAATTGTGCTGTATTAGCTAAAAATACTTTAAATGTTTCCGCAAAGGTGAAGAAAATCCTTGCCTTCATCAGCAAGCCTCTGACCCAACCTTGTGACACAAGAGGTTTCCTTCCAATGCCAGCCGAATGTGTTTGACAAGCACTGACCCCAAGAAACGGCTGCATTGCAAATTCTCAGCCTTAATAACGTTGTTTTGATGCTAGCTCATCAAACAGATGAGCTTTCGTCTTCTTGAGTCACTGAACAGCCAAAGAGCTCTCCTCTGACCTCAGATGAATAGTCAAATCTATTTGAAACGGCTCATGCAAACCAGAGTGGAGGACAGCACACACTGAGCAGGATTGGGAGCAATATTACCCTACACGACTCCTCTCCCATGAAAACATGGTTCCTCTGTGCATCCCTAACAACCCAAAAATTTGCCGTGCAAAAATGGAAATCTCCCCTAATCCTTTGGATCAGAGAAGCTTAAAGCTTAGGGATTTGGCTATCCTAGGAATGATGTTCTTATAGAATTACATTCATGTTGGACCCCTTCATTTGTGACTTTTTTTAAATGGCATTTGAAAAAAAAATACCACCTAGGTTTATCCTTTAAAATGGCAATATGCTGCATTTGAAGTCAGATGGTTTTATGCTAGTTATATAATTAGTATTTGGATGAAAGATCAAAAAAAAATCGTAGCTTTTTTCATTGTATAAGTGCAGATATAGCTTTTAAGAAAAAGTTGGGTTTCTGCCAAGACAAAAGCTTGTAGTAGAAATTCTTTGGGGAGGAAGTTCAGCTTGTAAAATCCCAAGTATTCTTGGAGGTGAGCAAAGAGCTGGGGAGCATCAGTTAAAGAGGTCGATGCTATGGTAATGCAAACAGTAAACCACAATAAAAGGAAACTTAGCAGACCAAGTAAAATGCCTTTTAACACAGCATCTTAAAAAAATTATACCTACCAGCCATCACAACAGCCCAGTTTATTCACTGTGCCTTATAAAGAATCTCCCTTGCGGCCCAAAACGTATGAGATTATATAGTCAACCCTTGCCAAGAATATAACAACCAAGTTGGTTATCACTGCTGACATATAAGGGGCACAACCTTTTAATGCAGCAAGAATGTATTTTTACTGGCAATAACAAGATTTCAGAGCTGATATAGTAGGCAGTGACTCTGCAAAGATTCCTGTCCTATATACAGGCATAATTGCATATGAGGCATACAAGAAATTTTTACCACATTATCCACTTTTCAACATAACTTGTGTTTCAGGAAAAAAAAAAAAAGCCAAAACAAAACCAAACCCTCCCCTCCTTTACAAAACAGCCGTAACTTCAACTGCAGAGCCAGAGGCCCTCAAGTTGTGAAAAGTAAAAAGGAAAGCAGAGCAGAGAATAAAGCTCTGCAGCGACAATGATAAATTGAAATTGCAGATAAACATCTTCTCAAATTCCTGAAGCTACCTCAAAAGTTGGGGTACGAGCCCAGTTCAGGAGTTGTGACAGTGCATTTGGATTCTAGGCACAAGCCAGAGGATTTGCTGCCAGCACTAACAGGGTTGGTGAACAGCAGGGAGAGGGAGGAAAATACTAATAACTTTCCAACTTAAAAAAACAAATAAAAATAAAATTGGGGGGTTCTGTATTTCCCATATCCCAAATGCTCAGAGAAGCACAAGCCTCAGATTCAGTTGACGATGTCTGCCTTGAAATACCAGAGGTTATAAACTTAGAGAACAGGGTAGTAATACAGCATACTAACCTGTTTATGAGCTTCTAAAATGTTTATTTGACAAAGGAAAGAGTAAGAAATACCAGAATCACCTTAAATTTTTTCAGATTTCTAAAATAAAAAAAAAGATAAAGCATGGCCTAGACTACATGAACACCTATTCCATATTTTCATTCAGCTAATCAAGGATTACCCTTACTCTTCTGCCTCATCCAAACCTTTACTATGACAGCAAACCCATAACCAAAAGCTTCAAATACTCCCACACGCTCATCAACATCGACAACCCTATAGGGCTTCCTTTCCGATAGAAGCATTTAATGGAATTCAGTGAAGAAAAATGACTGCAGGGTGCAAAAGTATGTTTAAAAAATGGGTGCTATTATAATTCAGCAACAGTAAAATCTAAGAGAGGAGGAAACCCCAACAATCTTAACTCTGTGGCCTGCCTTTTACTAACTTAAAAGCACTTTATTGCAAGGTACTCCTGTTAAAAAGGACGATCTGGAACAGAGGAAGGTTGGTGCATCCCTGGCAGGACTCACAAGGGTGTCCTGGCTCTGCTCTCTTTTACTCTAGAAACACAAGACGGTTTTGGCCAAGACCTTTTGAAGACTATGAGGATGACTTCCCTGGGGAGAGGTGGGGAGACTTCTTTTAGATCTCTTACCGCTTCCTCATCCCCTTAGATTGAATTTTTTAACCAGTAAGTTCAGTTTTCATGAGGTGCAACTCCAATGAAGATGCTAGAGATGTGCAAACAGGTCACAAAGACACATTTACCAGCCTCTACTGGGAAATCCTAATACCAGGCTACCTGGGATCATGGATTTGTGCTCTGAGCATCCTGTCCCTTGTATAAACAAGAATGGTAACCATGAACTAACTGAACCGCACAGCTGAACTGGGACCAAACACGCAGTGCAGCAGCACCAAGGAGTCATGGATCAGGAAAACCACACCCGAGGCTCTGACAGAGTAAAGCACCAAAGGAAAACATCCAGCAACAGAGGAATCTGCTTTTCCATAGGTCAGGAAGAGAAAGGCAGTGTCATTTCCACAGAGAACAATCTGAACTCAATCAGAAAAAAAAAAAAAAAAGGTGTTATTTCCAATTAGAGGGGAAAAAAAGTCAATAAAGCCAATTATCACTGCTTTGGTAGCCTTCCAGTCCCCAAAAGCAATTAAAATCTTCCCCTTTTGTGCACCTGTGGTTTTGTTAAAGAGGGAAAACACCAAACACATACAGTCCTCACTATCAGCCTTTACTTCCAGCCAGTCATGCAAACCAGCACCCTGTATAATTCGAACGCACTGACAGGAAGAGGTTTTCACTGCAGCACTACAGATGGCATCTGAAAAGCCCTGCCAGGCAGGTCCATCACAGCTGAAACTAAACGAGCTCCTTCACAAGCCTCTACGCAGATGTGCAGGACCACACGCTGCATTTCACACTACTTGGTCCCAGACGGACCGACTGTCACACAGTTCTTAACAAAGTGACTGAGAACTGTGTGCCTTTTAAACGCTGTGAAGGCTGCGTTCAAAGATCTCCAGTGTTGCTGAATTCTTTTACTTGGAAGTAAGAGTTTCAGATGAGAGACTGAAAAATGGGAAGCCAGAATTTGTTGGGGAAAAATTCAAACATGAACTGTTAATTAAATATGCAAAATACTTCCAGAAGCAGCAATGGATAGAGAAAACCCAAATGCTGCATTTACTGTAAACAAGTGTGAATGCAGAGAATAAATACATACATATCTACCTTCCAAACTGGAATATGACTTTCAATCCCTTGTTACAGATTTCGGATTCGTCTCTTTCTTAAACACATGTTCTGTGAAGGATGTCTCTGCAAGATTAAGACAAGAAGTAAATATTTCAGCATTTAGAAAAGGAAAGGCAAAAAGTATTTGTTGTTCAATTTTTCTTGAAGTCCTCAGAACACAGAAAACAGCTTCTGCTCCTGTTGAATATAAAGGATTTACCAGTAAGTAAATAGTGCTGCTTGTTACCAAACAGGCAGCAGGCTCAAAACAATTCCAGCACAAATTTACAGGGTTTCAGATAAGACAGGTGAAAGGATGAGTTGAATGGTTTAAAGGCAGTTTGTTTAGGAGAGGAGAGAGCTGCAAGCAATTTCATTATTATGGAAATGTCTGTAGTATGTAGGAGTAGCATGGGAAAGAATCCACTGCGCTGGACACTGTGTAAACACGGAGCAAGAGCAGTCTCCTCCAAAAAACCTATCATTGACATAAAATAGAAGATAAACAAATACTAGCACAAGGTCAAAGAGAAGACAATTTGCATTTCCTATTAAGCTATTTAATTCTGATGATCCCACCAGGAAAACTCAAAAGAGGTTTAACAATAAACACTACGATTGCTATCTAGTCCTTAGAAAACGCTGCTCGTTTCATGCATCAGGATGGGTCTTCAGAAGATGGAGGGTACCGCTCAGAAGATGGAGGGTACCACAATTCCCATTTCACATACAGGCAAACAGACAAATAAGCATAACTGCAGCAGGTTCCAGATTAAAATAGATCAGCCTTCAGCTCCTCAATGCAGTGAATCACCCTCAGCTTGTGAGGTGGTTCTGTAGACGCAGATGCAGTCAGTGGAGGTCTAGGCAGCAAGCCTGTAGCATCAGCGAAACATCCCAGGCTCAGAGACCAGATGGGTGCTGGGGACACTGCCAGGCTCCTGATGCAAGCAGTTTTAGGGGGAAAGGGGGTAAGCCTCTTGGGGGGAGTTTTATAGGGAAAAGGAAATGCAGACAGACCAGGATGATTCTTATATATACAAACTGATCAGTGATTGATGCTGTATGTAATAAACACAACCTGGAAGAGTCCAGACAGGTTTTCAGTGCATAATACCAAATTATATGAAACATGCTGGAGAGGACTTGCAGCAACCTCTAATTTTAAGATTCTACCTGAAGTTTAAAGAAAGGCAGTAATACTCTCCCTCGCTCCTTCCCCAAAGAGATCCTGCTGATTTGCCTAACCAGACAAATCAAATAAACCTGTGGTTTATAAACACCTTTCAAGTTTATTCTCAATAGATAAATGGAGAAAAACTATGGGTTTGGGTTTTCCCCCCTGAAGAAAAAGCAGATGAGGGAGAAGTGAGTCCCTTCCCCCATGGAGCCCACTCGCCCTTCTTCACTCTCACGGCAAGCTACATAACTGAGTTGTGCCCAGCATCGTCACTGTCCTGCCCAGCGCACACTGGACAGCTCGTTTTTTCCCCCCTGAGAACAACATGAAAATAGTTTCCCCACATTTGTTCCCAAACATATTTGCCTAAACTATTAAAACAAAGTTAACTGCTCCTGCCACAACCCTTCTGCTTGGCAAACACTTCACACAAAGGCCATTTGAAACATCAATTCTTCCATTATCTGTCTAATTTCAAATATTTACAGCTAGAGGTACTGCAGTTCAAACTCCTCGTGTGCTTTTGTGATGGGTAATGAAACCACAAGGCACACGTGTTTCATGAACTGTTGATGAAAGTCAACTGAAACATTTGGGGGTCTGAAATAGAGGGCTGATCTTTCACTCAATGAAGCAACCCACAATGTGAATGCAGCTCACCTTGGACACAGCAAGGAGAACTGCAGAGGGCTGACTAGAATCATACCAGGAAAACTCAGACTGTTAAGAACAAGAGATGGTTCCTCTCAAATCATTCCTCTCAGGTGTGAGGATAAATCACTGGGGTTTTTTTGCTTGACATGAAGCCATCGGATGTGACTCACCTGTCTCACAACAAGCTACTTCTTTGTGCCTGCGCATCTGTGATGCTCCAGCCGTGGAAGGAAGTCAAGAATGTGGAAGAAATTAAATACTTCCCTGCACAGCCTGCTCTTTGGGTTGATTTACTTCAAAAATTTGCACACGCTCTCTCTTTCTTTTCCTTCTTAAGAGAAAACTTGGACAATGAAGGTGTTAGCAGACCCCTCTGGAAATGCTGGAATTGCTTCAGCAGGTTCCCTGATGAAGAAATACTGGCATGACAGTGAGGTTTTAACACTGGGAAAGAGCAAATCTGAATCTCACTAAGGGAAGTCTGTGTTTAAAGCAATTTAATACTTTCAATCTACTTATCAGAATAGTACTGATTTTCTTTTCAGACAAAGCACTTAAAACACACACAATTCAACCACAACTAGCTTGAGGGCTCAAAGTTACACGTGTGCCAAGAGGTTCTGGTGAAAGATGACCAAAACCACCAGTAAAGGCTTTAGGACCAGGAGCAAAACATCCAGCTTGCTACGAGTGCTTCCGTGGAGCCCGTCCACTACGTTGGGCCAAATGCAGCATTGTGTGTTTATTTTATTAACAGCAAGCTCATTTGTCTTCACTATGTCTGACATCACCATCACTCAACATCAAATGCCATTCCCCAGCTCTGGTCTCCTCCCCTCCTTTGGGCTCCTAGTAAAATCAGACCCTGAATTAAGCTTCCAGTAAAATAACTACAGTTGGCAGGTATTTTTCAACACTAATTTGGATACCAGAAACCAAAGGAAAACAAAACAAAATCTAATCAAGCATTACTCAACTTTTCGCAGAAACAACTTGTTTTGCAGATCGAGTATTTTTTTCACTGGTGGACGGTTTTGCTCTGCCACCAAGCATTAGCCAGACAGATTACTAAACTTTTGGTTAAATACCCTCCTTCTCACCAACTTCGCTTGGTATCTCACTGCACGTTACTCCATCAGGAGCTCTGAAGGCTTACAGACAGAGGTGCTGATGATATCCATCATTCAGCTCTTCCTTGCTTGGAGACAAACACATATAACTACCACTCTCACAGCAAACAAGCCTGGAGCAGGACCCCTGGATGATGTGTTCCTTTAGGAAGGAATTGCTGTAGTACAGTTTCTTCTCACCCAGACAACCTTCTTCAGAAGTTTTGGAGTTTTGCACTCAAGGGGGTTTTTCCAGTCCAAATGTGAAACCAGAAAATAACAAAAAAATTATGTGGTAGCCCAGCCTAC
Source organism: Bucorvus abyssinicus (assembly GCA_009769605.1). Taxonomy (NCBI): domain Eukaryota; kingdom Metazoa; phylum Chordata; class Aves; order Bucerotiformes; family Bucorvidae; genus Bucorvus; species Bucorvus abyssinicus. Next base: position 8,234,598 of record CM020034.1, on the reverse strand, counting down.
GTTTCCTCAGATCCCTGACCAGGGCTGTCCTCAGCATTCACAAGACACCCTCCTCTCCCTCAAACCGTCAAGGTGGATTCATTAACCGTGGTGCTCTTGTTTTAAGGTTGACACATTTGAACATAGAGAGCCAAAAGATACCGCTCTTCTTGGCACTACGCTGCTTTTGAAGAGGGAAATGTTAGTGCCATGTGGAAGAGCCAAAAGCTCATCTGCGTTGAGCACCCTACCTGAAAGGAGCAAGAGCAACATCTGACGAATCAGGAGTCCCCCCAAGCCCTTGGGATAGGCTCTGCAGCTCTGGAAAGGTAGTAAAGCAGTTTCACATCCCATGTTACATTTTGCCATACAATACAGTTCTATTTTTCTAGCAATTCCATGAGGGAAATATTATGGGGGGGGAGGGCGGGAATCACTTCATCAGTTTGCACAATGCAAGGCAAAAAAAATAGGATTGAAGGAAAAAGCAGCAGCTTCCACATGCAGAACACCACCACCTTCGCTCCATTTCTAAGAAGCCTCCAGCACCATGATCACTTCCCTTTTGCATGCAGACGACATGCTAAGAAGTCCGTTAGATAATTTAGTCCATATATACTGTGTAGGCGTTTGCTAAAACACTAGTGCCAGTCAATACAATGGGCATCGTTTCTACTTTATTGCATTAAAAACTGCAGAAAGAGATCAAAGAAAAACTTAACAAGAAAGAGAAAAACTCATTTTCAGAAGTCTTTTAAGTTGGTTTGGTTTATTTTTCACCAGAAGCAAAGGCTGCCATCAGAAAGCCATTTCCTTTTGGCCTTGCTAACTCAGTGCTCGCTTTATTCCCACACTTTATCAGTCCCCTTCCTGTTTTTATACTCATTGGCTGCCTTCAGAGGATGTGAGCAAGGGCAGGAAGAAAATCAAGACAGGAGCCCTCAGCTTTCTGAATGGCCACCTCAGGAAGCAGAGCATGTAACAAAGGCCTGAAATGCTGATCTTCAATTTTCAGGTCAGCTAGCCAAGGATGTGATGTACAGAGAGGAAGAAGTGACGTCCTAACAACCCTTGAGGTTTCAAAAATAACAGTCCTGTCCATCCCAAAAGGAGAAAATCATACCTACCACTTCCTCTTCTGTCCTTACTTACCATTTCATTTAAGATGTTAACAAAAAGCAAACAAGATTTGACTGCAAACATCTTTTGCCAGTACACCTCTCAAAACTGCCTAAGGGCTTGAGATATTCAGATGCTTTACTAATCATCGAACAGAACACTGCATTTCACAGGTGGCTCTGAGACCTTCGTTAAGGGGTTTTTTTCCGCCCCCCACATACACATAGAGAAGCAGATGGATCATTCTGGAGATGAGTCACTACTGAAACACCACAAGAACTCCCATGAAATGCTGTGGGGTTTGTGTGTAACATTCTCCAGCTCCTTTTTTGGAGGATTTGGCAAGGCTTTGGCAAATGCTCCTCCCACAGAAATCAAGTAGCATTTTACTTGTCAGCAAAATAAACCTTGAAGTGCTTAAATATTCATTTCAGCCTCCACTTACCTTCTCCTTCAAGTTTGCTCCCTCCCAAAGCTGACACAGGAGAAAGGAAAGCCACTGAGAGCAGGGCAACTGCTGACACCGAAAACACAACCAAGATGGCTTCCAAAGCTCCAGACCACAGGAGATGTTCCAAGCAGATTTGCTGCTGCAGCTGCCTCGCGCTTCTGAGATTACCCCAGACAAAGTGCTTGAATCTATACAATGGCTGAATATTTAGCTTGGCTTTCATTTCTAAAGAGTTTGGCAGCAGTATCTTTTGGCTAAAGGCCAGTTAACATGTTTAAAAGAGGGGGGGGTGCGTCAAAGTTAAGGGTAAGCAAGTCTTTGGTGCACAAGGCAAAGCCAAAGGAGCCAGCAGAAACCAAACCTAAGCCCCGCACTTAGTGCTGCTGTGGTCTATCTTCGCTACCCCCACCTGCTTCTCCAAAAACCTTTACATACCTGCACATGCTTTCTTAAAAGGTCCCAAATCTGGAATCACAGGTAGTGTCTCTGTCACCAACACTAATCTCAGGGACATCAGGGCACACTGGGTACTTATGTGGGCAGCTGGCTTGCGCTGCAATCCGCTACTTCTTTAAAAGCTACACTAAACATTATTAATGTTACGAACGTACCTTCGGTTATCAGGTATACCTATGTCTACCTTATACTATGGACTCGCCCTTTGATTACAGTGACTTTTCAGAAGCACATGCAGTTATATTATTGCTGCACTCACATCTGCACAGAGTGTATAATTTCTTTTGCATCGGTGGATACCGTGACTAAGTAGCATTAAGAATGAAATGGGGATGGCAGCAGTCGATGTTTTGTGCAAGTCATGTCACCACCAGGATGTCGCACGGCCCTGTGGTAACGGGTGAGCAGCAGAAACAGGTGGAAGCTGTAGGTGGGTGTCTGCAGCCACAAGCCCCCATTCAAGCGGTGTGCAGCAGAGGGCCACCCACCGCTGACTTTGATACCCAGTAAAAACACCACTCTGTATTGCTACCAAGTGATATGCAGCAGTTTCTGTGATGAAAAAGTGTACCTGTACACACACACACAAAGAATCAGTGCTTTGCATTCACTTCAACCAGAATTCACATAAGGAGAACCCTTATTACAAGTATTTCTTATACATTTGGAGTTGTCTTTTGGTTTGTATTTTTGCACATCAAGTGAATAAAAATACATTCTACTTGGCTTATAAAGCATTTGCTTATTTAAAAAAAAGCTGACGTGGACTTGTTTGAAAGACAGAAACATAGACAAGAAACTGCAGCGCTCAAACCATCCGCTGGATTCACACTTGTTCACCACATACCCAGCACAAAGGCACAACTCTGAATCCGCAAATCCTACATGTATTTTGTCATATAAACTGAAAGCAAACCTCAGCCAGGTCCAGTGGTAATTAAAACCCAGGAGAGGACTTGGAAGGATGATGTAGTCACAGGCTGTGGTACTCTCACTCATCCTGCAGAACAGAGGTGTTGCAGGTGGCTGGACATTACAAACCCTTTATGCTTAAGGAGCTGATGGCTAATCACTTCTGCCAATATACGCTGTCCTCAGCTAAGGGAGCGATCTGGTGAAGGGTAGAACACGTGGTTAATTTACTATAAAAGTTAAATTTGGATTAAAAAGAATAATACTCTGATCGGCTGTGCCTAAGGTGAGGAGGCAGGAAACATGAGGAAAAATGCTACTTGAAGACTTGGGTGCAATCTTAAAAGGAAGTGACCAACTCTAAAAGTCAGTTCATTTTTCTACTGGCTTAAAAGAGACTAAAAACAAGGTTTCTTACCAAAACAAACCATTAAGCGTACAAACACGACAATTAGTTTTTCCCACTAGCAAGCATTCGTACACCATAGTCACCAAGTAACAACACACAAGGAGCAAAAGTACTCTCTTACACAGCGCTCAGAATTCACGACTTCAATTAGACAGTCAGTCCCTTAACGGTTGATAATCCAGCATTCCTCAGAGACTGCAAAAATATCAGCACCCACCTGAGAGGAAGACGAGAAAACACTGTAAAAGTAATGAAACACAGGCAATCGCCCCTCACAACCCAATGGAACAGTCGCTCCTTTTTACGAACAGGGAAAATACTTTGCAATTTCACTGAGTTTCCACTCGTTTGTCCCCATGTGCAGCCTAGAAGTAGTTTGCATTTTTATACCATTTCACGTACAGGAAACCAAAGGACAAGTAGCACAGTACAGGAAAAGAAGGCTCCACCTTCCCAGCCCTCTGCTCTCACAGGCGTGGCAGTTGTTGTGTTTTTGTTTTTTTTTTAATTTGACAGCAAACTTTCACTATATTCCTCTGCTTTCCAGCACTGTTGTTATCCAGTAAGCGCAGCAGGGGATGTACAGAAACAAAGAGGCAATTCCTTCTCCTGGAAGCCTGCAGTGGAACCTTCTGGTCCCCCAAGCTGTTCTACGCAGACCCCACAAGCCCACACAAGACTTCAAAGATGAGCTGACAACACAGAACTCTTCTCAACAACATCAGTTCGGACTGAAGGTCCATTTCATGATGCACCCAACAGAAACCAAAAGCAGATTCCTCAGAAAGGGTGAGGAATACAGATGAAGTAAGAGTAAAACCACCATGTAATGCTCTCCTGCCCCAACCCAAGTACAGGGACAACCTCTTCCTCTTCAATTCAAGGTGTAGCTAAAGCTGTACTAAATGCAACACAGCTAGTCAACATGAATTGACCGTCATGGCACAGGGCTGCTTATCAGGCTCTCTTGCCCTGTTCCCCACTCACCCTTGGTTGCTCCTCTCTACCTGGTGAACTGTGGGAAGCCAATCTCCTCACCACAAGTCATGACTGCTTCCAGAGCAACATCTGATCTCATCCAGAGTTTCCTTGTGCCAACATAACATGATTAGTAACATGTTGAGTGGAAACATGAGAAAACTAAACCAAAACAGGAAATGGTGAGGGAAAGTTCCATAATAAAATCATTTTGACTTACAAGTAAAATTAACCAAGGAACTTCTTAAAACGTGCTTTTTTTTTTTCTAAGTTTAAGCTTTTAGCATTTATATATGTAGAAACTCTTTAAACATTAAACCAATGAAGACGATGCCCATGAGGCACCTTTATGTTGCCTAGAACTTTGCAGATACTATACATATGAACTTCCCACTCAAAACCAGCACTGAACCACTTAAGTCTTGGATACTAGGCCCTGCTGCAGCAGGCACAGTGCCTCACCTCCGTTACATCTGCTGGTCTACAAGATAGCTCCTGTCCTTTGGTGGCCTGCCAGTACTTCTCCTGTCAAATAAACTGTGTGCCAACACAAGCGGCAACATGAAACTCCGTGGAAATTCATGCTGGTTTGGGTTTTGCAGGTCTGCTGTGCAACACAAGACAGTAGAGGTGGTGGTCATAAAACACAAATAGAAACAAGCCTCAGTCCTACAAAGCAAGCACGTTAGCAGGACCGTTAATTAACCAGTAAAAGCTACTGAAATAATGAGTTGATGTATTCCCACAGCCAGCGTTTGCAGGGTCGGCCACTGTCCCTCTTTCCCAACAGTACCTCAGTGCGACGAGGACCCTATGATTTGTCCCACCAAGCCCCATTCCAGGTTCAACAATGGAAGGCTCATTCACATAACTTCATCTTACCCTTAGTTCTCCCCCAAAGACCTACTCCCAATTGGCTATAGTTAAGGGACCACAGTGAAGTGGATTTTAGCCAAATACAACTTCTTTTCTTCTTCTTGCCGTTGCCTTGCCTTTTGCGCACTTGTCTGTCTTGCCATTTCAACTACCAGAGTACAAAGCAGCAAAGCTGAGAATCAGGGAACTAACACAAGAGGTGATTTTTTTTTTTTTCCCCCGTAACAACAGTTATCTAAGTGGTTTGTCATAAAAAGAGAGATTTAGGGAACAAACAAGGGGTGCAGCCAGAGGTCAGAAGAAATACTGCTCCTAAGTGCAATGTGAACATTTCCACCTGGAAAAGACAACAGAAAGAATCAGTGAAGCACCTTGAGCAAAATCACTGCAGTTCACAAGTGGAGTATTTACAACCTTTCCGGCTGATCTTGAATATTTCAGAGTTGTAGAAAAACCCTAACTGGAGACCGAATTCTTTCCTTCCCCTTCTCCCTTGCCCATAGCTAGAGATACTGCTCAGCATGATTGAACTGGCGAATCTCCTGGCTGAATCCGGCCCAACTATAGCTCACCCATTAAAGAAGAAGGGTGCACAAAGAGCCAGGCACTCCTCGATGCCTCCCACAAGAACCTGGGCTGTCACTGGCATTGGGGGTAACCCCGTTTTAGGACATCTCTGGTTACAGCCCAGTGCCAGAGAGCAGGCTCTCTCCTCGTTGCCTTGACAGGCTCATTTCTTGCATTGCCACCTCTGAAAGGAAAAGCAACATGAAGCCCAGCATCCTGCAACGCAGCCTATAGAAAACAGCTCTGGCCTCTCACTCATCTGTTGTTCACAATACACACCATGTGAAGAACAGGAGAAGGAAGCATTGGATCATTTCTTCCCCCTTGACCACACACCTTGAGATGGAAATGGAAAGCACATGTGTGCCCTTACACAACTTCCTTTTCAACAGCAAGTGCCTTTTGGTTTCATTAATCCGTGTCTCATTTTCTCCTGCTCATGTTTTCAGCCTCATGCCACCAGCTCTTTAGTTCTTCACATTTCACCTCCAGCCCTCTACCTTGCCACCTCCTTTTTTAACAAGTTTATGAACTGATATACTATTCCTGCTCTCCATAAAATGCCTCTGCTTATTAACAGCAAATCTTCATGGTAATGACACAGAAACACCACAACCAGGCCCTCCTCCTACTCCAAAATGAAGAGTCAGTCAAGTTCATGTTCCCAGCAGTGCCAAGAGAGAGCCCATGCAATACTTCCTTTTGCTAGGCATCATGGTGGCCAACCATTGCTCTGAACTTCTTTTCAATATTAACTTTTACTCCATGCTAAACCCAAGGTGCCTGCAGGCTCCAGTCTGTACAAGGTGGGCAGGGGCTGTGGGAAGGGATGGGGGGTGGCAAGGAGTTGAGGTTGGGGGACAAGTGAAAGCCAGATGTGCACGGGAGGCATACACCTTCCAAAGAGGGCAATCAGAAAGCCAGAAAGACATGTTTTGGCTTACTTTGTCCTTTCACATGTCTGTGATTATGGCTTTAATGGTACCGTAAAGCCACAAGAACCCTTCTTCAGCAGTATTTAACAGTATTCAAACCCACTGCGTCTCTAGACGCTCAGAAGCCAAATCCTCAACTTATCGAGCTCAAGAGTGAAATTCTCCATGACTTCAGCAGTACCCAGTTTTGGCCCCAGGGTATTGAATACAAGCGCACACAGGCACTAAACCTAATCTGCACCGCTATTTACATAATTTCCCTATATGTAAACAAATTAACACAGCCACAGTATTTGATTGTACTTCTGTCTTCCATGACCAATGAGTCAGAATTGCCTGTTTACAGTTATTAGCAATATAAACCTGCCATCAGTCATCACTGTCTTCACCCTGCAGAAGCGGGAAAAAGCTACAAAAGCTATCAGGAAACAGCAATGGACACCCCAGCCCCAGGACTGAACTGGGACCGTTTGTACTTGTCATAGACAGCAAGAGCAAATGCTCATAACTCTGAACTTAAAAATAGTATTTGAAAGCAAACCTGTTGCAAGAACTGAATTAAGCTACTGAGGTTCAAGTTGATTAAGTCATTTAGAAAATAATGCAGATTTCATTCTATTAAAAAAATAATTCAAAGCTGAGAAAAGGGACATGGTTTTACTCTTCTGATAACAAGACACAGAACAAGATCAGAGTCCTACCACAAAGCTACTATTGCAGCTGCAAAGAGCCTGAATGGGCAAGTCCAGCCAGAGCAGCTCCACAGCCTCTCAGGAACAGAGCAGTGGCCTCCCAGCTCCCACTCTGTGCAGCAGTCCCCACACCATGCCGGTTTTCCTCGTTCCAGCAATACCTGGAAGCATGTACATTTTTTTCCTCCTTACTGCATGCTTTGAAGCTGATTTTCTGGTGCATGCTTGTTCTCCTTTATAATTTGTACTCCAAAATACCCTAAACCTTTCCTTGTGGGCACTCATTACATCCAAGCCTTTCTGGTATAGACCTATAACAAAGCAGCAAACAGGATAAAAACTAAGGGAATGGCTAAAAGCAGCTGCATGCAGCACCAAGGGGATACTCCTAAATCACAGAATCAGTTTGGTTGGGAGATACCTTTATGATCATCAAGTACAACTGCTCCCCCAGCACTGCCAGGTTACCATTAAGCCATGTCCCTCAGCACCACATCAACATGTCTGTTAAACCCCTCCAGGGATGGGGACTCCACCACTGCCCTGGGCAGCCTGGGCCAGGCCTGGACAACTCTCTCTGTAAATAAATTTTTTCCAAGTATCCAACCTAAACCTCCCCTGGCGCAACTTGAGGTCATTTCCTCTTGTCCTGTTCACTTGTTCCTTGGGAGAAGAGACCAACCCCCCCCCGCCCCCGCCACTTCCAACCTCATTTCAGGGAGTTGTCAAGAGCGAGAAGTTCTCCCCTGAGCCTCCTTTTCTCCAGGCTCAACCCCCACAGGTCCCTCAGCTGCTCCTCAGTGCACTTGTGCTCCAGACCCTTCACCAGATTCGCTGCCCTTCTCTGGACACGCTCCAGCCCCTCAATGTCCTTCTTGGAGTGAGGGGCCCAAAACTGAACCCAGGATTCGAGATGCAGCCTCACCAGTGCCCAGTACAGAGGGACAATCATTTCCCTACTCCAGGTAGGGAATTTCCAGGTAAGTACAACACACACAGCACCTTAGACCAGGGTAATTTCCATCAGTTTTAAACTTTGTCCTGGAGTACCTCCGGTGACTGACTCAATGCTCGAACCTACCAGACATGCTGGCTAATGACCAGGTAGGAATGCTGAACTAGAGACTGTTAAGCCAGCTTGCAATCCTTACCACCAAGAGGCGAACACTACCTCAAGGGCAAAAGTCACTCCCATCTTCTGTTTTCCATCTCTTCTTTGACATTCAAAGAGAGACACAAAACCAGTTGTGCAAATTTGATGACACAGAAAGTACTTGCATCTCCTCCCAACACTGTTGGTTTTTTTTCCCCTCGATCCTGAGATCAAACCAGCATTGCCACAGATAGCACCTCAGCTCAGCTCAGTTGGCATTTGGAAGAGACCTTACAGATACCAAGCCTAACTCATAGAGTTTGACTTCTTGGCACAGAAGCAGACAACTGTGAAGATCACATGCCACTTTTTTTTTTTTAAACACCCAACCGCACTCACTGTTTTCAAAGCAATAAAACCACTTCACTACAAAACACAATTCAGACATGTTTGTAAGATGTTGCAGGAGCTGGCAGTAGGTAAAAAACAGAAAATTGTAGGTAAGGAAGAGAGGAAGGGGAAAATGGACACCTGAAAAAGCAGAGGTCACCAGTTTACGCGTGAAGAGAATTGGTCAGCAAACAGGACATTGCGATTCACCACGTAGTAACCACCAAAGCAAAACCAAGAAGTCTTCAGGACCACCTCTGTTCTTTCTTGTAGCTTTTATTCCTGAGGATATTCAGTCACGACCAAGATCAAAAGTGGAGCTGATCTCACACGCTCAGAAAACCCACAGCAGATTTTCTGGGGAGAGTTCCCTTGGTATGGTTAATTCACCTGGGATCTGCCGTCCCACCTCTGCCTCTCAAATGCTGCATCAAAATTTACCTCCTACTTGTGAGAGACCAAATCTTGGGAAGTGGCTAACACTGATTATGGCCAACAACAGCCCTGTTATGTTCCCTTTCAAAGCATATGCCAAAGCAAAAATTCCCCCAAAAGAGAATTGTTCCTTCTGCATCTGGCTTAAGGCAAAAAAAAAAAAAAAAAAAAACCAACCAAAACCAGGAACACAACGATTGTCCTGGTGTTTACCCTTTATGATAAATGTAAGGGCTGTGATGGCAAGAAAAGCAAGTGGTTCTTCATGTGCTTCGCCAGTGTGGCAGTAGCTCTTGGGAAGGCTGGGTGGAAGAGAAGGGAGGAGGCATTGCCATTAGGATGCCATTCTCCATCACAACCTTTGATGTCGGTAGGATCATTCCTGTATCTGAAATAGAGTGCTTGATTTCAAAATCAGGTGTTTATTTGCATTTTGGGGTTTCTTTTGGAGGGCAGGCAGAAGGGGAAAGCCAGTAGTAAAATAACTACTTGCCTTACTCTCATTAATCGTAACAGAAGCAAAGAAATTCCTCCTCGTGTACTGCAAGCCAACACAAACCCCAGAAAAACATGAATCCTCGACCTGTTGCACTTAATGACGTTCTTCACCTTCTTCTCTGTAGTCTCGTCTGGCCACATGCTGCCGCCCAACCTGTTCTAACCTACAAAGGAAAGCTGGGGCAGGGCCTGCAAGGGTTTGGACCAATTTTTCACCCAGCAGCAACAGCACAATGTGCTGATTCTGTCACATTTGCTATTGCTTCAACCTCAGACACCCTCAGAGGACCAAATCCCGCAGGCTTTGCACAGCCAATCTTCCCTGACTCAACAGGAATGCCATCCAAATCTGGGCGCTGGCGTGCACCGTCTGCACAAACAGGATCTCTGCTCACAGCCTCACGCCTGGCCCTCAGTCAAAGTACGTGGAGGAAAGGCGATGTGATTGTTTACACCCTTCACAGCTGATGGGTGGGAAGGGAGCTGGGAGGGACTGAGTAGGCAACGCCGGGGCTCACATCCTTAACTACCACCTTTGGAGCGGCTGAATCAGTGCCGGGTGGATGGCTATTTACTGCTGACACAGACCTGCAATAAATCACTACCTTTCTGGAGCAACAAGGAAGTTGCAGAGGTGACTGAGTCATCCTCCATTCTGACGCCATTCCAGGAGTGGAGCCACATACGTCCCTCAGCTTTTGGGCTGTGCCCGCGGCCCAAAAATAGCTTTAAAGCCAAAACCTGCAGACATCACTCAAAGCTGAAACGCTTTATTTACACTCAGCAAGAATTCATGTATGTTTTTGACACTGCTTGGAGTAACCAGTGCTTAAATGACTTGCTTAAGAAAGGAGTCTATTTAACTGGAAGAGTTACACCATGTACACAATGTTTCCTGACCCACATAGAAGCTAATAATTTGTTTTATATGGAACCACTCTGCAGAGACAACCCACCTTAATGGCCAACAACACGCTCTACAAAAATTAATAATTGAAAAGCAGTCATCAGCACTGTTATCTGTGTTACAGGTAACTCACAAAACCTCATTAAATTGTAGTATTAAATTTCTAATGACCTTTGGAAAGCTGTTCACTTCAAGAGTCTTTTTTAAGGCATGAGCTCGCAGAAAGCCAAGCATCTGTGGAAGATGTACACAACAGCTACTCGGAGTCAGTGGGAGAGGGCAGGCAAAAACCCCTGCCACAAAGATGTCAGCCTGATTGGCCTTTGGCTGAAGAAGTGATTTTTGACTTAACGAACCCTCCTTCTCTCCAGCCAGTCACTTAACTGGGCTTCTCTCTCAAACTTCTGCCCTAACGCCAGATTAATCCTACTTTATCCAGTCCCCACACATCTAAGAAGCTCCAGCTTTTTTTCCCCTCAAATCGTTGGCTTTTAAACGATTTCTGTTGCAGCACCCAAGCACTTGCTGGGGATGAAGAAAGCCTCAGAGACCAGCACAGAAGTGTGAAAAGCCTGGGATTTTCCTAGTCTTAGTGAAATGAGGTGCCCTCAATCCTACTGCAACTCAGTGAAGAGTCAAGTGCATAATTTTCCATTATGCTTGTAAAAATCCCCAAATAAATGTACAAGCAAACGTAGCTTCACAAGGCTGAGCATTTATTATTCTCCTAAATGCTGTTACTAGCCTGAGGACTCTTATTCCTCCTTTTTTTTTTTTTTTTTTTTTTTAAAAGGAAATACTTCCACTCTTGCAAAACGTCAAGATGCAGAATGCTGGTCATAGGAAATCCACCTCAGAGTCAGCTCCTGTTGTTGGGGAAGAACAACAAACAAACCCTATATTCCGAGCTGACAATCATCACGATCTGCCCATTAGCGTTGCGTCACTCTTTGCCGGTCTGTCAAGCTGATGGAGTCTGTCTGTTTGTGTTGGGGATGACAGTCACTCCCCGCTGCTGACGTCTTTGCTCAGGGCTGTGCCACAGTCTCCAGTACACAATCTGCTCCAGAACATGGAGACTGGCTGTTGCCATTTCAAAAGCTTCCCTAGCATATTTCTGCAGACTGAAATGGGAAGGTTTGGGGCAGCCAGGGGCTGATTTATCTCTCTGTGAATGCCTGAGGGCGTGATTCGCGCAGCTCTTCCAAACAAAACATTTTCACTGCCATAGCAAAGGCAAACTCCCCCAAACCCAATTTGTTTGGTGGTTAATTAGCATCCTCTGCTGCAACGTTTGAGACAAAAGAAAGAAGTGCTCCCCTCCTCCCACAAGCATCAAGACTTTTTAATCTCAAAGATATACCTGATCTGACATGACCAAAGCAGAAGGATACAACTTCCTCTTGTTTATTTTTTGTTTAAACAGAGAAAAAACAACTGAAATTATCTCAGAAGCTTCTTCTGGGAGGTTCTGATTTTCATTTCAGTAGCACTGGCCAGACACTTTTAAATTATAGGCTTCCACACTTGAAAGCCAGGTAGTCATTTAAAAACATAAGTCATAAGAAAAAACAACTATCTCCATAAGAACTTTGGGTGGTAAAAAATAACAGAGACAGTAATAGAAAAGCCTGGCTGGCTTTTCTTTCACCCACTAATAATAAAACAAGTCCCTGAAGTACTCATAAGAGTTTCTACTCGATGCATTTCTGCAGTGGATGAAGAGGAGAGCTGCCAGATCTGCTCCCCTGGATTCAGTCTGGCTTATGCAGCAGCTTTGGTTCTGCTATTTCAGATTCCTGCAAAAACAAAGGCTCAGAAGAGAAAGTTGAGCCTCTGGGCATCCACCAGACCACAGCTACTGTGCGCACGTAGCAAGCACAATCGCCCTGGAAGAAAAGGAACAGGATCGTGTCCTTCAGCATCACATGGCTGACCACGATCAGCAGCCTGAAACACAGTCATGAAACATCCCACTTCAGCAAACCCCCGGCTGCCGAAGGCAGCTTCCTAGTGAGGGAGTGCTCTGTAAATCCATCTGAGAGCCCAAACTCCTGCATGTTTTGTCCCTACATTTTTTGTCCATGGGCTGCATCCCCCTTAAGATGCAGCTGAGATGAGCAGGGCTGCAGACAGAATTCAGCAGCAGGATCCAAACTGGGTATTGTCAGAACAGAGAAACATCTTAGTCATCCCTTAAAGTTGAAGCTGAAATAGGCTCACAGCCCAATAACAGCCCTTAAAAAGACAGCACTCGTTTCGTTTAACCAGCCCATTCTTCCCTCAGACTTTTCTAGCGGAGATGTGCAAATACCCAATATTCGGAACTTTACTGAATAGCAATGTAAAGTGAATTCTCCAAACAGAAAGGTGAACTTCGACAAGCCCCTTTCCCCAGGAATGGCACACCAACACCTAGAAATCTGCAAAGCTCGCAGAAAACGCTGCTGCCACCAGAAGAAAGGTAAGGAGAGCAATTTGTTCCTCCCCCTGCATCATCTCCTCCCTGCCCCATCTCCTAAACTGAACAGGCCCCACAAATCTAGTTAGCCACGACCCTAAAACACAGGGAGTCTGTCTGCCTTACGTGCATCATCGCATTAAAGTTGTTTTGCTTTTATGAAGAAAAACTTGGGATGGGATGAGATAAAAATCCTAAGGAGAAAAGTCTAAAAGGTAGGTCCCTCCCCCTCACCGAACAAAGCACTGTCTTTGTGTGGATAAACTCCTCCATTGGGCAACTGAGATGTGCTTTTATAATAAACAAAGAAAAGTTTAAGTTCACCAAGGTCCTTTGATGTCCCGATGTATGAAATGGTTCCAGCTACGTATTGTTGGAGGGAGTCAAAGAGGTGAGGCTATGGTATTTATAGATCTGTTCAGGGTTGGAATTCTGGTTAGCAATGACGTAGTTATGGCCTCAACACCTAGCACACACTTTTGGGAAAATTCCCACCTGTATATATAGATCCTGGAATTTTTCCCATTAAACACACATTTCCAGTGAACTTGCTCTTTATCTTTTTCCAAACTTGAGGGATAAAGTCTACTATGACTTTCTATCAGCAATAGAGACAGAAGGAAAACAGAGGCCACTTCCACAGCAAGAGGAAAGACCCCGAGGCCTTCGGACATGTTCATTGGTTTGGGGTTTTTTTTTTTACTAGCAACAGCACTGCCCTTGCAAAATTGGTGCCACAGTTTTACTGGCGTGTAAGCACACACCAAACAGTGAGAGATGAATCTCTGCAAACAACTCCAAACACAAACAGATAGACAGTGCTCCACAAGGGAAAGAATGGTTTGTGATTTGGATCACAAATTAAGAGCTAATCGTGGTTTAAAAATCCATTTCTTCATTCCTCTAATCCAACGCCCTGCCTAAAGGCTGCTCAGGACTGGACCAATACTCCAGTTCAACTACTTGCCATTGGCATCGCTTCAGTCCAGAATTACATTCCTTCAAAGCAAGCAGCCGTGCAGACAAGGGATGCTGTTGGATTAATGCTCTGGTGCAGAGATATTATGCATATGCACGCAATGTTGTTGTGTAGAACATCATTATGTAAGTGTCTCTATTTTTAAAACAAACAGAAAACGTTTGTCTGGTCACTCTCTACTATTATCCCACCCGTAAACCAGTAAAATGAAATTCCACCCTCTTTAATCATAAGTTTACAGGCTTAAGGGTGGAATAACAATAGAAATGACAAGATGAAGATTTTCTGTTCGCTTTAAAAATGTGAACACTGTAACTATTTTTATCAGTAGGATTTCAGAAGCTGCCATAATCATAAATAAATTGCCAACCTTTCGAGGGCTCCTTTTAATACACTGAACACAACTACCCTTACCACCGGTACCAAAGTCTAGTACAACAAACTCCATAACCCAGAAGGCCCCTGCAAGCCGGGCTTCTGGACCACCACTACGAAAGCAAATCCTGTAGGTCAGCTCACAGTGGAAAGATCCTGCTCCCCTGCCATGCCAAGGAAAAGGGGAATTGAAAGCACAACTTTTTAACCCCCACCTATTCCTGAAGCGGTCCAGGATGCCATGTTGAAAGCTGACCTAAAGAACAACTCAGAGGCTGAGTGAGTCATCACTTTTCCTGCAAGATGCTGCACTTATTAGAATCTCTTTTTCTACTTCAAGCACTTTACTACAATTCTTAAATTCTTTTTCCCGCATCCTTCCACATTCCCTATAATGCTGCAGCAGACACCTTGTGAAGATTTCCTTTGGTAAGAACTTCACACAACACTGCTGAAGTCACTCCTCGGCATACAGCAACTCTTTTGTCATCCAAGTCATTCTGAATCAAGACTTATGGCAATCTACGTATACGATGCACAGCCGCAGAAATCGCTTCGCTTCTTGTATTTGACCATGTTTTTGCATGCAGTCACCTAAAGGCGACAGTCGTAATGGTATATGTCTATTAAAGGCGACTGTAAATGGGGCTGGGAGCATACCGTACTCTAAACATATAACAGTTATTTTTATACACATTCAAAGACCTTCAACACTCCCATACACAGCATTTTTCAGCGTAAAAAATCTAAAAAGGAAGCTATTCTTCCAGAATTCAGGTCAAATCCCAGGGCAGCCACTTCAAATAAATAACATAAAACCCTTTTCTGAGTGCACAATTATACCAGAAGTTCACCGACGCAGCATGTTGTGAACACTAATGCTACCAAGTTTTTCAAAACAGATTAGATGTTTTTCAGAGCAGACAATCTACCACCAGCAAATAAACTCAACAGCCTCACTGGAACTGCCAGACCAAAGGTTTCCGAGAGCAATGCCTGCTGGGAGGGTTGACCAGAAGGAGAACTCTGTGGACACAGTTTTCCTATGCACCTGTAAGCAGCTCCATCAGAAAAGACACCGAGCCAGCCAGATCTCTACGCTGACCAAGAATAACTGCTCTTACACAGCTCACAAAATTGAAGATGACAAGATACCAACCTGTTAATAAATCAGAGCTGAAGTAGACTAGTACCAGTAAAAGAAATAGCCTTAAAATTACTGACTGCATATCACATTGCACACCGCCTCCTCCCCAAACATCCTACAGTAACGTGGCCTTCACAGTATCACCTATTCCCAAAAGTACCTCTTCAGATTCCGGCACATCCAAAGTATGTCTGTGTACATCTAGTCACAAATACGTTACTCAGCACGAAGATAAGCCCACAGCACAGTGATACAGATAATCCCTCTGTTTAATTCTCTATAAGCAGGCATCTAATTGCAGAGTCAGCAAGGAAGGAAGAAACAATAATAATTTAAAAAACCCTTTCTGGAGTATTTTTGAACGTGTATCCAAAACGTAGTCCTGTTCCATCACCTTCTGCTGACAGAAGAGCAGCATCCTCAAGGGTACCTCACCTTTCCCTGAACAAGAGGAAGGTTGGAGGGGCTCAGGCTCCACACCAATACAAAGGCCTCCAGAAAACTGCCTGCCAGGAGTCCAGTTATTCCTCCTTTCCCCCAAACACTTGATGCCATTGTGTACAGTAATAACAGTGGGCATATTTCACCCAACGGTATTTTTAGAGCGAGGTCCACTGGTACAGCACTGGGGCACATGCGAGATCACTGCGCTGCAGCCACAGACCGGGATCCAAGCACACAGACGTGAAGGGAGGTCCCTGCTGTAACGCTGATGAACATCTCCCTCTCCTCCCCACGCCCCAGCTGCTTCCCCCACATTCCAAGCCTCCACCTTCCCCTTTCTGTGCCAGCTCTTGTCTCTCCCAGCGGGGTATCACCTCGGATACACCAGCAATGCCTGCCCTGACTATTCCTGCGCTGATCTTTGCTGTGCAGCACACGCCTCATCACCTCCTCTCTGAGCAGATTTGGGGAGACAAGCCTTAAAAAATATCTCCTGCAGCAATGCTGCTTCCACGACAACAAGAAGAAATAGCCAGCTAATAACGGGATGGTGGAGGGGCTTTACCAAAAGTGTGTCTGGAATTACATAGGTTTTTAATTGAAAAAGCTTCCAGTGAGCGTTGGGCGTCTTCCTAGACCCAACGCCTGCACCGCAATTAGCCCCAAGCCTGCACAGCGCCCCAAGCACCATCGGGCTGTGCCCAAAGATGTTTACCAAGGCCTTTGCTTGTCAACTAAACGAAGCTGAAAGTAAGTTTGCCTATGCATGCAGCAGCACCTAACGCACCGCAGATGCATCTGAAGTACAATCAATCGCAAGTGCATTACAACCCCAAGAAGCTGACCAGAAACTTATTGACTACGTTACTGTGTCCACTCATTGCGTTTTTGTCCAATATTTGCAGCACATGAACCACAGCACGTCCCCAAAGCGAACAGTCACGCTAATCCACAACATTATATATAGATCATTTGTTTACCCAGAGTTGAATGATCATTTCAACCTTTGTTAATCTGATTGCATAACAAAGTACAGCAGCCGTGAATAACCGAGCTGCACTCTTCGGCTCGGATTAGTTGAAATCACTCCTTTCACCACCCTGCTTCTTTGAAAAAAAGAAAAGCAAACAGATAATAGACAAAGAAGAAAATAAAAGCACCTGGCCACTGCTTCCACAGCCAACTACGGCACAAGACGTATCGCAGCATGCAGACACAGCGTAGTAACTTCACACCAGGAGCTGGCTGTGAGCACAAGGTAAAGCAAAATGTTTTCAACCACTGCACAAAACTGTGCAACCGAAGCGCGTTCTGCCAGGTCTTATTCGCAGCTCCAGCGCAGGCCATTATGCAAACCATAGAGCATGGATTTTCAAAACAAGTAATTGCACGTATATAAACAAAGGCAGTAATTTACGTGGCAGAGCCCATAAAAGCTTATCTACCGCATGATGTCACACCCATAAATTACAACTTAAAGCAGCAGTGCCAAAGCACTCCCGCGCTCCCACCCCAAAATGAACATGATTAATATGAAACACTGCTCATCCCTGCCTGCACCTCTTGGAAACAAACACCCATGGAGCACCTCCTGAGACAGAGCAGTATTTAAAGGTTCTTCAGACAACGAGAAGATTTATAATTATTATTGTATTGCATCATCACAAAGCCTCAAACAAATCAGGCTCCCTAATCATACAACACTTAGATAATATAAGGTTATAAACACCACCAAGCAGTATCGGTTGCTCTCTACTGATACCAAAGGGCAAATACCTCCCACCCCCATTCACGGGAGATCTTCAGAAACACATCGCCTTATGGCTGTTCTCAAACAGCAAGTTAGAAAAGCAAAATCAAAACACACGTATTTCTTTGAACAGGCTTAGGACCACGACTCTTCCACTGAACCCAACCAACAAGGGAATGGGGAAGGTGAAGGGCAGACAAATTCGAAATCGAGTAAGGTGAGGAACATGTTTCGGTGTCTCTCAGTTTTAGTTCACCAGTCCATGATCAGCTCATGAGAAATCAAGAGGTAGTATCACAAAGCCACCTATCAATCACAGCCAGCCTTCACAGTATGCGATGAAACTCGTCTTCTTGACTGATACCACGGTGGCAACCTCATCACATAAGTTACAGGCAAGAGAGGCATTAGCAAATGACTAACCAACACACATCTGAACATCTTTGTAAGGGAAGGCACACTACTTATCTCCGCTCCAGCCAGAAATACTGCTCCTCCGAGTCCATAGTCACCCACAAATCTGTAACCATCATCCCAGTGTCCCTATGACCTGCCTGCACCAGAGAACTACCTACACAGCAGGCCCTGCACCAGGGAAGAATGGGGCTCCAGCGGGTCCGTCCACATCAGCTGGCTCTGTGTCGTCTCCATCACCCTCAGCCCGCAGCGAATTCACCATTTCTGCGTGTTATTACGAATCTGACATCACACCAGTGCAAGCCCAGTCTGACATCTACAGTTAGCTGGGTGACGGTGTTAAGTGCCGCCCGCCTCACTCAATCGGTGTTGCAATACGCTCGCTGCTGTATCCTTCAAAGAGAAGATAGGTCTATATTCACACAAAACCCTGCTACAGAAAGCCTGGCAGCGACTTGCTTCTCCTCCAAGAGGCCGGCAGACCCGTAGCGAGCGGAGGGAAATGCAGCAGGAGAGCCTTCCCACCGCCGCCTCACTCCACTCCTGAGCGGCGGCCACGCCAGCACCCCCCCTCCCCTCTCTGAGCAAATAGATGCCGTTCAAACCGCGGGTCGCCTGCCCGGATGGGAAAACCTTGCCCGCCCTGCAGCCATTTCGCCTCCAAACCACGACCCCCACCTCCCCGCCCCAGCCCCGGGGTCTGGCAGCACTTGGCGAACTGCGGGGGAAGGCGCCCGCTCCCCGTACAAAGCCCGGCGGGGTCATGAATAAAACATCGCTCGGAGAAGGCGGGGGGGGGGGGGGGGGAGGGGGCGGGAAATAAGGAGAAATAAGATAATAGAAAAGCCGGGAGACGCGGTGGCGAGCACGGCGCCGCGGAGAGGAGGGGGCCACCCTCCGGCCCCCAGCCCCGGCCTGGAGCGGGGGCGCCGCCCGGCTCCGGCCCGCCCGCCGCCGGCCCAGGCCCGGCCTCCACGGGGGAAGCGGCACCCCCCGGTCCCCCGCCTGCGGCTGCTCCCCCCACACACCGCGGCCCACCACCGCCAGCACCCGGGGGACGCTCACCTCAGGAGGCGCCGCTTGGAGCGGCTCCCCCGCCGCGGAGAGCCGCCGGCAGACGCCGGGCGCGGCTCGGGGCCGAGGCTGGAGAGGACGAAGAGGCGCGGGAGACCAAGCGGCTCCAACTAACTGTGCGAACGCAGCACCGTCGGCAGCCGGGCGCGTAGCAGCCTCTCCGGGGAGTCGGGGCGGGCCAAGGCGGGAAAGGGGCGGTGCGGAGTGGGGGCGCGCCCAGCCGTCACGGCGGGGAGAGGCCGCGGAGGAGGAGCATTCGCGCACCGCCCGCCCCGGCGGCTGCTAGGGCAGTACGGCGGCTACCTTCTTGGTTCCTCCCGGCCGGCGGCGCTGAGCCGTGGGGAGCCGCCTCACGCCAGCCCGCCTTCGTTCCCCGCTGGAGCGGCCGAGCGACCCCGCGTCATTCACGGCGTCGGGGCCGGTGGCAGGCGGAGGGGCTGGGGGACGGGGACGAGGACGGGGACGGAGGCGGTTTTTGACAGGGCAGGTTCAAAATTGTGCAGAACAGTGAAAAAGACGTTCAAAACTAAGAGCATGTCCTTAATTAAAGTGAAGGGTCTCGTAACTACCCCTGGAACGGTTGTAAATCGGTGTTAAAAATGTGCCCTTTTGAAGGCTTTGTTTCAAACACAACTAAGGGTCAAGGAAAACGTGCCATTTTTACAGTAATTTTAGAAATCCTTACAAAATTTTCTTGTCCTTTTTCATTGACCGTTAGGAGTGAAGTCGCAGTGATTACCAGCGCTGCACTTTTTAATTACTTCACTGCATAAAGGTGGAAAATGTGCAGGGATCGGTCTTTTCCAGGTCAGGCTGTCCATCATTAATAATACGCTGTCAGCTCTTAAGTGCCATGTTTGTATGAGCAGCTCAGTACACTGAAAGGGTGATGGTGAGCACAAGGACGTTACTGCTCCCTGTCCTGAAAGTCTGTACCCACCTTGGTACAGGAGAAGGAAGGCTCTTGAAGGAGAAGGAAGGCTCAGCTCCCTCCAAAGAGCATCTCATGCATCCACGGTCCACAGTATCTCAGAGCAGGAGTCCAGGTACGTTGAGATGGGAGAACACCAGACACCTAGGTAAGGTCAGAGATGAAAAAATACAGACCCCTCTGCTTTTGGTGTCCTTCTCCCACTGTCAGCAAAGGGACAGCATAGTGGTTCTCCACATTATCGTGGAAGGTTTTTTTCTTGAGAACGCCATGCTTGTCAGCTTTATTGCAGCATGTGCCCAAATTTTCACAGGCAAAACTGTGATTTGTATTCAGAGAGGCTTTGATTTTCATGAGAAGTACTGTTCAGTGAAAAAAAAAAAATGGAGGTTGAGGCAAATCTTCTTTGAAGATCCAGTTATAAAAGCTTTCTCAGATTGTTTCTGCCAGGAAGTGCTACCATGTGAACTAGAAGGACTTCTGCAAGCCTACATTCTTTTCATCACTTAGAGTTTTAGTGTCTTTCAATAATCTAGGCAGATACATTTTCATCTAAGGACATTTTTACTTCACCATGATGAAAACGTTAAAATAACAACTTGTTTGCCAAATTCTTGGCAAGATCTGTTTGCAGTCATTTCTACCTTCGCCTTTCCAGCAAACCTAATTAATTTTCTCTGCATTGGAACTGACTACCAGAAGAAAGGTGGACACATACAGCATCAAGAGGTTCCAAAAGTGGGAATATTTCCAGCTCCAGGTTGGCAACTTCGAAGTCGACCAACTTTTCATGCTTTTCACTGCAGAGAGCCCTTTTCCAAAGACGCGTGGAGCTTTTACAGTGAAAAATACGCGATTGCTATGCCACTATAAACTAATAAAACAACTGTGTAAGAACAGCAGAAAGCAAACATATTGTGTTTAGCCTCCACAAAGGAACCTCCCTGATGTTTTCCTTGTGATGTGTGCAGCTAGTTTGCATTCCTAATATAATTATTTACACTTAAATCCACTTCTTTGTGCAACAATTTTTTGATCAAGTCTTTGTCTACCACTCTCATGTAGTCAAAGAGACATTGAAAAGCAGAAACCCATTATTTCCCTCATTTCTCATGTTTGTTTTACTCAATTTTGAGATGGGACATTGCAAGCTGGAGAGTTATTTTTAGAAGCTGTGAAATGATAAATAGTATAAACGATGTCTGATATCCAGAACATATTTGGTACCAAGTATAGCCCACGTCACCTGAGCCTGATGCTCTGTCCCTGCCTAGGGGTGCCCAAACCAGGTGTTAGTTCATTACGCCAAGAATAAACTATGGTTTTAATATCAAAACCAAGGGCTGGGGGTTGTTCCTGCAAGAAGATGACAATTTTCATCCTAACTTTTTTGAACAGTACAAAAGAAATCAACTTTCTCAATTCAGTTCTCTTGCTGCTGCAGGAATGAATTGACTTAGATCTGGGGAGCCATGGACTAACAAGTAGCCAGAGACAAATATTTGCAACAACAATATTATCATTATAAGAAAAAGAAAAAATGCACAAGCCCCTCAAATCTTGTGAGAAGGTTGAGGATATAAATGAGTATTGAGGGAGTTAGTGGCTCCAGAGATTGCACCCAGTCCTCTTGTTTGGAAAGAAGTTCCACTTCTGGGCCAAATTCTGCTATACTAAACTTTGGGACCCTTCCTTCTCTAAGGCAATAGCTTGTGCATCACCAAAACCCACAGGCTTATTGTTAGGGAGCCCTCTCCAAGCAGGGCTACCTCGGGCATCAGTGGGAGGTTCCTCCACGTTGACCCTATCATACTATTGCAGTAAACTCCACGACGACAAATTTGTTTTCCCTTTAAGAATAGTAGTTCCAAAACATTGAACTATTTCCTAAGCGTGCTTATTTTCAAAAGTCTTTGTAAACATAATCTCTGGGGCTGGAAAATACTGTGAAAGGACTCTGTCAGGCAAAGGTGGTGAAGCCATTCCTCCATCCCCAAGGACTGGAGGACAACTGGAGTCAGATTCACATGGACCAGATAGCTGGTGCTGCTGGGTGATGAAGGGAGGGCACAGAAAGGCACAAGCTCTGTAGGTTCAGTTTCCTCCTATGGATTTTCCATGTCCTGTAAAATTTGGAGGCGTCACATACCCCAAATTTTTACAAGATGGCAAATTCGCTGCGGTGGGTTTGATGCTGTAAGTCAACAAGCTGCTCTTTGAGCTGTTCTGCTGCTTGACAAGCAATGCAAGATCAGAGCGTGAACTTCCCAGCTCCTTTTTAATGGCACATTAACATCAAAGTCTAGCTTTACGTATTTAAATGACTACAAATTAGTGGGTGTTTGTTTTGCACAGCCTGGCCCTGCTCCTTGCATTCACTATCGTTATTAAAATGGAAATGGTGTTAATGTACAATAAGGAAAAAAATGGGTCGCAAATTCTTAGCCTGTTAGAGGATGCATTTTAACAGATAAATAATTATTTTGGCGTAAATAATGCCCTTGGAAACATGGACCGCTCTCGTTCACCTCACCTGTTCAGAGGGCAAAACGGAGTCTGAAATATTTCAGAAGAGTTAAAGTTTAATCTGCATTACTTACAGCTGCACAATTCTCCTGAATTCTCTTTTTCACATTTTTGTCATCACAGAATAGGTCCTGCTTTAAAAACCTGGGACAGCTGTAGGAGAAACCTATTGATACCCTCGGGAATTTTCAGACTGTCTTTAAGGATCCCAGTTCTACATGCAACGTGTGTTTATTTACTCCTCAGATTCACTTATTCTCTTTATACCTGAGTTTGCAATTAAGCAAGATAAGACAAAATGGGCAGCTAAGCCCTCAGATAAGCCACGTGCATTTTGGGTGCTGTATAAACAAGAATAAAAGAGCCGTGTCTGATCTGAGGTTCTATTTCCAGTTTAATGACTTAGCGAAGCAGTCTGTTCCTTTCAGACAAAGGCAGAGGAGAGTAAAGAATAAACAGGAACCTTAGGTTTTAGTTGCTCAATGTTTGGATGCAGCACAGATACTGCTAACGCTTATACATCAAGTTTCTTAGCCTAAAATACATTTTGCACTGGGACTGGAGTTGTAGGCCATATGCCTGTACTATAATGAGGTAAACCAATGAAGATCGACTGGAATTGTGTGCCCGGAGGTACAGTTTGTCAGAACCTCCCACCGTTTGCTATCCTGCTCCTCTAACAAGTGATAAATGATCTGAAAACGTGTGAAATCAGTGACAGGAGAGGACTGGGAACTGTGGTGCTGTTTGGGTTACCAGCAAAATTTCCCGCTGTACTGGGCACTGGTGAGGCCACACCTTGAATACTGTGTCCAGTTTTGGGCCCCTCTCTCCAAGAAGGACATTGAGGGGCTGAAGCGTGTCCAAAGAATGACAACAAAGCTGGTACAGGGTCTAGAGAACATGTTCTATGAGGAGCGGCTGAGGAACCTGGGAATGTTTAGCCTGGAGAAAAGGAGGCTCAGGAGAGACCTCATCATGCTCTACAACTATCCGAAAGGCAGCTGTAGTGAGGTGGAGGTTAGTCTCTTCTCCTGTGTAACAAGTGTTAGGATGAGAGGAAATGGCCTCAAGCTGCACCAGAGGAGATTTTGGTTGGATATTAGGAAAAATTTCTTTACAGGGAGTGTTGTGAAGCGTTGGAACAGGCTGCCTAGGGCAGTGGTGGAGACCTCATCCCTGGAGGTGTTTAACAGACGTGTAGATGTGGTGCTGAGGGACATGGTTTAGGGACCCTGGCAGTGCTGGGGGAACAGTTGGACTCGATGATCTTAAAGGTCTCTTTCAACCAAAATGATTCTGTGGTTCTGTGATTCTGTGGTTTTGTGATTCTGTGATCTCTGGACTACAGACCACATCCATTTGGACATGCTGTTGTGGCAGATGCCTCAATGGAGGCTGCCAAGACCTTGGCTCAAATGGGAAGGGTTATTGGGAAGCCATCCTTCATACAGGGTGCTTTATGTTGAATTTTGCTGCCTGGATATTTGGAAAAGGGTTGGGTTGGTGTGATGGGAGACAAGAACTGGTGTGTAATGGTTCCTTGGCAGGATGGCCGTAATACAGTAATAGCAGTTTGTTTATTATGGTAAGATCTTAACTGCCAATGGGGAGTATTGAGAAGCCTACATTAGGAGATAAGCATTGTTAAATTTTAAGTAAATCAGTCTTTCAGGGGCCCATAAAAATAGCGTTTGCAAGAACATAAAGCAAAAACGGGTGGCTGTAACAGTAATGAAGATGTAGGGGATTTGGGGGGTATTTTAATGTGCCAGAAAAAAAACCAAAACAAAACCAAACAAAAACGTTCCAAGTTCATAACTGGTTGAACGATTGCTTTGAACAGGATTGCTGTCATGGGCGAGTCATTTGGGTTCCACCCAAACCATTTCTCAGCATTGCAGCAAGGGACTGTGCGCCATGTGCAAAGTTAAACCTGGACACAGCTTTTATTAGCTCTCAACATCTTGGACAGGCAAACAATGGTTTGGTAAGGAGCCGAAAGCACCGAGTGGGCCTGAGAAGCAAAGCTACAAGCCATGGCTAAGAGACCACATTTTAACTGCTGGCACAACTTCCTGCTTTTCACACACTGGCAGTGGGCATTAAAAAGAAATATGTGAATGAATTTGTCTCCTTCACTTTTCATACCAGAGGAGAATACACTGACTTGAGAATACTGCTGTCTGTATGGGATTGAAGGTCTATTTCATAGTGCAACAGTGTGTGTTATTCCCTTTTAATTTCTGAGATGAGGAAATAATAAAGAAAAAAATATTCTGTGTCATTATGCTGCTATTATGGCAAACAATTTAATTGCATTCAAATCAAGACAAAGTTATCATTCCCGTAGAAATTGTATCTAGGTCCAAAACACTGAGCTCTTTTGGAGCGATTGTTGCTACGCACCTTTGCAGAAAGCATTAAACCAACAGAAAGCGTGTGTTATAGTTGATAGGGGAACTATTACGTTGAATTTCACGACTTGTATGGATATGTAATTAATCACAAGTGCACTTTTGCTGCAATTTTTATGTATAGGTTATGCTATGGAGCTGTAGGGTAGGATTTGTCTGCCTCATTGCAGGCATCTCAGAGGTAGGTGTTCATGCTACAGCTAGTCGTCCAGTGGAGAGAAATGAGGACCCCCAAAGGCTGATTTATCTTAAGATGAAATGAGTGACCTCCCGGAGCCTTGTGTTTTGCTGGCATAACTAGCACAAGCACAGGCACCTGAAGTTCTGATGTCTAAACTGTGTGAGGCGAATCCATCTTCAGGAGTCAGTTCAATGGTCTTTAGGAAGATAATCATTCCATCATCATTTTGGGGAGCTTTCCCTCAATAAACATGTAAAAAATTTTGCCTTTCTTGCTTGCCTACTTTGTTAGTGTCTGTTTGTCCGTCCTCCTCCGGGACTGTCATTGTTCCGCCCAGAGGTATGTGGAAATCGTACAGTTTCATCAGTAATTACTCAAAAAAAGTGTTATACATCCCAGTGAGAGGCTGTGGTGGGGCTCATCTTTGGTTAAAAATGGCACGAAAGCAATCTGGCCAGTCTCAAATTAGTGAAGGGCAGTACCAATAAGTAGTTCTGCACTGTTTGTCTTCACAAAATTCTATTATATTCCTTTTTTTATATTTTTTTGAAGTCCAAAGACCTCTGTGAAGCAGGGTGGGTGCCCAGTCATCTCACGAAATTCTTCTGTTGCTGAACAACAAGGACAGGTGAGGGGAAAGCTGAGTTAGGTCTGCAGGCTGATGTGGGGAAGGCTGAACTTCTTGCCCAGTCTTTTCTGACTCCGTTTTGGGATAACCTTTCTCTGAAGGACTACACAGAAGATCTACTAGTGTCCCTCATTCTCGTGCAGGATGCCAAATGGATTGAGTAGGGTATCTATCTCCTGCCATCCCCCATCACAAAAACTCTCCAAATTTGGACCTCTGTGAGGAGGGGAGATGCAAGTCTGCATGTAGGTGAACAGCTTCCTCAAACTGCTGAGCCACAGCAGAGGCAGGAGTCAGGCATATGACCACGTGAAGCGTGTGGTATTAATACCCTCCCAGGTGATCAGGCTAAATATAGAGATAATGCAGCCTGTTCTGGGCAGGGGGTAAGAGATACAACAGCGATACAGAAGAAAGGAAAGCTGCAAACCTTCTGCATCAGCTCCAACAACTTCTGCAGCGTGCTGCTGGTGGGAAGGGGTGCTCCAGGCTTCAAAAAATAGGGAGTCATCTCCCCAAAGGTGAGTACTGCTCTATGAGAAACTATAACCCAAACTAAATATTAACCTACCTCCAAGCACTGTAATAGTATAATTTTTTACAACCTGCTACACCTGAGACAGTGCAAACATCTGTTACTGGGATTGTTGTTTGCTTTGTGTCTCTGTGTGTGAGTGCTCTTCGGAGAAGGGAAAGACCTGCCAGTCTCTGAAGTTCGCTGTGACTCAGAGGTCCAGGTGCGATGCTAAAGAAAAGCTGAACTGAGCCAGATTGAAAGAAAATCCTTTAAAGATGCTTAAACAAGGTTCTGTTAATGTTCAGAGGTGGAGCACTTCATCCAGAGTTTTAAAAACCTTGCTTTTCATCATCTCTGCAGCGTTAAAACAAGATTTCCCAACTTTGCACAGCTGTGATAAGAAATATCTTATTCCCTCCCTTAGTTCCCATAGGACTGTGCTCTCCCTCATAAGAGTTGACAGTTCAAAGGTGTGGAGCAAACCCAAACCTCCAGCTTGCACTATTTGTGACTTCTACTGTTGACCAAAAAGGGGAAAGTGGTTCTCAAGTACCTGATGTCCATCCAGCAAAGCCTTTCAAAAATGAAAGAACATTGTGCCATCAGCTTTATTCAAAACCTTTCTCATGGTCCCTGTGCATCTCCATAGCTTCTTTCCCCAAGGTAGGTTGTGTGGTCTGAAAAATCTGATTAAATTTGAAATGTAAGGATTGGCTGAAAACAGCATGGCCGAAGGTATCTGTCAGCAGTGAGCCTCTATGGTCACTTGGCCATGGTGTTGTGTGGTCTGAATGGATGTCACCCTGTCTTCAAATGCCTTCTTTATGCTGGACTGCTCCACAGCAGGCTTTGAGGTGTCTGGATGAACAGGACCGGATATTTTATAAGCTCATTTAATGTGATGAAGGTGGAGAAAAAAGTCTGACCTATTTGTACTCTTTAGCAGACGCCAACACTTGTGACTTCAGCTGCAGTTGGAGCATTAAGTGAGAAAAAACCTTGAGTAACTAAGAGACTGAGCAGATCCCAGTTATCAAGAAGCAGAGGGTGAGTGTTTTTCTGTTTTCTGTTCCAGTGAGAACCAAATCAACCTCCTAAATGTCCTAACATACACCCCGATGACTGGGAAACAAGACTCATCTCCACAGCTGCCTGTGCTCCTGTACATCTTTTCAAAAAAAGCCATTCCATTAATCTCATTCCATTTAACTGGATTAAGTGTTATCTGAGTGTTATCTGTATTTTCTACACTGGGATCGGAAGGGAGGCTGAACACCCCACATAAGCTCATTATATATTGGGGTGTCCAACTAAAGAAGTACTGGAAGAGGTTCATCCTCACCCAACTCCACAGCATTGGACAGAGAGAAATGTAGCCCAATACCTTCTGAGGCAGTGCAGGAACATCCCCTTCCCTACCGTGCACCAAAGTTTGTGTTTCTGAGGTTCAAAATAGGGTTAGGGATTTCTTCAAATGCGCCTGACCATTTGCAAAATATGAGGAGCCTGCTCTTCACTCAGTGTGGTGGGGACTGCAAGGTGAGGATCAGCCTTGGAGTCCTGCCTGGGCTCTATGCTGGGCTCATTTGGGCATGGCGTCAACTTCAGCCACTCCGTTTCTCAGTTCCCAGTAAAACAGGAATAAATACTTCTTGGTTCCTCACCCGGACGGTGCAAAGTTTTATTTGCTGTATTTGAACAGCACTTTGAAGATACAAATCCCTAGCGTTACGATTTGTTTCAACATGCATGTCCTGCTAGTAAAGTGCCATGTAAAATCCTGGCTCTCATCTCAGCCCCAATGGTATTAAGAGTAATGAAAATGATGCAGAAATGTGAGTGGTTCAGAGCCCATAAAAGGCAGCAGATATAAGCGCAGCCAAAAAAAAAAAAAAAAAAAAAAAAAGTCTGTGTACTACAAAGCTGTATTACGGCATCTCGTTACAATATATGCAGAATATTATTAGTAGTGTAGGAGAAGTGCTCAGTATCCTCCCCAGCAGAAAATCGCATGTAAATCACAAGATCTTTTGTAAGATGTTCTATAAATACATAAATCTTGTGGGCTAGGAGATGAGTTGGAGACTGTTAACCAATCTGCCCTGGAGCATGCCAGGAAAGTAGATCTGCTGCTTAAAGAGAAATAATTTTCCAGGATTTATAGAATGCAAATATTTTATTTACCCTCAAAGGAAGGAGTCTATACTCATAGTGAAGAATGGGTACAAAGTGTGTGCAGGGTTGAGTCCTCTCTGGTTTGGTGTGACTGTGAAAATAAATTAAAGCATCTCTGGAAGCCCAGAGAATTCTTTTGGTTCCATCCCATTCATTGCAGGGAGGTGCGATGAGGTTTCTGAGGCACGTCTGTCCTGGGAGCACTGCAATATTCTCACAGGCCTGTGACTGCAGGGAGGGTTTTTCAGACCTTAACTCTGAGCTAAGAAAATACAGATGAACCATGAATACAGAGGATTTTGATATCATTTTCAATCCACAAACTAGTGTCCAGCATAAACTGCGAACCATTTCAGCTTTTAGCTTTCTTATAATTGGGTCTAATCTAGCTGAGATGTAGCACATCGTTTCCAAAGGCTCTGTATGCTTTAAGCAACAAACAGGGTTTTTGGGTTTTTTTTTTTTGGTATGTTCATTCTCCAGGTCTCATTAGAGGTAGCACGAATATTTACTTGTTTGCATTTCAAACGAAAGGGAGTCTTTTTAATAACATCAGCAGTTGGGTCAATACTGGCACAGTCCAAGTGCCAAGTGGAGAGCTGGAGGATGTTTCCATTAACCTCAGCAGTCTCTGTTTTCTCGGTAGACTGTGTTTTCTGACACCATGGTGTGACCAGGGCTGTAGAGGAAGACCAGTTACAAGGGCCACTCCAGAAGTAATGCCTTCTATTTTATTATGTTGGCCCACAATATCGGAGAAGGATGTTGGTGGTCTGGCAGTAGAGGTTGAGACCAAACAGTGGGTGTCAGCACAGGGAGGTGGTGGGTGGTGTGTTTCAGTGGTGGTAACAGTGACATGAAAGACGAGCCATGTTCTGGACGTCTGTTCTACGTTCGCGTCCACTGGGGCAGATTTTTATGAGTGCAGCATGCAGCCTCTTGTTCATCGCTGACAAAAATTTATAGCCAACAGTGGTGACTCTGTCAAAAAATAGTGCTTTGTAGCTGAGAATTTGCTCTATCAAACAGTGTTATTGAGCTCTTTGTACCTGTTGTAGTGTCCATGGAAATAAATAGGAGGCAGTACTTTGGGAGCGACCTTCGTAGCAGGGCTGCCTGCTAAAATCTCAGGTTGGTTCCTGAATGAGGTGCTCAGAGCTTTGCTCTTCATCACTGTTGTCTTTATCCCAGAAACCTTGGTCCTTTAAGCATCTTCTCTTCCTCCTTCTGCTCTGCCTGCTCAGGTTGAGCCCCACAGATCCTCAATTCCATGTGGGGGGAACCTCAATTTTTGCCCCTTAGCTGCCACACCAGCCCTGATAATTGTTTATCAGCATCTGTTCGATGCGACTGTAACTTTCAGTTCCTAAGGTGTGGTTAGCTCGGACATGCACTACATTTATTCATTTGTTGATACCCTTATGAAAGCACATATGGATTGCGTTGTGTAGAGAGTTTTCTGTGATGATATTTTGCAGATTAGTATTTTGCAGATAGAAGTGGATTTTTTCTTAAAATCGGCCCGAGGAAGGGAAGTGTACTGATTCCCATGTTAGAGATGGAAAAACTAAGGCAGGGAAGCAAGATGACTTACTCAGGGAGTCTGTGGAGGAAGAGTGGGAGGGGGGATCCCATCTGCCAAAGAAGGAATTATTCCAGACTACAGGAAGCATGGGAGATGACTCAGTTGCAGATGATAAGAAGGCTGGAAGGCAAGTGAAAGCTGGCCTGAAATCTCAATGGATGCAAGAGAGAGACAAACTGTTTTTTCTGAAAGTACTCACAAGGAAGTACCTGCACTTATGCAGCCAAAAGGAAAGCCACTACCTGGGTTGGGCTGGGACTTACCTGTCAGAAAATAAGGAGCCTGGGAATTACAAGGTCATCTCTGCTTGGCTCGGACACGCTGCTAGGCATGCTTGGAGTGGAGCCGCCTGCTTACAGGGAGTCTGAATTCAAGCCTCTGAGCAAAATACCCTCTCTTGGATCAATAGTTCTGTTCGCAGCAGAGGTTGCAAGACAGGGTCATGAGAAAGAAGTTGGTATTTTACTACTGGAAATTCTCAGTTTCTAGCTAGTAAACATTGCTGGTTTCTGCTTGATTTATGGTTACTGTGCTTAAGCTCAGGTAACTTCACATATTTTAATATTTTTTATCCGTAAAAGTGATGGCAAAATAGTCCTCCAGCAGGCTCCTAAGAGTTTTTATCGTTCAGGGTTTTTGCATAGTGATATGATGACAGAGATTTAGATGCCGAGAACTACAGAAGCAATTAGACTATTCATATTAATTTAGTAAAGTTACTCTCCACTGGACCAAGTCTGTAATTCATCTAAGGTAGCTTTTCATTTATCATGTGTTTCCCAAGCAGATGATTTCAACTCTTAACTCCAGGCTTTGTATTCAACCACCAAAACTCACCTCCTCTACCTCTGCATCATCTGATAGGCCCCCTCAGTTCTTTAGGTAATATGCACATTGGTGTCAGTAGTGAAAAAACAATGTCTAAACCCAAGAATAAAGTGTGTCCTAGTGAAAGGACGAAGATTCCCCATCAGCAATGACTTAACTCAGCAACAGTTATCTTGCTGGGATGAGGATTTCATGGTGCTCTTAATAAAGAAATATGGCACGGTATGAGTGAAACTCCGGGCTTGTGTCTTCCAGCATTGGAGGATGTTGTCGTGTCTTCCTTAGAGCTGCTGACGGAGCGAATACATTGGTGCAGAGAAGTGCCTGAATGTACAGTGACTCTACAGGAATGAGTAAAGCCCGGTGAAATGTGAGCGACTATGTTTTCCCAGGGCACATTTCAGATAGCTCCTATTTCTATGTGAGCTGCAGATTGTGAGCAGAGATAGCTTCACAGTAGCTTTTCTGAATCACAGAGAGCAGAGCGGAAGGGAAGCGTAAGTCATCAGGATGAGGGAACCCAGTCATCTGAGTCTGGAAAGCATCTGTGGCTCAGTTTTATGTCGAGGTTTGCAGGAAAAAGTTGTTTGATTGACTCG
This sequence comes from Bucorvus abyssinicus, assembly GCA_009769605.1. Taxonomy (NCBI): domain Eukaryota; kingdom Metazoa; phylum Chordata; class Aves; order Bucerotiformes; family Bucorvidae; genus Bucorvus; species Bucorvus abyssinicus. The sequence continues at coordinate 8,202,867 of CM020034.1, read as the reverse complement.
AAGAACTTCTTGGAAGCCTTGCGATAGATCTAAAGGAGGTTATTTTTGTACTGTAAGGTGGCTGCGTGTGTTTCTAGAGCTCATATTTCTACACATCTTGGTGCTGCAATGTGCTGCTGCTACTTCATCTTCAGCTAAAAGTGAAAAGGAGGAACACTTGCCTCTCCTGCTGTCACGACTTCTGGGCCAGTGCAGACGTTTCCTGAGCGCTCTCAGTCATTGTCCCCTGTGTGCCCTGGCATCTCTTGTGACTGCTGCCCAGAATGTGGATTGAAATGTGCTGTCTAAATAAACACAGCATTTCTTCTTAATGTGAAGCAACTGTCCTTCCTGGTATTTACAGCTTCCTGGCAGAGGCATTTACTGATTTTATTAACAAAAATAACCCTTCCCTTTTGGAGTTTGTTTTATTTTGCCTCAGCCCTGCCACAAAATTTCCTTTGGATATCAGAGGGAGGGGAAAGGAACTTCTACAAATAAAGACCTGATAAAATATAGGTAAAAAGTAGCTCTAAAGGATGTGGTATTTTAGATGAAAGACATCCTTCAAAGCAGACCAGTGTATAGCGAACATGATGCCTTCGAAGCTGGCAAGTGCCCAAACCAGCTTCAGCGTTAAGATAACTGAACATCCCCCTTTGAAACTTGATGGAGGGTAAAATTGGTGCAAAGTTAAAAAAACTAATTTGCAAAGGAAAGATGTCCTGGCAGACATACACGTTTTGAGACATGAAGGAAGGATCTCTTCGTAAAAATATTGACTTAGCTTTATAGCTTCAGCATGCAAAACAAGTCTTGGATGATGTTATAAATGTCCCGGTGTGTTTGCAGTCCCTCACTGAACTACCTGTTGGTGCAAGTCTGTCACCAAAATTAAATGTTTTAATACAGTTTCATTCCTTTGGTCCTTAGGGCCACAATGCCACTTCTATCCGGAGGCCTTGTCAGCAGCACCCTGACCTAGGATCACAAGCAGTTAAAAAAATGTTTTAGTCTCAAGCATGACAAAATCCTGCACATTCCTACATCTAGATGAGCTGTAACTCCCACCTCTTTGCATTGACCCTTGCGTCAAAGCCAAATCTGGGATGAGTGCTGGGCAGGCGATGGAGGTTCGTTAGGGTGATGGTGCAGGCAGTAACCTTATTTCAATGTCTGCAGCAGAAAGCTGGTTTGCCTTGGAGGTCTGCTTAGGATCAGTGGAGCCTAATTCACGTGTGGTTCAGTCCAGCCAAGCTACGCTCTCTCATGAAGACTTTTTTCTTTTTTTAGCATCTCCTAAGGCACCAAAGCTGGATGCATGAAATCAGGCAGCGTGAATATCCTCCCCAAGGGAGACAGGCACCTTGCACCAAGAAAAAGCTTACAACACCAGCCTCCCATGAAAGGACAGGGAACAGGAGCTCTGCTCTTCAGATGGGTACAGTCCCATGCGAGTGAGGCATATGAAGATGGCGAAGTCAGTGAAAACAGAGGAGGAGATTTCAGAAAGTGACACATGGCTAGGAATCATAGAATCGGAATCATGGAATCAGTATCACAGAATTACAGAATTGTTTGGTTGGAAGAGACCTTTCAGATCATCAAGTCCAACCGTTCCTCCAGCACTGCCAGGTCCCCACTTACTCCTGTCCCTCAGCCCCACATCAACACGCCTGTTAAACCCCTCCAGGGATGGGGACTCCACCACTGCCCTGGCAGCCTGGGCCAGGTCTGGACAACCCCAGCGGGGAAGAAATTGTTCCTCAGGGCCAACCTCCTTTGGAACAACTTGAGGTTGTTTCCTCTTGTCCTATCACTTGTTCCTTGGGAGAAGAGCGACCCCTGGCTCGCTCCAACCTCCTGTCAGGGAGTTGTTGAGAGTGAGAAGGTCTCCCCTGAGCCTCCTTTTCTCCAGGCTCAACCTCCCCAGGTCCCTCAGCCACTCCTCAGTGCACTTGAGCTCCAGACCCTGCACCAGCTTTGTTGTCCTTCTCTGGACAACTTCTAGCATGTCCAAAGGGGTAAGGCAGCTGAGAACTAGCTTAACTGGGAATTTATTGATTAAACTTTAAAAACAATAATTATTTATTAATAAAAAGTATTAATTAACAAAAATTTATAAATAAAACATCTAGTGGATTCACTCCTCAGCCCTCACTGAGTGTCCCACTGCGCTTCCACACAGGACCAAGAGGTTTTCTTGCAATGGGCTGGAGAAGCCTGTGTAATAGCACACAAGTGTGGTGAGGCAGGCTCCAAACCTCCCTGCCTGCTATCCCTTTTTAATCCATTGCTGCAGCAATTCCTTATTGGGAAGTAGAGAAAGTGGGTGAGTGAAAATGCCCTTTTTGCTGGTAATTTTACGTTCTGAAGCTCAGCTGATGGATAGAAGGATCATCTGTGGTAGAAGAGAAAATGCAACCCATAGTTTGACCTTTTATTGAATATAATGAAGAGGTGACATGGGATGTGGTATTTTGGAAGAGCAAAACAACACATTAGGCGTCGAAGAAGATAGCACTGGAAATGCCTCTGATGCATCTATAATGCTGCTCTGGGTGAGTTTAATGCACGAATGGGGAAGAAGAGGTCGCACTCTGCCTTGGGGAGAGGCAGCAAATACACAACAGGGACAATCTGGGTGAGCCTTCATAGATAGCCACAAACTCTAAGCATGGAGAGAGCAGCACCACAACTAAGCTTCCCACCACTTCATAGGTGATGACCCTGTTGAGAGCTCTCCCTGCACCCAGAAGAGGCAAGGCCGACTGGCTGAGAATTCTGCAGTGGCAACTGCACCTCCCCTGAAACCCCAGATGGGATTTTTGCTTTCTGAGAGTAAAACCACACCAGAGTTATGACCTCATAGGAAGCTAAGTGAAAATAAATCCAGTCATCAACAAGAAGATTGTATCTGGGAGGGAAGTGTGGTGAGGGTCAAAGCAGGATGCTAGATACATTCGAAAGGCACGTGGTCTAACTATAAAGGTGAAAAGGAGTAAACTCCTTTGAGGCAAATGGAAGGAGATTGATAAGTCTCTTGACATGCAGAAAATAACTCATGTCATATTAGGAAGAATATATTTGAAGCAGCTTAATGTTACATAAGGATGTGCCAGCTTAATCCTATTCGTTAACAATTCTTTGTAACAGGCAAAGTCACATCGACAGAGGACCAGCGAAGAGACCAGGTTTATGCTCAGCGCTGAAAAAAAAGCAGAGAATAATAGGAAAGGGAAGGAACGATTTGCCACTTTGGACATCAGCAGACTCCTGTACCAGGCACGCAGGATCTTCATCCTTGGTCTCGTTCGCATGTATTTTTTGGTTTCATTTTCAATCTTCCCATCTGACAACGTGTAAAGGGATACGTGTTCTTGACAACTACCTCATTAGAGTACAGATCTGTTCCGTAGAAAGCCAAATGGTTCTGATGACATGTATGAACGCCATAGCTAAAAAGCATTAAAATAGCTATAGCTTGCAGCACATGTTAATGCAGAGGGAGCCTGCAAATAGCTGTGCTTCCTTCCAGGGGCTAGAAATTATTGCTTTGTTTTCTTCACTAAATGAAAAAAGTGCTATGTTTTGGATTTTGCATCTTGCATGGTTCTTTTTACCCATTGAAATACCGGAGAATAAATTATTCCATTGTCAATAGCATTTTTGATGTTTTATGAAATCTGAATTCTCCTTGTTACCCTCCCTTCACTTCGCTTTGGAAGATGGATGTTGGCGTTTGAGGTGGGGAAGGGATTGCTCAAAGCTCTTCCACAATGTCATGAGTAATTTAACAAATGTCTTTTTAAAATCTCATAGAAATAACAGGTATTTCTGATTTAACTCTCAAATTTGAAATAGCTGTTCATTTACAAACTTCTGAGTGACTCCCACTGCAAAAACGTGGGAGTAGCAGCTCTTATCATGGAGCACCATTTCAGAAGTGCTTCATTTTCTGAGTGGGGCAATCTTTCATATTATAGGTGCCAAAGATAGTGATTTTCTGATTTATACGGTATAGGTAGATATGTATCACTCAAGTATTGGAACAGGGAAGAGCTGAAGCATCCCCTCTTTTAAGAAAAGATACAACTAACTTGCATTATTTTCTGTTCTCTAAGGATATCAAAGACGACAATATAGTGGCAAAGAGCAGCTCGTTGAACGTATGTGACAATCAGGAGCTCACCAAAAGCCTCTTGGAGACATGTTTAGTATTAATCCTGTGATCACATCAAGTTACTCATCTTTTATCAATTCAGATGGCTCTCCTTCTGGGGACAGCTGTCTCTCCACTGACATTTGATGTGTACTCTGTCAGCATTGCTGCATCTCTGACAACGAAGGATGGAGACAGGAGATGAGAGGAAGCATCAGAAAGATGTTTCTGCAGCACCACTCGTCAGCAGCAAGGGCCAGTCTGGTGACCAGCACTGAAAAAAAGTCAAAGACTTGGGAGAGAAAGAGAGCTGCCAGCCAAGAGCATCAGTCTGAGCCGTAGCTGCCATTGGTTCTGCAGCACAGCGCTGGCATGTTGCACCAGCAAGAGTCCCAGTCCCTTTAAGAAAGGAGATCTGTGTCTCCAGACGAAAGACACATAAATGATGAAATATGCCGCGACGTGAGGAGTGTGCTCTGTCGGTCCTAGCTAGCAGGAGCATTAGCTGAACTCATTTCCTCCTCCCTTTCGCAGGACATCAGCAAAAGGGAAACGGCAGCAGCTTGCTGGGGCCAGGGGGATGATGCATCCCTGGGAGGGCAATGCTTTTGGGATGTGGTGTGGGGCTGGAAGGATCCTGCTGGGGATGTTTACATCCCTTCCATCAAGTCAGGTCACTTTCTTGCTATATGCATTGACCCTTGAAAAGACAACCCTGCTGATTGCTCTTGCTGCAGTCGTTTAACCCTTTCGTGTGGAATCCAAAGAGGTGGTCTGGAAGTCTTCTGTATCATTTTCTGTAATTGATTTTTTAAATCTACTGGACTTCCATAGAATGGCAGCAGGCCTTTGAGCAAGGCCATCAGGAAATTAAAATGAGCCGCAGCCTTGGCAGCTTCCAGGACACAAATGGGGTATAGAGACAGTTGAGGAGATTAGAGAGAAATGTAATTTTGTTTGCAGTGGGAAAATGCTAAAGAGGAAGCAGAAATTTTGAGGGCTGAGCAAACCACGCCAGAAATGAGCGTAGTTTCTAGATCCAGCTAGGGCAGATTTTTTTTCCTTTTGTGGTGTGTGTCTTAGATTAAAAATTCCAGTTCTGTAGAAGAAAAGAATTTTCTACCATGAGGATGGAGAAATACTGCCATAGGTTGCCCAGAGAGGTTGGAAAACCGCAGGCTTTGGGGATATCCAAAACTTGACTGAACATGGTCTCAAGCAACCTGCTGTAACTGGACCTGCCTTGATGAGGAAGTTGGAGTAGAGGACCTCCAGAGGTCCCTTCCAACCTCTGTGATTCTGTGCTAACAATCACATGTGTTTTTTCATTTGCATATTAGATACTAGCAGAGGTGGATCTGTACAATGTTTAGTGACATTATGCGTCCATATAACAATTTAAAATGTCTCAGCAAGATCCCTTTCCATATTGTCTTTAATATAGCCTTAAAATAAGAGAAAATACCACTGTTCTAGTTCGGTACCAGCTGGGTGAGTAGATCACAGGCAGGTACATGCCCTAGCTGGGAGCCTCGCGTGTACAACCGTTGCCTGAGAAGCAGTAACTGGAGCAGGAACAGCAGCTCTGATTCTAGCCCCCAGTTAAATTCTGAAACACAGAGCTGCCAGGAGATGACATTAATTTGTTTGGGGGGATTTCGTTATATCACATGGAGCAAACACGTGGACACGCTGTGTCAGAGGGACCCTGTAGGGCATTGTGGATGACGTGTACCTACAGCATGTGGATGGTTGCACATTGCGGGAGGGGAAGGTTATGAGCACTTAACCCCGCTCAGCATTGCTATGCAGGACAGGATGTGAAGAACAGGATGAAGATATGTTCCTCACTCAAAACAATGTGAAGCTTTTTTTTTCAATCTAGTCGAAATGTAATTACGGAGATTGGAATTTGGCTGCAAACCTGGGCTAGCCTGTCTACAAGGGCGAAGTGAGCCAAGTTACTGAACCTTGGTCCTTGGAAGTGTCTTTGGGTTTTTACACCATGAGATTCTGAGGCTGCCCTGTCTCTTTTTGAAGGATACCTTTATGATTAAACTGGAAAGTTATGTGAATTTTTTAAAACTTACTCTACTTACGCTTGCATTCCTGTTTAGCCTAAAGTCAAACTGCTTCTATGGGAGTGACAGCTCAGATGTGAGTGAAGGGCCAAATGACAATTGTGTAGAGATCTCATTTGACAAGGCCACTTCAGACAAAAGAAATGTTAAACAAATAGCCTTACACAATGGGAAGCGGTGAACTTCAGCTGAACCTGGCTGATGGCTGGGTGCCAAAGGGAAGTTTGAAGCTGCCCACATGTTCTCTTTTGGAAATCTCTGGTTTTAATGTCCTGTGTTTGTATACTGTTTTAAATGAAAATGAAGTGTGTTTAATTATCTTTGCAGGGTATGACAGCTGATAGACATTAAAATGTCTGCCCAGAACTCCTGTTCCTTGCAGAGTGAAAATCCTGCACGCTGCTAATCACTGAGACAATATAAACCGAGGTCATATTAAGCCATAAATGATAAATAGGCGAGACTGGATGGTTTTGCAACATAACAGTAGTATCAAAGAAAATTAAAACACTCAGGTGTATCACTGTGGATGGGTGTTGCTTTTGGACTGCAATCTGCTGCCAGAAGCGGCAAATGGGGTCACGGTCTGGGTAACTTTTTGGAATTGTCTGCTTGGCTGAGCAACGCAAGGCAAGGGCTGGGGGTAGAAGCAATGTCTTAGGGTAGATAGAGCTAGAAAAATCTTTCCGGCTCTCAGGACCACAAGTCCTTCAAATTTTAAGATAAAACTGCAACTTCCCTGCCTAATATAAACCAATCCTGGTGAGGAATATGAACTCTGCCGATGAGGAAAAAGGCTCTAACGTCCAACCACCTTGTCATTACCTTCTGATATTGCAAATCTTTTTTTTTTTTTTTTCCCCTGGCAATTACAGAAAAGCTGCACTCTAATATTTTAAATATTCTGATCATTGCTATCTGCAGTATCTGCAAAGAACAAATTACTGAAGGGATCGATTTCATAAAGAAAAATTAACTATGTGAAATGGAAATCTGCCATCACAATCTGATGACATCAATTAAAGTTGCAGAAAATGCAACTCACTGAGGCAAAAGAAAGAGCCTGGGCCAAGTCGTTTTAAGGTGTGTGCTGGTCATAATCCTTTAACTCAAAATGGGTCTGAGCTTTAAGTCTGAGGTTCAAAGGCAAGTGCCCTGAGAGGCCGAAAGGCACTTAGGTGCAGGTTTGCATGCCACCCCAGTCCCCATTTCTAGTGAGAACATTTCATTCCCTTGGTAGACGAAGGAGGGATACCTCAAAAAGCTCAGAGCTTTGAGTCAAAGATGCTTCTAGCTGTAGTTTGCTGAAGTTCACAGATTTGCTGGAATTACAAACCCTTTCTCCCCATCCCTTTCCTATGATGCCTACAAAATGCTTGGACATAACTAGAGCTTCAGGAGCCCTCCAACCATGGCTTAGTGCACTAGTGAAGATAGACTAAGTCTATCTGTATGCTTCCCAGTCCTCCCAGTCTTTTAGAAGTTCAAGTCCTCAGAGTGAGTTTTCTGGTTAGGATCCCAAGTTGCTCCCACAAACCAGCTACAGGTAAAAATTTCCCTGGTGAACTTGCTGGGTGTGACCTGTTCCTGCTCTCCTCACCTGGCCTGAGTTGCTGAAGTGAAGAAGGTGGCTGATGACTTGTTTGCACTGGTAGCTTTAGGGGGTGCCATTACATTATGGCACGGGGCTTGCTAGTCAGGGTACACCAGTGCCACTGCAAATCCTTCTACATGAAATGCCTTTGAGGTCCCCAGGGGACGCAATGTCAATCTAACAGAAACACTGATTAACCTAAATTGGCCTGAGCAGTAGTTTGTCTTCTGAGGAGATTCTGGTTAAAATTTCATCGACAAATAGCAAGAGGAACAGAATGGGTCAGTCCTTCTCATTAAATTCTCCTTTGCAGAGACGATTTGATCCCAAGGAGTTGTAAAAACAAATCTTAAAGCAGCTCCGCCTTTCACACAGGCCAGACCGCTTTAATACAAGATAAAGCTGAATCCACAGACTCCGTGCAAGGTAAGTGCCCACCTCCCATACTTCAGCTGACACCAGCAACACTTCCCCGTGCGATGTCATACTCAGGGCTGTTTTCAGGAACAAGTTATAAACATTCCTAGCTACAGGCTAAATACAACTTGGTTTGCCAAGTGCAGTCTCTTCCCTCGGTTTGCCAAGCGCAGCTGAATGTGAGATGTATTTATGCTGAAGCAGGAAGACCCATGAACAACTTGCCCAGCTTTCTGTCCCTTTCTCTGCAAAAACACTAATCTGTGGCACAAAAATTACTGCAGGAGCTAAGCTAAACACCATTTTTCTGCGTGAGAGCCTGTTACTTATGTGCTGTCCTGCTGTGATTAACGAGCATGGGCTTTTCTACTCCCTGGCCTCTCTGCCATTTACAGTGCTAAACATGCTCAGCTAGAAGTGAAAAGCATTGAGGCTGTTTTCTAGCTACTAGCTTTAAATTTAGTTAAATTAATGTACTGCTTGTCAGGCACTCTCTCTGTTACAAAGATTGTATCTGCCACATCAGTCCTACCTGCTCCAGCCCATTAGCTTCAGCACCGTTGAGAAGGTTCAGGGTAGAAAAAAAACCAGCTTGAGATCTGTTTGCTGCCAACTGTTGCTGCTCAGTGTGCTGGGTCAAGAAGAGAAAGCTGTCAAAGTCTCTGTTCTCTTCAGGCAGAAAACAACCATAAAGTCACAGAGACTATACCTGCTGCATGATAAGAAGACTTTCAGCAGTGAAACCACACTGGGAGCCAGGGCCAGGATATGGCCCTTCCCCACACTGTGGTCATGGCAAAGTCATGAATGGACCAGATCATTACTGAGACCAATGCTCTGGTACCATCGGTTGCAGCTGAGGTTGTGACAGAGGTATGGGAAGAACGCTACTGGCTCTAAAGCTTCGGTGAATTCGTATTTGCTCTGAATGGGCAGGGGAGCAACATTCTCTATGCAGAAATATTTGTAACAAAGCTGAGTCCTAACACATCTCTCCTGAGAAAAAAAAAAGCTTCTTGAACTATAGATCATACTAGGAAGCTTTTTTTGTTTTGGACTCTGTTGGATAGGGAAAAAAATCTGTTATCATGCCTGAAATGGATTTTCTACTTGGATTGCTATAGCTGGTTTTTGATGGCTTTGTACAGTATGGTTTCTGGTGTCAGTGTGGAAACCAGAGCAGTGTGGGGATCCAGTTTGGCTTTCAGTGTCAGCAGGCTCATTCTCTGGCTTCAGGATAGTCCAACGCTCTGCGCAAGGTGGGCAAGATATCTCTGGGTGTATTGTTTTTCTTCTGGTTCATGATCAGAGAGCCCAAAATTATATCGTAATCGCTTAAAACACAGATGTAAGCCAGCCAGTTTTCTAATCCTCTTCCAAAAAGGGAGGAAGAACAAACCCCAAAAGCTTAAAATTAAAAGGACTCTTATGAATTTCTACCAAAATAACAAAACAAAACAAAACAAGTCCATGAAGGCTATTTCCTGAAGCGGGGTTTCCTGCAGACTGTCTTACATCTTGCACTGCCATAGCCCGTGGTCCAGCAAACCTCTTACGATACACAATCACAGGGCCTCCAGAGACTAAGCTCTCTGCAAAGCACCTTCAGCTCTCCTCTCCTCATCTCGTGGACCTTTCCTTTCATCAGTTCCTCTCTCTTGTCACTGGTGGTCACCAGAGCATCCACATCTCTCTTCTTTTCCTTTAGTGTCACCCAGTCAGAAGACAGCACAAGCTGTTCCCTGGAGCTTTGTTCCTGTGGATGAGTTGGCAAGTGCATCCATGGCCAGCAGCACCTGCTGAAGGCACTATCTAGGAGGCATGTTCTCCCTGCCTTTCCCTCTGTAGAAGCATCAATAGCATCACTTTTGTCTATGTTCTTCTCTATTTTTATGATATATAGAAGACTTTTAAAATCTTTACTAGCTTGCGTTAAAGCCGATCGAGGTCTAATGGTAGCAGCCTCGTTTCCACAGGAAACCAGGCTGAAAGACTTCTCGCCTGCTCTTGGAACCTGTCAGTTTGACAGGCTGCCAGAGCCTGCCCAACAAAAGCAGGCATCTCCACACTTCCTCCTAAAGGTGAGGAAAAAACTTCAGCCTAAAGGTGAACTGCAAGGCCATTGATCTTACTGCAAACAAGATACCGGCAGCGGGGGCAAGAGATCTCTGTGGGGATGGAGTGACTGGGAGTGACACAAGCTGGCTGATCATCACATAAATCTGGTACCAACTGGTCCCTAAATGAAGAGGAGTCACCAAAAATGACCCATAGGCTGTTTGACTTGTATTCTTTCATTAGTAGGTCTGAAAAAGTCACCCACTCAAAAGTTAGACAAGGCATGGCATATCTCAACTTTATTTCAGCTTCTGCTCCCTTGCAAGTTCCTCCAGAACCCTTGCTTTAACCTTTAACCTTTAACCTTTAGAGGAGCCTTTAATGCCAGGTCCACACAACAGCCTGCTTCTTCCTCGTTATGTGGTGATTGATCCCGTTTCCCTGTTTTCAGCGTGTACGAGAGCTATTCACTCCTGCACGTGCTGGTGGGTGGTGTGGCTCCGTCTGCTGCCTCGTGCTGCTCCAGTGTGAACCCTCACCCCCTGCCGAGCTGGGGACTGGCACTGCGATTGTCCTGTGGATAGGGAACTAAAGCCCCTAAAGTTAAAGCCACAGCTCTCTTGGTTTTGAACATAGAATCATTTAGTTTGGAAAAGACTTTTAAGGTCATAGAGTCAAACTGTTAACCCAGCACTACCAGGTCACCACTAAACCATGTCCCTCAGCACCACATTGACAGGTCTTTTCAATCCCTCCAGCAATGGGGACTCAACCACTACCCATCTGCTGAGGCTCTGGCCCTCCAGAGAGACCCTACACCCCGTGCAGCCACAGTGGCCAAGCTCTCAGTAACTCGAGTTGCAGCTATGAACAATGAGCATTTCTGTAAACCAGACAAGCAGGATCTCAAGCCAGTCAGCAGAAACCTGGGGAACCATTAGCCAGCAGCTGTTTATGAGAAACGTGTGGAACGAAACCCAACTAATAGTGGCAGTGATGTCAGCCGTGGACTTTCCATCGCCTGAACCATAAGGTCACCCCTTGCCTTCCTGCAGGATCTGTCTCACTCTAGAGTCAAGAGGAAGAGGTCCCACAGGACAGAGTTTCCATCCTCTCACAGACCTTCTTATCCCCAGGCTGACACAGAGCACATCCATTGCATGCACTGCATGAAATACAGCATGTGGGGGCAAAGCCATTAATTTTCAAACCAGGTAATGTCCAAGATGGAGCTGACAGCCTGGCCTCATAAAGAGTGGCCCTGGCACCATCTGCAGACAAGAAACTGTGGCACAGAGGAAGTCCTTGATGAGCTGGTGATAGCAGGATTTGAGACCATTACCCACTTCTGCAGCTGAAGCCAGTGTCATGCCAAACCACACAGTAACCACACACTCCTGAGCTCTGTCTGCCCAGGGGAACAATGTGTGTGAGCCAGGGACCAACAGCTGGGAGAACTGATTTAAGCTGGATAGGAAGCCTTAATGTTGGCACTTTTGAAGTGCTTGAATTTTCAAATCTAACAGCATCAGTTTAACACTGATGTTTATAAGTGTTTACGCTTTTTAAAAGGAAACTGAGCTCCCCACCGTACCCTGAAATCCCACCTTGTGCCCTGTGCCCCTCACCAGAAGCACCATGGCAGGTCTAACTGCGTGGATATGGTCAGATAACCGTGTAGCTAGCTTAGCTGTTACCACAACTTTTGCAAGAGCTTGGCATGAATTTGTTGCACTGTGGAAGGGACTCGGTCTTGGGGAACTAAAGGCATGACTTCGGTTTAGGGGGTGCAAATGGAACCAAAAAGAGCTTGTGCACGAACCGATTCACAGCCTTTTGCTCTTGCCATGTACCTCCAAGTCATTTGCCTATTTTCATCCATTGAGAGGTGGAACCGGGGCCAGTCACCATTTTTTCATCATGTCTGTCTGGGACACTGAAGTCACAACACCATTTTTTAACGTGAGAAATTGAACAAGTTAATAACTGTGCCTAGAACCCCGGGGAGATCGATTTCTCAATGCCTACAGAAGTCTGCAAAGGGCTGAGGTTTCAACATTTTCGTATCATAAGCTGGGACACTGTGTGAGAGCACGATGGAAATGGCTGGAGAGCTTGACTGTTGCCAGACCCCAGTACAAAATGTGGCTGAGGCTCTTTGCAGGAAAATTCTTCATCAGAAGAGATGATCAAGGAGCAGAAGAGTGTCCCACTATTGCTTTGCATCTGCCTAAATGCAGAGATTTCTATAATTGGTTCTTCTTAACCAAACCCTCAGTCAGTAGGAAAGATTTTTAGCTGCAGCAATTAATTGTTATTATGAATAATTCCTGAATTATTCAGAGCTGTCAACTAGAAGCCAGTCTATGGTGAGATAGACCACGGACACATTCTGGCTTAGTTTAGACCAAGGCCATCTTAGTGGCAAATTAATTTTCACTGTCCATACACCAAACACAGCTCCTCTGGTATGTCGAGACTTTCAACTTTATCATCAGCTGATACCATCTCGTCAAAAAACCCTTGTCAAATCAGTTGCCAAAGTCTCATGATACCATGATACAGATACTACTTGTCTCCAAAGTCTGCGTACACATCCTATTCGTTCCTGCTTCACTGGTTCTTGGGTCTGTTTGGGAAGGACAAATTACATGATCAAAAATTACACTTTGGTGGGTTTCATCTCAGCCAGAAAAGTCTGCTCTCAAGAAAGACACTTAGTCCATGCAGTTGTCCCGGTAAGCAATAATCATAAACAGCTCTGGGGGAAGAAGCTGGCTTGATTTTTATCTTGGTTTTCTAAATTATGCATTTAAGTCATGTTTCTAAGTTTGCACTCCATAGAGAAAGGCAGAAGTTTAAACTGGCTTTTTCCCTCTAAATGCTTCTGCCACAAAAAGTTTCCACTGGTGGAAGAAATTCCTTCCAAATGCCAGTGAGCAGCCTCAACTCAACAGCCTCATCTGCAGGCCCACAAGGAACTTGGCCCCACGGCAGGACATTCGGCTGCCTGTGGTTTAGCCCGGTGGTACTCAGGGGAAGGAGTATTTATTTTCCCCATTCCTCTGGGACCTTCAGAGCCATCGCTGCCTGTTCACAGGCTGATGAAGCTTGGCACAATGCAGGGATGTACTTAGTGGCTTTTCCACTTGCTTTGGGTGCCTGAGGCACTGCAGTTGTGTAGTACATCTGCCCAGCACGGCAAGCATTCTTCATGAGAAAAAAAAAAAAGGAAAAAATAAGAAGTGTCCTCAAGTTTCGTAGTCCTTGGGACAGATCCGAGCTGCAGGACTGTAACTTTAGCAATTAAAATTGTGCCATGAGAGTTAGTCTGGAGATGATCAAAGAACATAGTTGATATTTCTTGTTCGTGCGGTAATACGATCCCTTTTGCTGATGAAAACTGTAAGCGAAACCTGGGTATTCCTAGGGATGATGGCCAGCCGCTGGGCTGCAGGAGGTGTTGATTATCAGGGACTCTTGCTAGACTCATCTGGAGGAGAAGGCGGACAGCAGTCAGCTGAGCTCAGCCAAGAGAGAAGACCTGGCTTACCATAGGGTTTTCCAGGCCACTCAAGCACGGACACAGGCAGGACATGATGCCCACGGGCTTCTGTGGATGGAAGGACAGACTTAACCAGGGATGCTTCTGAAAATCCCACTGTTGACCCTTGCCAGCTTCTGTTCATGGTCTGTGCTGCTCCCTGCTCCTCTCAGGGGGTGAGATTATCAAAGTCACCTGCTTTCCATTTTACTTTTGCTTGCATTTGTAACTGGTGTCAAAGATCTCTCAGCCCAGGTCTTTGCCGTCTCTTTCCCTTGACTGTTTTCCCAGTGACTCTCATCATCCACCAGTTTGAGTTTGCAGCTGAGGTTGTGTTCAGTCAAGGTTTACAGGTGGAGAAGAGTTTATACACCAAAAACAGGTTTACCAAAACAGGATCTCCTTTCTAATAATTTCATTGTCAGTTGCTCTAGAATTCAGGACACTTCAGTGTCCAAATATGTCCAGTTAGAGAGACAAAACCAGCCTTTTGCGGAGCGTTGGCTTGAAGTGGCATCTGAGCAACTTACTTGTCCTCCAGCTTACGGTAACCTTGGCTCAGCATCCTTTCTTTCAGTAGGCTTCGTGTCAGTTTCCTGACAGAGGTCCAGACAGAGCTGAGCGAGGCCAAAAGAAGAGCAGAGGAAAGCAGGAACACCAAAGTAGCCAGAGGCTCTATTTTCCCTTCAGCATAAGATGGTCCCATCATGGTAATCATAGCAGCCATGCCTGCCAAGAGAGCTCAGAACAGACCCCGCCACAGGTAAAGGGCTGAAGTGATGGCTCAAACCTTTACCAGCAGCAGCCCCTTGAATCAGTGGAAGACCTGGACATGTGACAAGTGCCATTTTCTAGGAGAGCCTCTGAGTCACTCCCGGATTTCACATCTCCATTCTCCAGGGCTTCTGGAAACAAATGGACAGTATTATTCTCCTGACATTTTTAGTTTACATATGCCAGGAAATGACAGGAAAGACTGAATACACTATTTTTAATAATTTAATTTTTTTTTACATCTCATGGAGACTTTATCTACAGCAGGGCGATGACTCAGGACACAAGAGGAGTATTGTTTTCCCAGCCCGTTGGATGCAGTGTATGAGAGCTCAGGGTGGTGCCAGCATGTTGATGGTGATGACTTGAGCTGCAAGCAGCCTTGGATGTGGCCAGACTCCCCCAGCCTGCCAGCACCACTTGTCATCCTGACCTTATGTTCCAGTTCGAGGGCAGAAGGGCCTATTTTTTCATTTCTGTTAATTTTAAGAGATAAATATAGTCAGTGCAGTGACCTCCTACTCTTGTGGAAATCTTTACGTTTAAAGCTGAACACATGAAATTTAACTACGGCTCTTTTTTATTTATAGGCTGCTCATTGTTTTGCTTAGCATGAGGTCATGTTGTGCACTTTCGAACGCAGTTAATTAGCCACAAGGTCAGCTAACTTTGAAAAACAATGACACGAGTCTTTGTTTGCTAAAAAAAAGTATTTTCTAAGAAAAAAAAATAATATTACCAGCAGCAAATAAAGGGTCCAATGTTGAAACCTGATTGAATACAGTCTCGAATAAGGTTTCCCAAATACATATTTTTGTTTGAATAGACATGTAGGTAATTCGCCCCACGGGAACTTGCTGGAGCTTGGGTCTGGATTTCATCTTGACTCTAATATAACTCCCAGGCCTGCCTTTTATCACCGGAGAACATGAGCTGCAGGCAACAACAAGAGATGGACATCTTAAGGAGGAAATTATGTTTCTGTAACAGCAGCCTGAGGAGGACTCAAACGAGCAGCGCTGACCAAAATAGCCTGTGGTATAAAATCAGCTCAAAATGAGACCCTTCTAGAACTGTCAAAGCTTTTTATTTCCCCGTGGTGACTGCGGGACTAATAGAACACATGTTCATTAGTCTGCAGGAGGTTATTATATTGAATAATATGGATGTGACAGCCATCCCAAGGTAACTCAGTGGCTCTGAAGCTGCTTCCCAGTTCTCCTGTGTTGGGCTTTCACCCTCTCTGATTTCTGCCTTCTGCCACACACAAAAGAATGAAAATAATAAAAAAAAAGATTGGGACATTAGTTATGAAGAAAATAGGGAAAATTAAACTATGAACTAGAGTGCCATTTAGGAAAGACTTTGCTTAAGGGTCAGGGAAAGAAGCGCAGTTATGGTGACTCCTTGGAGAGGCAACCTTTTCCCAAACCTCAGCCAAAATGGCTGGAAAGCATGTCCACGTGCTACGGAAAGGTGTTGGCAACTCCTTGCAAGAAAATTACAATGACCTTTTTGGATAAAATGACCAGATCACAGAACGGTTTGAGGTTGCAGATCTCTCCAGGTAGCTCTGAAGATGTCTAATCCAACCCTCCTACTCAAAGCAGGACCAGTCTGGAGCAAGACTACGTCCAGACAGTGCTTGAATTTCTACAGGGGTGGAGACTCCACAGCCTGTCCTGACAACCTGTTGCCTTGTTCATCCACCTTCACAGCAAGCAAGTTTTTCATATGTTTAGGTGGAATTTCATATATTTCAGTTTGTGCCTGTTGCCTCTTTCCTGGCACCACTTCCCTGGGCTCCATCTTTAGATCTCATGTGACTCCACGAAAGCCCTGATCACCATCTTTTATGTCAGAGGGAAGCACAAAAGCCTGTGTGCCAGATCATCTGAAGGTAATGGTACTGGCGAGCTGAAATCTGCTCCTGTTTCCCCTGGAAAAAGCTAGAGCAGCTTTACCTGAGTTTGGATTCATCCCAAAACTGCTGCGGCAGAGGTTCCTGGCCCCTCTTCCAAGGGCCTGTTTCCCCCTTCAGCCAGAAAAAGGCAATTTGGGGGAACAGGCACTCTCAGCACCCCGCACAGCCGTCAACATGCCTCAGGGAGGGTGCAGGGATGTGCAAGAGGAGACAGCAGGAACCAGAGCTGTGTAGGGACTCCTGCCAACGATTGGATGAAAGCAATAGGAGCTGCTGGCTCTTCCCAGGCTGAGCCCATGAAGGACTGCACAGCTTACTAAATGCCTGCAGAGGACAGTGCTGAGCATGGGCAGTGGTGTGGGAGGTAAAGAAAGTTTTTTGAGGTACCAGCTAGAGGGGTGATGCTCGGCCGCCAATATGTGGGCATGCAAAGCTCAAGCAAATGCCTGCTTGCATACAGTGTCCTGATACCTCCAGAGAGGGTCAGTGTCTCCAATCCATCACCTTCTGAGACGTGACTGTGTGGGATGAAGAGATATTTACGGTGAGGATGTTGGAATCAGCTGGGTGTTCTTTACTTTGCTCTGGAGCTTTCACACAGGGCCACCTGGGTGAGAAGAAGAAAGGGACCCCAGAAGCTCAGTTTGTATGAATTTTGCATGGAATGCTGTGTTCAGGGTAGCAGTCCTATTTATTCTGGACTTTCATTTCTCTGGGAAGAAAAACATTTGGTTCTGAGATAGCAGTGAGTAGTATGTTATCTCCTGGGTGGTTGGTTTTCTTTGTCATGCGAGGCATTCTATACTCGTAAGTGAACATGTCTTGTAATAACATAGATGGAAGTTCCATATGTTATGGAAAACGTTCCCTCAGCTATGATCCACAGAGAGCATGGTATGCAATTCCTGCTAGACCACTAGCAGAAATGTTCATTGAGCCATCACAACATCCAGCTTTGAGCAAAGGCTGGAGGGTTTGGTTCCGAAGATGAGGTCCTAGATGGATGCTGGCTAAAGAACACTCAAGCTCAGGTACTTGGTTTCAAGTGCCCGGCTTTGAATTCTGTTTTTTGTGGGATCACTGAGTGCCATAAGTATGAGGCAACCAGTTACAATGCCCGGGAATTACATAGAGTCCGACCATCACTTTAATTTCCATGAGGGGAAAAGATTTTGGGTCTGCATCCAGTTTTTGAACCTACAATGAAAAAACCAAACCCAATTCAAAGCACGGAGTTGGGCTTCTTCAGCTTTTTCATTTGAGGTCAATCCCAAGTCAGTTGCAGTCTTGAAAAGTCTTTTCCCCCATCTACACTAAAGGCTGAATGTAGAAATAATTTCTAAAATATTTGATATTTTCAAATAAATTAACTGTTTAACTTTTGCATTAACAGTCAAAAACCACTGAGCAGCATCATAGTCTGGTACAACCACCCCACCCGTGCAATTTGAATCTGATGACTCTAGATGGGTACCACAGGTCCTTTTAAAACACATAGTACGCTACAATATCCTAAAGTTCAGATAGGTTTGAAATTGCTGTTCATGTCCTCTGGAGACAGAAACTAAGCACAAAATGTACCAGCTTAGGATGTACCAAAGTAGAAAAATATGTTACTTGCTTCTATGACAACAATGGAGACATACAAGAAAACAAGACACTATGCATCCCACACATTAAAGAGATGAAAACTGCCTGCTGTCCTCAAGGGGCCATAAAGCTTTCCCGTCAGCTGCAGTACTTAAAGGCTTTATGTCCCTTATTGACATGTTCTCATGACCAAGATATCTAGGTGCAGAGCACCATCGAGTCTGGTATAACTTCTGCTGCAGACTGACATCTCGCACCATGACCCTCAACGAGGAGTCTTGAGTTGACTGCAGCTGCGGTGCCAATGATCTAAATTTTCAGAGCCCTGAAGCCTAGGGAGGCTTGGAGGCATGACCTGATGGCTGAGGAAGGCTGCTGGCAGACCAGTCTTCTGCTGTTCTAGTTCTATGGGGAATAAGACAACCTCTCACTCTGCAAACAAGAATATTATTTGTCAATGGACTGGTGTTGCAAAGTTTAAATACTCTCCCTGCCAAAGGTGGTCCTAAAAGCAAGTCCAATTATTTGATTTCCCCACCTGGAATACAAGGTCAAGAGTTCTGGGGTTTTCCTTTTTTCCCTCATCAAGGCACTTTGAAAATAAACTCACTTACTTGAACCTTGCATACTGTAAAAACAGCATAAGGGTGAGAAGAACATGAGCTAGGACTTCTATACCAATTGAAAGCTTTGATTTGAGCCTGGCTTTGTGCAATATCTGTCTGCAATTTTTCTGACCTTAACAGGTAACCCCAGTGTTAGATCAGGGAGGAAAACCAACTTTTGCCTTGACAGCACGGACCCCTGAACCCCCAGATCCACCAGTCAGCTTGAGGTTTCTAATTGTGAGGGCATTGTAGAAGACACGACCAGTTGAAACGGCAGGAGCTGACCTGTACTCAAGCAAGGAGACCACAGCAGCAGATTTCCAACAACCCCATCGTGATCATGCAAAGCAGCATGATGTCAATGCAAGAGGGACAAACAGCAAGTCAGGAGAGCAGGGACTAGGCACAACCCACAGCATAGCCCAGCCATGGCCTGGGGACTCCTGGGTAGACAGCTGCAAGGCCCTGGTGAGAGTGATCAATGACCCATAGTCCTACCTATGGAGGAGTGGTAGAGTGACTCCAGGTGTAACTGGACCCCTAACCCACACACCCACACAAAAGTGTCAGCAGGAATTAAAGATGGGGTCCCACAAGGGAGGAACATTGTGCTTTCCTGCCTGGGACCTGTCTCCTTAGTTCAAAGGACTAAAAGCTGTCTGTGCCCTGAAGGTGACTGCAAGCAAGTGCCTTGCTTGGGCTGACTTCTCATTATCCTCTGCTGCAGCCCTCCAGGAGCTCCTGAGATGAGGAGGTTTGAAGGCAATGTACTTAATCAGCCAGCACTTGTGAAGGGGTCAAACCTTCCAATGTAGCGATTCTGCTTAGTTGGTGTGGTGAAGTGGAGGGTTAGATGACTGTCACTGTATATCTTCTTAGTTCTCCTCTTCCAGCTCCGCTTGTGCCAGCGGGAGCGGTGGGAGAAGCTGCCTTATTAATGGCAGCTCGTAATTGCGAGCTTGGCATCTGGTGGATCGGAGAAGAAGAAATCATTTGTGTTCCTGTCTGCACAAGCCTAGAAGCAACGCAGAGGAGGCTTTAATTAAAACCAGCCGCCATAGATCATAGAGGAGCCTTATCAACTTGCAGGCATAGCACGCCGTGCTTCGGAGAACACCGGGCTGGGGGAAATGGAGGTGGCGTGAATCGTTATAACAAAGTGTAGGCAGGGAGCATTGATACCTACTGCAGAGCAAACCTATCGACCCAGCTTCTTGCTTTCTCTCCTGAGAAAGAGACCCTTAAGCCCCGCCTACTCCGTGATGGGGATGTTGGCACCGTGCAGCACGGATGAGCCCATGCTTCTGGGACCATGCTGTGAGGCTTGTTTGTCCTATGATCGTTGTGTGTGGCTAAGGCTTTGGGGATCAGAAGTCCTGGAGGCTCAGCCACTCCCAGCACAGTGCATATGTAAGTCTGAAACTCCTCTCGACTCCTGTTGCTTAAGCACTGAATGGGTATTGAAGTGGTGTGGCAGTGTCCAATACAGAAAATACCGTGCCATGATGGTGTTGAAAGACAGCATCCAGTCATGTCAGCCAATAGGTAGAAATCACTGAAAAAGTGAAGCAGCACATTTAAAGCAAAGCGTTTGGTTTTCTGGGTGCTTCAGGCTAAGCCGGGCTGAAGGTCTGTGTTCTGCTTCTGACTGTGGATTTGCATCGCTGGGTTCTGCCCTCATGGCAGCGTAGCTCAAGCTGGGAATATGCCTTTGCTTTTCACTAGAGACTTGAATTTGCTGAAAAGAGCTAGATGCATTATTCATGAGTATCTCCTGTGGAAGTCACTGACCAGCTTTTCCTGGACTGCGTTCAGTGAAACAGATTTCCATGTGGTATGGTTATGGGGTTGAAAGGCTTCTCTGAAACTTCTGTTAGCTATGCGCAAAGGAGCTCACGACAGTCCCAATCCACCGGAGACTGCAGAATTACTGAGTTCACTGCCTCCAAGAATTTGAAAATCATGATTCAGGCGTCAGTCATAACTTTTTTTTTTTTTTTAAATATAAAGAGACCTCAGGGTCCTTATTTGCTACTGACTTGTGAACATTGAGTTCTTGTTCTCAAACACTCAGGCCCTCATAGTTGCAGAAATAAATCTATTTTTAAATGAAAAGCCAGATTCTCTTGTAACAGCAGCCCTAGAGAGGCTGATTCAGCTGAGAAGTTTCGTAACTTTTTGGGGGTGAACTGAATGCTCCTACAGTATAATGCTACCACCTAATGCGGACCTTCCCCTATGGACTTGTGTGTAGTACAGGTTATCACCAGTGATGTTAGGAACTAGTAGCTGATTTTAAAAACCTCCCAAACTGAGCTTTCCAAACCAAGCAAAGCGTGTCCGAGGGAAGAGCTTCATGAATGTCTCCAAATAATGGTGTGAAAAGGCTGTTTCTTGCCTGCTGCTTGTTCAGGAGGAGCCAGACCTCACAGTCTGTGTGGGCAGCAGTGGCAGATCAGCTGGCAAAGCACAGAGGTGCCCTCTGCTCTTGCCTTGGGATAACACAAAATGGTTATTTTAATCCTAGGTCTGAACTGCTGCCAAGCTGTATTTAAAAAAAAATATATAAAGGAAGGCAAGCACGTGAGTCATGGGAAACTTCCGGGTACGTTTTAGCCATGTGAATAATGCTGCACGTGTTTCCACTTACCCTTTGACTCCTCCGGTCCCCAAACATGATACATTGGGCAGTCCTCTTCACTCTGCCAGAAGCACGGTGCCAAGCACATCGAATGCAAGTGCCCAGGGACTGTGTTTTGCTGGGGAGCCAAGGTGTCGGATCAGCAGGGAAAAGCCAGCACTCGTGAAGGGGTCAAACCTTCAAATGTAGTGAAGTTTCTTAACAGAAAGCAACAGCCACCTGGCTTGTGTTCTTCCCTTCGCCCTGGAAAACAACAGAAGCAAAAGAAGTTTTCAAAATTCATCCATTTCTGTGAAACACTGCCCTTAAATGTCCTTACCTGTGGAAAATATTAGGTGGCAAAGTGCCTTCTGGAGAAGGTATGTTGTACTCTTCTAGACCTGATGTTAGATCGAGTTCATCAGCTGCCATTTAACCATCCAACACTTCACCTGTTCTAATGTGAATCTCAACTGCTATTAAGCGTTTTGCTTCAAAGCTGACCTCTTGAAACCAGGCCCCTATTTGTGAGGAAATGGAGCTCCTCCAAAGCAATGTGAGCTGTGCTTCCTCCTGTGCTCACCTGAGCTTGGAGGTCAGCACCTGAGTCTCAGGCTTCCTGAAAACATTCAGCACAGCTTTGCTGACAACCCTTTCGCCTTAACAGTTAATCTCTCCTGATGACAACAGTTACTGTTTATCCATCCAATGACTGTCCCTTCCTGGAGTGTGTCCCTGCTGGGAGAACCTGGTGGGTTGGGGACGGCTGACTCTGAAAAACTGAATTAGAGCTAAATCTCTGTACCAAAAGCCCATGGGGCTAAGCTATCCAATGCAGCAGTTAAGCTGTCAAAGATCAGAGCTGCATTTTCCTTCTCCTGGAAGGAAAGCCCTCCAACATTCAGCTTTAGTGTTCCTCAGCGCTGAAATAGCTTTAGGAGAGGACCAGGGTGTGAGGATCGGGGTTGCCACCTCTTTCAGAGCTAGCCTGGGTGTTGCAACTCAGGGCTTGTAAAAACTCACTATGGCGGCAGGTTTCCTACTCACAAATGTTCATGCAGCTTTCAGGAAGGATTAAGTAAAGGTGATGTGTGACAACAGCAGCATTGCTTGGCTGTGGAGTTGTGAGCAGCTGGGCCAAGAGGAGCAGGATTAGTACCTGTGGGAAGCTTTCATCTGGAAAACCAAGCACTGACTCAAGCAGCCGTAACGGCTTTGCGCACTGACCTCGCATTGTTGCTGACTGTAGGGGCTCAGCGTGGCTGCAGATGCTCTCTCGAATGGGAGATGTTCCCATCCTGCTCAGGGTGAGCATGAGGGGAGACAGAGAAAGGACAAGGAGGGGAAGGGAAAGAATGGATGCTCTGTTAGCCTGTCCTAAAGTGCTAAAATTTTAAAATAAAACTGTATGAGCCTCTTGAGGACTTAGGAGATCCAGGTGGGGCACAACTGGGATGGAAGTTCTCTCAGCTCATTTGGTGCAGGGGAGGTTGGACTGTTGGATATCGGAGTTTCGGGCTTCTGCTGTCTGACAGCAGTCTGTGTCATTGGCTGTTGAGTCTTAAAAGTGCTCTGTCTTTCCTTCATCGCCTCTGTTCATGTGCCTAGCTGCTTCACAGGCATCTCCACGTATTGTCCTTCAAAGCGAGCAGGGATGTTTACACCTCTTGGGTTCTCTCCAGAGTGTAGTTAAGTTGATTTCTGATTCAAAGGTGGGGTTTGGTTTTTGTTTTCTGGGTCTTTTTGGAGAGTTTTTGTTTGTTTTTTCCTGAGCAAAGGAGCTAAACTTCTCATTTCTTTAAGAAAACAAATTCTTCAAGAAAATGACAATCATTAAGATGGTTTCAGAGGTGCTGAGGTTCCTTGCTCTCTTCTAATGGCTCATCTAGCCAGTGTTTGACCTGCAGTGCTTGAGACTCCCTGCTCAAGCATCAACAGGAGTCACTTTTATGCGACTTACCATAAAGAGTATTTTTGATTCTATTCAGGATGTGCATGGAGGTTTTTCTCTCAACACTTGTACAATTCCAAATATTTTCAGGGCATCTAAAATGGCATGGATCTGTGTATGTAATATGTTCCTTAAAACATGATCACTGAGCTCGTTTGGAGAGAAACCAAATGTGCCTGTTAGTTACTTCTTTAGGGTAGTGAAGGCTGAAGCTGTCCCGTGGTTTCACCTCTGGAAAGAAGGTGAAGAGCTGGCAGGGGGATGTGACAGGGATGTAACCGGCTGTGATGGCACTGGAGGAGGTGAAGACTGGAAAGTTGTAAGGGTCACTGTTCATAAAGGTGTTTTCTAGTACCTTTTTATCCAACATAGACAACTTAAATGCTTCAGCACTGAAATTGTCCATGCTTGAGGTCAGAGGTACAAATATACTAGGAAAAGTCTGTGTGCAGACAAGCCTTAAGAAACCTCACAGTAATGGACATGAGGTTAATGAAGCAAACTGGAATCCAAAATGGAGTTGCAACAATCACTTCCACTTCTCTGAACAAAAAATCTTGACTCTCCAGTGGGAAGACAGTCCTTTTCCATAGGGGAGTAGGCGTGAGAAAGAAACAAAATTCCTTGTTTCCCTGTGACACTACCCTGCTGACATTAAGAAAACAAAACTACATTTTCACTGTCTGCTCAGAATTGTATTCCAAAGACCCTAACTTCTTCCACCTTAAAATAATAATCATAATTTGTAGCAGCCCTGTTCACTCGAGTGATGTAGCAAAGCAGCTCCTATCTCATCCCAGCTGGTGAGAAAAATGGCTGGTAGCTTTACCTAATGCAAGGCACAATCCCAGTAAAGCTCTAAAGCTCCTAACACTCAAGTTGCAAGGCAGATGGTAGAGGTGTTACACCAGTGGAAATTGCAGAGGGGGTCTGTTGTGGAGGGACTGGAAATCTGTTAGGGTCCTCCCCACATTGGGCTTGGTCCATCAGATTAGGATTTGGAAAAGGAGAGGTCTGGTGCTACTTCCCTCTGTGAAGTTAGTTCGTCACCCAGTTTCTTACGGTCAACAAGTGATACTGCTTTTATTGAAGCATTTTAAGTGTCTCCGTATCTCTAGGATTGGTGTGCAAAGGGTTCTGTGTACGTATATTTTTTTTTCTCTTTGTAACCTCTTTATGGCTTTGACCTTTGAAGGACTGTAAAATGAATCTATAAGAGTGCTGAGCTGATGTGAAGACACCTGGGCTTTGTTACCTTTTCTTTTATTTTAGGGACCTTCAGCTAGTTGCTTAGTTTCTTTTGACCTTCCTTTCTTCCTTGGCTTAAACACTTGGTGAACTTAAAAAAAACTGCTATAAGAAACTCAATAGTACTGTAAATTGTGAATGAAAAATGGGAATTACTTAGTGATAATAGATTATTAGCATAGTGGGAATGTCTCCTGGAAACTTAATGCAGGATATCAAATGTGCAATATATTTAAAATGAACATAAAACTGTTTTTTTTACTCTTGCAGAACTTTTAAATATCTCCTAAGATTAATAAATGCT
This sequence comes from Bucorvus abyssinicus, assembly GCA_009769605.1. NCBI lineage: Eukaryota > Metazoa > Chordata > Aves > Bucerotiformes > Bucorvidae > Bucorvus > Bucorvus abyssinicus. The sequence goes on along the minus strand of CM020034.1, from coordinate 8,178,013 downwards.
GACTGGCTGCACATGGCGGGCCATGGAGACTTGCCTGGGATTTCTTTACATTTCCTTGGAGGTTGTGTGACATTCATGAGGCATGAAGTCCTGAATCAAATATTTCTAGTGATAAACAGCACGTTTGACTTGGTGCATTTGTGACCAATGCAATCATGCTGTTCTTCCGCTAAAGATAAATCTAGAGTAGGGCAAAGCAATGATATCATACTCCAATTAAGGGCCTGGATGACAGGCGGAGAAGGGCAGAGGACAGCCTGTTCTGCCACGCAGGACTTGCTGCGTCCCTGCTCTTGGACAGGGCTTTTGTAGCCTGGTGACAGGGATTATAAATGTCCACAACAGGTCTGCCTGGGCTGCTGGGTTTACTAGTTGTAACAATCTCCAGATTCTTGTGATGCAAGCTTGGATACGCCTTAAGCAGTTCTTTCAGATTGGGAAATATAATGTGTCCTATGAACCATAGTGGCTCTGCTTGCAGGAGGACACTGAGCCATCCTGGGGACATGGACTCCCAGTCCTGATGTGGCCTGTCTGAAGCTGGCTTCTAAGAAAAAACAGCAAGAGCTTTCAGATCCAGTTGCAAAAGTAGACGTTTCTCGTGTTTGCTCTGAGCAGAGCTAGGAGGATGCCATCAGATGCTGAGTGTTCATTACTGGAGCTTTGCTTTGCAGATGCAGAAATTGGAGATGCCTGGGATCAATCTTGGCTTTATTTCTACTTGATGGGCAGAAATTATTTCAGAAAGAGCTCAGACCTGTGTTTGTGTAACGAAACACTGTGCTGCCCTCGTTTGGTATGAAAACCACGCTGGATGTCCCAGCTGCTCGGCCCGGGCAACCGTGCCATCCTGGAGGGGCTGCAAAGCATGAGGCACTTGTTACTTCAGCCTCCAAAATTCAGGCTGGAGATATAGCTGCAAGTACTAAAGATGCCCTTTAAGCGTCCAAACAAATTGTCTTATGCGGATGGTGAACAGCACCACTAATTACTCATTCCTGGAAAGCTGTATAGGTGTCGATACAGACTTTGAAGAGCCGCTTGAGGCAGATGTGTTATTCCTGGTGGACTCCATTTCCCCTGTAGATGTTTGGTGTAAGGACTCTGCTTGTTCAGAGGCTCCCAGTGAGTTTTTAATGTCAATATTGATTAGGGGCATAGAAGGTGTATTTGATGTGTGCATGAAGAGGTGCTCTATTTGTGATATCCTCTGAAGGGTCAAACCATTATTTCCTACCTGTGGTCAGACAAAACAGTAGAGCAACATAATACTGAAATCTTAATACTGCCCCAGTGCTTAATCACATTTTTTTCAAATGGACACTAGATTACAAAGAAAAGTACCTTTTAGACCAGAAGTCATAACTATTGCATTATTTTATTGTAAGTTATCTACACCTGCCTTGAGGTCTCCTACTTTGTGTGCAAAAAATTATCTCCTCCAGGGCAAATTCTCACTTGCAAGCAAATAAATGAGAGGACCGTTTACAGCAAATCATCCAGTGGGTAATTAGTTAAAGATCTTTTGCAATATTCAACTAAAAAAAAGCTAATAGGCTGGAAAAGCCTCTGAAAATTGGATGACTTTATCTTTACTGGCATCACTCATCTCTTGAGTTAATAAATCAAACTCTTGCCAGCTAAAGCATCTCATCAGGAGTGCCAGTAGCTAAGGTATGAGATTGTCCTTTGTCAGAGGCTTGATGTGTGTGCATGGTGGGAATGAACAGATGACTTTGGACTCATTAGGCATCAGAAGTCGCCTCTGGAGAGCCAGATCCATCTGTTTTCCCAATCTCTGCCTCATTTCTGTACTTGGTTACGTGACTTCCCCTTGAGAACATTTCCTCTGAATATAGTTCATAAATATTTCCAAGAAACCAACAAACTATTGTTTGCCTTCTGACTTGTTTTTTTTTTTTTTTGGTCTTTTTTATTTTTTCTGGATAGCTTTTCAGCAGGGAACATGAGTGCTGTTGGTCTTTTTGGCAGGTTGGAAGGGAGTGGGTTATTGTTTCTGGTCTGGGCAGTTTGTTTGGATGGCTGTTGACTTTGTTGTTGTCTTTCTTCTCCATTTTTGGCAGTCTGGGGAAGTGGGTGGTTCCCTGTTCTGTTTTTTTGACCATTCATGAATTACTTATACAGGCAGGCTTTTGTGGGGGTGAAGATTTCTTTGGGTTCTGGTGTTCATTTGAAGGGTTTGTAATATCTCAGGGCAATCTTTTTTTGTTCAGCTTTTGTTATTCTGAAGTTCGGCTTGCTCTTGGTAGCTTCCAAGTGGCTTCTGTGGCTGGTAGCTTCTGTAGCTGTTTCTTGACTTACAAGTCTGATTTACAACCTAAAAGTACTTTGCTCTTCAGTCCCAGGCTGCTCACTGCTCAGGGAGAATGGGGCTCAAATTGCTTTGCTCCTTGACAAAATCATGAAGCAAGTCCACGTTTCTGGGCAGCAGATGAAGAAGGTGGTGACTGGCAATAGACAGCATGTGCTTGCAAAGAGTTCATTATGCGTGATCAACCTGATTGCCTTCTGACAAGAGATGAGAGAAATCTCTGGATGAGGGAAAGCAGTGGATGTCACTTATCTTGACTTTAGCCAGGCTTTCCGTGCAGTCTCCCCCTGCTTTCTTGTATCCAAGTTGGGATGTTACGGTCTGGATAGGTGGAGTACTAGATGTGTGGTAAAACTGGCCAGATTGTTGGGACAAAGTGTAGTGGTTAGCGGTTTGTACTCTACCTGAAGGCTGGTTACAAGTGAGGTTACTCAGGAATCCCTCCTGGGACCTGTCCTGCTCCTGCTTTGGGAAGGAGGTTGACTAGAGACCTCCCAAGGTCCCTTTTGACCTGAATACTTGTGTTATTCAAACAAGCTGGTGTCAACTAGATATCAACATCAAGAGCACACATGCTGAGTGCCTATTAAAATTAGTTCTGTGTGGAGGTCTAGTTGTTTTTCAGCTGAAGGTATGGAGGTAGACTTTGATTCTCTAGCCAGCTCTGTCATTGTGGAGAGGGTTGCAATAATGGGAGATGCACTGATGAACCATCTGTGTACTGGCATCCTTGTTTATTCTTGAAATAATTTGGTGCACACAAACTACATTCACATTTCACCAGCACTTTTTTGCTAAGCTCTAAGAGCAGAGTTATGCAGCCTAGAGCCTGAGCAGGAGCAACAACCCTCTCAACAGATTTCTTGCCCTGAGTCACAGTTAAAAACAGCAGAGTTTCTGCTTTGGTACACACAGGAGGGATGAAGGGGAAAGAGCCTTCAGCTAGTTCTGATCGCTCATGGCCCATTGAGAAAAGCTTGGGGAGAGTTTGAGTCAGCTCCAAAGTAAAATAGCTGCTTTGATGCAAGTGGTTTGGAAGGAATGAGTAGTGAGCCCACAGCCCGTTCATCTGAGACTTGCATTAGCACACTTTAGGTAATTTTTTGCATAGCTCCATGGTACCCAAATAGTCCCTCTGAGGTTTATTTCCTGAAATGCTGATCCTATAGGGCATAAAAAAAAAACCTAACAAAAAAAAAGCAAAACCAATCACATTTCTCCATTCACTCTGCAGCTTTACAGGTACCTGCTGGTCACACTGGATATTTTGCCCACCTCCCTTAGCCCATTCCCCAAAAAGGCCACCCCAGAAGTTGTTTTAATCCTAAAACATCCCTTCAAATAGGTTTCTGGCTTTTTTTCTCCCCCTGCCCTCCCAAATGTAATGGTAGTCTCCAGTGTAATAAGCCAACTTAAAAAGTTTGAACAAAGTTTACAACTGGTTGAAAAAATGGTGAAAACTTGAGTTTTCTGGATTTTTTAGTTGAACAAAACACTAATTTGGAAGCTAAAGAATTAGGGTGGTGTGTTTTCCCCGCTCCTTTTCATTGCCCTCTCGTTCATTAAGGGTTATGAGATGGAGAGTGCTTCCTCCTGCCTTGCTTTCTTCCCCCCTCATCTTCCTAAACCCACCCTGAAGATTTGGTAGATGAAGATGTGGATGAAAAGCATGTGGCCCGGTTCCAAAGCTCAAAGTCACCATGTTTCCAGGTCTCCCCTTTCCAGCGGTGCCTTCATTCTTGGTTCTTCAACCTGTCTTCTCTTCCCCTGCCGGTGATCAGTCATTTCTCAGTATGGGGAGGGGCCCCGGGTCCATGCATCCCGGTTCCTCTTCTCTTCCCCCGCCAGTGATCGACAAGTTAAAAGTCTACTTGCCACAGAGGAAGATCTTTACTGTCCCAGCAGATACCTGAAGCAAACCTTGGCAACAAGGTGACTGCTTCAGCGGTTTTCTCTTTTCTTTTTCGTCCTTCCCCTTCCAAAGAGCATGCCGGAAAAAAGGTGTTTGCGCCTCCTACTTATAGGCTTATTTGAAGAGGCCCGTGATTGCATGGTTTGGACCAGAGGGCGGGGCGCAGAAATTGGAGCAGGGGACTGCATTTCACAGGCGATTTACAGGGGCCTGTAGCCCTTCTCCCGTGATAACCTTACCGGGTGGCAAACCATCCTTCTGCAACCCAAACAAGGGGGGTGACAGGCCCCCTTGCCCTGGAGCTGAAATCCTAAACCACACCACCTTAGTTGATAAAAACACTTTCATCTCTGTTTACTTCGTCATAAAATGGATAATGTGGCACGGAGGGGCTCCTGCTGGGCTTAGGTAAATCGAGGTTTCTGTCTGTTAGTGCCTCAGCTTTGATTCATTATGGCTTTCAACTCACTTAGACTGCCTAGATGGTTATCTTATGACTGCTTCATTTAAGATGTCTGAGGCTGATGTGGAGGTGTCTGATCCCCACATTGGGTTCTCTGAGCTGGCAGCAGGGAGAATTTAGACCTCTACATCTGCCTCGGTTCTTTCATCTGAATGAAGCCTTCCTCGCTTCCAGCCCTCGGGAGATGGTGAAGCTTTATTTAACTGCAATCTACTGAAGCCTGCCAGTGAAAGAGGTTGTAGCAAAAGAAAGCTGCTTGTGCTCAGGGGTTGGTTTTCTCACTATTGAAACAGCTTTTTTTGGTTACAAATGGTAAAATGAAAGAATACTGTTTCATTTCATCTTCTGGACCAATTGCCAACACAAACTGAGAGTCTCTCTCCATCACAAGCAGCAATTCTTACTGAATGGAGGATTAATTACATTTTCATTTGATTGCGTTTGTATCCACACCTGCAATATCATGTGGTACGAGGGGATTTTTAACCTATCGCTTTCTTGCAAAAAAGAGGCTTGATTCACCATCGTCTTAAACAATGAGAGGTGGTCTGTGTCTCCATGGATCAGAAGGGAACATCTGCTTCGAGTAAGCACCAAGGGATGCCCCCCTGTGTCCCTCACCACCTGGAGAAGTGACCTTGTAGTATGGAGGATTGCAATGACTAATGTAATGCTTTGCAGATACATGCACTTGTGTATATAACCTTAATAAATCCAAATACAAGGCCAGTATGACTTGGAAGAATCCCAAGAACATGGACCAAAGCAGGGTTTGAAAAGAAATCTATCAGGGATTGAAAAGAAGAGGCTATGGGCTCATGTGGGTCAGGACCTCAAGCCCTGTTCCTGCCTTGCAAGCTGGGCTCCTTCCCTTACCTACGCTGAGATCTCCCAGCTGGGAAGACATGGTGACTTTCCATTTCTCTGGTACTTATCAAGTCCTTTTTTTTGCTGGCCAAAAATCCATTTTAAAAAAGTAAAAATGAGCAGGCAGTTACTTCAACACCTTCATGAAAAGATGTAGAAATATTATAAGCTGATTTCACTCTTGTCTCCTTAAAGGGAAAGAAATAATCTGTGGTATAAATATGCAATTAAAAATAGTAGCAATTAGAGAGTCTCAAGGAATGAAATAGGACTTTGCTGTGAGGTAGAGCTGGTTTCCCTTTGGTCTGTGCTTCTAATCTGAAACACTCTGACATCGGGATCTAATCTTAATAGTTGGTTGCTCAGCTTCTGGTTTTGTCATGCAAGTTACATGTCATGGGTCAGACTCTGGTGTCAAGTCAGATCTGCTTCAGACGTTCCCTGCACACTGGTGGTGCGGGGATATCCACGTCTGAAAACCCTTGTGAGTATGCAGCAGTGAACGCTTTTACATGGGTTGGCTTCATTTGTTCATGAACAAAGGATGAAGATGCCTCTTATGCCTATAGGTGCCTGTGTGCATGCAAAGAAGTGACAGCAGCAAATTCAGAAGATGCTTTCCAGCCCGCCCATTCCAGTTATGGGTATTACAGTATTTCAGGACATGGTGGAGGGTCTGAGCAATGCCCAATCCACCTCCTTTGCCACTCAGTGCAAGCCAGCAGATTGATGACCGTCTCTTGGTGCAGCTGAGGATGGAGGGAAGAACTGAAGTGAAAGAAGATGCCCACCCAGCACAGCTCTCTGGAGAGCGAATCACACACGGGGAGGACTGGGCCTTTGACACTAATCTCTGCTCTGCCCACCTCCAGCTCAGTAATGGGCTGTCGGGCTTGTTCGGAGGCCTTTTCCCAGCACCATAACCTGGAGCAGTGGAGCCTGGGAAGTACACACGACAGCGTAAGAATGGCGGTCAGTCCTGAATGCAGGTGGTCTTGTGCAGGCTGCAGCTGTAGGAGTACGCTTTCCTTCCCTGCTCCGTTTCTTGCTTTCTCACAAAAAACAGGGAGGCTTTGTTCCTGCTGCCTTCTGAGGTTAGCCTAGGGTTCATGCTCTCCCAGTGCTGCTTGGAAGGGCCATACTTGGTGTAAGTTGAGACCTCGCCACCACTATAGATCAAACAGTCCCTGCTGTGCTATTTAGTGCTATTGCATCTAGTACAGACCGGGGAGCCTCTGGAGCTGCAGCTCCAATTCTGCAGCGTCCTTCAGGCTGTTTTGAACTCCAAGGCACTTCAGTGAATGCAAATACTTTTACAATTAACTTCCCAGTCCACATGTCGTGCTGCAGACAGTTGCCTAATGTTGGGCATCGGGCTGACCCAGTGTTTGCCCACCACTGTCTCTGTCATGCTTCTCATAGCTAATGTTTCAGAGGCCAACACAAAGTATGTATTTCCATTAATTATTCCCATGCCATGCCTTTGGAGCCAGCTGCTACTTCCACACCAGTCCACGTGCTGAGGTGAAGCCATTTGGAATGGGCAGAAGTGGCAGCAAATGGAGGTTTCAAGTCAGTTGGATTGGCTGGCTTCAGCCGCAAAACTGGAGTGCTTTAAAACCAGTGCATTTTCTCCCTGCTCTCCGTAGTTCTTGACATATCTCAGTCATATTTCTAGTCTATTTTTGACATGTTTGTTAGTAAAACCAGAAGGTTAAATGGCAGCAGCATCAAGGCTTTTGCTTTCCATTTGGGGATCAAAGCTCAGTGCAAAGCATGAAGGTGCCCAGACTTTTTAAGCACTCTCTCCCACCTGCAGTAAGCAATCCCATTGGGCACAAAGCAGGATCCTGTGCCCCCAACACATTACTTCCCCTCCGTGGCAGTCGTGAGCATGACTAAGGAATTGCTGTTATCAGCAATTTTGTCTCGCCACTGTTGCCTTTTTTTCCATTAGTCATTGTGTACTCAGGTCCTTTCTAATGATAGTAACATTCAATGAGTGCTTTGGGTACTGGCTGTACGTGGATGACCCTGGACATGTGTATAACTTTGCACACAAGCTTTTGAATGAATAGGAACTGGTACAGCCTGGATCGCTCTTTACCTGGGAAAACCCTGCATGAATTTTACTTGCCTCTGAGCAGCGTCAGTTAAGTTGAGTTTAAAAAGGATTGGGTGTTGGAGGGCAGTTGCCTTCTGAAAGTTGGCTGTCTTAGCGTACCCATCCCCTATGCTGCAGGCAAATGAATGCTGACTCAACCCTCTGAGCAGCCCATGTGTCCACGCCTCTTATCATCATCATCATCTTTTCTTAACTTTTGCTATAACATCTGTGCTTGTGCCCCATGAGAAGGCAATCTCCTTGGGGCAGGAAGCACAACTGGCCAGAAGAGTTTAATTACCCCAATACCCTTTTCGTTGCTCTGAAAGGGATTTTGGCTTCCGTGACTCCTGTTGGATGAAGCTATGGCTCAGAGGAATGGCTCTGCAAACAGATAACCTGTGTTTGGGTTGAAGGAAAGACCTGCAGCAGTGCTGAGCTCCGGTGCTGCTCCTCACCATCGACAAGACTGCAGATACTGTCATGCACCCTTTTGGAAGGAAGAAGAGGGTTAGCGATGCTATGGTGGATGGAGAGGATATAGCAGCAGACGGGTTCCCGGGATGCTCCTGGCTGCCAGTGGAGCCAAGGTGGGCTCCCAACTCCCTCTAGTCTGCAAGTCTTTCTGTGTAATGATAATGCAAAGTTGAAGCTCTGTGCATGCAGGGTAGACATGGAACAAAGCAGCCTTACACGCTCCTGTTTTCTCTGGTTGTCCTTATTTCCACTTGTAGGGTGGCCAGTCTTTACAAACAAATGTAGGAGGCAGGCTCCCCAAGCGGGTCATGCCGGATGACCCCGAACATGGGTAATGACGAAGAGTCGGCTGCCCTCGGCTCCTGCCGGGAGCTGGGAACAAGCTCGTTCCCAGGACTGCAGCCTGGGTGGGGGCGACAGAAGACAGCGCAAATCCTCTGCCCTGAGCAAACCCCAAGGCAGCGCACTGACTAATCTTGCTGGCATGCTGGGACAGACCCAGTTAAACTAGGACATGTGGGCACGTCAGTGATTCCTCAGTCACAGTGTACTTGAGCTCTGTCCCTTCTCCAGCGCTCCTGGGGACTTTGCTCATAGCCTTGCAGAAATTATGATCCAGGGTCTTGTTCAAGAGCTTATAAGTGTATCTATTCCTGTTGTCTTGCTCTCTAGAAGGCTGTATTAACTGGCCATGAGGTGGGCTAGAAAGCTTGGGAGATTTTACCCTACTGTAGGTCAAAGGCAATAGAGAAGAACTGAATTTTCATGTAAAGCAATGACCTGCCCTTCTGCGTGGCATCTGACCAGCAAGTAATGAAAAAGCAACACAGTCCGAGGCATGAATCTAGGAACGGGGGGGGCCTGATCCTTGACGCTACCACCTATCTGCTTTTTGCTTGAGGCCTCCTGTGTCTCCGCTTCACAGCCCTATAATGTGCAGAACTGCCCCGAACATTGTTTTTACACAGAATCACACACTGTCTGCTCGCTCTGAGAGCTCTTACAATTTTTTCCCTAACTCTTTGCACTTCTCATGCTTCGTGTGCATCTCCTCCAGGCCTTTAGCTGAAAGCACAGCAACATCTCCTGGAACTGGGTGGCTATTGCAAGTTCAGTTGTCAAAGTGACATCCTTAAATCACAATCAATTCACTCAATTCAAGAGACTTGGATTTGTTCCCGTTGTGTATGTACCAGCGATGGCACAGGGGTAGGGGTGTCCAGCACATCTCATCTTTGTGAGGAGGAGGAAGGAACAGCAATTGGAAACTGCCTTTTCATTATTCGGATGTCTCTCAGGAAATTTTATCACACCTAATGAGGAGGATGACCCTGTTAGCTGATGCATTTAAAGGCAAACCAGGGAGAGACAACTGGACTAGTGATACCACACCAAAGGAGACAGGAGGGATTCAGGAAGACAGAAAAGTGTGTGACCTGCCAAATGTCTGATTAATTAGCAAAGAGCTGGTCTCCTGTAAAGAAAACCAACTGGGGTCCATGGACAATGAGTATCCTTGAAATTGGACAAGAAGCCACCCAAAGAAGTCCTCTGCTCAGAAATAAGGCAAACTACTGTCCTTGCTGACCTCCTTTGTAAGAGCAGACAGCACTGGAGAAAGAGGAAACTCAGGAGGGCAATAACTGCCATCTCTGAGGAAACGTAGAAGACAGCAGTAGTGAGGTTGGGTAGGATTTGTCTCTCAACTGCAGTTTCACTGTTTCCAGTGGCTGCACGTCACAGAATCATTTTGGTTGGGAGAGACCTTTAAGATCGTTGAGTCCAATCATTCCCCCAGCACTGCCAGGCTCCCTAAACCATGTCCCACAGCACCACATCAACATGTCTGTTAAACCCCTCCAGGTATGGGACTGCCTGGGCAGCCTGGACCATGGCTTGACAACCCTTTGGGGAAGAATTTTTTTTCTCATGTCCAACATAAACCTCCCCTGGCACAACCTGAGGCTGCTTTTTCTCGTCCTGTCAGTTGCTCCTTGGGAGAAAAGATCGACCCCTGCCTCGCTCCAACCTCCTTTTGGGGAGTTGTTCAGAGCAAGAAGGTCTCCCCTGAACCTCCTTTTCTCCAGGCTAAACAGCTGCTGTGGGCAACACATACAGAACTTCCCCCCAATCCCAAATTAATAAGCAAATTTCTGAAGTGGAAGGTGCCAAATCTTTACTAACACCTTTGAGGTTTGGTTGGACATCTTGGCCAACCTAGGCATGAGAGGGGCAACAGGCAGCCTTTGGTGAGACCACAAGCTGAGACAGTTCAGGTGGCCAATCCAGTAGGGTTTTTTGTGAACTGGTGGCAAAGCTGTGATGGTCTGATGATGGGATTCACCATGATGTGAATGAGCAAATCTTTCTTCCATGTTGCACCTGAAGGGTGGGGAAAATCATCATTGCTTTCTACCTTTCTGGATTCTTCTGGGTTTTTTCCTCCTTCAGATAAAAAGAAAGGCAACAAAACCAAGATGTTATTAGTGGAAATTCCAAGAAATGTCATCATGGCTTGGCTTCGCGGACGAAGATTTGGGAAGGGCTTTAAACGTGAGTACACCCTTCAAGCCTGTGCGGTGGATTTTTTAGGTGAAGCGCAGCGTGCGCGAGACTGGCCCCACCCTTTACACCTGAGGTTCATCTGCCAGGGCCTAGCGAGCTTGGACGGTGACAGCGAAGTCCTCAGGTCGTAGGTTTGGTTAGAGTATCCTTCTCTTAGATGGATGGCCTTACAGGGCTAAACGAGCTCCATCTGCCCGGGTTTGGAGTTAGAGTTGTCCTTCTCCTAGGATGGTTGCCCGAAGGCTAGTGAGCCCATCCTGCCCGTGGACACACTTTGTCTGACCCTTCAGTTGAGACCTGTCAGGCTTGGGAGACCCTACCGGAGGCATATGCCACCACCAGCATAGCTCTCAACTTCGCAAGGGCACGCAAGCTCTTTCCCCACGGCAAGGGGGTGCCCGTGAAAGAGTCCAAGAAATACATGTCATCATAAAGGCATCGACCACACCCAGGTTGAGCAGCTCAAAGCCCCTTGACCAAGATTTCACAACTTGAGTTTCCTGCTGCTTCTGTGCCTGCTGTGCCCTGGGCAGAGGCAAGGAAGGGCTATGCCTTATTTAAATGTAGCTGTGCTTTTTTGGGAGAGGCAACTCTCCCCTTGTTCTGTCAATTAACTAACGGGATCACATTGCAGAAAAATACAAGAACTGGGAAAGGGGGAGTGAGGATATGCGTGAATGTAGATTTCTTGTCTGGTGCTGTACAACACCAAGCCCAGGAGCATTAGCAGCCAAATTATTTGTTTAATTTTAACTGCTGTCTTTGTTGCATCTTGACTTGCTAATTAGTATTTTCAAGTGCTTGTAGAATAGTTTGGATTTGTTCCTTCAGCTTTCACACACGTCTCTGTCACTATTGCTATTCCTTCCTCCTGCCCTGTGCCATCACCTAAGTAACATCATTTCTGCTTCCAGATGGGTTGAATTTTCTAAGCTGGAGGAAAACTGTCTTCTTTGCTTATTCATGCACAGAGGGCTCTTATTTGCATAAGAAGAGATCAGGCTGTGCAGCAGCACTCCCTAAAGGCTGGGGAGAAGGGAACCTATGCTGGTAGATGGGGAATAATAAGGCAGAAATGTAGATAAGCTGAATATTTTTGTTCTGCAGCTACCCTGGGTTTTTATACCTCATTTGCAGCATTCAAACTGCTCTGCGGAAATCACGGGCTGGGAACACCACTGGCAGTCTCGGCTGGATTTCACCCAGCAATTGCCTTGGTGACATCTGCTGCAATTGGTAGGATGCAGGGGAGGCCATCCTAAACGACTGGATTGAAAAAGTAGGCATGGATTTCTGAATGAGCACCGAGACTGGTGCATCGTCATGTGGCAGGCTGCTAAATCTGGTACAGCAGTAGTACTGGCAGGCACAGACAAAGGTAGTGGCAGAGGGCAGAGGGACATGTTGGACCTGAACATCAGCCAAGGAATTTGTGGAATTGCCCCTGCAAGTAGATGAACTTTGAATTACACTGAGAGGGATCCTTAAACAATGGGTTTTTTGCAAGTAGTATCTGGTGGTTGTACAAAGGACCAAAAACCCCCCCTTATTTCACAGATCTCCGTTTAGTTTTTTGAGTGCAGCTTCCGTAACTACTGAAAAATACTTTCAGTGGTAGCAGTTTTCAAAGCACACAGTGCCCCCAGTTGCTATTTACATTCGGGAGGTTCTGCAAACGGAAGAACAAACACGTTTGTACGTGCACAGTTCTGGATCTTTAGCACGCAGAGGAGCTTCCCAAACATTTTGTGAGAACAAAGAGCCCTTTCCCTGGCTATTTACAGATGACTTGCAAAGAATAGTGAGAGGTTCGAGCATGGCTGAACCGAGCAGCTGCTGAGAATTCAGGTACATGGTCTCAAACCCTGTTTTTTCCATAAGCTCTGCTTTGGAAGATGGAGAAACAAGACACGTCACAGGCTAACGCTGTCCATCAAAGCAGTGGTGAGAAGGAAACCTTGTCTCATTTCCATTCTCCCAACTTGCTCTTTGCAAGTTGATTCTTTAAGTGTTATTGTTGCTGAAAGCTTTGTAGTGTTTAGGTTCCAGCCTGATTTTTTTGGGCTGAAAGGAGCTTGTGCGAGCAATGAAGTGAAGACGATTGCTTGCATCTGTACGCCGTTTCCACTGGGATGTGTCAATCCATATGATGAATATGCACATATCAGCACCTTTGATTTACCAGCGTTGATTTTCATCTCTTGCATATCCTCAGTGGGGCAAAGTCTGATTTTCCAAATTTTCAAGGGTCTCCAAATGTATCTTCTGTGGTGAATGTATCTACTGCAGTGAAGAACACCGTGTTTCTTCCACAGCTAGGCTGGCTCCAAATCCCAGCATTGCCAGTGTCTGCATCCAAAGAGCTGAAAACAAAGTCATCAATGTACAAAGCCCTGTACATTCCCCATCATCAGACCTAGTAAGATAATGCCCCCATTAGGCCATCAAGGCCATAAAAGAGGTTTTAAATCACAGGAACATCACACTTCACCATAAGCAGTGGGTTTTGTAAGCTTGTTTTTACTTTTCCTTGTTTATGAATTGGGAATCTCTCACGTCCTATTCAGAAGCTGTTTGGGGCATTTCTTTCTTTGCAGGTGGGGTTACTGAGCCTGCGGGAATACTTGGCTCAGGCTTTGTGGCAGGCAAACCAAGTACTCAAATGCTATTTAAAAGAAAACAAAATCAAAGTAAAAATGTACCCTCCTTATGGAGGTGTTTCTGCACAGCTGGAGTAGCATATGCAGAAGCCCTCAGTGATGCCACAAAGCTTTTACAGGGCTCGCTAGTCTTGACCTACCTCTTTGCTGCGTTTTCAACTTGTGGAGAGAAGCTCCTTCAAACTCACACTAACACCAGTGCGGTAGAGATGTATTCTGCTTCGGAAGTATAGTTCAGGCCTTCTCCAGGCTCCAGCTTTGCCATAGCGGGAATGGCATCCTGAAGGGAGGGTGAAGCAATGGTGACTGCTTTCTCTAACACATAGTTGTGCCTCAGTCTCTAACATAAAATAAATATCTTCACTGTCAGATGTAAGACATCATTTAATTTTTCACTAGCTTGCTCTGGGGTGTCACAGGTCACACTGAAATGCCCACTAGAGAAAAAAGAAAGGACAAAAGCGGTGGTTGTACTCTGCTGCCTTGGCATAACAAGGGAGAAGAATAATGAAGATCTTAAATTTGCATCCCTGCTGTAAGAGGCATTTTTTAAAACAACTTGATTCTCTCTACATCAGCTCCTAGCTTCACCATGAAATTCTTAGGATACAGAAGTTGACTAAATTTGGTCCGACCTGATGTTGCTTGGGTGGGAATGGGTGCCACATCAATCACTGTCCTGCACCGAATGGGGAGATCTTAGGGACAGATCAAAGCAGGTGTTGCTCTGACTTTTGTGGTCAGCTTTGGGAACGTGTCTCTTTTTGGTCTCCGGGCACAGTAAATAACCAAAATGTAGGTTGTTACGAAAACCCTCAGAAGCTTGAGATGAGGGTAAGCACCTTTCTAGACTGAAAGTTCAAGTGGTGGTGAAATAACCCTGGGGATAGGCTCGTCAGGCCAACTTCAGCTTGCTCATGGGTGGTATTAACTGGGCTGTGGGTAGACAAAACCTTTGTCATTGCTTGCATTTAGTTTGTGGACTTTTCTGTTATTCAGTACCAGCAAAAGGAGAATTTCTGACCTGAAAGCCTGCTAGGGCTCCTGTCCATTTTTTTTGAGCAAAACCAGTTTATCCCACTGCCTACAGGGAGTCTGTGCTCCCATGCACAGCAGTTTGCATCTACTGCCTACACGTGGTCACGACTGTAATCAGACTGCTTCTGAAAGGTGTGCCCATACTCGGTGTGTGATTTTTGAGCTGAGAGAGGATGGCTGAGCTGGACTGAACCAAAACCTGCTCAGGCGGTGTACGGTCATGTGATCCATTCATAATAGTGACTGGAGACCCAGGGGGACACAGAAGTCAACTGTCTGACAGCAGTGGTCTGTTTGCCCGTTTTTCTGACAGTTTCCCTGTCAGGCCTTATTACACAGTCACTTCCAAGTCTGAGGGATGACAAAATGGATTAGCATACCCAAGCTAGACGACGTTGAAAACAAACATCTTTCATCTGTTAAGTATCCCCTTTTGAAGCTATCTCCATCCTAATAGCTGCAAGGGCCTGTTGGAGGCCACACGTTTTCTGGTGCTTCCTTCAGATAAACAACCAACATCCAGCTCATCCCAGAGCTGAGACAGGTATGTGCCAGTTGGAGCCCTTATTCTGGGATTGTCATCTCCCCTGGGTTTCTGCTCATGACCTTGCAGCCCTCAAGCTGTACAGCTGGAGATAAGCAGCTTGGAAGTGCTTTAGGGCTTATGCATTCCCAACCATGAGGACATGAATAACTCATAACGCACTACAGTGCATTAATCAGCAAAGGCTGTAGAGGCTGTTGGAGTCAGAGGGAGCATGCTCTATGGGGTTGACATACAGACAGCCAGGACCCTCAACCTCTTCCCTTATGCAGGTGATGTTTTTGAAGTGATTTGGATTTAAACAGAGAAGCCTGCCGGCTGCCAGAGAGCATGTTTGCCTGGAGCATTGTATCAGCACAACTGAGCAGTGAAGGAGTGAGGGAAGGACCAGCATGACCTACATCTGCTGGTGGTTCATCAGGTAGAGGTTTCCCTACTCCAGGCTGGTGTATGGACAAGATTAGTCTTGCTAGAACTTGAATTAGTTCATCACCAATCAACTTTTGTTAATAAACACAACTGTAAGTGCAGATGAAGATCCAAACTCACCTACAGAGTCCAAAGATGAGCCACCAGTTAGAAGGCAAGTTTGTCTAAATTGAGATCAGTTGCCAGTTGAAGTGCCATCTTTGTGTTTGCTGGCTGTTCCCTGTCGATGGGTGGATTAAACCAGCTCATTCGCAATAGCTTACATCTGCACTGATACCAGGGGCAGGCTCTCCATCCTCCACAAAGTACTGCAAGCAAATGAAGCTTAGACCCCTCACCCACAGTAATTTGGTGTAGGTCAGCAAGATGTCAGCACCCACAGATCTATGAATAAAGATTTGGAGCACAAAGTCATTCACGTTTGTTAACACAATCTCTCTGCTGACCATCACCACATCTCGTGTTTCTGCTGCAATCTGATGTGTATTTGCAGGCTTGTGATCTATGATACGAGTAATTTGCTGCAGGGTGCTTGGGACGTTGCCTGTACATGTCGGAATATCCCTATGCGCTGGCAGCCATTGGGGTGGAAATGCTGTGCTTGTGAAAGGGCTGGATTTGACTCTTGCATCAAGGTCCCATGTCCTCCTCCACTGCCGGCGCAGATATGCCAATACAGCGTTGTAAAGACAAAGTCATTCAGATGATGTCTAACACTTGCCTGTGATAATGCTTCTCAATACTGCTATCCACAGCACCTCAGCTGAGATCGATCATCATGGAATGTGCATTTCAACCCACTTGAACAATCAGGCTTGTTCCAGCACCGACAGAAATAGTAATTTTTCTAGACAGAATTGACATTATAAATAAGTTGTTGGTTAATTTGCTGTTTTCTTAATACCATTGATCCTATAACTATGTCCTTAAGCAGCAGTGTCCGCATATAAACTATCCAGTAGTAAAATTATAACTCCATTTGGATGCAGAGCACAGCCTTCTTATCACCAGACTTCCAATCCAGTCAAGACATTCAGGGTTGCTCATGCAAAATAGCTCATCTGCTTGAGTGAGCATACAAGGGCTGTTCATCAGCATTGTACGCAGAAGTGTAAGTGCTCACCATCCTGAGCTGGGGCGCAGGTTGGGGAAAATCTGTCTTTTCAGAGCCGTACAAACCCATCTCACAGGGAACACTTTGTGGAGCTCACAGCGATGTGAGTGAGCCCAAGCGTTATCTCCATCTCCCATCAGCAGCACTGGCTCAGCTTAGACAGACCTTCACCCTGTTCCAATGAGACAGAGCCAAAAGACATCCAGATTTGCTGCTTTTCATTAAGACATCCAGCCAATTTACCGCTACTTGAGTGTTTTGAGGAGGACATTAAAATAGTGCAAGTTTTAAGGCTTGTAGTAGCAGGACCATGTGTGTGAGCCATGAAGATGCTGGTTTCAGTTCAGTGGGTTTCAGTCTCTCTTTGAAAGGTTCTCCTCCAAAATTTGGGCAGCTGCCTTTCCCACCCCAGCCTTATGGCAATGCAACCTGTCCCTATACAGGCATTGTAGGGAGCTGCTCCTGGCAAAGCTTCTGGGCAAAAAATTAAGGATAGTGGGTGAAAAGCACAGGAATATCCCTCTCAGGGGGATCAGCCATGTGCAAAAATAGGGGGCTTGGAGAGTAAACTGAAATAAGACAAGAGCTCGTGTCGTGCAGCTGCTGAAGCAGAGAGCAGAGCTATGACAGAGCGATCAGTTTTTTTCCTTTAAGAGTTTGCCGTGCTCCTCCCAAGACCTTTTCTCACCTCACTGTGACAAGTTACAAATGGAGGTTAAGAAGAAGATTATTAAACTTGGCCACTCACGTCCACTCGAGGAATAAAAAAAACCTTTCAAAACAAATTATTTCATCTCAGCAGGACTTTATTCTTTCCCAGGCGTTTGGTTAAATAAATGCTTTTCTCTGGGTGAAAAACTGAACATTCACAGTAAATCTGTCAGCCAGAAATCACTTCCAATGGACAAGCCACTGAGTGACCATAGCAAAACATCCCCAGACACGCAGGTATAATTATACTTTTTTTCTTGTTAAAAGTCTGCTTTTGATATAAATAACCCCCTCTCACCTATACCTGTGTGTTTTTATGCACACGCATGCACAGATATGTACAGGAATAGGACTGTTTACTCCTAAAGATTAAAGCACCTTTTAAATCATGCGATGAGATGTAAATACTCGTTTCACAGGACCACAGTCATGGCTGAAATACCAGGTCTTCTCCCACCAGCAGGGATGTGAATACTGAAACGCACCTGGCTTGGACCTGGCGTAGGACCTATCAGATGGCAAGAGAGCGATGTGTAGATCTTGGTTCTGTACATTTCCAAGTCACTCTAGCCAAGGCATATTTTCTTGGGAGCTGAGAAGTGGGAGAATAAGATTTCTAATCCAAATATATGTGCCCAGAGCACCAGACCTTTAATTATGCAAAGAACTGGAGCCAGCTTCCTCCTGCCTTTTCAGATAAGAGGTTTCTGAGAGATTACAGCAAGCAGAATTTGGCACCTGGCTCTGTTGGCACAAAGGGACTTTTTTTTCTTTTTTTCCCATGCAGACTCCTGCCATGGAAATTTGTGCTTATCCAAGGATCCACCCAAGCGGATCCAGTTGCCACATCAGCAGATTAGTGCCTACAAAAGACCAGCAACCCTGGGTAGAACTGAGCATCTCCCAAAGCCCGTGAGCTGAATCATAAGGGTGCTTATTTGTCCTCTTCATCCCACATGGGAAAAGCTGGCTTAAGCCCCATTTTGCTCCAGTCCCTCTGGCTTCAGGAGCTGGAAAGGCAGTGAGCAAGCCCTCCTCCTCCAGAGCTGGGTGTTGCTGGAGGCTGTTTTACCGAAGAACAAACTGGTTATGTGTGTGCGAGTGGTACCTGGGCCGTGGCAAATTGCAGGAACCATCAGAAATTCAGCGAGCTCTCTAATACCAACTTGGAAGCCTCCAAATAACTTTCACTGTCTGCTAATTAGACAAAAATACAGCCTTATTTTACTCCTTTGCAATCTTGTAGTGTCTGGTTGTAGCAAGGCAGCTGGTAATCAAGGCAAGGGAACCTTACCCAGAGAGAAGCACGACAGGGCTGCCTCCAGACATGGGCAGCTCCTGCTCTTGAACGCTTTCATATCCAAAGGGCTGAATTTAGCTGAAATCAGATCTATAAAAAGTGTCTTTTAAGTTCCTATGGATACAGTGAATCGCTGCATGAGATATGCAGAATATGTCTTCAGGGACTTTGGGAGAGGCAAACCTCGGTAGCAGAACCTTGGGTGGAGGCTTTGGAAATTGCCTCAATGTTGGGTTAATGCTCCTAATTGAAGCGAATGCTAAAGGTAATACAGACTTCAAGGGGAGGGGCTACCCAAGGGTAAATCTTGAAGATAAGTAGGATGCCTGCTGTATACTTCAATGTTTACAGGAAGGAAAGACTTCATAGCTGTGTATTTACTGTGACTGTACAGAAGGGAAAGCGCCATCTGAAGAAACATATGCAAGCTTTCTTCTCCAAGGAGAAAACTGGATCGAGACAAAAATGACCTAAATAAACATTGGAAGATCATAGGAAACTATTCCTTGGAGGCAGAGAGAAGGAATAGATAAGGGTTGTGTGCAAAAGTTGAGTATTGTTGTTTGGGGAGTTTCAGTGCATCAAAGGAGCCTGGTATCAGCCCTGGAATAACATCAGAAGAAACATTGTCTGAGAAGAAGTAGTAGAGAGGGTGAGAGAAATTTATCTGGGCATGGGAAGATACAATGGACTCTCCAGTGTTAAATACTGAGGTGGGTCCTGGCTTTTCCATGTTTTGCTCACTGGGCTCCAGAGAGTGCGACTCCTCTCTGCTCAGATGCTTGTGAGTGATGGAGAGAAAGGTGAGAAGACTTTGTGGTGGGGCCAGAAGATTTATAATAATTTATTGGGTCTGTATGGGCTCAGTTTTCTATTACGAGCATAGACTAAGGTAACTGCGCTTGTATCTGCTCTATCCCCGTATTGAAACGGTCTGCTGCTGCCAGCCCACTGTGTCAGCTCTCAGGCATGATGACAGATCCCGTTGTACAAAAAACCAGCATCAGGCAGAAATGACGGTATCAATGGGGCTTCTTCAGCTAGCACGACCTGCCACTTCCCTGGGGAAGAGGTGCAGGAGTGGGGCAGTGAATGAGCACTCGGGGCAAACCTCCGGGCTGTAAATACACATTGCAGATCAGGATGTGTTCCACCTTTATGCACCCAGGAGTGCATGTAGTCTATTTTAAGTTTCTAGATTAATATTTTAGCTGCTTTGCAGCTGAAACATTAGACTTTATGGACATCCTTAACCATGAAGATGCCAGGTGGTATCTGTGGGCTCTGTGTGGTTTGCTTGAGATCCCAGATGGGAAAGCAGCCCTGAGTCTAAGCCCAGAGATCCCAAATGGAGCTACGCTGGATGGGGGAGTTGGTTGTCTGCCACGTGGGAGCTGTTGTGGGGACAACACTGGACCCACAAGGTGTTCGTTCTATGGTTGGTCTATGTATGTGCCCTGGGCCCTGCAAGGAATAGGAGACAACAGAAATGTTCATAAACCCAAAGAATAATTTGGGAAGGATAAAGCCACTGAAGCAAATTAAGTGATGGAATGTAGGAATACTTAAAGCGTATGTACACCAAGGGGCACTGATCTCAGAGTGTAAATGAAATGGGTATCATCAGTTTAGGGACAGAATTTAGGGTTTATTGCAAAAAAAAAAAAACAAAAGAAAGAAAGAAAAACCCAGAGCAGAATTTGCTTGCTCCTCCCCACCTCTGTTTTTTACTGCAGGTAAATCAGACTGCAAGAGGGAACGTACAGCTTCTGAAATTATTGGGTAACAATTTTGGTAAAAAATTGATGGTAAAAATTCCTCAATTAACTGCTGGAAGTTGTGGCTGAATCGTGGCAGAAAGTGGACGGGGTCCTGAGCAGACTACTGGTCCTCATGTTCCCATGTGAAGACAGTGTAAGAACTAAATACACCTTCAAGACAGTGGCTAGGTTAAATATATCACCTTCAGAGGCACCAGAGTGCTTTCTGTGGGCATGAATTAACATTGCAAGGTACAAAGAGCAAATTAGCTTTTAAAAACGGACTGGTGTGCCTCAGTTCAGCTCAGTTGCTTCTCCCCGTCGGCTTGGTTGGATGCTAATGGCATGTCAGGTGGTGGCTTGTTCGTGCGTGCTGGCCCCACCGGTCCAAGAGGGCTTGAAATAATTGCTGAGCTGTATTTTTAGCTTCAGGTTCCTCCAGTTCTCATGCCCGAGCCTGACAGCACCACTCTGTTCGCATATTCTGGGTGAGTCACTTGGTCGTACAGGCTGAATTCCCCTGCTGTAGGCCAGCAGTTTGGCTTCCAAAAAAATGGGTGCACCGAGCAAAATCTGCCCTGCGTGGAATTTTCTTTATCCATGGCAATAAAAAAAACCCCCTAAATCCTGTTCCCATGATGATATGCTGTGATATCCTTTTCAGTCACAGTCTGTGGTTGGTGCTTGCTGGCATATGTCCTCTTCGGATATTCAGAAAAAACCAAAGTGTTTGGATGGCAAGAGGGGTTGGGTGGCCCAAAGTGTTCAGATGGCCTTTTTTTGTGCTACTGCTTGGCCAGCCCAAGTTGTTGAACATCCCTGTAAAAATCTCCATCTCTTTCTTCAATTCCATCACTTAGGCTGGCATAGCTAATATTCAGCAATACTTCAGTATAGCTCTGACTTGTGGGGGAAGCAGTCCCAGCCTGGAAGACCAAGTTCAGCCCTGAGATGCTCTTTCAGGTAGCTGCTGCCTGTTGAACACTAAAAAAGGGAAAAACAAAGTACTAATGAGAGGCTCTCCTGGATCCTCTACTTATCTCACCAGAGGCTATTGACCACAAGTTCAAAGAGATATGAGGCCATTCTCAAGGAGATGCTTCACTAGAGAAAAACTCTGCAAGGACCCTGTTGGACCCCAGAATTGTGTTTGTGTTTTGAACATCTCCTTTTCCTCTCTCGGCTTTGTTTGCTGCAGCTGCTTGTGGGAGCCCTTCAGGGCCCGGGTCTACCAGGACATTCCCCAGTACCTCTTACCATGAAGCCTTTGGAAGGTTTTGCGTGAAAGACATGGGAAGAAGTGGGAGATTTAGATATTTTTCACCAACTGAAAGACCAATTGAGCATGTTACGATGCTCTGCATTTCAGGGCTGTATTAGGCCAACACATTGCATGGTCATAAAAGGGCTCTTCATGCTAAAGAAGACACAATAAAAGTCTGTCACTGGAGTTACTACCTGGGGGGAAAGCTGCAAAACTGCCTTTCCTGTGAGGTGGGAAGGTGCCTCCACGCTTCTCTGGGGGAAATTGTTCCAATCCCTCTTGATCTCATGCTGATGGTCCCAGGGCCACGGTAACCAGTTGTCTTTCCAGGGGACACAGCTGCCAGTGGATGGTTTGTAAGGTGTCTAAGAAATAACACCATGCAGCCTAGAACTCTCAGTCCACCAAGAAAAATCTCAAACAGCCATATGAATGATTTTTGTGTGGATATTCTCATGATGGATTTATTTGCTGATGTTTCCTCATCGCCTTATTGTGCTTTTTATATACTGTCGGTGTTTATGGGCTACCTCTGTGCATCCCTACATGGGCAGAAAGCAGTGGCTGCAATGAAGTGTGACCTAAGCTCAAGTCTTACAGTGCCCTGGCCCATGCAGATGGTGTCATGCCGGGCAGGAGGAGCAGGGAGGAGGCCAAGGAGGAGGAAAACCTTTCCACGAGTAATTGTAATGGGGAGATGGAGGCAAGGAGGAGGAAAACCTTTCCAGATGCTCTAGGGGAAAGAGGAATAGCTGTGGGGTTCGCTGCAGTAAGGGAAGGGGAATGGGCTGTGCATCAGCATCCTGCTGACAGAGCTGCAGGCACTGGCCGGACTGGCATTGGCACGCCAAGCCGTGCCCAGGACAGGAGGAATCATCGCAACCTCTGTGCAGCAGCACAGGATCAGAGGCAGCTCAGCCTCTTCCCCAGGAAATGGCATTTGCAAAAATAGAAAGCTGGAAATGCCACCACATGGCAGCTAAATATAGCCTCACCGACAGATGAGCCACAGCGCTCACTCCAAAAACAGGGGCGGTGAAAGGGGGGATGCCCAGCTCCCTGCCAGGGTGATGTGGGATGGAGGGAGAGGTGGCGGAGACTCTCCGCTGGGCACCACAGGAGGCTTTGCCGGCAGGACGCTAGCTGTGAGCATGAGATGCACAATCAGGGGAGTTGCTTGGAGGTGAAACGTGCTTCAGTGTGAAAAAATGTCCCAGCTTTCCGTTAAAATCATGTTTTCTTCCCTAATGCTTTACAATGCGATTAGAAGCACTAAAGTTTTTCCCCAAGACTAATGTCTACAGTAAAATATGAACCTTTTGTTGAGCTAGACCTTTTTTTTTTTTTTTTTTGCCAGCCCTGATGCAGGGAAGCAACACCATGTCCCAGAGGAAGGGTTTCAATGGCTTTGCTCACTAAATGCTGGCTGATGCTGGCAGCTGGGAGCACGCTAGGATTTGCCAGGGCCAGGATGCTGCTGTGGCCAGGTCTGCTTGCCAGGAAAACAGGACATATGCACAGTTGGGCTGCTCTTCAGTAGGACTGATAATTTGGAGATGCTTGGCATTCCACCCCCACGCCCAACCCCCCAAAAAAACCCCTTTATTATAGTTGTACATTTACCAAATGTTGGTTTGGGGACTAATTCCCCAAAGGCACAGAGGTGGAGGAGAGTGACGCCCCCTCGCCAAAGATGCTGGTGGTGGAGCTGGAGCTGAGGGTCATCATGTTTGCTGGCCATCAGCTGTGATGGCTCTAAGAGCAGTGACATCTCCTAGAGTGAGGTCCACCTTGGGATCAGTATCACAGCACAAGAGGGAAGTTGGGGCTGTTAGAGGAAGTTTTAGGGTTGCAATGTCTGGCACTAGGAGATCCCAGAACTCAGGCTGCCTGTGCACCCTGGGCTTGATCTTCTTGTGGATAAGTATTAACACTATTTATTATAGGTTGCAGTATTAATTTTTTTCCATTTGGTAAAAGGGGAGTCACTCAATAGTCCTTCTTATCCTTCTCATCAGTGTGTTACTTTCTATGTTATTAATCAAAGAGTGTCCGGACACAGCACTGAATACAGAAGTCCTGCGTTTGGGGTGTTCCACCAGAATATCAAAATGATGCACAAACATTAGTGAGCTGCAAGCATTGTAATCCTGTATAATCAGATGAGGAAATTAGGTAGGGGTGATGCCTTTTGCAGATCTGAGGAGCAGAGATTAATGCCGTAAGTGTCTAGTAATTTCCAGTGCTTAGTTTCAGATAATGAGAACTTAACTTTTTAATTTAATTTAATTTAATTGCTCATGCCTAGAAATTCAACTGCACTTCACTGGTTCAACATGCTGTGGAAGCAATAGCTAAACCAAAAACTCTCCACACCTTTAAGTAAAGCTCATTTTAGGGGACTGAACTGGGATCTAAAGAGAAGGCACTTGTTCACGGCTCATACGTGCTCCCACCACTTTTGGATGCAATGTGGTTCTTCTCCTGAAGGCTCAAGAGTCATTTTGTCCACCTTGAAATAAATCAATCACACCAGTAGAGCCCATCGCCACCTTCTTTTATTTCTTTTCATCTCAGAGACAAATCACGTGCATTAAGCCATGTAAAGGTAGCTACAGGTCAAGGTCTCCTGGCCAGGGCTCGGCACAGCTCCCCAGCACTTGGTGTTTCTGAGATGGGGAGTTGAGCTCTGGTTGAGCCTTGACTCTCTCAGCACTTGGCACCTCAGCCCAGCAAACTGGCAAAACCATCTTTTTTTCCTCATAGGATTGTGTTTCTGCCAGTATATTCAAATCTTGTTGGGTTTTTTCAATACCTTTCCAGCTCTGCTGGTTTTCTGTTGGATTTTCTGTGCCCTCCTTAGATCGTGGCTGCTCTAGAATTTGTGTGCAAGGTTTTGCCTAGGTCTGTTATTTCTTCTGGTCCAAAAGATCCCCCATCCACACCAAATCACCTTATAATGTTCCAGTGGGGTAAACGCTGCTTTTTTTCCCCTTTCCATCAAACTTCCCCGACTTAATGTCCACATGAGGTCACAGGGCATGGTGAGCAGGGAGTACCTTTTTGCCATAAGCTGAAGCAGAAGTAAAATGGAATATCCCAAACCCCAAATAAATCCAAATAAACTGTAACTTCAGACATCTCCAACTGGAGCAAACTTCTGAGCCTTGGACTCACCTCATGGTTATGCGCATTGCTTTGATACACATCTTTATACATCTCTACATGCATATAGAAACTCTGTTCTTTAATCCCTCCTACAGCAGCAAGCTGTTTCTCTTCTCCCAAGGGCTCCAGATGGTGCTAAAATCTTCAGAGCTTTGGGGGTTTGCTTGTTTGTTTATTTTTAGACAACTTTCCACACTTGGGCCCTAATCAGGATGCCTCAGCATTTCCACTTACCAAACAATCTCACTTTTAGCTTAGTTTTTGTCCTCGCTGCCAGCCCCCTTCCCAAGCAGGTCTGCGATGAATCCTCATGGTTTATTATTAGTGCTGGTGCTGAAGTTCATTCTCTAAATCTCTGTTGTTCTTCCCAAAATAATTTGCAATTTCCTCTGTGTTGTGATCTCAGTTAGTTGCCTCCCTCCATGCTGGATCAAGACCGAGTTTTCTAAGGAAGGTTGGCTGTTAAAAATTATAAGAGAGAACCACTGATCTCATGTGCTGCTGGAAGATGGCTCCTACAAAAGAGCTGTACACTTCCCCACAACCTCCAGCAACGCTCTCCTGTGCCACTTGCAGCCCCCAGCTGTTCTTAGTGCTAGCTTCTCCCACCTAAGACAAAGAAAGTATAGAGTGAGGCTTTTTCCCCAATTTTTGTTCTTTAATGACCATCCATGGAGAGAGAATTGGATGGGTGCTGCAGATGAAGAGGGGCAGTGGCAGACAAGGACTCCATCCATTGTTCTGCTCTGCTTTTCTGTTGGATTTGTTCAAAGATTCCAGTCTTCTCCCCAGTAATTCTCCTGAGGTGCCCAAGCTGCCCTACATTAGCATTGGGATTTTCCTCTCATATTCCTAAGAAACTGATTTGGTGGAATGGGAGAGAAATCTTTCTTTGACACGTGCCAACAAAATTCACCTCCCTGAAGGCAGCAACAGCAGCTGCAATGCCTGCACAGCACAATGCGAGCACCCTTCCCACGTCCCAGTTCTCCCTTCAATCAACCCATGAGAACAAAATGTTTTCACCAAATAAGAAATGCTGAAAAGGCTGGTCCCTGCAGACTCACAACAAAGTTGAGAAAAATGCTAAGCCAATTATTAGCTTCCTTTCCTCGCACAGGCCCCTCTGTGAGGCTCTAGCAATTAAAGATGATGCTGGGGAACAAGTTAGATGGGAATTAGTCTGACTTGGGGAAATTACCACTCAGAGGTTTTCGGGTTTTTGTGCTGCTGTGTAAATTCCCTTTGCTCAGCTTAAACTCTTTTAACCGAACGCATTACTTTGACAACATGTTTTAATAGCTGGTGTTAAAAAAACGCGCTGTAAAAATGTTTCCAGCTAGCTTTGATCCTAGCCTGTCTATCTCCTGGTGGTCTTGAAACCAAATTCCTGCACCTGGATACTGTCCTGACCCTCTTCCTCAGCTCCCTCAGCAACCCTCCCTTGCCAGTGACATAAAGCTCCAACCGAGACATACAGCCCAAGAGGATGAATCACATGCCTTATGTTTATATACTCCAGTCATCTCCACTCCAGTGAAAACAAACCTGTGATCCCAATCTAACATTCACGCCCTATGAAGCAGCCTGCATGCGGGAACTGTCTTCTCTCACTCCCACCATAGTGAAGAAGGTCTGTGTGTGTAGTCCTCCAAGTAACCATCTCCTCCTCCAGTGGCAGGAGGGGCCAGCTGAGCATTGGCTGACCTGGCATTCCTTTTTATGGTGTTATCCGACGCCTGTGCTTCCATTTCCATGAGAACTGGGTTTGATTGGGTGGAGAAGAAGCCTTTGAGCACATGCAGCCACCTGTCTATGGACCTGTTTTGTGCTCTGTGATCCCCATAGCAGCTCCTTCACACCTCTGTCCTAGGAGGGATCCACAGTTACCCAACCTGGCTAATGGGACCAGTATGCCCAGCATTGAATGGATTAGCCTAGAGATAGGGCAGGTGTCTTATTCAGTGCTGGTACCTACTGGATTACATGTTTCTGCTGAAAATGTTTTGCCTGAGAGGTCCTGGACATAGCATTTGCCTTTTCACGGCTGTGTTATTTGGTGGCATTCCACTGAGAGTGGCTGATAGGCTCAGAGCCAGGTTTCCATCAGCCCTAACCAGTGAACCAAAGTTTACAGCACAAAATCTGGACCAGATTGTGTGACACCACAGGCTGGACAGAGGTATTTCCTCCTGGCTCTCAGTGTCATTTGCTCCCTCTCACATGATATTCTCTTCCTCTTTCATATTTTTTGCTTCCTTTACACTTAATTATCTTTGTGCCCCTGTGTAGTCTCACACCATCAATTAAAATAGTGATCAATAACAGACCAATGATCAACCCTTGAACAAATCCATGAGTAACCTCCTTCCACCCTGATATTTTCCTTGATACGTGCAACGCATGATCTCTTTCCTAAACAGTTTCTCATCTATCAGACTATGTCATCTCCAAGCCCATTTTGCCGGTAATTACAGTCCCTCTCTGTTTTGATAATTTCACCGTAGCGATAGCTGGGTCAGGGTATCAGCTGAGCCCGTCCCTTCTGAGGACAGTGGTGATTAGAAACGCCTCACTAGTAGCAACCTGGTTCACAGGAAAGTGAGCAGTATGTTTTAAATGCCAGAGCCCGAGTGATTTAATACTTTCCTTCTACTTTCAATTTTGTTTTTTCAGTAAATTTGATTTTCCTGGGAGAATGGCCATTTCCTCTTTTGCTCTACCATTTTCTGCAGAAAGTACCATATTTTTAAGCACAGTGAATATTTCTGGTCTGTCTTGGGCACTTCTTTGGTGTGATACTGTATTACTTATGTCATCTTATGTTCTTTTATATTAAATATGATCTTTCATGGCTAGTTTCAAGCTGGATTTTCCCTCTAGATATTTATTCTAAGGTTTCAAAAAACGCATGTAAATTCAAATGTATGAATCTAGAAGGTAGACTGCAAAGTTCTCTGCAGGAGGTGGGCGGCTGGGATTACCATCATGATAGGACCAACGTCCTAACATAGCGGATATAATTTTATATCTTATAAGGGAGAATTAAATGGGAAAGAGTGAGGGCTGGGGGAGGTTTTGAGAAACCCGCTGTGCTGGCTGTTCAGTTAGAGGCCATCACAGCATATGATATATGCAGACAGCAGAGGTGAAGCGTGCCCACCGGCTAAAAGACTCTTTTGTGGTGTTTTGCTGTACTGTTTGGCACAGCTGCCCTCACTTCACACCCTGCCTCCCTTGCTGAGGCACTGGGGTGGAAAAATCAGCTGCAGAGGATCCAGTCAGTAGGGAGGGATTTAAACACCCCAAAGTCTTGTTTTCTAATAGCTGGACAAATGGACAACAGTCGGTGTCCTGAACCCTCTACCATTCATCCTAATTAAGTCATGTAATGCTATTAATAAGCAGGGAGGCTTAGCTGAGCCCCTGGGAATGCCAAAATCACATTCCCTTTCACTCCATTATTTAAAAGTTTATTGCAATGGAAAAATCTCACCCACCAACTTAGTGGCGATATTGTAAAATGGTCATATCAGACCAGCTTGTAGGAGAGATGCTCACCTGTCAGGAAGAAGGGGACACCAGCAGCGTGCCCAGGTGGCCAAGAAGGCAAACAGCATCCTGGCTTGTATCAGCAATATAGAGTTTCTTCCCCGTTGGGGTTGTCCAGGCCTGTCCCAGGCTGCCCAGGGCAGTGGTGAAGTCCCCATCCCTGGAGGGGTTTAACAGATGTGTTGATGTGGTGCTGAGGGACGTGGTTCAGTGGTGACCTGGCCGTGCTGGGGGAACGGTTGGACTCGATGATCTTGAAGGTGTCTTCCAACCCAACCCATTCTGTGATTCTGAGCAAACATCTCCTGAGCTGAATGTCCTTCTGGGCTGGGCTGGGCTGGGCTGGGCTGGGCTGGGCTGGGCTGGGCTGGGCTGGGCTGGGCTGGGCTGGGCTGGGCTGCCTGGGAGCACGTTAGCAAGGGAGGGTGGGGAGGGCAGCATGGCCTCGGGTGCACGGAAGGATCCAGTACCCCCTGCCCACAGAAATCAGTGTCACAGGCAAACACCTTCAGATACATTTAGTTTCCATGATTTTCAATGTGTCCGTCTGTGGGAATTCAAAATTCCTACAGCAAAGCCACCCCCAGGTCTCTAAACTAACGGGGATGACGGAGTGACGGTGGCCTGTGCAGCTCAGGGCACAGGATTTCACCTCGTGAGGCAGCGTCACACTGGGGAAGGGCCATAAACCCCGGCCCCCTCTGAGGACGGGGTGCCGGGGGGCGGTCCCAGCTCGCAGGCAGGAGGGTGAGGGCAGCCCTGGCCTCCACAGCCCGGTGGCGCGGGGCATCCCGGAGTGAACCCGCCAGCACCGGTGAGCCCAGCCTGCTGTTCCGACAGAACCATCTCTTCAGCCGCAGCCCAGGCTGGCGTTTTTGCGGTGTCATTTCAGCATTCGAGAAGGGAGGGTGCCCGCCGCAGGGGCTGCTGCTGCTGACGGGAGCTCTCCTGCCTCGCAAGCAGCCGCTGCCAGGGCACCGTTGCGGCGCCGCGGCTGTCCCGGCAGCGGCAGCCGCAGCGGCGACTCAGCGGCCCCTCAGCGCCCTCTGCCGCAAAGGCAGCCGGCTGTCGTCGGGCAGCTCTGCCCTGAGGTCGAGCCGGCAAACACCCACCACGGGCGTCAGCGGGGTGTTTCGGATGGAACACAGGGAGCTGACAGCGGCTGAGGAGTAGCAGTGTGCCCAGGTGACCAAGAGGGCCAACAGCATCCTGGCTTGTATCAGCACTGGTGTGGCCAGCAGGACCAGGGCAGGGATTGTCCCCGCGTACTGGGGGCACTGGTGAGGCTGCACCTTGAATCCTGGGTGCAGTTTTGGCCCCTCACTCCAAGGACATTGAGGGGCTGAAGCGTGTCCACAGAAGGGCAACGAAGCTCGTGCAGGGTCTGGAGCACAAGTGCACTGAAGAGCGGCTGAGGGATGTGGGGAGGTTTAGCCTGGAGAAAAGGAGGCTCGGGGGAGACCATCTCGCTCTCCACAACTGCCTGACAGGAGGTTGGAGTGAGGGTGTGATTGGTCTATTCTCCACATAGGCAAGCGACAGGACAAGAGGAAATGGCCTCAAGTTGTGCCAGGGGACGTTTAGGTTGGCCCTGAGGAACAATTTCTTCCCCGTTGGGGTTGTCCAGGCCTGTCCCAGGCTGCCCAGGGCAGTGGTGGAGTTCCCATCCCTGCAGGGGTTTAACAGATGTGTCAAGGTGGTGCTGAGGGACATGGTTCAGTGGTGACCTGGCTGTGCTGGGGGGACAGTTGGACTCAATGATCTGAAAGGTCTCTTCCAACCAAAATGATTCTGTGAATTGAGATGCCCAATTAGGACAGAGAAAGGCATAGATGGCTCTTTGGAGACCATCTAGGCACCCTAGCAGAAGACAGGGTGGTAGCAGAAAGGTTGGAAAGAAAGAGGAGCTTCCAGATGGCATGAGAAGAGATATTTGAGGGTAGTTAAGGGATACGGTGCAACATATGAAACATGGGCCAGTGAACAATAGTAAAACAATTGCTGGCAAGATGACTAGAGCGGTGAGAAAGAGGGGGGGGGGCGGGGAAAGCCACAGAAAAGATGAGCAGAGCCATTCATGTTAGGCAGACTGCTCTTGACGGCCAGACAAGAAACATGGGGAGAAGCTTGTGGCTAGGTGGGGATGCAAAGAACGATTAATAAGACAATAAACCATCAGGGCAATAAATTATGTCAGTTGGGTGAGGAGAACACAACACACAGCGTGTAGCTAGTCGGGAGTTGGAGCACTCATTAATTGCCCCCAGCAAATGGGCTGTCAGTCAGGTTTGCTGAAGGTAATCGCTGAATCCAGGGTTCCTTGGGCTCATGGTGCTACCAAAGTGGGAGCATCTGAGAAATGAGAGAAAGAAAATGGAAAAGAGATCTGCCCCCTCAGATAGCCTGAAATATGAGGGCCAGCTGCGGCTGTTTTTGAAGGAGTAGGAAACTCTAGTTGCTCATAATTATCTTAATTTCTGCACAGGGGTTACTTGGCAGGGTGGCAACTTGCTGTTGGTTGAAATCATGTGGGATCCTGCGCCATCCTGAGCAATATTGCTTCGCCTGCTGGGTTCTGTGCTGTAGCTGAGGGTGCTGAGGCAGAATCCGCACCAGGGATGCACCAAATTCTTCCCGGTCCTGCACAACTGGGGCGTGCTGAGGTGCAACACAGTGATACAAAAGGCAGTGAGAAAACTTGCTCAAGCAAAGCAGGACGGAGATGAAGGAAGGAAGGAAAGCAAACATCTCTTAACGGAAGGGACGGAAAGGGCTGGAGAGTTCAACGCTATTGCTTCAGCCTTGCAAAGTCAAGGGGACAATTAGGACAGAGGTAGAATAGGAATAAGGAAAGAAGAGGAGAAAAGCTATTTGGTTTGAGATCGATCAGTGAGCAGGGCCTGAATTTATCTCAGTGTATGTGCTTTGGCTAATGACTGGAGGAAGTTTTAAACTCCTGGGTTTTAATGGAGGACTGAAACACCCCTTGAGGACTAGAGGAGATTAATAGTAAACCCACTTATATAAAGCAGGACTTAGAGGCTCGTTGGTAGAGTTCAGAGTCTTGAAAAATACTGGGACAACCTGTTAAACACCTAATTCCTCAGACCTGCAATACTAGTAAAATGATTAATAAATTATACGGACTCTTTATTAGACAAAAAAATGTTTTAAATTAAACAAAAAGCTTTTGCTGACCCAGAAAAGAGAAAGATTAAGATCACTTGGCTTTAGTATTGTTATTTCAATGATATTTTAATGTTGTGTCCAGGCAAAAGATCCCGTGGAAAACCTTGTCCAGCTTGAGAATGGGTTACAAGAGGAGACGGTGTCTTTCTTCTAGTGATTTCTGAAAACAGAACTAGTTTGTAGCAATGCTGAGGGCCATTTTGTAGGAGATGGGCTCCTGCTTAGGCTGCGGCTTGGAGGAAACACCCCTTCATCTTCATCAAGGACCGCATCGCTGCCATGCAGACATGCCCTGGCACACAGGGACAGGTCCTGAGCCACAGGTCCAGCATCCTTTCCTCACCCAGCTGCTCCACACTGAGCTTCCACACAGCCCGCACATGGCCATGAAGGTGTAGGTGACTCCAGCAGCAGGAACCTGTTACCCAGCTGCACATGCCTCTGCTTTTTCGGCACAGAGAAGGGATAAGTTGGGGTGGTAGGTGCTCACTTTCAGCAGTTGTCTGCTGCAGCGCCCATTTCTCGGCCACTTCTTCCTGCCACAGCTCGTCTTTATGCATCTGACAAGGCTTCCTGCTTCTTGACCCATGGGGGTTTTTTTTGCAGAAAATGTTCTGTGTGCGTTGCAAACAGACAGGCTGAATACTGGACAGTTCGGTGACGGTGCCAGTAAAGCCTCAAGGAAACAGTTTGCATAAACAAAAGCGGACGCTCACTTATGTAACTGGGCATCGACTCTTGCCGTCAAATCCATGTCAAACCATCGCTTTGCTTTTCTATCATTCTTTACTCAGTGGGGAAGTGTCAATGTAAATATCTACCCAAAGAGAGAAAAGACTTGAAACAATAATCTACCAGAAAATGATACTCTAAAGATCTTAAAATGTACCTTCTGTTGGTCAAGGGTGATCAGTAAAACAAATCAAGCTGTGCTTGGCAAATACAACATGAAAAAAAATGTAAAAGATAGCAACATGTAGCCTGTAAAATTTTCCGGACTTGAAATAAGAGATGAATTTGCAAAGGCGTCCAGGCCAGATGTCATGGCTCACGCTTCCACGGTGTCTCACAGACACTTAAAGCAGCATAATGGTCAAATACTTGAGGCACATCACCAAGATACTGTGGGTTTAGGAATGTTAATGCACTAGTGCTCCAAGGGAAGTCTCTTCCCATCTTTATTTAGTGCCTGGAAGACCAGAGGCTCTGGTCTGTGTGTTGTTGACGTGACACAGCGAGATTATTCAGTGGAATGTAAAGGAACAGCACAGCTGGCTCTGAGCTCCTTTAACATCCCCTTGTTTACATTTAAAGTCATATGGGACAAACACTGCACTGATATTATTTATTATTCTTTCTTTTCTTTCCTCAGAAATAAAGAAGCACCACAATCTAAAGAGGCTGGAAAAAGGCCTGTATAATCATTTCTCGGTGGGACACGTGGCAGAAAACAAAGCCTCCAGCCACAGTTCCTCCAACTCAGCACCTGAAGGCCAGGTAAGCAGCTTTCAATGTACAGAAAAGGGGGCTCGAGTTATGCTCCTCTTTCTGCAGGTAGAAATAATAAAACAAAGTATATAGCCAAGGATTGGTCATGCGGCAAACTGCAGCATGGACGAATTTCCCAGAAATTGAAGCAAATGCAAAAGAATTTACTTTCGGGGTTAAGCATCTGCTGCTCAAACATAAGTTCTGCCACATGTAGTGTTTGTTGCAACCTTCTCCACACAAATCCAGCTCTCCCAGCACATACTTACACTGGGGCTGAAGCATTTAGCAGAAGGACAATTTAGCTGGCGGTATGTAGCCTAGCAAAGGATAAGGTTTACTTTATGGAACAAGCGGTGGAGTACATGAAATATTGATGTTAAGGTCAAACACAACGTGTCAGGAGTCAGCACACAGGTACCCTTTTAAGGCAGGGTGGCATTGGCCCAAAATAAAATTACAGTTTTCCTCCATGAGAGGAGCGCGACTGAGAAAGAGGATTTTTCTTGGCCTTTCTGCATGACTGAAGCCCACAGACCCATGGCTGTATGGGGGGAAAAAAGCAACCATTTTGTGTCTGGCTGCATGAGAACATACGCAGCCTCGCGTATGGCTCGCCCAGTTCCTCAGACAGATCAGGACACACATATGTACAGTTGTAACCCACCCGCATTCAGGTTAATCATTGCAAACAGAAACCACTAGTATCAAACCTTTCTGAGCTGGCGTTCGCTGCCAAAGCTCTCACCTCACCACACGGGAGGAGCTGGTGGTAAGGAACAGTTCTGTCGAAATGTACAGCCGTGATAAATGCTGCCAGTAAAAAGGTGAAAAAATAGCGCTGGTGCAAGTGTCAGTATCAGAGTTGCTGATGTGCTCCGAGCAGCTTCCTGGATTAGCGAGGCTGCAGCAGGCTCAG
This sequence comes from Bucorvus abyssinicus, assembly GCA_009769605.1. NCBI lineage: Eukaryota > Metazoa > Chordata > Aves > Bucerotiformes > Bucorvidae > Bucorvus > Bucorvus abyssinicus. Next base: position 8,144,157 of record CM020034.1, on the reverse strand, counting down.
CCAAGTGCCTGGCATGGCACAGCAGCCCATTCCCCACAGATCAACAAGTTGCCCCACTCAGCTTGGTCCACCCGGATCATGGTACTAATGGTGAATCTGGTAGAAAATGTTTTCTCCTTTGCCTGAAGGTGCCACGCAGAGCTCTGGGTAACTGCATCCTTCTCCCGGAGTTTGCTGGCAAAGCTGGGAGGGGAGAGTGTGTGCTGCAAGGCCAGGAGGACCCCGAGAGGCCCGAAGTTTGGACAAGCCACCGAAGCAGTTGCCTCCCTTGCCCAGACCAGGCACCTGCGAAACACGTGCAGGTTCAGCATCCAAAGGCAATGCCTGATGTCATACAGGGTGCAGGGGCCTTCCTGCTCCTGCTGGACCATTCTGCCTCCCAGCGCATTTGGCCAAACTAGGTTCAAACTCCGCAGCCATAAAAGCATCCACTCTAGTCACAGGGATAGTAAAGATTAAATGGCCTTTCATTTCCAGCCTGGTTTTTTGGCTTCTCTCCCATTCTTGTACCCACGCAAGAAAAAGAGCTTTTATGCTTCACATTTTCAATGTGTGGTCCTTGGCCACGCAAATGTCATGAGACAATTTTGTACTTAAGCAACTGCTTCTGGGGTGCTATTGGATTGCCAAGAAGGTCTAAAAGTTTAACCTGAGGAAGATTTCTATGTGAAAGACATGGAAAATTCCCGCAGAAGAAACTGAAAGCCAGGTTTTTTCCTCTTAATTTACTCCTCGCTGAAGCACCTCTTGGTGAACACCACGAGCCAAAGCTATGGCCAAAATAATAAAGAAATCCTAGAAATTACAATGGGTTTAGATACATGCTTGTTGCATGAAGCAGGTAACAACGTAGAAGGGGACATACTTTGGTGACAGACAAAAACACACCCTGTTGCCGTGCCCCTCCTCAGGGAGCTTTCTGCACCAACAGCCCAGCGAAGCACTAAAAGGGCACTGAAGCTGTTTCAGACAGGAAACCCAGGGAGAGGGCAGCTCACCGCTTAGACAACTCCATCACACTGGGATGCGAACACAAGGCACCTTCGGATCTTAGACAGTCGTCCAACACCGTACGTGGAACAAGCGCCTTGAGGGTCTCCTGGATGGTGATCCTTAGCATGGTGTGCATTCGGCTACGTGGGTAACGCTGCCCTATGTCAACACTGTCAGCCGTGGTGGATCCAGTCATGACCTACCTCCACGTGAAGGGCTGGCTTCTGCTCATTGGTTCTTCAGGCAGATCCAGAGAGTCCCCTTTACTAGTCTATGCTTTGTGCTTCTGATATTGCTACAGTCAGTTTTCCCTCTGCAAAGAAAAATTTAAAAGAAGGTATTTCTGTGGAAAAGTCTTTTCTTCAAAAGCAGGGGGCAGAAAGGAAGCGCTCAGAAACGTCACCTGGGAGGTGATGTGAGTGCTTCCAGCAGCATTAAGACACTCTATAAACTACAAAGCCCTTAATTTCCTATCAGTGCTCCTACTAGAAACCCCCAAGATTTACCTTTAACCGGTATTTACGGATGGGGAAGGATGTGCTCATTGTATTGTGTACCTGCACAGGTATAAAGGAGAGACAAGCTCTGGAAGCAGCTCACACATACATTTATTAGTCAGGAGCATCTGTCTCAACACCCTCAGTGCAGAGGGTAGATTTTAGCATGCTACTGGTCTACATACATAATTTCCTGGGTTTGTTTAGGTTTGAGGACAGGAGTTCAAGAAAAGTCTGTTTGTCTTAATCACTTGAAAAGCTTCTTTCTTTTCTTTCTCCACTGTTTATTTTCCACCTCTTCAGTATCATCAGGAGGATCTGGTATTACAAAGCCATCCGTCATTTTATAGTAGACTACTGTGGAGTCTGACTCAACTATGGCCAAAGTAACTGACAGCGGGGTGTTAGAATCGTCTGGTGGGAGAGACGCTTTCTTCATGATTTCTCTCATCCTAGAAGAGCAAACAACCGGTTAGAAAGGAGTGCACAACCACCTAACAGAGGCAGAGGTGCACCACTGCTGCTTTTATTCAGCCTGGTTTTATTCTGCACATTTGTCTTCACTAAAGAAAGTACAATAATTGTTCTAGCAAAAATCCAAAGTTGTATAATCAAGCAACAAAATCAACAAAGAATATTATAAAAATATACTCAGGTACATACATCTCTGCTGGAAGTGGTTCAACAAACGCTTCTAAGCTTCGCTTAGGTGTACTACTGTGCACAGGCCTTGACCATCCTTCAATTACCACAATCGTGCCATGGCAATCTCTAATGGCCTTGTTTTCATCAGATTAAAAAAATAAAATCTAATTGAATACCACATTGTGTTCAATTAGAGAACAAAATAATTCAGACTTGTTCCATTTGTGGAGACAAGTCTCCAGGCTCTCCGCTTCAGTCCTCTGCCAGACTGTGCAAGACCCAGGAATGGTAGCCAGGTTTCTCTACCTCCCCGTCTAGACTAGAAGCCACAAGACTAACGTTCTTCTTCAAGACAGTCAGCGTAAATAACATCTTCCTTAAAAATTCAAGACAAAGTTATGCAATTTTTCCTGTTCAGCTTATTTGAAGAATAACATGCCAGTTGCTTTCCAGTTCAGCGCTGAGGACAACACCAATTCCTTCGCCTAAAGGGTGGGTGCCACAGGGCTCATCCAGGATGGCTAGGACAGGTTATGCTCTGGGGGGTGGGAAAAATCCCCCCTTGCTTCATGTGCCCCTGAGATCTCATTTGGCAAAAAACATTTCTGAAGCTGGGCACTGTAGCTGAAAATAAGGCTCTTTCTAATGCCTCAGCTTTCAAATGTTAATCATGATCTTCCTTCAAACCTCTTTGATCCATTAATAAAAGCCAAATGGAAAGCGGCAGAGAATGAGCAGCAGCCTGGAAAGCCCACACTGTTAGGCCCGTGACCCTCTTAAGTGTCCATCTGTGTTCTGGACTGTTCATAATTCAACCTGGATAAATTCAGCAGTGCTTTTTCTTTTGCACTCACCACTGGCCCATATGTAATGCAAGGCGAAGCAGTAAATTACAGTTAAGTTAATCATGCCACGCAACAGAGATACTAAGGCTGCAAAAAGCCATATTCTGCTTCTCCTGCTGTCAGCACATTTCACAGCATTCTCTTCTCTGCTCCTTGCCAGCCTGGCACTGCTCTGGCTGCAGGTGCCTCAGGGCCGTGCTGCAGGAACACTAAGCCCCCGTAGGCACTCAGCAGAGCATAAACCGCCTTCCAGAGCTGTAGGCAGCTCATGGGTGGGGGTGCTCAGCAGTAAGAAAGGAACGCATCCCACTATGAGCGATGCCTCCAAACTGGCAAGGCCTTCCAGTCAAAGCACTAACCAGGGAGAGGCCTGCTGGGGCTGCACCAGTAAGTACCAAGTGAATCGCAGTCATACAGGCAGGCACCAGGACAAATGAACTGACTGTCTAAGGCGCAGCAGCGAAGCACTGTACCTCTGTCCTGATGCTGGAACCCTCTGCTCTTCTGACTTCCAGCCCCTCTTCAGGGGTGCCTCCAGCACCACAATGTCTTGCCATAGCTCTGGCAGGTGATGAGGGCCTGGCAAAGTATCTCAGGTATCCTTCCAGACATGCTGCAGAGCAAGGATCCACTTGTCACACCTTGGAAACTCATGTCTGGAGGAAGCTCTGAGTATGTTGTCAGTGGGGAGGCCAAGCTACTAGCAGAGACCCAGTGAGGAAAGAACTATCTGTGGCTTTTATGAAGCAGTGGGTATTAATCTCTCTCCTGAGAACATGAAATAGAAATAACAATAAAAAGCCAAATAAGAGGGCACAGCTACTCAGGAGAGATACTTCGGGACCCAAAGACAGCAAACCTGTGTTGAGTGTGGACAGCCCCCTGTCTGGGGGACTCATCATCCATCCGCCAGGGCAGAAGCTCCTTCCTATTTTCTTTAGCAACTGCCATAGTTTCTCTTTCTAGTCTCTTACTGGGACAGACGTTAACAGTGAGGTCTTAGATCTACGTGTCCCATCACTCAATTTCTTCTTATACTGTCAAGCACAGACATCTGAACCTCTACTCCCCGCATTTAGCACTTAGAAGATGCACCCTGATCCCAGAAGTGTCCAGGTCCTGACAAGAAAGTAATGATGCTTCTTCACATCCCTGACTTACTTTACAGAAACCCTGAAGCTCAGGCTCCTGAAAAGAGCACAAAGATGTGCCACTGCCTCAGGATGACCTGCTAACACCACCGTCCACGGAGCCCAGTGCTTTTCGCTGCACACAGGGAATCAGAATTACAACTGCAAATGCAAGATTCTCCTCCTCTTCTCCCTTTTCTCAAACCAGGCAGCCCCAAAAGCAGTGCTCTCGTTCGTGCATACCACAACTAGCCACAGTGCAATGCAGCACATCTGCAGATTAGGGAGAGAGTATCTTTTAAAAGAATAAGCTCTGGAATTCAGGAAGTCTGTATGGGCTGCCTGCGTTTCCTCTCCTCCCCTGAAGGCATCACTGTTCACAAAGTTTCTCTGCGGCAGCGGATATTTCAAAGAAGGAGTCAGAGAACATCTGGGTTTGGGCTGATTTCACTGTGCTTGCTACCTGCCATGAACAGAAAGATGAAACGTTGCAGGAAAGGTAATAGTTTTTTAATCTTTTTGATGTATCTAACAATGTCTATGAACAAAAAAAAACAAGCAAGAAGTGTTCTTGGCCCTCTGAAATTCAAAGGCATGCAGGTTTGACCTCCCAACCAAGGCCAGAAGCCTTCATTTTGAGAGATACAGCCCTCTGGGCTGCCCATCCCACACAACAGCTCATTCCTTGACTAAACCGAAGTCCTAACCACAAAGCCCACAGGTTAACACCTCCCCTCTACAGAGGAGCTGACTTCATTCACTGAGTTAATGGTTACAGATAAGCTCCTTAATGACCAGTACCTCTTCTACACCATGCAATTGATGTCAGTTATAAAAGATGGCTTTTGCTTAAGTAAAAATGGATTTAATGTTTCTGAAAATATCAATTGTTAGAAGCCTCTGGAACAAGGGAATTCAATACATCTGGTACTTTGGCATATTCCACCAGCAGTCCTGATAAATGACCTCCTAAAACATAAAAGGCATCCAGAGCCCCAAGAGAGCTCACAGAGCCAGCAGGTGTGCATGCTGCTGTGTGCACAGTGGGAAGACTGTGAGTTAGAAGTATCCTGCAATCACTGCTTTCCCTTCTTTCCCCCTCCCCACGAAGAAAAGCCATTGGATGTTAAAATAGGCATCAGTGAAGCTTTAGTTTTCCTACATAAAAAGGTATATCTTGAACAAAGGCACCGTGAAAGGAAAATACCACACAGAAGCCAGGGGAATACGGACAGCACAAGAAACACTGGGAAGTTTTATTGAAGTCCCATAAACAGAGTAAAACTAAATTTTTTTTTTCAGTTAGCATCCTCCAAAGTAAAAAGCCAGCATTTCTAAAGCCCTTTGTGTCAGAAAAAGGTCTTTACAAAAGGCTTTCTAGATACCTACAAGCTACAGTCACAGGGATTGCTTTTTCCTACCAAAGAATTAGTTGTAAGAGCAAGTTTAACTTACTTAACACGATGCAAGGTCCACTGCGGCTAAGGTAACTGTACCCTGCATCTGCCTTTACTGCTGCATTCAAACTAAATGGCGACAGTGAACTTCTATGGCTGGTGCCAATAATAGCTTGAAAACAAAACAATCCATACAGAATAAAAGAGGAAAATTTTCCATCTTGTTTGTTTATTAACAAAAGCCTTGGGTACTAGGTAAGGCCTTCATCACACATCAGGAATCTGAGCTGTACTTCCTAATGACCTAAAATAACATGGTCCTTTTTGCTCCAGAGAAAGAGACATACGACTGGTGAATTACAGGCAACTATAGCTTGAGGTTTTACCTGACTGTCCAAAACCTAAAAGAGAACGGAATAATAAAGGAAAGATAACAAGGGCAGAAAGTTTTGTGCTGAACAAAAGAGTATTTCAGAGATATATCCCATGCAAGTAGCTCTGAGAAGCAGCATAAACAGTGAAAGCTCAGAGTGGTTTTGTGGAGGTTGCATAGAGCTCCACTGAGCTGAAGAGGAACTCCTGCCTTCCCTACCATAAAAGCTGAAGGCTTTCAATCTGCCCTTTATACTTGGATGAATAATTCATTGCAGGCTTGGCCAGCCTGAACTGCTCCCTCCCCTCCATGCAAGGCACGGCTTAACAGTCAGCACAAGCTAGTCTCTGTGTCACTCCGGAGATCATTACCCTGTGCATCGGAGCGCACCATTGTACTGGACCTGTTCAGATCGGCCCCCTGACAAGAGAACCAAGGCAGAGGAAACCTCCTGCAACACACAATTCCCCGAGTTTAGTCAGTGTTACAGACACAGCGCGGCATGGCTCACGGTCAGGAAGGCTGCTCCAGACAGGGCGGCCAGCCCTGCAGCTAGATTAATGCAGTGCACAATATGGGAAGAAGCACATGGTGGTGGTGGGAGAAGGCATAAACAGACACCACTGTTTCTTGAGATTTGCTTCCTAACTACAGGAACATGGAATGCTAGAAGAAACTAATGGGAAAAAAAAATAAAACGAAAGAAAACCCCACATGGCTCACTGGTCAGGAAAGGGAACAGAAACCCCAAGGAACAGAAAGTCCTTTTTTTCCACAGAAGTTGAAGAAGAAAACAAGACGAATCATGCAAAAGGGAGGAATCAGAATTCAGTGAAGTTCTACAAGGTACACCAACCACCATTCAGTCACAGCGCTGCATAACCAGCTCAGCTCTACAAGCCACATCAATCACTTCCAAACTGTCCATAAAGAGTTTGAACTTAGGAGCCATGAATTACATTTTCAATGTGTGATTTACTGTATGAGCGAACTCAAATAACACTTCCAGTGGAAGAGCTACTGACAAAGCTGTGAAAAGAATGCATGATAAACAGCAAGTCACACTTGTAGTGCATCTAAAACAACAGTTTAATAAAAATAACATTTTTAAAAAATAACATTTTGCTTCTTTCAAGCAAAACTGTTTCAGATTAGAGGAAGATCTTTCATATACTGCAGATTTAGAAGAGGATAAATTGCTTCCAGTCAAATTTCCTTCTAAGGATGCTTATCAGCTTTAAAATGAAACATTTATGTATTCTTTTCCCAAAATTAAGTTACCACTTCAACAAAATAACCCTTTTCCTCTTAGCCTAAACCTAACTCCATAACCTCATGCAACTGATTTCCTTCTTCATCGCCAACACTTGCACGCAAAAACCAAACAGGGCAGTAACGGATCATTTAACCAATTTGACAATGTGATCTGTCTAGGACAGAGAGGGTGTAATTCCATTCGATCCAGTGTCTAACCCCCTGGTCCTTGGAAGGATCAAGGCTTTAAGTACTATCTAGAAAATCCAGCTGTCAACACCGTGAGCTCGGTTTATGCCAGCTCTGGAGCAGGACTACCTGTGTTTAACTGCTTCATCCCCTCTGGGTAGCCACAGTTCTGGGATGTGCTGTCAATTTGGTACTTGGGGTGCACAAAGGTGTTGTCTGCAGTAGTGAGCAGCAAACACGTCCCAGCCCACGGGCCCACAAATTCCTCCTGCAAGGATGAATCGTTGCTAAATTCAAAGGTGTACAGACACAAGGCTCTCCAGACCTCAGCCAGCTGTGTGTGGATGAGAGAGTGGTCCAAGACAGATAGAAGTTACACCTTATTCTCCAGAATTTTGCTCACAGAAGATTCAGCAATATTCATTTTAAGAGCATGATACCGCTCCTCAGATTAGAGGAGACTACCATTTGCATTGGTGGTCAAATTGCTCCAGACCCCACACTTCTGTGGCTCAGGGAGTTCCCATACAGCCTTACACTGGCAGGGCAAGATGAGCAGCTTCCATCAAGCTGTTTGTAGAAGTGGACAATGAGCTCAATAAGCAGAACGGCTTTTGCCTTAAGCAGCTAACTGCCATGCATGAACGGACATGATGAAAGCTTGTAATAGGCTAAAAAAAATCAAACAGATAATTTTTTATGTAGGGCACATTTATTATTTGCTTATATTTGATTATTTGTGTCTTGCTGGTAATTTCCACAGCAACTTTAATAAGACTTTACTTTCAACATTAAGTGAGCTGCATTCACTTGTACTTGCATCTCTTCCTCTAGCAGGTAACATGAAAAGCCAAAGCATCACTTTGAACAAAATGGCAACACAGCCAAGCACAACAGCTGTCCTGTCTCCCTACAGCTTGGGAAGTCAAACAAGAAAGCACCGATTAAGACATCAGGTACCTAACAAGCCTGCTGCTATCAACAATCACAATGACAAAATATTCATCACTGCCAGAACAAAGAGGCAGAGGCACTGTGATCCTGCTCCCAGCTCCATCTGTAGGATGCCTTTTTCATAGCCTCCCTCTGTGCTACGTAACCTTGAGCTACTGTTCCTGTCTATACCCCCTGGTTTTTACTGTTCCAGCAAAGGAGCCGAGGTGTTGATGCTGGTTTTGCTCTGTGAACACCGACCAGGCCCCTCTGAGCAGTGGTGACCTGCTAATGAAAAGCCAAGCATGCATATGCACACACATGTTCACTAACACAAATACAAGCATATACAATCTTCCTGCCTGACAACATCCACGGGTATTGAGCACATTCAGGCTTTCATGGACCCACCCAGCATTACAGCCCGGTATTCAGCTCATTTTAGTGTCAATACACTCTGTGTAGTCGCTCTGTAGCAAAACCGAGTCACAAACTGTATTTTTAATCAATGTGATGCATTCACTCTTTGCTTCACTAACACACATCCTTCCAGTAATGGATTCCATCCGCACTGGTGCCAGAAGCAGAGCAAACAGCATCACCACAGTACAAACAAGTTCAGGGGCTCCAAATGAAAAGCTCCAATGAAACAGTAAAAGATAGGACATACATGCACTGTCATTAAAAGCCAATCAGAGCACACTTGCTGGCATTGATCCAATGCCAGGAATCAAAGTTGCCAGCCAGGGTGGAAACCTACTACATTAACCAAGCACAACTGGGCACGTAGGCATCATGTCTCAGAGACCCCAGATCCTCATCTGCTGCCTTGCCTTTCCACCTAAAATCCAGTTTGAACCGTGAATAGCAGCACGTCCCTTTCACACCCACAGTGATCTGCTTCTTGCAAAGACGCTGAAGGACACTCAGCCTTTCACCCTGCAAGACCTCTCAGCATCTTTCTTCTGTTGTGGAAATCACACCATATTTCTCTAGAAGACCAAGCCCACAGGAGTGATTGATTGACCAGTATCTGCACACAGCAGGTTTTTTTCAGCACGTCCATAGCACTCAAATACATCACTAGCTAGTAATTTTTTCTCCCCCCTCACAAATATGCACTTGGCAAAACAAGTAGCAGAATTAAGCTGGAAGTCTGTTTGCAAGAGGCCAATATGTCACTTCTAAAACCTAAAAAAAAATACAGCAAAACCCACAGCACGTCTAAAACATCATTCCTAGAGCACACACGCACACACACACCTGTGACGTGCCATTCATTAGCTCCCAACTACTGTGTGTCAAGCTGCTGCCCGTGGAGCGAGAGGAAACAGCAAACATGAGTGAGATCTGTAAAGCCAGCCCTGAGCACACGCTCCAAGAAGAGCAAGAGCAGAAGAAATCGAAAAACATACTGGCATCTGATGAGCTGAAATAGTTCAGGGCTTCAGAGGCATCACAGGAGAGAACAGAAGACAGCAGCAAGAGAAGGCAGCTGTCATCGGAGAGTAAATCGGACTGTATATGTGAGGCTGCTCTAAGGGCCAGCTAAAATAGACCGTAAAATCACTGCAGCGGAATTTCTCTAGGCTGCAAATACCTGTAACATCACAAAGCCACAGGTGTGTTGTCCTCTGCTTAAGCATTACTTAGTCTTGCACGTGTAAGAAAAGTAAGTCAAAAGCATAGCTCAAAGGACAGTAACATGTTAGACTCTGGGTAAGAGGAATTTCTGGTTGGACGTAGCCAAATTACACTTTCAAAACAAAAAGCGAAACCAAACCAAACACCTCAGGCTTATCCATAGACTCAACAATACAAAGTTTATTCTTAGACAGGTCCGAGAGGATTTCTTTCCTCTTTGGTCCTTTTAAAGCTCAGTGATGCAAAACGTATTGCTAGATATCCCAGACCACTAAAAAGCAGCACAAGAACGTTCAAAACATAAGCAGTGAAGGCCTTGTATTCCAATCTTGCCTCTCCAACACATCCTCTGATACCCGCCGTTATCTCCTAGAGCATATGCAACATCTAAATGCTACCCAGTGTTTATCAGCTGCAGGAGTCAGCTGCTGTGGGAAGCTTTCCCAGAGGGAGACATAGGAACTGCTGCAGCTTAAAAAAATCAAAGAAATCTCAACTTTGCATGTGTGTTTGCAGCACCCAAAATATCTCTGCTCACAGGCCGAGATGCTGCTTTCCTCTGATAGCCTTTTGCTTCCTCCCTTTCCTGCCCAAGTCAGCAGCCACCTGTTAAATACATCTGTCCTTCATTTTATTTTATTGATAACACAAAGCAGACGCCGATGGCATCCTCACCTCTCATGGCTTAACGAGATGTGCACCGGTACCGGCACCATCACTTGGAGACCGTCCTGTTCTCTTTCACGGGCATGTAAACATACGAGTTGCAGTTCTGCTACTCCAACGTGCTTCACTTCGTGCCAGTTCCTCCCTAGAAAGGTTCATCAGACATGAGAAGGAACAGAACACAAAACACAAGTCTTAATCATTCAAATACCAAAGTTGGTATTTCAGTTAACATCGCAGGTTCTGTTTTCCGTCCCTCTCTTCATAGGACATTTCCCATGAGAGACCACTACCCCTTTCAGCTGTCTTCTGAGAAACAAGCCTGTTAAACCCCATGGGAGCAGCTCTGCCAACTCCAGAGCAACACCAATGGATGGTGAATAGGGAGCTGGCTGACAAAGCTTTGTTTCTAAATGGCAAAAAGAAGACAAAAACTATCTTTGTCATCTGCAGCATAAACCTGTAATCCAAATTTTCACTTTCTCAGCACCCTGAACTGTGAAGGTGCTAAAAGCACAATTATTGATGATACACAGTCCTGCCCTTCTGCTTGAAGGGATAAGCCTAAAAGTTTTTGTTGCATAACGACAGGAGCCTTCTTTCAAAGCCTGTTGAGGCGTTTTCTTCAGAGGTGTAACAGTAACAGGCACAGCCTTTTCTGGCCTGTAAAATCCCTCCCCTCTCTGACCCCGAGCAACACCAGCCTCCAAGAGAAACTGAAGCATTTTTATTCGGCTGGCTGCCTGCCTACACACAGACCCTCTTCAATAAAGCCAACGTGGAAGAATCGCAGGCAGAAGTTTATATATCACTTAACTCTGCTCCACTTTTATTAGACACTGGAAGAATACACTGCATTTGTCATAATTTTTGCCACCAGACTTCTGAATGGTCTCCTTTCCTACAGGAATTCTTGCCTGTTCCAGAAAACAGCACCCTCATCAGGCTGGCACACACCAGCCAGCAGATAAATGGTGTGAGGACTCTATTACCAGCACAACCACTGAACTTGTAGCTTCACCTTTGTATGTCCCTTTTCCTTCCCCTACTCCTCTTTTGCTTTTTTGCGTGCCCAGTGGATGCCTGGAACCCTTACACCTGTAACTGCTGGACAAAATGGGCCCTCATCCGTGTAAAGGCTCCAGTTAGGCACAGGGCAGAAATATTCAGTGCCAAAATACCACTTATTGTTTCTTAGGAACTATCACTGCTTTAAGTTCCAAAAGACCCAAGGACTTTGGTGAGAAAGGTCCTACCAGTGCACCATCTTCAATAGCACCTACAGGCAAGTACATTTGTTGGGATGTTGTGTGCAGTCACTTCCCTGAATTACCTTCCAAGAGGTCCAGGTACACCACAAATGCAGCGTAGATTTGAGCACTGTCAGAGATATCAAGAGACATCATTTCTGTGAACTGAAACCCAAAAAGTAATGTCAGTGAAGGAAAGCAGAAGTCATATGAAGGATGAACAGACCAAACCCCAAATCTGCATGGCTTGCTAAAGCCACTGAAGTCTGAAACCAGTCCTAAGGACCAGCAGGCAATTAAAAAGCAGAAGTTATTTTCTACAAGCCAAATAAACAAGGAATTGCAGCTATTTCTGGAACAGATCTGGCTTTGTGGCGAAGGGCTATGAATTTCATGTGTTTCTGCTGCAGTACATCAACATAAGGTGATGGCCAAATTAAATACCTCCATGTTGTCAGTACAGTAAAAATACAGATGGATTCAAAGTTTAAAACACTTGTGTTTCCAGCATTAATGGTTGGGCTCGATGATCTTTAAGGTCTTTTCCAACCGAAACGATTCTGTGATTTACAACCTCGTCCCCCCCAACAGCCAGCATTCCCCACAACCCCACCGGCTCTCTGAGGGGGCTGGCAGACAGGCCCCCTCAACAGCCCCAGTATAACCGAACACGCTGTATTGAAATCTCAACTCCAGCACCTGGGGCGGGAGGGACCGGCGACGGACCCGCTGCTTCGGCCTCAGGGCGCCCGTGATCGCCCCGAGATGCTCCTCAGGGCCATGATGGAGAGAAAATCTATGAGGGGCCAGGGCAACAGGCACTGGCAACGAGCGGGACCCCCCACTCCGAGTGACTACGGGCCCCCCGGCTCAGCGGGGTGGGCCCTAACGGTGCCCGCCGCCTCTCCGCGCCCGGGTAATGAGAGGCCGCGGAGCTCGGTACCCGCGCCTACCGTGGGGTGAGTCGCCATCCAGTTGCCGCCAGCTCCGCCCGCCCAGTCCTCCGGCTCCCGCCCACCCGCGGAGATTCTCTCTGCCGGGCCGCAGGCCCCCTCCGCGGGCTCCATGCGCTCCCCGGTGTAACGCGACTTCGCTCCGGGCGGCGCCACTCAGCCGAGCGCTCCCCGGCAACTGCGGCACCGCTCCCGTTCCGCCTCCACGCCGTTCCGCGCAGCCCTGCTTCCGCTCCGAGCCAAGGCGCTGCAGTAAACCGTGTTTACAGCCAGGATGGTACGTGTACCCGACCACAGCGGGTCCCTCTGCAGGCCCGTTTTCTAATTGTCTTGTTTCGCAAGGAGTCCTGGGGATTCAAGGAGTCTGGAGGGGCTGGAGCGTGTCCAGAGAAGGGCAGCGAAGCTGCCGCAGGGTCTGGAGCACTGAGGAACAGCTGAGGGACCTGGGAGGGTTTAGCCTGGAGAAAAGGAGGCTCCGGGGAGACCTTCTTGCTCTCAACAACTCCCTGAAAGGTGGTTGACGCAAGCGGGGGGGGTGGTCTCTTCTCCCAAGGAACAAGTGACAGGACTAGAGGAAACAACATCAAGTTGCACCAGGGGAGGTTGAGGTTGAGGTTGGCCCTGAGGAACAATTTCTTCCCTGCTGGGGTTGTCCAGGCCTGGCCCAGGCTGCCCAGGGCAGTGGTGGAGTCCCCATCCCTGGAGGGATTTAACAGACGTGTTGCTGTGGTGCTGAGGGATGTGGTTCAGTGGTGACCTGGCAGTGCTGGGGGAATGGTTGGACTCGAGGAGCTTAAAGGTCTCTTCCAGCCAAAGTGGTTCTGTGATTCTGTGAGTTCAAATAACTACCTCAGACAGGTAGCCCAGAAAGCAGGGCCAGAAGCTGCCCTGCCCAGTGTGGAGAGCCAGCAGGAGAGAGGAGGCCATGGAAGAGATATGGAGACAAGAAGTTTTAGGGGAACGAGGCAGGGTTTATAACCTAGACACAAATTTCAGCCTGTTTGGGTTTAGAGTATTTTCTATGGGAGGTAGCGACCACTTCAGAAATACTTCACAAGCAGGTTTCTGGAGAGAACCTTTACACTTAATTCTTTCCGTTAGCCCTCACAGGTGCCGTACAGACACCAAAGGACTGTCCGGAGTTCCCTGGGTGCAGTGGCTTTGCCATCCTTAGCAGAGGGCCAGTGGAGCAGCCAGCAAGCCCTTGCTGAGAAAGGCGAGCCCATGGAGCCCTGCGGTGGGAGGGAAGCCTGGGGAGCCAGGGTAAACGGGCAGGGAGAGGAGAGCAGCCGTGTCCTGTCACTGGAGGGTGTTTGTTTAAAAGGTGGAATGTTTTAATCACAAAGGAAAGAGGGGGGAAATAATCGTGGGAAGAATAAATTGCAGATGAACATAAAAAAACCTAACCTGAGTTGAAGTCACAGCATGGTGGGGGTTGAAAAGGACCTCTGGGGATCATCTAGTCCAACCCCTGTGCTAGAGCAGCATCACCAGAGCAGGGTGCCCAGGATGGTGTCCAGGTGGGTTTGGGATATCTCTAGAGAAGGAGAGATCCCCTAGCACAATCTCTCTGGGCAGCCCGGACCAGGGATCCCTCACCCTCACAGCAGAGAAGTTTCTCCTTATGGAATTCTCCTTGGAAAGAGAAAGAAATGCCTGGGGAGAGAGTATGAAGCGAGAAGAAGAATAAAAGAGAAACAAAAGCAAAGAATATTTTATTAAAGCATGGTGTCTAAAGCTTTTATAGACCGGTTAAAAGATTTAGATTCAAGGTATTGTTATTAAAAGCATCTTGGACTGCTTTACTCTGCTTTTTCTCTGACGTCCACAGTGAGTACGGTTTGTCTGATGCGAAGTGAGAGACTGCAAAGCCCTTGATTGGTCACTGTGCTTGATCAGGCCACACCAAGAAAAACTCTGGTTGATGCTGGAAACTGCCAACCTGATTAAACCAAACACCAAATATCACCTTGAGACGATGAGATTGATGCAGCCTAGTGAAAAATGAACAGTGCTGTCTCCAACCCATCTTGTTTATAGGCTTGGTCATTATTATATAATAAAGCATCAATGAAAATTAATCTATACGTATCGAGTACATAAATTGGTAGCCACCAGAAGTCCTATTTGGGTCAATCTTATTGAAGCCGTTTTGAGAAGGTTGGCCTGTTTAAAAAGCGTTGTTTTAGCCAGCACTTTGATTCCCTGGGCACAAAATCCATTTAAAAAAAAAAAGAATAAAATTTCAGAGACTTTTTCAGAAGAAAGCTGCCTCTGAGAGAATTTGTTACCTGCCAAACCAAGGGAGTTTGTCACCCCCAGAGACAGTGCTCAGAGCAGGACTGTTCTGGTTTGGTGGGTATATTTTGAGGAGGCTGAAACAAATGGCCTAAGTTTATTTCTGTGGGACTTCATCAAAGGCAGAATATTTCACCACAGTGCGGTTAATTGTCCTGTCACAGCAGGATTGGATCTTGGCTTAAAAAAAATACAGGGTATAATTTTGGCCATTAATAAAGAAGTAAAAAATGTCTACAGATTTCTTTGTACAGGCCCATGACAATAGGTGCAGTTATAGATGTAAGAGTGACAGGAGTCATAAGAGTAACTGCTGGCCTGAACACTCCAAACTTCCCCTGCGCCGTGTGGCTGGGAGAAATGGAGCTGGGTTGACTCCTCTCTCTTACGCATGAAGAAACATCTCATGTTTCAGGCATCTATCTACACCTCTCCAGAGCAAGAAGAGACTTTTCCTTTTGTGTACCGACAGGAGGCAGCTAGCAAAGGGAGTTGTGTGAGTGAGGGGAAAGTCCTTTTGAAGAGAAAATTACTGTGGTGGGCCACTGCTGGAGGCATTACATTGGCCCCCAGCAAACTCTTATGGTTCTGCTGCTGTTCGCAAAACAAAAAGAAGACTGCAAAGAGCTGAAGCCACTTTAGATTCCACTGACAGCATCAAGAGCTGCACAGGCTAAAAAGCACACATGACCTTCTGCAAACATGCCGAATGTAATGAATGACGTGTCACCGGGTCGCACCTTTCTGCTTTGCTTTGCATGTAGGACAAAGCTGTGGCTCTGCAGCCTCTGCCTCCTGGGTCCTCCTCTGTTTCTAGGGGAAAGTCTGCTTTGCCCTGACCCTGCGCTAACTTGGCCATGCTAGCTCTGGGCTATAGGGGAAGGCCGATGTGACACAGCCCGTGGTGTTGCACCTGCAGCTGTAGAGACATCATACAGACGAGTGACCAGAGGTGCTTATTTCTCCTGAAGCTACCACACAGCCTCCTAAAAATGGGACTGAGACCCAGCTTGAACATCCAGTGGATGGAAAAAACCGGCTGCCAGTCCTCCATCTCAAGCATAATTCAGTAGCGATAGTCTCCATCCTCCAAATGTGAGTGGTCCCGTGGGCGACAGTGGCACTATGGGCGTGTGGGATCGGCTGGCTGCTGCAAAATCCTCATCACTTCGTACAGGCTACAAAGCTGCTCCTTCTATTTTGTTAATGAATCCAAGCATAAAAGCAACATGTGGCAAACTAACCATGAAAGAAAAGCCTCATTAACGTATCATTCTAGAAGGACAATTATAAAGGTGTCCTGGAGGGTAAACAGGAGGAATATCTTTTTGTTAATTGGTCAGGAAGATGCTTACAAATTGCAGAATCTTCTTAAAAGTTAGTGCAGATTGTTTGACCTCTGGAGATTCTTTACGGAAGTTCACGGTTTTCCTAGGATGTTCCTTTTCATGTTAGTTTTTTCGGGGAACCATCTGATCATTAAACTGAGACAATATAATTTGGTGTGGGTGATAAATTACATTCTATAAACATGGTTCATAAACATATAGTTCATGTGGTCATGAACTATATGTATATATATGTGCTACCTGGGCTGCAAACAGTTCACGATGAGGTTATGGATAATTAATAAACGATTGTTCAGTTGTTAAATGTTTCCTCCTGTTTGAGACTTGAAAGCACACAGTCAGCAGTGCTGCCTCCGTAAAGTGGATCTGTTCACACTGGAGGAACTACCTACCCACAGCACAAACCAGATACACCACAATGGGACCCTTAGGGTTAATTAGAGATTTCATCTTGAAAAGGGTTTAATGTGCCCAAATCCTATTAACTTCTAAGAGAGCTGTGATTATTATGCCCCTTTTAAGATCATGACCCAATAATTTTAATTGCTGTAACATGTTTTGTTTATTTTTATGTTGAATTGTCGTCGGTCCATTCATGGGAACGTTTCCGTGGCGGGTGAGTCAATGAAATATAGGGAATATCTTCATCTTCCAGCCACATTCCAGCTGGGGCAACCAGTCTCTGCACTCCTGCCTGCAGCATGAGATGGTTCTGTGTGTTAGGCTGCTTCGCACTGCCATCCCGGGTGGGGTCTCCAGAATACTTTTTTACACCAAAGCACAAAGTAACCTTATTAAACAGCACTGGTCACAGTACAGACCCCTGAGGTACACCACTTGTCACCTATCTCCATCTGGACATCACGCCATTGACTCCTCTAGATGCGACCACCAAGTCGACACACCTGAGGGATGGGGTGCCATCCAGAAGGACCTGGACAAGCTGGAGAAGTGAGCCCATGTGAACATCATGAGGTTCAACAAGGCCAAGTGCAAGGTTCTGCACCTGGGTTGGGGTAATCCTCAGTATCAGCACAGGATGGGGGATGAAGGGATGGAAGGCAGCCCTGCAGAGAAGGACTTGGGGATACTTGTGGATGAAAAGCTGGGCATGAGCTGGGAACATGCGCTCGCAGCCCAGAAGCCAACCATGTCCTGGGCTCATCCCCAGCAGTTGTGGCCAGCAGGTGGAGGAAGGGGATCCTGCCCCTCTCCTGCTCTCTGAGGAGACCCCCCTGCAGTGCTGGGTCCAGCTCTGGGCTCCTCAGCACAGCAGAGACATGGAGCTGCTGGAGCAGGTCCAGAGGAGGCCCCAGGAATGACCCGAGGGCTGGAACCCCTCTGCTGTGAGGACAGGGGAGAGAGCTGGGAGTGTTCAGCCTGGAGAAGAGAAGGCTCCCGGGAGACCTTAGTGTGGACTTTCAGTGCTGAAAGGGGGCTATAAGAAAGATGGGGAGGGACGGTTCAGCAGGGGCTGTTGTGACAGGACAAGGGGTGATGGGTTAAACTAAAAGAGGGAGATTCAGACCAGAGAGAAGGAAGAAACTTTTTGCATTGAGGGGGGTGATACCCTGGCCCAGGTTGCCCAGAGAGGTGGGAGAAGCCCCATCCCTGGAACCACTCCAGGTCAGGTCGGACCTTGGGGCTCTGAGCAACCTGCTCTAGTTGCAGATGTCCCTGCTCACCGCGGGGGGTTGGACTGGGTGACCTCTGAAGGTCCCTTCCCACCCAAACCGTCCCAGGAGGTCTCTCTGCGTTAGCACCAGCTCCTGGAGCGCAGGCTGTAACGGGAACCGCCAAACGGCTCGTTCAGACCCAAACTCGGTCCATAAACGCCGGTTCTGTAACTTTTCCCGGACCAGACTCCCGCAGGTACGCCCGGGCTGTGCTGACAGCAGCCTCCCGGGGCAGGCGAGGCTCCCACCTGGGTCACCCCCGCCCGGCTCCCACCCACCGCGCTTCCCGCCTCAGCTCTCCGGGGCGGCGGCGGGCGGTGCGGGGCCGCGTCCTCGCCCTGTCCCGGGGGCCGGGCCGGAGGAGGTGTGGCGAGCCGCGCTGCCCACACTGGCCGGCTTCGGGGGCGCTGGGCCGGGCGGGTGGCGGTGTTGCTCCTCCTCCTTCTCCTCCTCCTGGTTCTCCCCGCGGCGCCTGGCGCGCAGGAGCGGCTGCCCCGCACAGTCGGCGCGGCTTCCCGCGCCCATCATGGCTGCATGCGCCCCTCGGCCCCCCACCCTCCTCCTGTTCGTCCTCCTGCTGCTGCTGGGCGGCTGCGGGGGCAGCCTACCCCCTGAGCCACCGCCACCACCGCCGCCAAGCCCCGAGCCCCAGCCCCTGCCCGAGTCGGCTCTGCAGAAGCCCACCGTGCTGCTGGCCATCATCGCCCGGAACGCAGCGCACACGCTGCCCCACGTCCTCGGCTGCATCGAGAGGCTGCACTACCCCAAGAGCAGGATCTCTCTCTGGTAAGGGGAGGGGGGGCTGGCCCCAGCCCTGGGTTCCATCCTGCTTGTGCATGGCGGGGAGAGGGGCTTCTCGGGGACAGCGTGGCCGTGCCCGGGAAGGGGGAAGGGATTTGTCTCCGCTCCTCCGGCCGCCCCTTGGCGCTCTCAGGCGGGAGCGGAGGCCGCCCAGCCCCACCGTGCAGCACAGGTAGCCGGGGCTCGGGCACCTCTGCCCGCCCGAGCGCGGAGGGAAGGGCAGCAGCGACTCGAGGGCGCAGCTCCCACCGTCGGGGCCGAGGAGCCGGAATTTGGCTTTGGCCCTCTGGGGAAGAACTCGCCAGCCCGGCCGGCCCGCAGCGAGCGGCGCAGGGTTCCCCCGAGGGCGTCCCCACCGCCGGCGTGTTGGGGGAACGCGGGTCGCACAGCACCCGGAGCAGCGAGAGCGAGAGGAGGTTTCCCAGCGAAGTTGGCCCGAAGCCTGAGAATATTCACCACCTGAGCATTTGCCCGAATCCACAGAGAGGGAGAAGTGGAGAGCAGGGGTGGGAGCGTGGGGTTTGGCTCCCTGGCCGGTAAATACTGGGCTCCGTGGGGAGATGCTCGGGGTTTGCCAGGGCTGGAGAGCAGCGTGCTGGATAGGTGCTGATGGGCATTGAAAAGGAGCATTGTTGCAAGGCTGAAAGATGGATTCAAAGATGTATTCAGAAATCACAGCATGGGGGCAGCTGTGGCAGTCTGATGTGTGTCGGGATGGAGGAATTAGACCATTTGGGAACTGGTGAATGTGCCTTTATTTATAAGGGTAACAAACCCAAACTTGCTACTTAAACCTGACATAAATGTTGGTAGGAAACGGGATTGCTTGCAAGGACCCAAAACCAGATTTTAAGTGTGATAATCGTGTAATGATGTGGTAGGGCCTGACCCAGAGTTCACTGAAGTCACAGGGGAGACTCCTGTTAACTTAAAGTCAAAGAAGTTTTACTTTGCATGAAGGGATGTGGGAAGGACCCTTTCCTCCAGTCACATCACTGAGCTGAAGTGTAATGACAGGCGGCATTAGATGTTTCTGCATGTGCTTTGGGAATGTGGCCGTTATTTGTCTTCAAGTACTCTACAGGTCTTAGCAGAAAATCGGTGGCTGGTATAATCAGTGCGTGGCTCTTTTTTGTCTTTTTTTTTTTTTCCCCCTTTTGAATTCAGGGTGCACAAGGCAGATCGTGATATCAGCCCAAAAGTGGTGTGCCACATGGATGTGGCTGTCGAATTACAAGCTGGTGTGTGGCAGTGGGCGAATGCCAGGCTCACCTGTGTGCAGGTCCATGTCTCTGCTTTCATTTCTATCAGTAGGAATTTTGCTGGTTTGGATTTCATCTTGGCAGATCTGTGTACTAGGCTTAAGATTCTGATAAGAACATCACTCCATTGCCATGGTTAAATGGAAAATCTGTTGAAAATGTCAAGCTTTATAAAATGAGAATGACTAAAATGTCATGGCCACTGAAAAGGAAGTTCTGTAGATGCTCTGAGCTGCTGCAGAGAGCGAGAAGAACCTGCAGGGCATCAGCGATTCCTTGGAGAGGTTTAGTCCTGTTCACTTCAGCTCCCCCATAAGACTTGGGCTTTTTCAGAGCTGGGAATGTTTAGGACACAAAAGCACCCACCAAGAGGAAGTTTGCATACAGTATCTATTGAGTCTCTCGAGAACAAATGAAACAATACAGACAGTGGAAGCGTCTCACATTTCAGACATTGTGCCTGACAGAGTTCTTTTGACAGAGAAATTGCAGGATTTACCTGTGTCCCTGTGCCATTGCATTACTGGGGTGGCTTGGTGTAAAGGGCAGTGAAGTGGTGGCTGTCAAACAGTTGCGTTCCTTTATTTCCACTTATATCCCTCTTCAAAATGTTGAGTAAGTCAACATTTTTAAATGCTCAAATGTAGGTCTTGAGACTGAAAATAAAAAACTCATATCATCTTTTAAACTTCCGTGTGCTCTCTGTATTGCTCGAGGGCTTAAATTCAGCAGTGGATTCCTCAGATTTCTAAGGTGGAAGTTTTATGAGGGACAGTTAAAGATGAGTTAAAGCACACACTGAAGTTTCTTCTTGTAGCCTATCTCAATTAATCTCAACCTTTGTTAGCCTGGTACTGAGCAAAAGATGTACGCTGGACAGGCTTGTGCTCCCTTCTTCCCCTTCGTCTTAATTCTGGCTTCTTCAGTCACTGTGGTCATGAGCACCCTCGGAAGGACTTGCTGGCTACTGATGAATCGAGCAGACCGTTTGATCAGAGACCAGCTGGCAGGTGGTGACCCACGTCCTTTCAGTTAAACGCTTCCTTCCCCCTCCAAGAATCAGGGATCAGCTTCCCACTCTGCTCTTCAGGCTGGTGCTTGTGGAGCTGTGCTGGAGGTGCCTGTTGTCCCTTCCAGTGAAGGAAGGGGTCTCAGACCTCACCTGAGGCACTTGTGGGAAGCCCAGCCAGCGTTCGGCTCAGAAATAGGTAACACTGTGAGAAGCAGGCTGGTGCCCAGTAGCAGCAGAGAGCCTTAAGAAAACATGGCTATTGGGCCTAAGTCAATCTGCTTTTTGAGCTAGGGAGTGTTCTTCTGATACGCTCCTTGTGTGGCTGCGCTTGGCGCGTTTACTGGGGTGGGCCAAGCTGTTCTTGGGGCCATGCCAGTGATGCTGTGCTCTGAACCCAGCCTAGCTGAACTGGGAAACTTGGGTGTGTTAGGAAATCTTCCTGCACTGTTCATGTGGTTGTTGGAGAATGGCAAAAGGAGGGGAAAATGTTGTTTATCTTGGACAAAAATGACCCAGAAGTTACTCTCTTTTGAGTGTTTGGGGGTTGTTTTTTTGTTTTGATCACTGCTCTGTTTATTTGAGATCCATTCAATTATAGGTAAGGAGTGTATTTGTCAGGCAGGTTCTTCTTGTAGTGGGCACAGTAAAAGTGTGTGTCTTGAGCAGTTTATCACACTGGCCTTCACTTTCCTTACCTCACGTTAAGTGACAATATAGCAAAGAAAGCTGAGTGTATCTTAATCTTTAGGTACCTGCTAGGGGATAGCTGTGGGCCATCTGCTCTCTCATCTTTTACTAACGTGGGGATTAAGTGCCTGCATGAATGGGTTGGTGCTTGGAAGCAATAATTAGGTTCTTTTGTGCTTGAAAATCTGTGCTGTCTTTGCAGATTAGAGCGTGCTTATATTTCAGATGATAACACGAGCTATAGGCGAGATTGGTGGAAAGCTGGAATAAATCCCAGATGAGAGATCAACAGTTATACTGCAACACTGGCTCCAGCCAGCAAGCGGCTTCAACTGAAAATAATTACTTGTAGCTGAAAATAGCTGATGAGCTCAGTATAATAATTAAGATAATTGTATTTTATTAGTCAAGAACTAGCTGATGATACTCTATCTGAGCACTTATTCTTCAACAGTTTACTTTCAAATGGGAAAAATTTCTACATTGAGGACGATTTCCGGTAAGATGCAGGATCAGTTGAAACTTTAGTGGGTGTTATTACTCACTGGGAAGCGTTGGCTTTCAAATGTGCTGTGTTTTCTGTCCTTGTTTCCATTTGTGCAACGAGGTCACTTTAATCTTCATGGTCAGTATTAATCACTCAGGAATGCTGAAGCTCCAGTCTGCTGCCTTGGTCTCTTTGCTTCTGTCCGCTGGCGTTTTGCATCTGTTTAAAATCTGCTCACCTGTGCTGTGACTTCCACACAAAACATTAAAAGCTTGAGATTTAGGAATTAAATTGACTTTTCACTTGGCTTGTTGTTTAAACTGGTGGGATTTAGTTTCCCGTTCATATTTGTCGATATTTTTTATTTATTATATAGCTTTAATAACAGAGTTGTAGACTAAGTGGAGCTAAGAGTGAAATGGGACTTGCACAGCCTTGGAATTACAATTAAGGTCATGTTCCTCTTGTGCAAGATTTTGCATGGAGTCTTTCTTTCAAAGAACTCACGTTTAGATGACTACATCAAAAGAAAGGAGTAAAATACTTCCATTTTCTAGCTGGGGGAGTTGGGGAAGAAAGGTTAAGTAACCTACACGAGATTCTTGAATTTATTAAGATTGGAGGTAGTATCCATAACTGACCTTGCTTGATTCTTCTTTCTTACTGAGGTCACTTTTACACTAGTGTGGTAAATTTACGTCAGGAATGGAAAACCAGGGAAGACTAAAGAAACTATCCCATCCCAATATCCACAATAACTTTTTTTTTTTTGTCCTTCTAAGTCTTGGCAACCTTAAGCAAATGACATCATGAAATTGTTCAGTAGAAACATTTGAAGGGAAGCTGAAAATTACTGCTGTGCCTCACTGAGGTCTGCATGGTGAGACCTGAACTGCTTCTGAGCTGAAAAATTTGCAGTTCTGCAGAGGAACAGTTAAGAAGCATCAGCTGTGTTCTGGCAGTTTGCTGGGTAACAGTCTCTTTATTTTTCCTACTGTGCTCTCAAATTGCCAGATTCGGATGCCTTCTTGATGTCATTGAAGAGTGTCCTGCCCCACACTTCAGATTAGGGTCTACTAGACATGAATGTGAATATGGGGATCTGTCATAAAATGAATAAAGAGCCCTCCAGAGGTGAGGGGATGATACTGTAAAAATGCTGTCTGGAATTGTGTAGGAGTTCTGTAAGACTAGTGGATCTAATACATTGTGTGTGGTTGACTTGTGGTCTGGATCCTCAATGCCACGCATATTTGAAGGTGCAGCCATTTATTTTGGCTGCTGTCTTTTGACAACCACATTTTGAGATAGGACTACTGTGACATTTGTCTGTCACTTGTGTGGTTGTCTACCTGGTGCCTTGTAATGCAGGTGTTGTACTTACGGGAGAGATGGCAATGAAATATTATGTTTTCTCAAAGAAATGGTGGGACAGAGATTGGTATTGGAGGTCATTTTTTATTATAAGCCTTTGGATGCTTTCAGAGGTCAGGGAGAACTAGTTTTCAAGATTTTTTTTTTTTTTTATTTTTTTATTTATTTATTTTTTTTTTTACAAAGTAGGGGTGAAAAGACCTCAGGGGGTTCATTCCTGCCCAGCACAGAATCCCACTTCATCCCTGACTCATCTGTAGCCCGTGGTTGGGATTCCTCATCCAGTCAAGGCTGCAGACTGTCAAGGTTGCGTACTGTCATGTCTTCTGAAGCCTGTTCAAGTGTGGGGGAAGCGGGAGGCAGCTGTGGGAGTGTGACAGAGAACCAGCTGCATCCAATGTTGGCTGTAAGGTGCTGGAGTTAATTAGTCCCTTAAAAAAAAAAAGTCAATTTCACTTGTATGTTCCTTGCATAGGAGCTATTTCAGCTCCTTGTGGTGAATCTGGAAGCAGGGAGCAGATAGGTCTGATCCAGGGGAAGCCTGCCCAGTTCCTGCTGTCATCCTCTTATTACACAGACAGAAGCTTCTTCCACAGTGCTTCTCCAACTGGAGCATCCCAGGACTAATGCATGGATATCCTAGAATGGTTAAGGTTGGAAGGTACCTAGACAGTCTGGAGTGTTGCGTGGAGAGGAACTGAATGGAGTTCAACAAGGGCAAGCGTAGAGTCCTGCACCTGGGGAGGAACAACCCCCTGCACCAGTAGAAAGCAGCTCTGTAGAGAAGGGTCTATGGACAGCAAGTTCCCCATGAGCCAGCAGTGTGCCATCATGGCCAAGGAGGCCAATGGTCTCCTGGGGTGCATGAAGAAGAGTGTGGCCAACAGGTCGAGGGAGGGTCTCCCCCCACTCTGCTCTGCCCTAGTGAGGCCACATCTGGAGTCCTTATGTCCAGTACTGGGCTCCCCAGTTTAAGAGAGACAAGGAACCTCTGGAGAGAGTCAGTGGAGGCTACAAGGATGCTGAGGGGACTGGAGCATCAGTCGTATGACGAAAGACTGAGAGCCCTGGGACTACTCAGGTGGAGGAAAGAAGGCTGAGAGGAGCTCTCATCAATGCTGATCTATAGCTAAACGGTGGGTGTCAAGAGGACGGTGTCAGACTCTGTTCAGTGGTGCCCAGTGACAGCACAAGGGGCAATGGCGCAAATGGGAACACGGGACGTTCCACCTCAACATGAGGAGAAACTTCTTTGCTATGAGGGTGAGGGAGCCCTGGTCCAGGCTGCCCAGAGACACTGTGGAGTCTCCTTCTCTGGAGAGATCCCAAATGCACCTGGACACCATCCTGGGCAACCTGCTCTGGTGACCCTGCTCTAGCAGCGGGTTGGGCTGGATGATCCCCAGAGGTCCCTTCCAACCCCATCAGTCTGTGATTCTGTACCTCTGAAGATTGTCTAATCCCAACCCCTGCTCAAAGCAGGCTCAGGTGAAGGCTGCTCAGGAGCATTTTAGTCCAAGTTTTTAATATCTCTGGGGCTGGAGACTCCACAGTCTCTGGCCAACCTGTTCCAGTGAGATGGTCACTAGCAGGGAGTGTCTTTGGAAATTCCTATCAGCTGAGGGTGACTCTAGCAGGGTGGCAGACCTTTGGGATGAAGACAAAACTTGCAGAAGACAGTTCTAGTAGCTTTTTTTTCCTTTCTCTTTTGCATGTCCTTTCTGCTAAATTGGGCATGTCTTTTCAGAAAGCTGCTTGGTCACTGCTGGACAGGCTCCTGAAGGAGAGACCCTAGGTGTTTGAGCACGACTGGAGCATGGTTGGTTCCTGGGAGGTATGGCATGGGCCTGCCTTAGGAGAGGAAGCCAAGGAGCTTTTGCTTGAGGAACCAGAGAGCGTATAGCAGGGCAGGTGGCCCTGTTGCCTGTTGGGATGTGTGGTGAGACATAGGCTGAAAGACATGTTTTGTCTTTTATGTAAATTGTCACAACATCTGCAAGTATTTATCTGATTCCCCTGGGGCTGGAAGTCATCACGTACTGGGTCAGGATTCTCTAAAAATAGATCTGTGATACACATGGTGTGCAGAACAGTGGGAGGTGCCCATTGGCAGCGCTTGCTGTCATTTTTTGGTCCTGGAGAACTCCCTGGAAGACCATATGGGCTACAGGGCAGAGAGGACTGAGATGATACAGGGTGCTGTCTGTCGGAACCTGGAATTTCCTTCCTGTCGGATGATGTCTCAGACTTAGTATTATTTCAATATATTGATGTGCATCTCATTTCCTTTATTTTAGCAAAGCATGGTGTATGTTGATGATGCTCATTGCCAGGGGTGGATTACAGCTAAATGGGACCCACATGCATCAAAATCTCAGGCTAAAGAAAGATGGGAATAAAAAAATTGTTAATGTTCCCTGCAAGGTGGATTTTTAGCCATCTTTTGCCAAAATGCCCAGCTCTGTCAGACAGGCACGTGGCACTGCTAATAGGCTCATCGGTCAAGAAAAAGGACTTTTTTTTTTTTGCAGTGGAACTGCACAATTTGCTTCATTCAGTGCCTGAATCCAATTTTTGAACATAGAAGTGATTGGTTTTGGATACGTGTCTGTGCACGCACATGCATAGTTATCTGTCTCTGGTGTCCTTGGACCAGAATGCTTTGCTACTGTAGAATGACTTCAGTTTTCCTCCTGCAAAGTTAACAGGGGACCTAATAAATATGTGGTGATTTTAAACCTTTCCCAGCTTTGTCCAAGTCTGTCCTTGCTCCTTTTCCAGGGTCTCTTAAAACCCCGGCACTGCTGGAGATGTCAGCTTCAGTGGTATCCCTGATGCCCAGAAGGTTGTGGTCCATGGTAGTGAACGGAGTTCTAGCTGTTTCCCTTCCATTTTGTCTGTGGGTGCTGATGGGAATATCGCACCTCTTCTAAAGATACACAGATCTTGATCTGGTCCAGAAAATGCGTCAGGTTTGACGGTTTTCCTCCTGGGGCTTATGAGATCTAAATTCGTGCTGAAGCAGAAGATAGTGGGAGTCCATGAAACCTACAGTGCCATGGTAGGGCTCATCAAATCTCTTTGACATGAGTTTTGGAAGACTTCAGCTCCAATAGGGATTGGTTTTAATTTTTTTTAAACTTTTTTTTTTTTCCTGTAAGGAGGAAAAATATGATTTTTATTTATGCTCCCCTCAACAGGGTACAGGCTTCCCTTGATTCCAAAAGGATTGTTTGCTTACTTTTGCTCTTTGATCCCTCTGCAGAGGAAAGGTTGTGCTTGGCTGTGGTCTGCTTTGAATTTTGCCTGGTGGCAAAAACCATGTTGCATGACCTGTGAAGTGTTGTTTTGTATCCTGGAGCTGAGAGCAGGTGGTTCTCTCTGCAATTAGCAGGGCAGAATCTTGGGTTTGCTGCTCTTAAAACAGATACTGCATTGTATCTTTGGGGCTAGAATAGGAATTTAAGGCTGTAGTTTGAGCTATTTTCCTTAATACATTCAATCATTCTTGTCCTTGCAAGAGACATAGGAAAATTGGAGGAAAAGGCTGTTTTCCAGCATTTATATTTTGAACTGCTAATTGTGACGTGGAAGTTAAATGTTAAACTCTGACAAATGCAAATGCTTTGGTTTTCTTTTTTTTTTTAATTGCTGTTTATTAGTTTGAGTCCATGAATTATTCCCCACCAGACTTCAGCCAAGTGAACTTAGGCAGGTTCTCCTAGTCAGACTAATATGCACACTGTGTCGTTAGACAGTCGAAAGGCATCCCGTGCCAAGTTCTAGAAAGAGGTTAGTTAAGAAGCGTGAACTTTGGACAACCAGGAAAAGGTACAAGAAACATTTTGTTGCTATAGTTTATGTCTATGAGGCAAAGAGGAAGGTGGCCTATAAAGCTTTGCAGCAAGACTCTCTCCTTCAGTCATCAGCACTTCCCCATTTCTGTGAGGACACGGGAATGTTATGTCATCCTCACATCAAAAAAATAAACTGATGTGTTTAGGTGAGATTAAAAACCCATTAAACCCCTCTGATGTTATAAGTTTGCCACAGAGAGGTGCAGAGCATTGACCTTGGCTGCACTGCCTCAGCCTGCAGCAGCCAGTTCAGCTGCTTCCCCTGGTGCATGCTGGAGTGTGGTGCTTGGCCGCTTCATCTCGCTGTCTGCCAGCAGGGAAGTGACTTTTTGGGGCCATTACATCTCCCAGCTGTGGTTTGGTGTGAGAAGATAAATAAGTGCTGCAACAGGGACGCAGCCCACGTTGAGGAGTGACAGAGGGCACGCTGGTGTGCTGGTTTTGCCATGTCCCAGGGTGCCTGTTTTCAGTGCTGACCTAGTGTGAAGTTCCAGGATCCGGAGATTTAGTTGCAGGTTTGCTACTTGGTGGAGTTTCAGTGCTGGGGTGCATATTAATGCTAGTGACATTGATTGAGGGTTGTGGTTTTGCTCTTGAAAATTCTTAAATGACTAGTGTCTGGTCTCGTAGTCTAACCAGAATTTGTAACTGGAACCATAACCCATAAAGACAGTGGCAAAAAGATGTAAAGCTAAGTGAAAAGCACAGCAGTTACATGTACAAGTGACTGGGCTCGAACAGCAAGTGTCTTCAGGAACTGATGGCTTGTGTTTTATTTTCCTTAACTCTTGGCTAGGCTTGACTAGAATTGCTGGTGAGGGTTGGGAAAAGGGATCTTGATGTGTCTGGTTTGTTACTGGGTTCATCAAGACTTTGTTTAGTATTTCTATATCAATAATACAGTATTATTGTCATTGTTGACCTTGCTAAGAGGTGTGCTCTTCTTCAGGTGCTGGGTAGCTGAGTGAAAGAGTGGTGGGAGGAGCTGAGCCAGCCATGTGCCATTGGGGAGGATGGATGAGAGGAAAACAGGGTCTTCACAGAGACCCTCCAGAACCTAGACCTTGAGTCCTGTGTTACAAGGAAGGATCAGCAGCTAGAGACTCCCTCAAAGGAGTGATGGATGAAGGCCCACAAGAAGGGAGAGGCTGGAAACTTGGCACTCTGGCAACACTACAAACGCTCCTTGTCTGTGGTTCTGCAATTGTGGAACAGGTATAGGACTTGGGGAACAGGTGACGAGGAAGATGTCCCATCAAAGACTGCTGAAACTCAAGTGTCTGCATGAAGGAAGAAGAGGGCGGTAGTTACCAGCAGCCATCTCCTATAGAGGATGGGACACCTATCTGCCAACCTGACTTGATGCCCTGGGATGCTGCAGGGAGATGTCCGGCTTTCTGGCTATGCTGCTCATCCATATGGTCACCAAGATGACCCCAAGTTCTGAATGTAACAGAAGTAAAGCACTCAAGGGGCCAAGTGATGTTTTCCTCAGTCCTTTCGATGAGAGGAGAGGTGGCTATATTTATATATACTGCCCCTTCACACACCCACCCCTCTTTTCAGCCTATGTCATTCTGTGAGGTTGACTGGAATCCGGGTTACAGTACTGGCAGAGGCTAAAGTTTGGAGTTTTAAGTAACCCACTTTATTTTCAGATTCTGTAGGGCCTGCAGGATGAAGAGAGAGTGTTCTGGTTTAGTGTTGGGTTTGACCCATCATTAAGATACCGTCTGGGAAAAGATAACTTGAAGGGCCATGCTTGTTACACCAGTCCAGATCAATCGCAGTGGTCAGAGGGGATCAGAGTTGAGATTGCAGTATGTATGTAGGAGAAAAAAGCTTGAGAAGGCAGTTCCAGGTGGCTTCTGGGTAGGTGAGAGAGGCTGTTCCTCATAATGCAAGACAAATACTTTTGTTCTTAATGTGGTTGTAGTGCCCTGGCATGGTTATGGTCAGAGTTATGATATGAGTTAGGGTCTGAGGAGAAAGAAAAAAGTGTGAAGTGTTGGCATTATTGTCGTGTTCTCTCCTAGCCTTGCAAATTAAGAAATCCATTAGTGTCCGTAGGGGCCAGTGCCTCACGTTCAGTTTTCTGTACAGATCCATCCCTTGGCTATGATAAGGTTAGTCCCTAGGGGTGGGGTGGGTTTAAGGTTTAGGGAAAAAGAATTGGGAAGCCTGTTTGCCTTGTTGAGGGCCTAATAGTTTAGGAATTAGTCCCTGACATCAATTATTGTAAGGTTAATGTTTGGGTAAAATGTTGTTTTGGATCAATGTATTCTGTTCTGCTTTTATTGTGGGAATTGCTGGATTCTGTTGCTCCTGCAGTTAAGAGGTTTGCTGTGCAGGGGAGACTGCACAAGGCCTTGTGCCCTTCTTTTACTGTTTGGTGGCTTTCTGTGTCTAGAATACTTCTATGACAAACTCCAAACTAATCCTAGCTTAAGAGTCCACTTTCTATGTTGGATTCTAAGAGCCTTTCTACTTATTTTAGTTTTGCATTTGTCAATTTTTTTTTTTTAATGGATCTACTGGTTAAAATTGAGGCTAGCTTTTGAGGCTATCACAGGTCCTGAAAACCCATCATGAAGAGATGGGAAGAGGGCTGGTGTCAGTGGGTAGTGGTTAGCTTTCAGGTTTTGACATCTAAATATTCAAGGACCTTTTTTACTGATGGGTTGTGCAGGATCAAAAGTCAGGAGAAGGAGTGGTGTCAGTGGGGGCCAATGTCTGAGAATCTCTTATTGTGGAAATGTTCCCTTACTTGGTAAGGGTTTGAACTGAAGTTACATGCTGGGAGTGGAAGACGTTAAGAACTGCAGTTACTTCTGACCTGTGCAGATCCTACAGCTGCAGAAAAGGGGCTTATATTGGAGAGGCATGTGTTTATGATTTTCTGTTATAGAATGATCCCCTGGATTGAACTGGATTTTGCGGGGGCATTGTGCTTAGGGATAAGATTTGGAAATCTGAATTTGCTGCTGGATTCTGTGTGGCCAGCAGAGATAGGAAGAAGGTTGGTGTCTACTTGGGTGCATTGCATTTTATTCTCTGTTAGTCTATGTGTGGAGTTTCTGGTGATAGTTTTGCTGGAGTTAATGCCTGGAACTCTACAGCTTCTAAAGTTTGGCTTGGTTCAGTCTTCTTCAGTGCCTTCAGGTGGAGGTGGGATGTTGGTAGAGGTGTATTCCTTCTGCTAGCTTTTGCTGTATGGAAAAGCTTGTGTCCAGGTTAGGTCTTGGGTGTTTCAAGCTGCTGCAAACTGAGATATGGGCAAATTATTTGGGTCCCAGAGATTTGGAAAGAGTCCAGTTGCTGGTAGGAGCCAAGTGCTGCATGATCTTGCGAGCTGTTGGTGTGTACCCTGCTTGTATCCAGTTTAGGGCCAAGGATGGAGAGTGCAAAGGTTCCAGGCCCCAAAGTGTTCTGTAGAGCTGACAAAATGAGGAAGAGGCCAGGGGCTGGTAGGGGCTTAGGCCTGACGTTCTCTTCAGAAAGTAAAAGGCTTGAAATTTCCTTGGGCCTGAAATGAACCAGGGAGTCCTGGTAACCACTGGGAAGAGGCACCAGCATAACCAGTTCTTGTAACCACACAAGGAACAACAGAGTAGTAGAGCACCACTATGCTCATTTTTCCCAGTCTTATGCAATTACTTTTACTTGACTCACTCCCATAAATCAGCTTCTGGGTGCTGCTGGTGTTTGCTCCAAATGATACATGCTTCTTCAGTAGGAAGTTCTGGATGGAGTTTCCATTTGGTTGTCTCTGAGCTGACTGGCTCCAGGGTTCTGGAGGAGCCTACCCAGACTCTTCTAAATAGGTTAGCAGAGGATAATAATTGGTTTTGGGTCTTTTGCCTCTTTAAATATTGACTTCCTCCGGCGCTGGCTGTGAGAGGCTTTGGTTGCACTCATTTTTCAAACCACTCATCTGAAATAAGTTCAGTGTGTGTGACTGGAATATGAAAATGTCACTGCTGCTAAATCTGTCTCTTAATTTATTATTTTTATTTATTTTTTACTTAAAGCAGGATTTAAATGCAAATCATCATTGTAAAGTGGGCTTGTGATACATAATTTACTGCTCCTAGTACACACTTGCTTTGCCACCCACCTTATTCCCCACACAAACAAGTTAGTTGTTGCTCCCACAAAAGTCTCGTTAATGAGTTGTTATTTCAGACTGGTGAGCTCATAGCTGTCTGCTGGCAGAACTCTGCTCTGACTTCATACAAGCTAAGGCTGTTGCCAGGATTTTTTGCCTAATACCTGAGCCTTGAAGGAAGCTCTGTTTTACAGAACGAAACCCAAGTTGCTATCAGAGCTGTCTCCAGCAGCTTTGACTACAGACATCACATCTGTCTTTACGGACCAGCCTGTCTTTATCTATCTGATGCAAATTTATGGGAGGAGCAATTTGTGCCTGGAGCTAGACTGGGGCTAAGGAAAGCAGTAAAGTCCTATCTGTGCTCAACAAATTGCAAAGCCAGTGCAATGGTGGTAGTTGTTCCTGATACCTGTG
The DNA here is from genome assembly GCA_009769605.1 of Bucorvus abyssinicus. NCBI lineage: Eukaryota > Metazoa > Chordata > Aves > Bucerotiformes > Bucorvidae > Bucorvus > Bucorvus abyssinicus. The sequence continues at coordinate 8,112,060 of CM020034.1, read as the reverse complement.
GACAGTTTCAGACACCATCAGCAGACTTATTGTCTGCTGCAAGGTGTATCATTCGTTGCTGCACTTGGATTGTGTGCATCCTCATTTGAATGCAGACCACTGCCCAACCACTGCGGAGCAGGTGGATCTAAAGCACAGATGATAGCAAGTATAAATTCAGTGTATCGCAGGGATTTGGGAGGAGAAATGTGGTTCAAGTTTCTTAATTATTTTTACCTCTGCAGCAGAGTGAGATCTCTAAGGAAAAGTAATTGTGTGTTACATCTAACAGCAGTAATCACCTGCCTGACAGAATCACAGACTGGTGGGGTTGGAAGGGACCTCTGGGGATCATCCAGCCCAACCCGCTGCTAGAGCAGGGTCACCAGAGCAGGTTGCCCAGGATGGTGTCCAGGTGCGTTTGGGATCTCTCCAGAGAAGGAGACTCCACAGTGTCTCTGGGCAGCCTGGACCAGGGCTCCCTCACCCTCATAGCAAAGAAGTTTCTCCTCATGTTGAGGTGGAACGTCCCGTGTTCCCATTTGCGCCATTGCCCCTTGTGCTGTCACTGGGCACCACTGAACAGAGTCTGACACCGTCCTCTTGACACCCACCGTTTAGCTATAGATCAGCATTGATGAGAGCTCCTCTCAGCCTTCTTTCCTCCACCTGAGTAGTCCCAGGGCTCTCAGTCTTTCGTCATACGACTGATGCTCCAGTCCCCTCAGCATCCTTGTAGCCTCCACTGACTCTCTCCAGAGGTTCCTTGTCTCTCTTAAACTGGGGAGCCCAGTACTGGACATAAGGACTCCAGATGTGGCCTCACTAGGGCAGAGCAGAGTGGGGGGAGACCCTCCCTCGACCTGTTGGCCACACTCTTCTTCACGCACCCCAGGAGACCATTGGCCTCCTTGGCCATGATGGCACACTGCTGGCTCATGGGGAACTTGCTGTCCATAGATCCTTCTCTACAGAGCTGCTTTCTAGCAGGTCACCCCTGACCTGTACTGGTGCAGGGGGTTGTTCCTCCCCAGGTGCAGGACTCTACGCTTGCCCTTGTTAAACTTCATTCAGTTCCTCTCCACCCAACCCTCTAGCCTGTCCAGGTCTCACTGAAGGGCAGCACAGCCTGATGGTGTGTCAGCCACTCCTGACAAACCTGACCAGCTCCTGTTACTGCTGCAGAATGTGCAGCCAAACTGGTTACTGCACATAGAGTTTTGGGACAGCTCACAGATCAAAACATCTGGTTGTAACAGTTCAGGCCTGTGGCTGGATCAGAGCTCCAGCCTTTTCTGCTCTGGAGGATGTATTTCTTCCAGACCTACTGAACCTGCAAAAGCATGTTTCTTCCAGGTCTCTTGAACCCACAGTGCAGATGGAGCTATAAAGCTGTGCTAACTCTGGCATAGAAGTTAAAAATACAATTGGAAGAAATGAAATGAGGAGCCAACAAAGCTGAGATTTCATCTTATTAGATGTCATATCAGGTTACAGGCTCTGAACAGGTCGATGAATCACTTCCAAAGTAGTTTATTTCAGAAATCGCTCTAGTGGCCAGTTACTTATGTGACGCAGTGGATCTTGCACATCAGTTGCTCCTGTCGCATGGATTTCAAATGAAACTCTTGAAGGATTATTTGAAAGGCTTCAGAAAAAAGGCCTGAGACAGTGTTGGATGAAAACCAGGAAAAAAAGAGAGGTTTTGGGATTTTTTTTCCTAAGTGTCAAGCAGGTGATGCTCAAATCTTTGAATTACTTGTGGAGACATTAAGTGATGCTTTTCCTGTGGTATGTAGTAGGTCAGGTGAAATGATCTGTTGGACACCTTTGAATGTAACTTGTCAGAAACTTAATAGCTTCAGCAAATAAATCAAAAGAAGCAATTAGGTTTCAGTTTGTCTCCTTATACATCACATCTCTACATAAAACTCCAAGTCTCCAAAGACAGCCTGTGTTATTTTATACGAAGCAGGTACATATTTTGTAACATATAAAACAGTTGTGTCGCTAGTGTTGTAGTGCTGGGACCGTGGTGAGGATGGTGCTGACAGAGGGAAAGCCCGGAATCTGTTTCCTGCACCCTCAGTGGGTTCGTTGAAGCTGGACTGTCACTTTCCTCTCTGCTCTTTCATCCCTACTACAGCAATGCCTTGTGGTGCCTTCTTCAGGTATTCCAAAAGTCCAGCTTTCCAGCCTCTGAAATGGCTTCAAAGCCCCGGGGAGCTCAGATGTCCAGGCATGGGAATGCTGCTGGACAAGTGCTGGGATGTGTGCAAGGGGTGTTTGGGTCAGAGCATGTCCCCGGGGGGACAGGCAAGTCTACTGCTTGCAGATGTGTGTGGGAGTCTCTCCACTGAGGTTAGAAAGCACTTTATCTTGTGCATATCGTCCTCTGGCAATGGATATATCTAAGCTGAGAATCTTTCCCATTGGAAATGGCATAGTTAGGAGCCACGCTCTGCAAAATAAAGGCATCGAAGTGTTTTTTGGGGCTTCCAGTTACCTGGTCAAATGACTAGGAAGTGCCCATTTCCTCTCTTTATTTACATCCAATGAAGGGGAGAAAATTAGCATTCCATAAACTGTGTGTTTGTGGTCAGGATTAATCCTTAAGTAGTTCAGTTGTACATTTGCATTCTCCATGTGCAGTTACCAGCCTGCTGACACAGCCCTCAGTGCTCAGCTCTCCCTGAAGCTCACACCTCCCCGGTGATGCCTCCTGAAATCTGCGCAAAGGGGGCAGACCAGCAGAAGTGAGAGTTGCCGTGTTGTGTACTGTAATGGAAGCAATCCCATAGTTTTTTTACATTTCGCTTCCTTTCCATGATCCCTTTTCCTCAGCTGGGGATGAGAAACGCCCAGCATTACTTACAGAAGGCTGCAGAGCTATTAGCTTACAAGATTAGAGGGAACCTTGAGACTCCTTCCTTTCCCTCCTCTCCTTCCTTTCCCTCCTCTCCTTCCTTTCCCTCCTCTCCTTCCTTTCCCTCCTCTCCTTCCTTTCCCTCCTCTCCTTCCTTTCCCTCCTCTCCTTCCTTTCCCTCCTCTCCTTCCTTTCCCTCCTCTCCTTCCTTTCCCTCCTCTCCTTCCTTTCCCTCCTCTCCTTCCTTTCCCTCCTCCCTGCATAGCACCAGTTCTCCATCAGTTCTGAGTCCACACTGAGTCTTTTGCAAGAAAATGTCTTCTGACTCTGGCATCTGTGGTATGTCACATGTGTTCACCAAACAGTAGCCATATGTTCCACACATGTGTGCCCACTCCTCCCTCCATCAGAGCAGCTGTGTGGATTCCTGTGTCTGACAGTGAAACAGGAGATCACAAATGAAAGAGATTCAGACTCAGCTGGACCAAAGTATTCAGAATTTCAAAGCAGAACTGCTTTGCTTACACATGGCTCTGTGGGCTGATGAGGTTGGTGATGGTGTTACTCTGTATGAGATGACAGGAAAATATATTTTTTGCCACCTCAGTGCTGAGTTAGGCAGGAAAAACAGAGGTTTAGCTGCCTGGTTTGACAGCTGGCTTAGAAGCACACCCTTCAGAGTACAAAAAGATGAAAGGCAGTTGATAAACTGACGGAGAATCACAGCCCTGTTATCTGTACCCCTTCTGCCCGTGAGGCTGGAGCTGGGGAGACAGCACCAGGTCAGCGAAGGAAGCAGTTGGTTGAACAAGGAACTCCACAGATTTGGGCCTAATTTTGAGACCCTGCAACAGTATTAAGTCACATTTAGCTCTGTGGAGGCTAGGGCTTCTAGGTAGAGTTCATCCACTTGTTTCTTACAAGTGTGTGCAAAGTGTTTCTAATCCTGGAGGTGTTTGGGGTTTTTTGGTATTTTTTTTCCCCCTCTGGTATGAGTACTTCGCTGCTTTAAATCTAGAATCACATCTCCAGAAAGCCAAAGCTGCTTTTTCACTGATGAAGGCAAAATACTCATTGGGGAAGAGAGGCTTTACCTTCGAGCTTGTGAGAGTTTCTTAACAGCAATATGTAGGAAAAGTTATTCTTGAGATTGCCGTGGCCACGAGTTTGCCACTAGTCTGACAAATACTCTGTTAATGTGTTAAGTAAACTGCTCTACAAAAGCTGAATCTCTGTAGTTTATTTCAGTGTGTATTTTGGAAGGAGTGCAGGCTTGGTTTATCATTCCCAGCCCTGACACCCACTCCTTTTTTTGGTGACTTGTGAAAATCTGTTAATCTCTTTGCTTTTGTTTCCCTCTCCGTAAAATGAAGCTATAATGCTGCCTCAATGCAGTGCTTGGGGAGCTTGAGACCTTTCCCTGTACCCTGTCTGGGGTTCACATTGCCTAATTCCCAGGGATACCTTAACGATGAGTACACTCAGCCATTCAAAGCGAGAACACTGTAAAATCGGTCTCTGGTAGAAATTTGGAGAATTTTAATTTATGTTGATGATTTCATGCTAGTAAAGTGGTGTTTGTTCCCCACCTCCCATATTAAGAACCCTCTCAGCCCATGAGGTGTTGTCTCCTTTTCAGCTTTTTCTTTATCTAAAACGTGATGGTCAAAATCACAGCTGACATCCAGGAAAACACTCTGCTTCATATGTAAAGGTTGAATGGGGTTTTTTTTCCTCCTTGGCTGTGGTGGTTGTTTTTCCAATCTCTTAATTATGTCTAAACCAGTGTCACCCGTTTGCCAGCAATATGACATAATCCATTTATTTTGAAGCACTATACCATTCCATGCAGTTCAGAGAGCCTCCATTTTCCAGTGTAACTGGCTACTTGGGAAGGGTTAGGCCAAAATTATGAAGTCTCAAGTTCTGTACTGGCTTCAGCAGTGTCTAACTCTAAAATAACTTGTTGATGACTATTAGCTTTAGCTTAATGTTGGGGAAAACAAAATTTGGAATAAACTCCTTTATGCCAAGTGAAACCTGAGCCAGTGAGAGGATAATGAATCCCGGTGTGTTTGTTTGCTGCAAATTTGCAGTAGATCAAAAGAAATGTACTGTCTAACGTCATCAGATGCTGCATATGATTTACTTAATCCTGCAGGTTCAGTGGGATTATGCACTGGCTGGGCTGTTAAACTGAAAGGGGAGTGCTTGTTCTGGGAGGGAAGGACTGGTTCTATCTCCAGCTTTAGCACTTTGGCTGTGGTTTTTTTGTTGCTTGTTTCCTTGATCCCAAAATTCATGACTTGCATGTTTCTGGCTGTGTTCTTTTTCGAGAGCGCTCCCTGAAGCTCTGATAACCCCTGAAAACGCAAAAATCTTTTATTACTGACCCTGTGACTAACTAAGGTGCTTTAGCCTTTGGCTATGCCACTTCATGGAGTGTTGGTGGAACAAAGTGCATCCTGCTCATAGCCCTGGCTGGCCAATTGTATAACGTCTACATGGTTGGACGGTGGTGGAGACCATGGGCACGTGGCGAGGAGCAGGTCTGCTAACTGTTCAGAAGATGGACTCAGAGGGGAAAATCAGGCTCCAAAGGTCAAATGTAGCCTAACAGTGCAGTGAAGAAGTGATGTGACAAAGACTGAGCTTCCTGTAGTAACTGAAGTGCTTGGAAATGGAGAGTGAATTAATCAAGTCCATGAAGGTGACGTAAGTCCCTAAAGCCTGGATGGTGAGTGCAATCTAATGTAAGAGGTGTCTCCACGTGTGGGTACTGAACAACTGCTAGAGACAATCTGACTCCCCAGCCTTCCCTCCTGCGGTCACACTGCTGATTGGGTAAACCTTGTCCCTGCTGCAGAGATGAAAGCTCTGTAGCCGTTATGCTGTCCAAATGGTAAAACAGTAAACTAACCAGTCAGCCATGGCGAACGTTTGATTTATGCATATTTAATTTTCCTGCAGTACCTTTCCTGTGTAACTCTTTACAATGTTAATGCAAACTGTAAAGCCACACACATGCCTTGCCTTGAAGACAGATTGTCCTGGCCTGCAGCCAGCGTGTCCTCTCATTTCCTTACCATATGGCAAGCAGCAACATCTTGGGATATTCATTTTGTGATCGTATTTTTTTAGCTGTGTATTCAGCTTCCTTCACGTGGGTCCCATCAGCAGAGCTGTTGTGAACACCTTGAGTATCTTTGGAAGAACCTGGAGACAGTGTTGGGTGGATTTCATGCCTCAGTCTTTCCAGGAGCATCTGGTACACAGCTAATTTTTGCTGTTGTGTTTTGAAGTTTCTTTGCTTGTTTTTGATACTGTAGGTCCGATAAAAAGCAGAAACTCTTTTCCTTTGCTGGCCCCAATATTTATTTGGAGCTATGAGCTTTTAGACCACATTTTGTCCTGGTTTCTACCAGTGCATTCTTGTTTGTGCTCTTGGCTTTGGGGTGCCCAGCAGTGCTGGGATGTGTAGTGGGGAGGCAGGCTGGCCAGGCACAGCCTGGTCATAAAGACATCAGTCCTTTTCCTTGCCTCACCTCATGCTGTGCTCTAGACAAAGCCTTTAATTGACGTCTTCTGGCTGTGAAAGTGGGGTAACTCTTTCCCTCGCCTGCAGACTTGAGACCAATCCTTCTTAAAGGTCATGCTTCCAGAAACACTGGAGCTGGCTGCCCTTCAGATGGCTCTAAGGCTGGGTGCTCTGTGCTCTGGGTCCTCACGGCAGGAGGAAGGCCAGCTTGCTTACAGATTTGCATGTGATCTAGGCCAGTGCCTGGATCCCTTGTGAAGTACCAGACAAGCAACATGGGAACGCCCCTTGTGAGGAATTCTTTACAGATCCCTTGTTGACGTTTACTTGCTGAACCTCCTGGCCCTATTTTGAAAGCAGATTCTGTGTTAACAAAAAGGATGCTGACTTGCTAGTATAGAGGCTGTAGAAGGAGCAGTCAAGACATTTACTTTGGTTTCTGCTCCTCTGTGTCTCGACTAAATGTTATAAGCACCTGGGGTTTTATCGCCCAGTTTGCCGGTAGGCACCCAGTGATTCCTTGGAAAGCGGCAATGTTGATTATGTGCCTGTGCCAGCCTTGATTACTTGACACTGTAAGAATAAACTGAAGTTACTGTTAGTGTCAAAGGGTATTTGAGTTTCTAGGTGCACAGATGGCTTATTGTGCTGCCCATTGAGATGGTGCTGGGGATCACACAGTGAAGTTTTAGATGGGGGCATTGATTCTGATGAGGGCATCGGTACTGGGCCTTCTAGCACAAGTGAAAGGGGAATGGTGTTCTGTCAGCTGAGCATAAACCCAACGTGTTTCCTGTGGGAACGCACATGCCTGTGTAGCAAATTTTGACTTATGTCTGATAGGCTTTTTTTTAAGTTACCTTTCACAAACACATGAGAAATAATCCACAGATATCTGCTGATCGCAGTGAGAAAACTGCTGTTGTCAAGCCATCCTGGAGTTGAATTCCTGTGGAAAATGTCTTGCTGACTTTGTCTGCTTTTGCTTCTGTAAGTCTGATATTTAGTATAACACACCCACGTACCTGAGACTGGTCTGCTGTAGGAATTGGGAAGGAATTACCCCTCCTGACCAGGGTTAGTTTGTCTTTGTGTTCTGTATCATCTGTTCCTGGTGGCGACATTGCAGATCATCAAGGTGGAAAGCAATTTGCATACATAAACAACGAGGAAAAACTTAATTAAATTGTTGTAACTGCTGCTGCCTGTGCAAGGCAAGCCTGGAGCTCTGTCTAGGGGTCTAAACCTTTCAGCTTGGTAAAACTCTCTGTGTGAGAGCATGGCAAAGAGAGAGCTGTGAGTTTGACAACAATACTCTGCGCTTTGACAGCAGCGCTGGGGTTTCTCCATGTGCCTCTAATGATCTATTTATCTGGTACATGCTTCTATCACAGCCCTCTCCGTGCCCAGACAGTGAGTCCTTTCATGAAGGAGAAATGCAGAGTCATATTTCTAAATGCAAATTGGCCAGAGGATTTATTTGTAGTGTAAGCTCAGCCAAGCTAATTTCTCTCAACAGCTACACTGCGAGTGAACCACACCGAGCTGGAACAGGGAGGGTGTAAGTGAACACCAGTGTGTACATTGCCAGCAGGCAGAGGAGCCCAGGGCTGGCCCTTGTCTATTGGAGGGTAGGTTATGCAGAGGGCCAAGAGTTCTTCAGCCAAATGCTGAGTGTCTTCCACTTTGTCTTGGTGTTTTTCATGATTGGACACTTCCACAGGATGGTGCAACAGAAATGTAATACTTTGCGCCTAGCTCATCAGCCTGTGTGCCCCAGGAGCGCTAAGAAGAATCCCAGCCCTCTGGAAGTTGAGGGGATGCTTCTCATGGTGTTGGTATTGCCACTGGGAGACTCTTTAGTGAGGCTGCTGCGCTTGATCAGTCCTGGACTTGGGATGGTGACTGACCCCAGACTTTCCTGTTGACTTTCTTCCTGCCTGTAACTCCCCTTTCCCAAGCCTTTGTGGGCAAAGAGATTGTTGCTTCTGGTGGAATGGATGTGTACCCATGGGGCATACATATGCCTCAGCTTTTTCCAGCTCTGTGCAGGTGTTGATGGAAGGAGCCTTCTCAGGAGGTGGGCACTAGGGTTGCAGAAAAGCACGAGGTCCTCCAGCAAGCTGTGCAGGTTTAGTACAGAGCACTGTAACACAGCTACTGTCCAAAAGCCTACAGAGGAGGAATTTTGCAAGCTGTTGCTCAGCGAGTGTGTACCCAAGTCCTCAAAGTCTTCCAGACCTGCTGAACTGGTTTGTGCCACATTTTTTCAGAAATTGCTGCTCATAAACAAAATGTTTTACTGTTGAGGTTTACCTTATGATGTCTCTGCACACCTGAGTATGTAGGCACGTAGTAACCTGTTGGAGACTGGGTCTGGAGGGCTTGGTGCTGTTGTCCTGTTGACAGTCCTATTCAGCCTGCAGCAGCAGCAAAGGAATTCCTGATCCCCTGGAGAGGCGCAGGGTTTGGATGGAAATCAGTCCTAAATATGGAGTTGACTTCAGGTGGATCCATTGGGGTGGCAGTCCTCTTGTCTGGTCTGCACACGGGGTTTGGTTAAAGACTGCTAACACAAAGCAGTGACTTTGCTGTTTAAATCAGGCCAGAGGGTGACCAAGTGATGGGAGGTAAGTCCTTGCAGTTCAGGGGCATCAGAAACTCTCACCATCGTGTTTGCCTGATGGCTCGCTCATTCATTCTTGCTGGGATGTCTTATTTGCCCCCCAACTCTCTATTGTTTCAAAGCCTGTACATGACTCGCAGAAAGCCTGCGGGATGCTGAGAGCACATGGCACAGCACAGCTTGTCTTTGTCCAACCTGTAGTCCTGTTTCATGTGCTAGTGGGGGTCGCAAGGGTCTGGTTACATTGAGTTCATATCAGGGAGTTTCCTACTGATGTGAAAATACAAAATACCTTTGGTTTTCAGTGACTACCTAACATTGAGCATCTCCTGCCCTTCTAAACATATGTATTTTTCTCTTTCCAGAGGCAAAGTCTTTCAGAATAGCCAAGTATCATTTGCCACTTTTCTTGTAGGAAGAACAGTTTATGGCCTGTTACATTTCTCTTGTGATCCTTCCCTACTTTGAAGGAGACCTCTTCTCCAAATGCTAAATTGGGGTTTGGTCCCAAAGAACGCTGTTGCTAGCACTGATTATTCCTCTGTCTTGTTCTGGTTTGAGATAAAAATCATTGTGTTCCTATTTTATATTTCCTATGGCCTCAAACAAAAGCTGGCTGAAAACCTTTGGAAAGAATGTCTTTATTGTTGCCTGTCAGCAAAGTTTTCACATGAAAGGGCCAGTTATTGTGTAAAGCTCACTCTAGTGTCACACAAAGCATCCTGGTGGTTTCCAGATCACAGAGCAGATTCTTGACTGGTAAAAAACCTGAATTTTCCTTTGTTTAAGTCTTGTGGGATATGATTAGAAGGAAAATCCATTCATAATGGAAAAGAAGTTATATTTCATATTTTAAGTCAATAGTACCTACAGATGTCTCGTCTGGAAAGGTTGGTTCTTAAGCACTTTGGAAGAGCAGAGTGTGCCTGTTTCAACCACGTGACTTGGTTATGTTCAGCTAGTCCTCTGCCTCTGGATGAAAGCTGTCACTGGCCGGGCTGCGGGACAGGCCCTGTGTAATTACTGATACTTGTAGGGCGTGGCTATAACTTCTAGGGAAAAAGAAAGAAGAAAACCTAACCTAAATAAAAAAAAGTAAGCCACTGAGTGGAGTGACTTGGGTCCACCTTTCCCTCCAGTACTGGGTGGCTACTGGTCCATGACCTGAGTCATCTTCCTGGAGGTGAGGCAGACTACGCGAGCCTCATGCTCATTCTTCTGCAAGCTTGGTACAGAGACTGAGAGCTTTTCAGATCTTTCTATTTTGGGGGACCCTTGGTAATGTGGTATGGGCCCATATTTAATGTGTCCATTGAAAAATCAGTGGTACTGAGCACCTAAACTTGAGCAGATTCTGCCCTTCAAAACCTATCTGTTTTTTCTTAATATAGCTAAGAATATTTCTAAATACCAGTGTTCATTCTGAGTAGCTTATGTGCTTCCATTAACCTTGAACAGCTGTATTATCTGGTGTCTCAGTTAGCATTGATGGGAACAAGCTATCCCTTTGGAGATTACAGAGCTGTTGCAGTTAATTCCTTGTTTCAGCAAATTGATTTCAGAGGCTAGTCACAACCCTGATCCTGTGTGTGTGAGATTTCCTGGGCTTTCCTTACGTTCCCTTGAAGCCAAGTCTGCTTGGAAATATTCACAAGGCCAGATGCAGATGTTTTTTTGTTTCTTTTAAAACTTTGTCTGCAGAGGGGCGACCATAGGGAGAACTGAAGCAAGACAAAGAGAGGACTTGGGGTTGAACCATCAGGAACCTCCTTTGTGATGCAAGAGAATTTTCCTTGCATGGATGCCAGAGAAGCTGTTAAACATGGATTTTTTTAGTATTGCCATGAGGCAGCCATAAGCAGCTCTAGCCTGATGGCCTTTCTGGGGAGATGTTGAATCTCCCGTTGTGTCTGTGCCCGATGGCCTTGAAGACATAGCTGTCATGGTACTGTACTATCAGAGACAACCTGAGGATCTTGGGGTGTGAGAGATTTCTTGGGGTAGTGTGGAAAGAGCAAAGATCCTGGTGTGTACGCATGTATGTATACACTTACATACATCTGTGAATGATTGTCTCACTTGGGCTTGGAAGATCACTGAAGGTTTTAAAATCGCTGCTGCTGCCAGCAAAATCCATTATCCACAAGCTGCTGAAGGGCACGGGGAAAGAGTTAGAGAAGAGACATATTTGTTGCATTCCTGTAGTGTGAGGTCCTGTTCTTGTACAGCTGCCCAGCCCGGAGAGTGCGGCTACTCCACACTCCCACACAACTCCCTGCCACTGATCTGGGCTCAGACCACCTCGAACTGGGACTGAGTTACAATAATTAAAAAACAAAAGAAGGTGCTTACAAAAGCCTGTCCTTAAATAAGGAAAACCCTGGAACAAATGCCAAGTCTCTACAAAGTCAAAAAGTCTTACGCATACATTAAGATTTTAACAACTTGTTTAAATGCTTAAACAGTTCTTTGAACTTGGGGCTGAACATTCAAAGCCTTATTAATGAAGGGTGTGAGCATAATTGTGCTACACTAAGTGATGGCAAGGGAGGTGTGAATCTGTTCACAGCCTCTGAGCTGCATCATTGTGGTGGCATCTCATGGTATGTTATCCTCTGATCCCATTGAAATCACTGAGGTTTGAGGTGTCAAGTCTGGGATTAACACATGCCAGGTAGAGTTGACAGTCCAGGGAGCAGCACAAATATATGCAAAGCAAGAGTGTTTCTGGTTAAAAGAAAATTGTTTATTAAATGAGTCTCCTCAGTGCTGGGTGAAGAACAACCATATCTGTTGGTGGGCGAGCGCTTGAAAAGTTCTAGCGAGCTCTGCTTGGTTTGCTGCATTTTGGGGGAGATCCTGAACAGGAGAAATGAAAGTCGTCAAGTAACAATTCTGCTTGCTCCTCTATGGTAAAGAAGGTTACTTTCACAGCTGAAATAAACCACTAGGATTTGGGAAATCAGGGTATACTGCCCAAGTGGGTGCTGAACAGCTCTTCGCTTGCACATTGAGCTGTCCTAGAGGCAGTAAAATCCAGCTGCCTTGGGGTGGATGGTGTGCTGTGGCCCTCAGGGAGAAGGTGATGGAGCCATAGCTACGAATGCTTTGGCTCAGGCTGTTGTAACCACGCAGGTGCTTTCTGGTAGTTCTCTGCTGTCTTGGCACGCTCCCTCTCGCTGGTTTTTGGAAGTGTTTTGCCTCCGTCTTGTTTTGAATTTTTTTTCCTTCCCTTTAGGATCCATACCTCCTCTTCTAGTCTTTCCCAGCTGCGCTGTTCCTAGTCAAGGTAATTCATCGCTGGCTCACAGTGAAAACTGCTGGTTCGGTGGGTATGTTTTGAATTGGTTTTCCAAATCTGTCAGCATTCGAACAAAAAGGCAGGGAGAAATGACTCTGTTACTTTATTTACCGCTTATTTTGGGAAATCTAAATCCAAATTGGTATTTGCCTCATATTAGGACTCTGTTGCTGGATGTTATTTTTGTTATTTTTGGCAGGGCTGAATTCACACCCAGAATAAGGACAGTCATCAATTGGCCTGTGTGCCTCTGAGCTCAGTTCTCTGCTCAGACCAGGGAGCATTTTGAGCTGCCCAAAGTGACTGAAAGCTGGAGGCCTTTGCTGCAGGATCCAAACAATTTGGAGGTCTCTAGTGACCCTTACAAAGCTAGAAGGGACTTGCTGCCTTCCCTAGTTTTGCTTTCTCTTTAGTTCAACTTAAGCTGTTAAAATTCACGTACTGTGCTCCGTTCATCATGTGTCGTTAGTGCAGTGGTAAAAAACACTGGACCGTTGTGGCAACTGGTTAGTAATGGTTAACAGTGGGTGAAGTAGTATGGCCTTTCTAATGCTGTGGGGTTTGAAACCCCTGGTGTTTCCCAGAGCACCAGGGGTACTCCCTGTGCAGTGCTCTGCTGCTGCTAGCTCCGGGCCTAAGGTTGACACGAACGTATGAGTCCTGCCCTGAGGGTTGAGCTTTCCCCTCTTGAAGCATCTGGTGGGGCCAGCTTTGACTAGATTCCTTACAGCAAGAGTGGGGGACACAGCCCTGCTGACTCAAAGACCGAGGCATTTGGTGACAGCACTTCTCTGTCTCCAAGGCTTCTCCAGAAAGTCCAGGCTAGCCAGATTCTTGATCATAGAGTATCATAGAATCATCTGGTTGGAAGAGACCTTTAAGATTGAGTCCAGCCATTCACCCTGCATTGCCAGGGTCCCTAAACCATGTCCCTCAACACCACATCTACACGGCTTTTAAACACTTCCAGGGATGGGGACTCCACCACCTCCCTGAGCAGCCTGTTCCAATGCTTCACAACCCTCGCTATAAAGTTTTTCCTGATATTTAACGTAGATCTCCCCTGGTGCAACTTAAGGCCATTTCCTCTTGTCCTGTCACTTGAGGATTTATGCTTGTGGGAGGTAACTTCCCTGGGAATAACTGTAGAATTCAGCATTTCTTAATAAGCTGGAAGGTGGCAGGTGAAGTGGCCTTGCCAAACATCAACGAACAGTAAGAGAGCCGGACCTGAGCTGCTGGATTCCCCATGAGCCTGTATCATCGCTAATGAAACAGGAAGCATAGGGCTCTGCAGGTGAACTCCTTCCCTTTCTGTCTCACTACCTCAAACGTGTGAGGGCATGGAGGGGTTCGAGGTCCAAGCCAAGTATTCGGGCACCTCTGCTAGCACAGCTGTGGAACACGGCGTACAGAAATAGGCTTCCTCCATCCCTGTTTGTTTTGTTGCTTGTTTTGTTGTTTGTTTGCTTTATTGCTACTCTCTTCTGTGGAAGATCACTAAGGTGAGCTACTGGTGCTTTTGTCGCCAGTTTCTGTGCCACAGTTGTTAGGAATGATCTACTGACAGGCTTTCCATTGACTTTGGGCTTCGCTTTGGATGAGACCCTGCAGGTTTAGGGCTTGTGGCCAACCTAGGGCTCTTGTTTCAATGGAACTCCATATTGGAGTATATCCCGTAGCAAGCCTTGTTGGTAAATTGAATCCCTGGCTGCAGGCAGAGAGGAACCAAGGAAGACCTGGGACTTGGTTACATGTCCCACTCAGTCCTGCAGTGCGCAGAAGCAGTGGGAGCCCTGGGAAGCCCCAGATGTCCTCTTGGTGTGAGCCCTTCTCAATGCAACCCCAACCGTCAGTACTGTCCTGACCTTTGTCATCCATGGTACGTGCTTGGCAGGGTGATGGGAGGGGCCCACTTGAACCTGGGTGTCTGCGTTTGGCTCTGACAGCAGTGTAGGGAGAATCCAACACCTTCCTCAAGCCGTACAGGGTTCAGAACACTGACAGAACAGGAAAGGATCTTCCTTGCAGCTTTTGTTTTGGAAAGCTAGCTGTCTCCAGTCCTGGCTCTGCTTTGCAGTGTACACCTCTTAAGCGTGAAGCACGTAGCCCTGTTCAAAGCCTTCCTGCCTACCTGTTTACCAAAGGGTAAAAGAGTTGGTAAATGTTAAATTCAGTAGGAAAATTACAGCGGGGCCCTGGACATCAAGTTTCCCACAACTTGTGTTACAGCGTGACCCGTTCTCAGCCATGCCAGGGACACGCAGTGTTATAGTACTTTTCCTGTACAGATGGTGAAGTGAAAATGATCTCTTCTGACCCAGCGCCTGAGGTAAATAAACTGCAAATAGCTCGGGAGAGCAGGCAGGGATGTGGAGAAGTGAAACAGGGTGGATTTTAGTTTATTCCTTTTTTGGGGAGTACAACCATCAAAGCCTAAATTAACTCCCTCTTGCAAACATAGTTTGAGGAGACATTATGAGGCTAAAAATATGAGCAGTCTGTAAAAGGAGCAGTTTTCCTCATATGCTGCTATTCACTGCTAATTAAAGCAATAGGTGCTTAATGTTGCGCTTACTTTTCCGCTATTCATGGTTCTCGAGCTTTTTTGGGAGGGGGGTGCTTTGCTGAGCATGGACAATGAGTACTTGTATCCATGGTAGGACTACTGGTTACAGCCAAAGTAAATAGTGAAGTGGTTGTAGTTATGTCGACACAAGCCCCTATATTAACGTTCTCAAACTTTTCGAAAATTTAACTTCTATTTATTGGAAATAGGTTTAGATCTGAGTGGAAAAAGCTGCCGTGTTACTGGAATAGGATTGTGCATCTGGAGGTCTGCTCCAGCTTAATTTATTAAACTTTCTTTTCTGAAAGGACATTTCTGGCAGGAATATTAATTTTTTTTTTTTCCCTCATCACTGCAGTGGCCTTTCCTGGTTGTGTTGTACAGGCTTTAGGTTGCAAATCTTGCAGAAGACCTTTTTTCTTCAATTAAATTCTAGACATGGTTAATCAGCTCTTGAACATGACATTGCCTCCTTTTTGGTACAAACGTCATTGATGTAACCTGTCCCTTTTTGAGAGAAAGCCACTGTTTAAGTCTTCTCTGCATATTAGTTGCAAGCAGAATATGTTGGCTTTTGAGTTGAGAGTTGGCTCAGGGAATCTCTTGAACTGCATTGGGTCCTGCACCTGGAGAAGGAAGAACTTTTTGGGTTCCCCTGAACCCTGCAAAGCTTCAGGGCTCCTGTGGGCCTATGGTGGACAGCAACCCAAACGTGAGCCAGTGATGTGCCCTGGTAGCAAAGGTCAGCTATGTCCTGGGCAGCATGATCAGAACTAAGCCAGGAGATCAAGGGGAGGGGTTAATCCCCTTTTGCTAGGCACTTGTTTGATCACATCTGGAATACTACATCTGGATTTGAGCCCCCTTGGTGAAGAAAGATGCTAACAAGTGTGACAAAATCCAGCAGAGAGCCATGAAGATGATGAGACATTAGAGAATGATGGGTAAGAATTATGCTCCTTGCCAAGCAGCCCACCTCTCCTCTTCCTGTGGCCTTGCACTTAGCATGTCTTGGAGTTGCTGCTTTGACTGGACTGCACAAATGTTTCAAACTGATCTGCTTACAAAACATGGCTTCAGATTGACGCCAGGCCAAAAATAATGCTCATAGATTCAAATAATAGTTCTGTGCTCACCAACCTGCTTTTAAAGAATACACCTAAAGGACCTAGGCACTGTCTAAGGGCTGTGAGGACTTGCTAAGCTGTGTTCTTGGTGAGCTGAGTGGAGCTGGGTTAATGTGATCCACTCTCCTCGCCCTATCAAGTGCATGCCATGGACAAGGATCAAAGGATGTAGTAAAAACATTTTTCCAGGACTGGCAAATGCAGAGAGGTGATAACATCTCTTATGTGGTGTGCTCTCACCATCAAACTTACAGGACATGCAGAGAAGACATGTTGGCCAGTGCTGCCCCTCTCCACTCACACTGTTGTGGGAGGAGTTTGGGTAGGCTGAAAATGCTTTTCTGCAGATGTTGTAGGTACTGCTTTACCTCACCTACTGAAGGCTTTTTCCAAGAGGAACCAGCACAAGACATGATCACCTTACCCTCAGTTTACCACATGGGCAGTCTCATCCCATGGCTTTGTCTCACTGTACCAGGCATGGCACAAGTGTTGGCTGCTCTGTCCGCGTGCCACAACCCTTCCTGACTGTCATCAGCCAGGGAAAGGACAGTCAGTTTTCCAGAACTGGGGAGATGTGCACCGTGGGCAACAGACCAGCAGTGGTAGTGATGAGATCTGCAGCAGAGATGGCCTTAGCCTCCTGAAAATGGATTAAGAATGAACAGGGTCCAACTGGTCCATTCATATGAAGATGCTGAGGGAACTGGAGCATATCTCTCATGAGGAAAGGCTGAGACACTGGGGGATGTTTATCCTGGAAAAGAGCAGGCTGAGAGGAGATCTCATCAATGCTGATCAATATCTAAAGGGCGGGGTTAGGAGGATGAGGCCAGACTCTGTTCAGTGGTGCCCAGTGACAGCACAAGGGGCAATGGGTACCAACTGGAATGCAGGAAGTTCCACCTGAACATGACGACAAACTTCTTTGCTGTGAGGATGAGGGAGCGCTGGCCCAGGCTGTCCAGAGACATTGTGGAGTTTCCTTCTCTGGAGAGATTCCAAACCCATCTGGACACCATCCTGGGCAACCTGCTCTGGGTGAACCTGTTTTAGCAGGGGATGTGGGCTGGATGATCCCCAGAGGTCCCTTCCAACCCCCACCGGTCTGGGATCCTGTGTTCTGAGTTAGAGCACTGAAGTTTTAACTGTGTATTCAGCTGCTTGAAGTTCTACAAAACCTATTAGAGAAGTCATACTTATAACAGGGAATATACTGACATGCCTCTTATGACTTGAGAAGCTCTTGCTGCCAGTGGGAAGTCCTGCTCACATTTTTATTTGCCTGTTTTTCTTGTGCAGCGGTTGAAATTTAAAAAAAAAAAAAAGGAAAAGAGCAATATGTGGCTGTTTTTCCATATGGTGGTACTGCGAGCACCATAGCTGCTGAATTTTTTTTCCTGAGGATAGGTGGACTGGTTCAGATACTGCACTAGGAGTAAGAGCTGGTTCTGTTTGATCTGAAACAAATATTGAGGAATGGCTTGAGTTGTTTGGGGTGGGTTTTTTTGAGGCTCAAAGCTGGAAAAACAAAGGTTTGCCAAACTGCTAGTCATAGGGCATGTTTCATCCAGAGCGTGACAAACTTTCTTGCCTTTGAGAACTTTTGGGCTTAGCAATGTTGCTGGGTGGATAGTCCTGGAGACAGCAGTCCTTTCGTTGTGCCAGAGCTTTGTCTCATCAACGTTCATAAAGGTCTACTGGGATGTGAATTTACCTTGTACGTAATGCCATTACAGCCTGGGCAGGAAAATGCCATTTTTCTTCTAGCAGTTTCCTTGTGGGTGGATGTAGAGATTCCTCTAGGCTCCCACTTGCGTGTCTCACTTCTGTCTGGAGGATATTAGCTATTGGGGTCTTCCAGGGTGAATTTTGTCAAGGGCCTGCTGCCCCACCAGTAGCAGGACGGAGAACCCTAGCTGTGGGGGGTCTCATTGACTGCTGGGAAGCTCTTTCCCTAGGCAACCCTGAGCAGATGGCAAAACCAGATACTGGCAGTCTTTGGCATGGTGTGCCCTTCTCTCAGGATGGTGGTGTGTCCATGCAGTAAAACTTGAGTGGTCTGACCGTACAGGAACTGGAGACAAAGACATGACCACAAGAGCATCCTTCAGCCCCCTTGTCTTGCCTGGGGAAGCAAAGAAGGGCTGGCTGTTGAGGGCAGCTTTTGAGGGCAGCACTGCAATCAGTCTCTCAACTACTGCCTTTCAACTTTAAGGTTTCTTCTGCTACTCAAAGCTTTGGACCAGCATAACACCAAGATTAATTTGACGTGCACACTGCTGAAGTTTTGCCTTTCCATCCCCAAACTGTAGCAAACCCTTCCACACTGATCTTCTCTGAAGTTGGAAGGACTGGTGAGGCTTGCTGAGGGAAACGGGCACACGGACCTGACTCTGTGGGTGTTGCTTACTTTAAGGGTTACATTTAGTTAAGACTAGCCTGGACCTGGCAAAGAGTACAGTGTAAGATGGACTCTGATGTTCTTCAGGATGGCTACTATCACCTTTGCTTGGTTTGTGTGATGTCTGAGGCATGGTCCCACTGTATAGCAGGAGCTTCTTGGTACCACTGCAACTCCAGAGATGACTATGAACATAGAGCCATTTTCACTGTTCTCTGGTATTTTAGGAATTTTGGAGCTGTTGTTCACTGACTGTGCAGCTGGAGTGTGGGAGGAAAGTAGAAGAAGACTCAAAGTGTGCAGTGGCTGTGGGAGGCCCTAGCAAGCGTGCTGAAACAGAGGCTTGAGTGGATGAGCTGCACTCCATGAAATACATGGAACAAGTCTGACTTAGCGGAACAGTCTAAGTCAGCACTGTGACTGTTTTAGTCCAGTTAAACATCCTTGTGAACTACATCTACAGTTCAGTCTGACCAGGGCCTTGGTCAAAGCAAACACCGAAGTTACAACTAAACCCAGCCTTGCTCTGTCATAGGAGAGCAGTTAATAGCAAGGAAAGCAGCCTCTGTTCACTTGCTGAACTTTATTCTTTTATTATTTTAATAGACATGAATAAATATTTAACAAATAAGCTTCCTGTCCTTAAATGATGGTGTTCTTCTGATTTATAAATAAACTTAAACTCTGAATTCTTGATTCTTTTTTTATTTAAAGCCTGCTAAACCCTATGGGAACGATGTTTTCCGGTTGCATGACTGGCAAGGGTTCAAGCCCTGATCCTCATCTGAAGGCTCATATGATGACTTGGGGTGGAGGTAGCTTCCTGAAATAGCTTGGAGTAGCTCTAGGGTTTGTGATGTGTCCCCTTTCTCCCTTCCGTGTGACCTCCCTTCACTATGGGTATCTCTGGCTTTAAGTAGGGTGCTGTGGGAAGTGCCCTTGGCTCTCTGGAGCTGGAGGACAAAATAGGTGATTCACAGCAGTTGATGTGGGCTTAGCAGGGCCTTCCAGTGCCCTCTCCTTAGGGATGTGTTTCGCACTGTCTTTGTTGTCTCTCCGTGGGGCCTTTTGGAACAATTTATACTCCCAGAGGAATGTGAAGGGGTTGTAAATTCTCAGTGGAGCTTGCCGAGCTGTGGCTGCACAAGCTGTGTCTTACCACAGGGCTGTGCTTTCCTGCCTTCTGGCCAGGAAAAACCATCAGCCCTTTCACTTGAGGGAATTTGCTGTGGGATCTGCCTTGGCCATGTGAGTGGCCAGGTGTTGAATGTGCAAAGCCCTGGTCCCAGGGAGACACGTGCTTGAGAGGAGCAGCTGGGATGCGACTTGGCTTGCTTGCCCTCGAATCTGAAGTCTTGAGGATCCCAGGTGGAGATGAGCTTGTGGCTCCTTTGGGAGCATTTCCACGTGATTCCTGTCAGAGACGTGGATCTGTGTGTCCTGTTCCAGTTTGTGCAGCTATACTACTCAACCTGAGGGGAAAACATTCTTCAGAGGCTGTAGAGGAAGCTCTCAGGTTTCTCCCACCCCATTATTCGAGGGCTACTGCAGTGTTTTAACAGCACATACAGCATCTGCACAAAGCTCTTCTGCATGTTTTCACAGACTTCGTGACCTCTGTGTCAGGAAATGGTAAGAAAATGAGGAACAGAGCCTCAGCCTCCCCACGTGCTGGCCATAGAGTGGGTGGAGGGAGGACTGATGCTGATCCTGGAGTGTGTCGAGCATCAGCCACAGCACAAGGGGCAGCAGGCACTAACTGGAACGCAGGAAGTTCCACCTGAACATGAGGAGAAGCCTCTCTACTGTGAGGGTGAGGGAGCCCTGGCCCAGAGAGGTTGTGGAGTCTCCTTCTCTGGAGACATTCCAAACCCTCCTGGACACCATCCTGGGCACCCTGCTCTGGGAGAACCTGCTCTACCAGAGGGGTTGAACTAGATGATCCCCGGAGGTCCCTTCCAACACTCACCATTCCGTGATCCTTGTCTTCCCCACCATCTCTGTGCTCAGCTTGGCCACAGATAGGGTACTTGTGAAGGACTGTGCTAACTGCAGGTTGCAGGTTGGAGTGGCTTTCTAGGCCTCGGCTATAATCACCTGTGCTGCAGAGCAGCAAGTGATGTGTTCTGCACTCTGCCAGCAGCATGTTGGTGGGGGCTCCTCTCGGTGACTTATCAGAGCCCCCAGCCCTGGCATAAGTGGTTCCTGGGCCATAGGGTGAGGCAGTGGCGTACATGTCCTCACAGCCAGGCTGTGCCTAACTGGTAGGGTCACAGGATGATACAGCAAGCAGAACAAAATCCTGGTGCTTCTAGGGATGCAACCTTTGTGGTTAGCTTACCTTGGGTCTTTCATCTTGAGATGTCTTGTCTTTTCCAGTGAATGAACTGAGCGGAGTTCAGTCCTGTATCCGCTTGATGATGAAGCTGCTGGGATTGCTACGGGGCAGGAGACGGGTGAGAGGGGAGCCGAGCGCAGGCATGCCTGCGTTCAGGGGTGCTCCATCTTTGGGGGGCAGCAGGGCTTTTCTGTGTGCCTTAGCAAGGACTTGCACATCTGTGGAGCTGCCCTGAAGTTCTGCCAGAAGCTGGATGCACCTGTAAGAAATAGGTTCTGTCTTTGTTTGACTCCTTTACCAGCTGGGAAAAGGTGAAGAACCGAAATCTTTTGTTAACAGGCTTTGTGCTCTCGTTTTCCCAGGGCAGCCACTGACCACAATGTTGATAACACCACAGCAGTCCTTAGAGAGTGGCTGAAGAACGTGCAGAACCTCTACCATGATGTGGAGTGGAGGCCGATGGAAGACCCCCCGTGAGTAGCACCACAGCGAGGGGCTGGCTGAGGCTCTTTGGTGTCTATGTCCAGTTTTGCAGGTTTTCTGTTAGCAAACCAGGAGATGTACTAAATGTCCGAGCACTAAAATGTGGATTTTTTTTTTTGTTGTTGTGGCATCTGTCCCATTAAAACCCTGTTCTTAGGGACCCCATGAAAAGGTCTCTGACTTTGGTGAAGCAACTCATGCAGAACTTTGGAGAAGAAAGCATTTTCCATACGGTTATTGAGCAGCTGCTCTCTTTGCATGGTAAACAAATCACATCAAAAGCTATGGGGAGTAAAAACTATCATTCTTTATTTGAAAGGAAGCAGAGAAATTGTAGCCCATTCCTGTGGCATCTATGAAAATTCTGCCCAAGACATAAAATATTCAGCAGGTTCGATTTAATTCAATATATTATGCCTTTGCATGACTTGCAGGATTGTTGCTTTGAAATAGGATGTTGGGTGCGTTAGGTTTTTGTTGCTTTTTGAATTTATTTGCTTTTTTAAGATCAGCTGTTCCTTGTTTTGTTCGCTTTTCTATTTCTTCCATCAGGAAAGAATACATCAGTTTCCCCTTTCTTTAGGCCGGTTTTACTTTCAAGTTCCCCAGTGCAGTGATGGGGCATTTATGGTACAAACCCTCAGGGAGCGCTGGTTTTATTGACTTTTTTAATCCTTTAATTGGAATTGAGTTTTATTGATCTTGTCAAACTCGGCTTTTTTTAAGTTCTATGTAAAGTTTTTTAAATTCTTAGCTCCTTCACTGGCTTATGCTGGCACTGTTTCGAAGCCCTGAATTTTTATTCCACACAGGGCTCCGTCCCTAAGTGTTCTTCCATCTTTGATACAAAGCATTTGCTTTTGGACCTGATCCTGGAAACAGAGACATGCACATGACATCACTCACGTGGTTGGGCTCGCGGGGTTGGTTGTTGGGTGTTTGTAGATTTAGAAGCTGTTACTGGGATGTGTGAACAGTTAGCAATAATGCCCAGACCCCAAGGGAATCCACGTTGCCTTCAGCTTCACATCCTCAGTTTTGAGTCTGCTGGGCTTGAGGAGGCTGCCTTTCCAGTCTTAGAGCCCAGCAGTGGACAGATGACTTTGTTCCAGAGGGTCAGAAGAGGTAAATCAGCTTCAGTTCATTTTGGTGGGGTAACCTCTGCTTACGTCAGGCGAGAGCCTGCTGCTGCAGAAGGAACTACTGGGTGTGATGGTGCTGTTCTGCTTGTGGCTGCGTGGTCGGCAGGAAATGCTGCTTGTTCTGCAGTGCCCTGGGTACACATGCCAGCACGAAACCTGGAATCATTCTTCCTCAAAACCACTCCTGGGTGGCCTGAGGTGACTCTAACACTGTTTTTCTTCTGGAAAGAAGGCAGCAAGGGAACTCTTTTTTTTTTTTTTTGACTACTGTAGTAGGGCCCTGCTATGGGTTACAATCACTTGTTTTTTGTCTTTGCTAGGTCTTATCCAGAAGAAATTGGGCCAAAACATTGGCCAAGTTCCCGATTCACTCACGTGATGAAACTCCGACAGGCTGCCCTGCGTGCTGCGCGAGAGAAGTGGTCAGACTACATCCTGGTAAGTACAAGGTTTGATTTATTAATTCTTTTCAAGCACAAGCTTTTCAGGTAGTCACTCTGATGCCTGGGGCTGGCAAAAAGTTTCTTCTCCACCCGAAGACAGAGCTCGCTGCAGTGAGAGGCTGTGTGTCATTTCTTGGTCTGATAAGCAAGAGACTTTGCAGCTAGAGAGATGAATTCCGGGGAGGGCCCAAGGCATCCTCCACAGGGATCAGGACTGAATATAGTCCTGGTGCTGGATAATTACCTGCCAGGGTCCCCCGGCTTGAAACCCCACCAGCGACTGGTGAAATGTAAGGGAAATAGGTCACTGCAGCAGCAGTTCATGGTGATGTTCCCACAGCCTCTGAACAAGGCGAGGGTGTGAGGCTGGTTTTCCTTCTTGATCCTCTTCAAAGAACAAACCTGCCCTGAATTTTCAGTTGTGGTATTTTGCCTCTCAGCTCTCTTGCCCATGTGCTGGAGTGATGTTGTGTGGAGTCAGAGAGAAGCTCCACATCTTTCCCCATCCCGTAGCTGGGTGCAGGGCAGCTCCTCGGGTTCACCCATAACAGACGTGTCTGTGGTATCAAAACCACCAGCTCTGTGATTTTTGACCAATACCTCATGCCTCTGGCTGCCTTGTTCCCAAGAAAGCGTCAGGTGAAGAATATTGTTTCATCTAATAACGAGTTGCTCTTTCTCTTCCTCTCTTACTTCTCTAGTTTATCGATGCAGACAATTTACTGACCAACCCACAAACCCTGAGCCTGTTGATAGCAGAAAACAAGACATTGGTGGCACCGATGCTCGAGTCTCGCTCTCTCTACTCCAACTTCTGGTGTGGCATCACCCCCCAGGCAAGTGCCAGCGTGAATGGTGCTGGGTGGCAGTGCAGCCTGTTTTCAAAAGCCTCCTGTCTTGTGGCTGTGAAGCAGTGGCACTGTTTCTGTTCTGTGGGCTTTCCCATCTGCTTTTGTAGTGTCCCTCTTCTGAAAAGGAGCTGCTGTAGCTCTGAGGCATGCAGAGGTGATCTTGGCATGCAGTGAGGAGAGTGGTGTCATGCAGTCATCTCAGCTTGCACCTCTCTCCATGGTGGCGTCCCATATCTTGGGTGGGTGTCTTCGGGAAAGGGCTGTATGTTTACAGGGAATCTGGGAATAAGGGTAGAGAGGTTGAAGGTCTATCCATGTTTTTCAGGCTCTGTTTCCTAACTGAGCTGTAGGGATGAGCAAAGCAATATGTGTTTAGCCTTGGGGGTGCTGGCACATAGCTGAAACGTGCTTCCTCATCTGAGATTGCTCACTTGAAAAAGCTGAATCTGGAGGAAGCTGAGGTTGCTTAGCCAAAAGTCCTGGGAAATGATACAATCCCACTAACTACATAAAAAATACTGATGTACACACCAGAATATATTAAAGTGTTTCCATATGTTCATGTAAGGGCCTTAAAACTCTTGATACATAATTTTAGACTAGCTTTCATGGGTAGTGATGCTAATCTGAGAGGAATTTGCATTTCTTTCTACAGCTCTCCATGGTGTATAGGTTATTTTTCTCACCTATGAACAAGATCTATGTAGTGGGGCAACACCCTTTGCCTTGCAGGGGGTGTGTGTGTGCGCGCTGAAGTGGGTGTGTAAAGAACAGAAGTGCTGAGCCTAGAAATGAGAGTTTCACGTTCCCTTTTCAAATCACATAGACTGCAGAAAGGATCAGATACAAAAATGCTGTGTAGTAGAAGTAGCATTATTTTTAGAGCCAGGAGGAGGTCGTAAGTGATAACACTTTACAAGCTGATCCACATCACTGTGATGTGTTGACCCTGGCAGGTACATAAACCCCCACCCAGTTGCTTGCTCGCTCCTGCCCAGTGCAGTGGGGGAGCAAATGGGAAGAGCAAAAGCAGGAACAAAAAAACCCCTTACAAACCGCAAATCCAAACCCCAAAGCAACCCTCATGGGTTGAGATAGACAGTTTAACAAGTGAAGGGGGAAAAAAATCCTAAACAAACCAGGAGACTGATGCCCAGCCATTCCACGAGCACCTGCTACTTTGGGAAAACTCGCCCTGTCTGACTGCCAAGTGTGATGTTACATGGTATGGAAAATCCTTTTGGTTAGTTGGAGTCAGCTGTCCCGGCTGTGTTCCCTCCCAACCTCTTGCCCAGCCCCAGCCTGCTCGCTGGTGGGGGGCAGAGTGAGGAGCAGAGAAGGCCTTGATGCTGTGCAGGCACTGTTCAGCAGCAGCTAAACCATCAGCCCCGTTTTGGTCACCAGTCTGAAGCACAGCACTAGACAGGCTGCTGTGAAGGAAACTTGCATCCCAGCCAAACCCAGTGAAATCACCTTGTCCATAAAAGGAGTAAGAGAGTCAAATATATATGTCTCCTAGAATAGCAAGAGGTTTTTTGTTCTCTTGAAAATTTTCCCTTTTTGCCCACATCAGCCCTGGAGAGCTTCAGGATTTCCTTTTTACTTCCATGCCTGAGTCTTCTGTTTCCTTCTTCATAAAGACAAGCTTGCCCTACTGCACAGCAAATGTGTTTAAGCCTGAGCAGCACCTATAGCTTTGACCTTCCCTGGGGCATGTGAATGGGGGTACTTCAGTGAGGCTGAGGTCCTGCCCATCCCCACCCTCTTTCTTTATTCCACAGAGCTAACCAGATACTAATTGTTGTCATTATTGATGTGTGAAACCAAGACCAAACTCCATTCCCCCTTATCCTGGTGTAAAACATCATTATCCCTTCCCAGTGTTACCAAGAGCACAAGTAGGCACAACAGGCAGGGTAAAAACATAACTGGACTGTACTGGGTGGGAGCAAAGGTCTGTCTGACAGCAGTGGTTTGTAGCAGGTGTCTAGGGAAACCTATGAAAACGTGGGAAACAAGTCAGTGAATGATATGTCCTCAATATTCTTCTATCCTCCGGCAATCTCCTGCTCTAGGATTTCTTGAGGAAGGTCTTTGTCTTCAAGCTCTCTGTAATTTTTTTCTTTTTACAGAAATCACTGTCTGAATCTTTTTTTTTTGCACCCACGCCATCTTAAGGCAAAAATTTCCACAGTTCAGACTAAACAATTGAGTAAAAATAGCAGGAAAAGGCCCTGAACTTTCCAGATCCTCAGGAAGTAAATATATGGATAAGAAAAGGAGCATATGGGTGGTGTTTACTTGTTTCAGTTTTGTTCTAAGATGGAGGAATAACTTCATAGCGAAGGTGTCGCCCTCTCAGTTTTGAAGGTTCAGTCCTTGGAGAGCCAGGTTTTGCCCTGGTGTAAGTCAGCATTGCTCCATGTTCTGAAGTGGATCTCTGCCTGTGTGCAGCAGCCTTAGTCCTGGCCCCTAGTGTTACCTCGCCGGTAGCAAGTTTCCATCATTACCAGTGTTAGCTGAAAAAAGGAGAGGGGGGAAAACTAGGAGCAAATGCACTGTGCAGAACTTGGTGAAAAAAGCTGCTCAAATGAACAGGAACTTTATTTTTTTTTTTTCTTTCCTCTTAGTTGCTGCTGCTTGTTTCTCGCAGTCCCGCAGCTTCACGCTCTCAGCCTTCCTCTCCCTGGGGACTTGGGAGGGAGTAACAGCTGAAACACGGCCTCTGGTGCTGAGCCCCAGCGAGGCAAACCAGCTCCAGACAGCCTGACATCTAGCTGTCATGAAGCTAGCCTTAGGAGAGCACTGCTGACAAGTTGGAGTCTTTCTTGACTACACATGATTTATGAGCAGTGAAGAGCCCCCAGATGCCCCAGTGAGTGACTGGAGGAGGAGAGAGGAGTTTCCAGCATCTGTAACCTGTAGGCATTCTCAGATGTCTGTTAAAGGTGGAATGTCTTCTCCCTTCCCACAGCAGCAATGCTAGTAAGAACCTGCTCCTTCCTGTCCATGAGCATCGGCCTGGCTGAGCCTGACTGTGCCTGACTGATGGTGAGGACGGGATATCTGAAGGGCAAAGGGGGGGATCAACACATACATACACAGAAAAAGGCAGCACACCATGCCTCTCTGCCCAGCACCAGGGTAGAGTGGTTCTGCAGTGATTTACTTAGCCATTATTGGGATGCCCATGGAAAATGCACCGTAAAAGTAACTTTAACTTATTTCAGTGACCCATCATTTCTGTAAAGACCAGAATCTGCTCTGCATTCAGCTGTCAGCTATGTCCCCGTGTCTCATTGGTCATTAGGATTTTCTTTCTGGAGGAATTCAGTGTTTTTACTTACAAGTCCGATAGCTTTAGACATACCACACCTACGAAGCCAGCAGCGAGGTGCACAGTGTGGGTGCTGCACCCACGGTGCTGGAAGGCCGGCAGAGCTCGTAGTCATAGAGAAATGAGCTGAATTGGTGCCTCCCTCAGACAGACTCGGTGGGGAGAGCTCAGGAGTCAGTATCAAACTTGCTTGTCTGGCATGGAGGAAGCAGGGGTTCTTGCACGGCTGATGGAGACTGAGATGTTGTTTCACTGCAGTGGACCAAATTTGTTTTTTTTTAAAGTCATGCTCAGAAATAATTTGCAGGTCTTGTTCTGTGAGAAACTGAACATCCTTTGTGCCTGTTGAACATGGAGGATGTCACACATGCTCAGTAGCTTCCAGGTTCACACCTGAGGGTTGATGTGCAAAAAAGGTTTTTGAGGAGGCAGGCGAAAATACTCCAAGGTTTGAAGCTCTATTGCAAGGGAGTTCTACGATGGAAAAGCTGGAGTTACCAATAGCTGCTAAAAAGAGAGAGAAGGTCAAGCGTTAACACTTGGAATGGAGATTGTTTCTAAATACTTGACAGAGCCCTTTGCAAATGGGAAACACTTAAGAATCTGAGAATTGAGTACTGATCCATCTCTGCTGGGGAGGGCTGAGGGTGAGAGCTTTTGCTGAGGAGCACCTGTGAAACAGAAATCTCTTGTAATGAGCAGCCCCTCACTGTAATTGCAGGGCTATTACAAAAGGACCTTGGATTATCCCCTGATTCGGGAGTGGAAGAGGACAGGCTGTTTTGCTGTCCCGATGATTCATTCCACATTCCTCATTGACTTGAGGAAAGAGGCCTCCACCAAGCTGATGTTCTACCCCCCACACCAGGACTACACCTGGAGCTTTGATGATATCATGGTCTTTGCCTTCTCCAGTCGCCAAGCAGGTATGTCTGGAGCCTTTGTTGAGGAGGATTTGCTAGGAGATACATGCAGGTCTCTACTTTGAGCTCACAGGCCAAAAGTCCTGTGTTGACTTTGGGGGTGAGTTATGACCCTGTTCCCATTCCTCTTTCGGATCTGATCAGAGATAACCAGCAGCAAGCTCTGTGGCAGTGCGGTTCTGAGTCACAGCTAGCTCCAAGGGACACAGGAGCTGTTCTTGGGATGGGAACAGCATTTCAGAGACAAAATGTGCAGCATCCACCCTTGATTTGTGTCACATCAGATGGTGGTGAGCACAGGTGAATGATGTGGGAGTGGAAGGTGTACTGAAGGCTGTAGGTAAAGTACTGGTCAGTGGGAGGATTTCAGCTAGACCAGGGGTCCCTTCAGACCAAGTCACAACCTCAGTGTCCTCTTCCTTTGTCTGTGATGGCTGCTGGTGTTTGCAGAGAGCTCCAGCTGTCTCAGAGAAATCCCTGTGTCTGCAGTGCATGATTCTGCTGCTCCTGGTGCTTGTGCTTGTGGTGAGGATGTATCCTGTTTAGTTTTGGAGAGTGAGTCTGGTGGGTGTTCTGTGTCCAGCAAAGTCTTGGCTGGCAGATCAGTGTCAGAGCTGAAGGGAGCTCCTGGGAAGGCTGTGGGTGTAATGGCCCTCTGCGCTGTTCTTTGCCCTGCTCTGTTGAAAAGGGGAAAGTTTGGGGCCTTGTGTAGAAAAAGGGACTGATGAAACCGCAGCAGCACCAAAGAATCTGTTCAGAGCTTCATGACTGGTTTGCTGGCTGGCTGAGGTCAATGAGTAGGGAAAAGTTGCTGGTGGATCTCTGAGTGACGTGCAGTTGGAGTTACCTGTCTTCCTTTTGTAAAAGAAGCAAAGTTAAGGTGAGAAGGAAGTGCTGTTTTCAGGGGACAGACAAGCAGAAAGAATGTGAAGAAGTGTCACTTGTTGTTGGCAGCCGCTTTTGCAGGAGAGAATGCTGAGAAGACCGCCTCTCCCACCGTTTCCAGGCCAGCACAGCAGCCACCAGCTGTTTGTAGCTTCCGTTTTAGTGATGCTTCTGGTTTGAAGTTCTTGACAGCGCTGAAAAAGATGGCGTTGTCTTGGCAAGACTAAGCAGGGCTTTTTAAAACTCAGCTCTGAGAGAATGAGTGGCATCAAATGAGAAGGGTGGATGATAGAGGAGAGGCAGCAAAATTAGAAATTAGAGCCCTTGGAGGCAGAGGCGAGATGTGAACTTGCAGGTCACCTTTGGGCCCTGACTTTCACAGTCAGGACATTGGTATATTGACTCCAGAGGAGAATTAAGGTTTAAGTATGGATAGCAAAGCAGGCACCTTCAGATCTACGTGCCCCACTCGTCCCCTCTGACAGGTCTCCCAGAAAAGCAGCATCCCATGAGCCTGGTAACTGCATTGCCATCGCTCCAGCTGCTTAAGAAACATTTCCGGGATTCAAACCTATCATTTTTTCCTTCTGTCCTAGAATGCTTTAGCTTTTTTTGGGACTGACCCATGACACAAAAGGCTTTGCTTCAGCTGTCTGGCCTATTGATCTGCTCAGGTTGTTGGCTTGTGTCCTGGGCTGAATTTTGAGACCTGGGATAAGCTCAGAAGTGTGAAAAACGTATGGATGTTGAGGTAAACAACACTTTGGAGGAATTTCACTTACTTCCTTGAAGTCATAAATGATGTTGGCTTCTGTCCAGGCCAAGTTCTGCACTTAACACCTCAGCTCAACCCATCAATTTTCAACAGTGCATCTACTGCTGGAAGCAACTGTTCTGTAAGTCTCCAAAGAGACCGTCCCACTGCTGCTGGGGGGATATGGCCTGTGGTGGGAGTACTGACTCCGCACAAAACTCGGTGCAGGTGTTTGATTGACAGAGGTGGACTCTGGAGAGCCTCTTGCACTCGCAAGACAGCGTTTAGCCAGTCAGGTCTCCTGAGCTTCCTTTCAGCCCAAGGCTCTGAAGGCCTAGAGCCAGCCAGCAGGAAGGTCTGGTCATGGGGATGTGGGGGAAATTTTAGTCATCTAAATATGGCTGTAGGTTTAGGGCATGGCCGTGGAT
The DNA here is from genome assembly GCA_009769605.1 of Bucorvus abyssinicus. NCBI lineage: Eukaryota > Metazoa > Chordata > Aves > Bucerotiformes > Bucorvidae > Bucorvus > Bucorvus abyssinicus. The sequence goes on along the minus strand of CM020034.1, from coordinate 8,082,066 downwards.
CCTGGTCACTGCCTTACAAAGGCTAATAATAATACTATTGTCTATACCTTTTCCGTGCCTTGTAGCAATTTTTTATTTTATTATAAAAACAGAGCTGGAGAGCGAGTCCCCCTTCCCATTTTAAGGTGGCTTTACCAGTCTGAAGTAGCTTTTATCCCAGAAGGAACAGGAGTGCTGCTGTGATTCTACACAGATTGACTGTGTTTAAGCCAGCGGAAGGTAAGAAACGGAGATCAGTGAGCCAGATAAGATGAGTTGATTAGATCAGTGCCAAATCCATTAATGTCAGCAGGGAGTATTTTTTATTCTGCCAGTGACCTAAATTGCAGCTGACAGCTGAACGTGTTTTGGCAAGTCACGTAGCCAGCAATTTACTGCAGAACTTAAATTGGTAGAAACACCAGGGTTGTTAATGTAGACAATTCTGCTCTGCTAAAAATACTGAGGATTAGGGGAGCTAATACATGAGAGTACCAACACACCAAGTAGTGTCTGCTTTTCCTTTATTTCCTGAGAGGGGTGGTTGTGCTTGTTTCATTTAAAAAAAAAATAAATAAATAAAAAAAGCAAAGGCAGGTTTCTATTTTTCTTTAGATCCTCTTGGCCAGTTCTATGGATTCTGGCAGCAGGTTCATCAATAAAGGGCCTTACTAGAGCTCAATGAAAACCCACAGCAGTTCTTTCCTGTGGCTTCTCTGCATGTAGCTTTTGTGTGTGTTGCCTGAGGTGACATCAGGCCCAGTGCTGCTGCTGTTATAGCTGGTGGTGAGCGAACCCAGGGTCAGTGCAGAGGGAGCAGCATTTCGCTGATCACTCAGTGCTGGGACGTTCCCGATGAACAAGCTCAGCAGTGGGCTGGTCTCTCCCTTGCAAAGGCATCTGCTCCCAGGAGAGGCTTTGCATCTGCTCTTTGTTTCACACCTTCAGATTCAGCTCCTTGAACAAGTTTTTGAGTAGAAAGATGTTACGTTATCAACTCTTTTTGAAAGCATCTTTTCTCCTTGCTAGTGTCTCTCTAGGATTTTCCTTTAATCTTCAGGTCACAGTAAGAAAGATAGGGACAGACTTTCCAGCAAGGGCTATTGTGACAGGACAAGGGGTGATGGGTTAAACTGAAAGATGGAGATTCAGACTAGAGTAAGGAAGAAATTTTTTATGCTGAGGGTGGTGAGACACTGGCCCAGGTTACCCAGAGAGGTGGTAGAAGCCCCATCCCTGGGACCATTCCAAGTCAGGTTGGACCTTGGTGCTCTGGGCAACCTGCTCTAGTTGCAAGTGTCCCTGTTCACTGCAGAGGGTGGGACTGGATGAGCTTTGAAGGTCCCTTCAACCCAGAACATTCTATGATTCTGTGTTTGGTGGTGGACTTGGCCCTTCCAGGAAGGTTATCTTATATATTCCTCAAGTCCTTGGCCAGCACAGGTGACAATGTCTGTTTTGTAGCCAAAGCAAGCAGAAGCAGGAAGATGCTTGACTTCAAAACCAGGCTGAATGCTGTGCTGGGCTGGTAACAGACCCTGCAGCTAGACCGATGCCTTGGGCCTTGTAGCTTTATCCCCAGGGAGCTGAACTGCCTGGGCCAACGTGTGGCCAACCCTGTGCTCTTGAAGCTGAGGATCAGACTTGACACCCTGGAAGAATGATTCCATATTTATTGTGGTCTGACAGAGAATCCTTGTAAAGCTCAGACAAAAGCTTCCATCACCTCTAGCCATGCTGGGTTGTTGGAGTTTTTCCCGCTCTGATGGACCTGCACCCCTCTTTGCCCAGTGTGCAGGACAGGGCCTCCTTTCCCCACAGAGGAACGGGGTGTCCGGTGGGGCTGCTTCCCTTTCGCCTGAACAGCTTCACCCCACGCCGGTTTGCAACAGGCTTGGGGGGTGAAAACCTGTTTCTGCTTTTGGCTCTGGGTCTGTGAAGGAGTTGTGAGGTGAGGTGCCAGGTCTGGGCGGTGCAGGGGGGTTTGGGGTTTCTGTGGTACTCCCCGTTTACCCCAGTAGACCTGTGGTGTGTATCAGACACCTCTTTGCTAAAGGCCCGTTCTGCCCTCTGCTGTAGGATTGATTTCATAGCGTGAAGACAAAGGCCAAGCAAGACCCTTTTTGTGGGCTAAGAGGGGTGTTCCCAGTCTCTCCTAGGAGAAAACTGATTGCAGTTAGAAATACCTGCTGTTAGGGAGCAGGAATTGGTTTCATAGGATAGGCTACTTGCTGCCAGCCAAATAAACCAGAAAATGGCACTGTGATGGTTCTGAGTTGTTTGCTCATGAAGCAATACTTCTCGGGACTGAGATCCTGGCATGAGGTTGTGGCCATGTCGCCACAGAGCCACGAAATCTGCTGGTAAAAGACCTGACTCTAGTTTCGGTTTTTCTGCGCTCCCCAGGAATCCAGATGTTCATCTGCAACCGTGAACACTATGGTTTCCTTCCCATGCCCCTGAAATCACACCAGACGCTGCAAGAAGAGGCCGAGAACTTTGTGCACACGCTAATTGAGGCTATGAGTAAGTTGCTGTGTCCTCCCAGGATGGACCACCCCCAAGTTCATGTTTGTAGAGTTCTCCTGCCAGTGGCCCAACTTTCTTCCCCTTGTGGGAGTCTGCGTCCTCATCTGTCTGCTTTCTTATTCATTTGATAGGCAGTTTTCCATTTTCCACCACTTTTCTACCTAGGGGTGTAATCAATCCACGAGCAGGTCAACCCATTCAGAAAACTTCCCCATATTAAATGCAAAAATGCATCTTTGATGTGGAAGGGATGCTGCAGAACCTCGTTTTTGTCATGAGGTCTGTCAGGCACATTGCTGCTGGCTTCTGCTTTGCAACCTGCACACTTTCTGCTACACCCACTCCTGCAGTGATGTCATATCCCACCTTCCCCAGGGCTTTTTAGGCCCAATGATGAAGACACATGCAGATATATTCTATCAGTGTGGCTTGTACGTGAGGGTGATGCTTGGGATCTCTCCTCTCTTTCAGTCGATCGTCCTCCCGTTGAACCCTCTCAGTATGTCTCTGTTCCTCCGAAGAACCCTGACAAGATGGGATTTGATGAAGTAAGGAACCTGATTTGCTGCCATTGTCTTGTCTTCCAATTTATCACTTGGAGGACTTGGGTTCTCCCTGTAGCTTAACTTCCAGCTGTTTCCCCTGCAGTATATTTTCATGTAGCTCTTTCCCAATCTCTCATCTTTTGAACTTAAACCCTCTGCAAAGAGAAAATAACCATCCTTATCCGGGGAGAACTTGTGCCAAGCTCAGGGAATCAGAAGGGAAAGGGCTCAGGGAACGTTCTTTCTCTCTGGCACTTGCTGTGGAGAAGTGAGGCCAGTCAGGTCCGTGGGCACCCAGTACCTGCCACAAGAGCCCTGGTTAGAAGTGCAGGTTTGTGTGCAAGGGCAGTGCCCAGCAGAGCTTTGGGCTTCCTGTCTTGATGGTAACGATGTTTTAATCCAGCCAGGAGGAGGTGGCAGAGGAGAGGCTGAAAACCAGGTTATTGAACTCCCCAGTTCTTGTGCCGTTTCCTCTTCATCTGCATCTGCAGAGCAGCTCAGCAGTCCTTCCATTCTGGAGCAAAAACTGGTCTTTTGGGAAACCTCTTCTGCTTTCCAGTGACAGAAAGGAACAATTTCTCTCACCTAAGAGGGACACTGGAGAGGCTGGAGCAGCTGAGGGAGCCAGGCTCTCAGCTAGGTACCTTGAGGAGTGATGAAAAACATGCATGCTGTCCCCTTACTGGGGCAGCTCTTCCCTGCCCTGCTTGGTCACCCTATTTTTTTGCTATGGCCTTGAGTAAAAGTGAACTAGTAAGACAGTTGCTGACACTGCCCCAAGACCCCACAGAAATTCCTCTCCTGACTCTGCTTTGTGCTGTGGACAGAGCAGACATTGAGGGGAGGAGGCTGGAGAGGGATCTGCTGGGCTTTAATTCTCCAGTGTTAATGAAAAGCCATAAGCCAGCATCCCCTGCATGTGCAGCTGCCGGGGAAGCAGCAGCCCTGTGACCGGCGGAGTTGTGGTGATCAGGGGAGCCTTTGTTTTCCTGGTGTGTTCTGCTACATCTGTTTATGTGACTCGTAAAGCCTGAACCTGATTTGGCTGCGTGTGTTTGAGCGTCTGTGTTTAGGACACAGCCAGTGCAGGTTTTTTCCATGTTGTCCTTTATGGCTGCCCTTTATTTACTCGATTTATTATTTTTGCATTTGTACTGAGCTGGAATTCGATCAGCTTCTTACTGGGATGAGGTTTTGCTCCACAGGCTACAAGGCTGCACTTGTACTTGTCTGCCTGGGACTGAAAAACATCCCTGACCCTCTGCAGTTTACCTGCAGACAAGGGCTTCAGTCCCCTGCCCTCCCCCAGAGAGTCTGTCTCCTCAGGGCTTGGACAGAGCCCTGCCCAGGCATCTCTGCTCCCAGCCCTGTCTGTCGGCAGGCTTTCTGTTCTGGCAGTGGTTACAAGACTCCCCTCTGTGCCGTGTCCTTTGCTCGGGTGGTGGCCCCGCTGATAATCCGAAGTATGGGCAGTGGCAGCAGTGTGGGGAAGCGTGTGGGTCAGGGCTCCTCTAGGGCTGAGGCTGGAGGTGGCCGTTTTACTCTGTGTTTAATGTAAATCTAAACATCCTGTATCTTTGGAAGTTACAGACTTGGCTGTAACTGGTCTCCTCTCACCTTTTTCCATCCTCGAAGAGCAACTTTCCCTGTGACATCAAACATCCAGAAAAAGTAATTGTTAGAGAATGAGCCTCTAACCTTTCAACTCAAAACCAACTCCAGTGTTTTGACAAAATCTGAGCACCATGGAGTGAAAACACAGCCGGTGTTTTTGTAAGATCTGCTTTTCCCGTGGGCCTGCTGGAGAATAGCGGCTCAGGACTCCCTTTTCTCCCTCGCTCCCAAGCCGGGAGGCTGATGTCTCTCTCTCCCACCCAGATTTTCATGATCAATCTGAAGCGTCGGAAAGATAGGCGGGATCGGATGCTGCGGACGCTCTACGAGCAGGAGATTGCTGTCAAGATAGTGGAGGCTGTGGATGGAAAGTGAGTCTTGGCTGGGGTGGCTGTGGGTTGTGCGTAACTGTGTAACACTGTCTTCTCGGACACCCTGACCTCCCTTCTGGTGGGGAAGAGTGGGCTCAGGGGAGGGGTGAATACCCCTTTTATTTAATAATGGGCTGTTTGGGGCGGTTTTGCTCTCTTTCTTCTTTTTTTTTTTTTTTTTTTTTTTCCCCAACTAGTCAAGTCTCCACAAGAGAACCAGTGCGGTTCAGACCAAGATGAAAATCAGGTTAAAATCAAACTGATTTCTGTCACCTGTAACACACGCATGCAGTTAAAAGGAGGCAGCAGTGAAAGTGTTCGAGAAGAATTATCTCCTGGGAAGGTTGTCTATCCTATTGCCTACAGAGCTGTTGTTCTCCAGTGTTAACCTTGGCACAGGCCTTTCCAAGCTTACGCTAAGGCGTGTGAAGACCTTTTTATAACAAGAAATCAAATCTCAGAAATTTTTGGTCTGAGGATTGCAAAAAGGCCTCAGAGAGATAGGAATCCACGTGCCATCTAGTGGTCTTTGAGACTCAGGTCCATCAAGACCTCTTAGAAATATAATCTGAGCTGAGCAAAGTTTATGTTTCTCCATGTTTTTGAGTGAAACAAGTGCAGGAATTTCTTGAAATGGGGCTTTTCACTGAACGTTGGCAGTGGTTCCCACGTTGTGTCTGTGTCTGACCTGAATTTTGGTTTGTTTTTTTTTTTAGTGGTGATAGATTTTCTTTCTCTTTTTCAGAGCACTGAACACGAGTCAGCTCAAAGCTCTCAGCATTGATATGCTCCCGGGTTACCGGGACCCGTACTCCTCCCGGCCACTCACCAGGGGAGAGATCGGCTGCTTCCTTAGTCACTATTCCATCTGGAAGGAGGTAAGGAGCTCGTGGGCGCCTTGGGGTCCCTGCGGGAAGGCACCCAGCCAGTCCGAGGGCAGAGCATCAACCACCATGAGGGGGCTTGGAGCAGGTTTGCTTTGGAGAAGGGCAAGAAGGTTTTGAAGAACAAATGGTGTTTTAAAAAAACTCCTGGTTTTTTTTTTTTATCCCTTTTTTCTGCATCTGGACTGAAGCAAGTTCCTGTGACTCTGATTTGGCTTTTTTGAGTTGGCATGTCAGAAATATTCTTAGCACTAGGGATCTCTGTTACCTGAGCTAAGAGATCTTGTTTGGGTGATAAAAGCTGAGCATCCATCTGTCCCTGGTCACCTGGGGAGTGACACTTGAGAGGATCTGGGCTGTGCTGGTCATGGCGTTACAGATCCTGATGACGTTGATCCAATCAGCCCAGAGCCAATGGGATTGACTTCAGTGCTGAGAAGTCAGTGCTTGAGACTGCTGAATGGCCAGATGATAACACGGGAACCTACATGCAGGTTGCCTTTGCATGTGTGTTCTCCAAGTCTCCAGGGCCAGACATTGGGTATATCAGCCTGTCCTTCTTCCCTATCTCCGGGAACATGCTCTTCCAACAAAGAGGTTTTTCTGAACAGCAGCTTTGGCATCAAAAGCTGCTGCATGTTCCTCCAAGAAGGTGGTTGCTGTGGTCATGCTAGATGGTAGCTCAGGAGTTCTAGGTAGCGCAACATCAGATGAAGGGTTTTTCTAGGTTGCAGATGCTCAGCCATGGGGTATTTTCTGTCCTGTACTCACTGGCTCTTGTGGTCTCTCCCAGCTGAGCTGTGAATCTGGGAGCGGTTTTCCAGCCTTCCTACTTGGATGGTCTGGAAGGCAGTGCCAGGTCAGGATGACCGCAGCAATTTCAGGGTGCAGGAATTGGCCCATGTGTCCCACCATGATCACTTGGAACCCTGTGGTTTCAGGTGGTGAACAGAGAACTGGAGAAGACACTCGTTATTGAGGATGATGTGCGCTTTGAACATCAGTTTAAAAGGAAGCTCATGAACCTGATGCATGACATCGAACAAGCCCAGCTCGACTGGGAGCTAATGTAAGTAACTGGCCCTCAGCCATCTGGGAGCTCCTGGGCACACAGCGGAGGTCAGCAGCATCTGCTGAGTCATGGGTAGAGATGCAGGTTACTGCTGGAGTGTGGGGCAAGGTGGCCAAGACTTCTTGTTGGCTCTTCCCATCAGCACAGAGTTGCCTCCTGGGGCAGGCTGATGCTGGAATGCCCATTCAGGTACCATTACTGCCCTTTATGGGCAGCGTTGGTTGATCTCAAAAGTGTCTGGAGACACTGCTGTGACAGGGGAACTGACACAGCTCAGTCCTGAGGCTCGGACTGTGTCACCTTAGCTCCTTTATGAAGTCTTTCACAGCTAGACCACCCAAGGGTTGGGACTTGGATGTCTGGGAGTGGTATGGGATAGAAATCTGTGAGACCCTGGTCAGGGATAACTTCTGGAACTGACCCTTTGCCCTTCCCTGGTTGACATGAACAGTCACGTGGTCCTAATTGCAGATTCAGTTTGATTCCAATGTCCTTGGTCTTTTCACCCCCGAAGCTACATTGGCCGGAAAAGGATGCAGGTGCAGGAGCCTGAGAAAGCAGTTCCCAATGTCATGAACCTGGTGGAAGCTGATTACTCGTACTGGACCCTGGGGTACGCGATCTCTTTCCAGGGGGCTCAGAAACTCATCGGAGCGGAGCCTTTCGGCAAGATGCTGCCTGTAGATGAATTTCTGCCTGTCATGTACAACAAGCACCCGGTGTAAGTGGGATGTCTTTGCTGCTGGGGCTGATGTGAGCTGGGTCTTACTGAATGACCTTCAGGCAGATCGTGTTGGTGTGTCTCAGTTCTGTGGCCTGGCTGATGGGGGATGGGGCTACTCCTTGTGCTGTTTGACTGTCTGCAGCAGAGCTCCTGGCACAGGTCAAGGAGGTGACAAACCTGCTGCAGAGGGGTTGTTGTCCCTACCTGGTACAGGTCTTGTGGGCTGGTTCCAAGACACTTGGCCGTTTCTGGTAATGGAGGCTTTGCCTGCAGGGGCTGTGTGTGGTTGTAAGGCTATAGAGTCAGACTCCACCCTAGCAAGTACCTCTGCTCCCTGGGACCTGTTTGCTCAGTGGGTTGGCTTGAACCTCACAGCTACAACCAATGGCACTGATGGACGTTCACTTGGTTACTGGTGGTTTTTCTCTCCTCTTTAGAGCGAAGTACATGGAGTACTATGAGACCAGAGACTTGAAAGCCTTCTCAGCAGAACCTCTGCTTGTTTACCCCACCCACTACACAGGTCAGCCAGGCTACCTCAGTGACACTGAGACCTCCACCATCTGGGACAACGAGACCGTCTCCACGGACTGGGACAGAACACACTCCTGGAAATCCCAGCAGCAGGGAAAGATCCACAGCGACGCCCAGAACAAGGATGCCCTGCCTTCCCAGTCCTCTCTTGACACGCCCTCCTCCAGGGATGAGCTATGACCACCTGCTTGCCCCAGGACTCTGTGGACAGCTGAACCTGCCTCACACTTTAGCTTTTCACCCTTGAAAGTTGTAGAGCAGCTCTTCATGTGGTCTCTTTCCCACTGCTTCGAGTGCAAAGCACAAGTGGCTGGACCTGACAGCTCACCAAGTTGCTTAGGGCCGGGTGGGAGATGAAGGAGGAGAAAGAACCAAGTGTTCCAGACTGGCAGAAAAAAGGCAGAGATCGGAACAAAAGCCCTTGCAAGCTTTTGTAACAAACCACCCCTGAATGACGTCTTTCTACGGTTCCTCGTGCAGAAAACTGTATTTATAAAGATTAATATATAGAGGTGTATGAGCATTAATACTGTTCTGGAGAGCTGTAACGGGGCTGCCCTGTAACTGTGACTCCTTGTAGGTTTGTAGGCTTTTAGAACCCTGTTCACAGAGAGAAACTGTGGGCAAGCGTTTGGTTATTTGGCTTTGTTTTTCAAAGGGATCCCTCTCAGAGTCAAGATGGTTCCCAAAAGTGTTCAGTGCCCTGGAGCAGTGCTCCTCTGTAGTGGCTGAGGAAAACTGTCGCTGGTTTCCCCTGCCCAAATGGCAAAACTTGCTAGATCCCACCTAGACAGGCCTCCCCATCTAGAGCTGATGTCTTGGCACATCTAAAGCCTTGGAAGAGGTGGAGGTTGTGGTTTTATTTGTCTCTGCGCTGCCCAAAGGGAACAAGGTGGAGTTAGTCCCTGTTGTGTCCTGCTTCAACCCCTGCCTCAATCCCTGCCTCAGTTTAGTCCTTCAGGAAAACAAAGCCTGACAACCTATTAGCAGGCCTGTTTAATTAGGCCATAAAACCAAGCGTAGGGCTTGTAGGAACTTGGAATTTGGAAAGTTTGGTTACAAGCTGCTTCTCACTATAAAAACAACCTACAGGACCGTTGGTGGTGTCCGCCATACTGTTCTCACAGCCTCTAGAACTGTGCGTTATGGGACAGAAAGGCCACTCGCCTTGATGCTTTCTTCATGTGAGGAGCAAACTTGTCTTTTTTTTGGATGAGTTCTGATGTACTCGCCGTTGCTGAACGTGCCAGTAGAGTGTGGTGTTTATTGTTTGGGGGTTTTTTGTTTTAAATGTTTCTCAGAGGCCAGGCGATGACAGCCTGCACTGCCTTGGTCAGCCAGCACCAGCTGATGGTGCAGCAGGGGGATATTCTCCTGGACTTGTGAGCTAGACTGACCTGGCGGCAGATCTGGGCAGTTGGAGATGTGGGGCTGGGTGGGGTTTTTAAATTTTTGTTTGTTTTCAATGATTACTGATCAATGTTGTACTTCCTGCTAAAGAAGATGTGTTATTATGTGTCAGCCGGTCTGATAATACATAGAACCTGGTGCAAGATGAGCAGCTGTGTGTGTTTTTCATTGGATGGGAGCAGCCCTGGCAGGGGAAGGACAGCTCCAGAGTTTTCCAGCCATGTCACTCTACCATGGCCATATAAATGTGCCTGTTCGGCAGCTACCACCACCTGGAGGCCTTGTTCCTTCCAGGCTGGAGCAGGTGCCCACGATGTGGTGAGTGTGGAGAGCAGGTTCTGCTGCGGCTTACCACACACAGCCTGGGACATTCCTCTCTGAGAAGCCCTCTCACTTCCTCCTCAGGTCTGGCTTTACGAGTGGCAAGTGACCTGTCTGAAGCACTGCTGAGCAAGGCAGTCCCAGGGATGCCGGTAAGAAGTGCGGTGTGGCCTTCAGAAGGAGGACCTCTGCAAGCTGGTGAGCATCCAGCACATTGTCAGGTGCCATCAGATCCTGGGACGTGCATGTGCATCTGAGTCCAGCAGAAGAGTGGGTATGAGCCGGTGCTGAGTAAGCAACTCCCTCTGCCCTAGTGGTGTTTTTCTGGTCCAACAACGTGGCCGCTGCTCCATGTAAAGGCTTGTGGTTATTCGGAGTCCGTGCCCGTTGCCGCAGGGTCCATGCCCATTGCCGCAGGGTCCATGCCTGTCGCCACAGGGTCTCTCTTCTGCCCTTGTGTGCTTTTTGTTCTGTGAAAGACCCATCGCTGTGTCTACCAGAGGCCCCTCTTCCCCTCAGCCATGGGAGTGAGGTACCTGGGGGAGCAAGGGCTCTGTTTTGTCCAACCCTTCCTCTTCTGACCTTTCCTGGTCCTACTGAAGCACTTTCTCCATGGACATCCTCGCTGAATATGACCTTGCTGCCCCTCAGGGTACTCCCCACTCAGGGCTGGAGAGGTAGAGGACTGGCACCCTGGGGACAAGTGTGCTGTCCCCACCCAACTGGGTGGGGAGCATCGTGGTACTGGCTGCACAGGGAAAAGGTCTCTGCATCACTGGCCCAGCCCTTTATACTGGAGCCACTGGGCTACCCCAGCCTTACAGTGAGCAGATACAGCCCCAGACTTGTAGATTGTTCTTCTACCTGCGTGTGTCTGCGTGTACACACACTCTTTTTCAGTTTATTTGCACAAGCCAGACCTGGTGGATGGCTGGTGGTTCTCCCTGCCCTGATGAGCTGTTTTTCCCCGTCTGTGTTTTCAGCTTTCTGGCAGGTGTTGCCCAGGCTTTGCCCTACACAGAATTAACGATGTTTTGGAAAAGCAGCAGCCACTTGAAACACTTCTGTGTTTTCCTATTTTTCCACTTTCCCTGTACTTACGGGTTTGTGGGTTTGCTTTTTTTTTTTTTTTTTTTTTTTGCCTCATCCAACATCAGCTTGAGCCAGCTCCTGGCTCTGGCCGAGGCGGCCGTTTGCTGCATGCAGGGCAGGGGCTGTGCCTCTCTGGGAGCTGGCGCAGCTCGGGCATTGATGGGGCCCAAACGTGGCGGTGCCCTGTGCTGTGATCAGCTGGAAAATGAGTTTCTGTTACAGAACCTAACAAGGGCCAAGTAAGAATGTGCTGGGCTGCTTCACAAACCACAGAGGGTGGGGTTTTCCCCTTCTCCCTTTTTCCCTTGCTTTCAGGATGGGGTTTTTGCTCTGCCCCACAAGCCACCAGCTGATGGTGAAAACACCCAACAGCACCTACCCCAGAGTGTGGTGATGGGCCAGTGGAAGCTGGGAACAGTGTTTAGCTGGTGTATGTAGCAAAGCAGCTGGAAAAGTGGTTTGTTCACCAGAATGGTGACAGGCCCTGAAATGGTGATCTGCCATAACGCTGTTTGTAACCTCACAACGCTCTTTGAGATGGGGAAGTGCTGCAGCACTCTTGGGATGGCAGAGCGAAATTCCTGGGTCACAAACAATTTGTTTTTATCCCGAAGGCCATTGAGTGAGGTTGTGGTGCTGTTTCATCTCCCCAGGCAGTTCCAGTAGAAGAGAAAAAAGCAGGAGACAGCTTAAATTCTGGGTGTTCTTTCTGTTGCCTTTGCTGTTGTGACATGGGAGGCCCTTCAGTGACACCGGCCACAGTTGGGGGACTCACAGAGTGACTTTTGGCAGTTTTGGGCGTCTCCCCCAGTGCGAAGCGAGGAAGTCCCTCTTCCCCTCTGAAGGGAAGACCAACAGGCTGGGGCAAGCGTCCGGGGCTGCCTGCAGCGTCGACAGTCTCTCACGGGCTATTTGTGCCGGCAACAAGGCCCAAGCCATACCTTGTTCTGAGGCTCAGCAGAAGTGCCTTCGGTGGTGGTGGAGGCATCCTCATGTTCAGGGGGACTGAGCTCACAGCAGGAACCAATGCCTGTGTCCTTACTTTCCCCAGAGTCCCCTGCTGGAGTCACTGTGGTGTGCTCCCCGACCGGTGCGCTATGGGCGGTCACCTCGGAGCTTAGAAACCTCTTTTTTTAAAAAAAAAAAAAAGCATAAAAGCCAGTAAGTGAAAGCAGAACAGAGCCGGGCTGGGCAAAGCAGCCACTTGGCTCAACAACCTGGGTTTTTTCTCCTGTCCTGAGTGGCCCAGTGTTCTCATTTCCTCTGTGGCGTTCATACGGTTCGTCGGGAGAGTTTGTTACGCGCTATCACAATGCTTCTTGGCCTGGCAGACCCACCAGCTGCAAGGCCAAAGCCAGAGCTCATGCCCCAGGACCACGAGCGAGATGCCTCTTCAGGCCATTAAATTTTCAGACTCACTCATTAGGGAATGATAGATCATAAACTTGATGTGTTTACAAACCAAGGGATGAGGAACAAGTCAGAGGCTCCACCTTATGCACTCCTGCATGCTGCAGGTACAGCCCCGTCCGTCTGACATGGGGCAGCTCACGACCGACACCGACACTGTCACTGTCAGAGAAACGGCGCATAAAGGGGAACGGCTAGGGGCTATTCTGGGGAGACGAGGAGACGAGGTGCAAGAACCAAGCAGGAAAGGACAGTTAAGAGCTGATTGTGCTGTTAAATCCATCATTTCCCCCTCATCTTGATCACACCCTTACACAAAGGGTGTTGAGTTGATCATCCAGCACTAGCATCCTTCCTTTTCCTGACACCTCGTTTCTAACCCCCTTCATCGTTAACAATCCTCAGGAGCACCTGTAAGGGACAGCTCAGTCAGAAACATGCCAGTTCTAGCTGATGGTGGCTCCTGAAGGTCATGCAGTGGTCTGGATCCCCAGCCAGGTTTTTCAGCTGGTGAAACAGTTCCTGCTGCTTTGGTTTCTTCAGGTCCATATTAACACCCCGCTGCCCTTTGCCCCCTCGTACTCACAGGCTGAGCCTCTTCACCATGCTTTTCTGAGATTCCAGTGATGTGGTGTTGGGATCAGCAACAGTTTCTAGCTCACATGAAAGGCTGTGGCTGCAGAACAGAGGCCACAGGGTTAATTTTTGCAGATGATGCTGCTAGTTATAGATCTCAAAGCGGCAACATTTGAGAAATTTGAGAAACCTTCAGTTACTCCCACTTCATGGCAGGCTGCAACCCCACAACAAGGACCATAGCTCTGGCTACATCTTACCATGGTGAAGGGGATATTTCACTTCTTTATAATAGTTTTTGAAACTAGTGCTTTGTGCGTGACATCCATAATTTTATATAAAAAAAAAAATCCAGAAAATACTGAATACGTGAGTCTTGGATAAGCTGACTTTGTTTTTTACTACAACTCAGCACAATGTGGTCTGTGTGCTTACGCTCTTTGAGTGATACTCAAAACCTAGTGGAGATACTAAAATGCAGTAAATAAACTGTCTGGGGTCAGTCTGGCAGCACGAGCAGTAGCACAGGACTCGACAGGGCTGCAAAACCCACCCCACACGTCCAGGAGACATTGATCTGGTGAGCGCTCAGTGAGCACTGTGTTGCCTTGGCTACCTGCTGCCCGCATCCACCAGCCCAACTGCATCTTGACATCCCTGAGGATCGGCTTCGAGTGGGTTTCTGCGCATACAGCCAGCCCAGTCGCCACAGACTATCCTGTTTCAAAGCCCCATTTCCAGTCTCAAAACTAAACCCTGCTCTGTGTCTGGCAGGTTTCCTACAGCCGTTGAGCAGAAGGCAGCTGTATTTCCATCTCCCCGAGCAGCAGAACACCTAAGTTCCTGTCAGAGGACCTCGGCTAAGGGCTGACAGAGCCTGCGTGCGGGTGGGTAAGAAAAGCCGGCTCTGCTAGCCAGCCAGAACCCACCTCTCCTCCTCAGTTAAATGCTGCTGTTGCCTGAACCACTGGATGAATTTTTGGTCTGATGTTAGACAGTAGCTGTTTGCATGCAGATTGCAACAGCTGAATTTCAACAATGACTTCAAATTCCTAAGAAAATAAATAATCAAATAGGAATTCTAATCAGAAACCAAGAAAAAGTAAATCGCTGGTCTTGGGGTTGTCAGTTGTCGCAGTCGCGCTATCGTGAGAATGCATTCCTGCACAGGCTTCTGCACAGCCCAAAGCATTAGCAAATCTGCCAGTCCTTGTTGGTGGCCTCACGTATCGCAGCACTGCGGATAGGATGAGTTTGGGGTTTTTCCCCTTTTTGTAAGTTGTTGAGGTTTAGGATTTCAGTTTCAGAGCAAGGAGGGCTGCCCCCCCCCCCGCCTTGTTTGGGTGCAAAAGGAGCTTTGCCACCTCTTGTTTAGGCATGGTTAGGTAGTGGGGGGAAGGGGCTACAGGCCCCGGTAACTTGTGTTGCGAAACGCAACCCCTGGCTCCAATTTCACGCCCGTCCCTCACCCAAACCGCGTCAATCAACGCCTCTTCAAATAAGCCTATAAATAGGAGGGAACAAAACAGTTTTTATGGGGCGCACTCTTTTATTTGGAAGGGGAAGCATGAAAAAGAGAAGAGAGGACCCCTGATCAGTGACCTTGGCAACAAGAACTTTGCTTCAGTGTCTGCTGGACCAGTAAAGATCTTCATTGTGGCAAGGGACTTTTAAATTTCTTGATTGCTGGTGGGGGAGAGAAGAGGGACTGGGATGCAGGGACCCCGGGCCCCCACTCCCCCCTGCCCTGAGAAATGGTTGATCACCGGTGGGAGAAGAGAGGACAGGTTGGAGAGGAGAGGCGAGAATGGCAGCACTGGTGGAATGTGGAGACCCGGAGACCCCTTGGAAACACAGTGACTTTGAGCTTTGGAACCGGGCCGACGCAGCACTAGGAAAATCGAGTTGATAGATGAGTCCACAATCACAAAGAAGATGAGACAATGAGTTGGCTATGGGCGAGTTGGTGATTCAAAAGCCGGCTGTTCGAAGAGTCGGAGAATTTGACAAGTTGGCAGTTTGAAAAGTTGGTGATTCAACAAGTCAGCGCTTTGATGAGTCAGCGCTTAGATGAGTCAGCAAATTCAACGAGTCAGCGGTTCGACAAGACAATGAGTCAGTGATTTGATGGGATGACGAGTCAGCGATTCGGTGAGATGGAGATTTGACAAGTAGGCAGTTTGACAAGATGACAAATCGGCAAGTAAACAAGACCGCAGGTCTGTGTCACGAAAAGGCGGGGGCCAGGAGGATAGACAAAGAAAATTCCTGGCCCAGAAGGGGGGTTTCCCAAACCCTTTACAGTTTGTCCAGTTCCACTAGTTTCCCAAGAAAGACAAACTCCTGTCACCCAACCTGCCCACCACACTCCTGTTAGGGAGAAGGGGAACCTCCTCGGGTTCTTCACAACTGGGCCAGCCTGCCAGGCACGCTGGCAGCGTCACTGAAACCAAAGTCCCTCTTGGTAGCCCACAGGATTGGAGGATATTCGCCTAACCTGTTCAGGGACCCTCGCTAGCAGTTACACAAAGACAAATCCCTTCAGTATTAAAATCAACAATAATAGTTTATTGTGCAGATTCGTGACTAAATGCAGGTTCGAATGATACCGGTGAGAGGGTATTGACTGCGAAATGGATTTAGAGCAAACACTAAACACACACACACATACAAACCTAAACACAAAAGTAAACCTAAACACTAATGATTATTAATAGCTAGCCTGATGTTAATATTAAAGCGCGCCGAATACAAGGTTCTTACCCAATAGGCGTCCCTATGGGGGGGAGAAGATAGGTTCAGCCCATCGACCGATCCCAAAGTTTCGATGGTAGTCTTCTATTCCCCAAATCCCCCTTTTATTTGCCACTTTTTATATTGTTTCTATACTTTTAGGTGGAGCTTGAGTGACTTTAGTCATACATTCTTTTTATTCTGATTGGATTAAAAATCTCTCGCTTCACATTTAAAGGTACAGGTGATAAAACATAGGATGCATGCCCAATGGGGAGTGGTCACACCTTGGAGGCGGGTAGCCTTTGGGATGGAGGTGTGTTTTGGTATTATAATGACATTATAATGAGCAAAGTTCACCTAGAGGACATGATTTCACCATTTTTGCTGGCACAGCAGTAGCGATCCATCTTTTTTGATAGCGGTTGATGCAGTTAACTGTAGCAGCCCATTGTTACCTCCAGGAACAGGGACAGACCATATTGCCTCCGCATCACTCCTGTCCTCGTTCGGAGGTACGGTACGTTGCACTCGGCTGCAGTAGGCCTTAGCCATGGTAACTGCATTCCATTCTTGGGATCAGCAAACTGCTTTATGGCCTCTTCATGGCTATTTTTCATGTCAAGGTGTAAGCTAAAATCTGGGGAATAGAATTTCCCTCACCTCGCCATTATCTGTCGTTTTCCCACAGTCTGTGAGTTGGCTGTTCGACTCTACTAGTCGGCAGTTCGATGAGTTGGAGACTCAGTGATACGACGATTCGGCAACTCAGTGATTCAGCATGTTGGCAGTTTGGAGAGTTGGTGGTTTGATGAGTTTGACCATCTCCTGGCCTCCAATTTTTCCCAGCGTCCACATTTTTCCCAGCCTCCACTTTCTTTCTGGCTTCATAATCCTTTTTCTGGCCTCTATTTTCCCAGACACTACTTTTCCCTGCAGCTCCCATTCTCTTTCGGACTCCCACTGCCCTCACGTCAACAATATAGAAGCAATGACAATGACGTCCATGACATCGGAGCAATGATGATGAAGTTGATGTGATGATGACATCAATGACATTGTAGGGGTGACGATAACGAAGATGACATTGACAACTTTGAATTGATGATGATAACGTCGACAACTTTGAAGATACGACATCGACACGACAACCATGTCGATGACGTCAAAGCAACAACAACGGTGTTGACATCACAACAACACTGAAGTGATGACAACCACGTCGACAACCATGATGACGTCAAAGTGACAATGACAATGTTGATGCCACAACGATCACATTTCATGCCCTGACAAGACAATATGCTGAGACAGGGATGAGCTGAGAAAGAAAAAACAGATACAAGGTCATGGGTTCTTCTGTGTGGGGTGTTTTTGGGGGCGAGGAGAAGGTGTTGAGGGAGGAAGTGTGGTGGAGGGTGGTTTTGGGGGTGGAAAAACAAAAGGAGTGCAGTGCTGAGTGGTGGCAGCAGCCTGCAGAGCTCTTCTGCTGCCTGACCTCTGCTGCTCTTCTCTTTCCCCCCTCTGCCACGGCTGTCACTGTCACCTGGGTCGTTTTAGAAGAGCCATTGAGTTGCCGGCCTGTGTGAATGTGCTGGTAACGCCGGGAAGGGGGATGCCTGAGCCCGCAGAGAGTGACTGGGCACCAGCGCAGGTTCTGATTTTGGAGCGAGCTCATCCAGTGGCCTCCCGGGGTTCTCTCCCTGCACCAGCACCGTGCGGAAGGGATGCGACGCCTCTTCCAGCTGCAGCGGGAGAGTTTACCAGTGTATTCAGATGTCCAACATCCTGCTGTTCAGTCCTAACTCTGACCTGAAGGGCCCGAACCCCTCCCGCTGCTGAAGGGGCCGTTGTGCTCCCACTGACCCGTTGGCTCGGGATCCTCCTGTTGCCCAGTTCCTCCCCTGGCCCTTCTCCTGATCCCGCTCCTCCGCTTTCTGCCGCGTCCCGTGTTCAACGAGCTGAACTACAGCCGGGGGGAGGTTTCCAGAGGCGCTGCTGCCAGAGCCCGGCGCTGCTCGGTCGATGCCCCCGGCCCGGGTTCGCTGCCGGTCGTTGCGGTCCCGGCCGTGAGGGGCTGCCCCGTGTGCGGGGGCTGCCCCGTGTGCGGGGGCTCCCGGCTCTGTGCGCAGCGGGTGCCCCGCAGGGGCGGCAGAGGGGGCTGTCTGCGGGGAGAGTGCGGGGCCAGCAGGAACCGGGGGCGTTTCTTGCCCTGGGGATCCCGTCCCGGTGTGGGACCGGAGGGTGAACGCAGCGGAGCAGAGCCAGAGCGAGAGCCGTGGCCTCGTCCTCTGGCAGCTTCCGGCCCCGTGGGGCGGCCGCCCGCCTGCGGGACAGGGGCTGGGGGGGCTGCCCCCCTGTTTCTTTCTCTAGCAGAGCTCCCCTGCTTTCGGGGGTGGGTGGGGTGAGGGGGGGTGGGAGGGGGGGTGGGCAGCGAGGACGATGGGGGCCGGGACGTGTCCGTATGTAAATGGCATTCGGAAAGCGGTGAGCTGCTGGTGGGGGCAGTTCCCCTCATTCTGTGCCCCTCTCTGGGGGTCAATCAAGCGGGGGGATGATGATGATGATGATGATGATGATGATGATGATGATGATGATGATGATGATGATGATGATGATGATGATGATGTCGTCACTAGGGGCACCCCAGTGTCACGGGAGGGGCGATGATGCAGCGAGTGTAGCTGTGTGTCACCTGGGCAGTCCCAGCAGGTGGGACAGGTCGTCTCCACGTTGATGAGCCGTGTGTCGTGTCCCCGAGGTGTGAACGTGTCCCTCTGCAGCGATGTCGGTGCCAGGAGCGGTGTCGGCGTCAACAGACGTTCTGTGCCGGGAGTCGCAGAAGACAGAAAAGGAATTCCCTCTGCTGGCACAGATGTTATTGGTGAGTGTCAATAGAGAGTGTGCACACACCACGCCTACAGCGCCCAGATGTCGATGTGTGTCATTGCAGGTGTCTCCTCCCCAGGCCGTGAGCTGAGGGGCACGGGCAGAACCCCCGAGCAGCGTTCTCCAGCGGTGGGATGCAGAGGGCTGAGGTGCGGCAGCCATGGGGAGGCTGTTGGGGCCAGAGACAGCGACTGTCACCGCCTGGGCTGCAGCGGGACCAGGGCAGGGGCAGGTCAGCCCTGTCCCCCCGTCGCTAGTGCCCGTCGCTGGACGGTCTGAACCGGGCTGAGCTGCCGGTGCCGGCTCTCCCAGCTGCGGGCTCAGCACAGCGGAGCTGGGGGGATGCTGGTACCGGGCGGCCGAAACGCGGAGCTGCCGCTGGGGAGCGCAGGAGCGTCGTTTCCGCGGTCTCTGCCGCCACCCGGTGTCCGACGCCCGGTGCTGCAGCCCGGGAGCCGCCGTGCCGGGAGCTGCGGCGGCGGCGGCGGCGGGTGCGGGCTGAGCCCGTCGCTGCGGTGAGTGAGCCCCTTCGGCGGCTGCGGGGGGGTCTCCTGCCCGCCGGCCGCCGGGGGTGGCGGGACGCGAAGCCTCAAAGCGCCCGCTGCGGCGGGGTGCCGGTGCGCTGGAGGCGAGCCGGGTGCGGGCAGCCCCGGGCAGGTCCCCGGGAGCAGATGGAAGGGCAGAGGGGCAGCAGGAGGAGGAGAACCCGCCCGGCGCGACGGCCGGGCGCCCCCTTCCAGATGGCCAGAGCTCCCCCTAAGCCTTCCCAGAGCCCTGTCCTGGAGCCCCAGGTCGCCCCCGAGCCCTGTCCCGATGGGGCAGGCTGGCCCTGCGTGGGGCTCCAG
This sequence comes from Bucorvus abyssinicus, assembly GCA_009769605.1. Classification (NCBI taxonomy): domain Eukaryota; kingdom Metazoa; phylum Chordata; class Aves; order Bucerotiformes; family Bucorvidae; genus Bucorvus; species Bucorvus abyssinicus. Next base: position 8,062,538 of record CM020034.1, on the reverse strand, counting down.
CGGGCCCTGCGGAAGCTACGAGGGCTCCAGCCAGGGGCGATCCACGCTCATAACGGGGCTGTTCCTTCTCTCCCTCTCCCAGAGGCCGCCCTGAGCATGCGGTGGTCTATCCGTCCATCCTCTGTCCATCCGTCCGTGCCCTGGGGATGTCGTTGAGGGCCCCCTCCTCAGCCTTGCGAGGGCTGTCTCTGCCCGGCCTGGCTCTCCTCCCAGCTTTGGGGCGAAAAGGGGCTCCTGGAGCACTTGCTGGCTGCGGACAGGAGCTGCGGTGGCTGCAGCCACCGAGGCCGGAGCGAGGTGAAGCAGCAGAACTGGGGAGGCAGCTGCCTGCCGCAGTGGGCGAGAGAGAGCTGGTGTCTGCGGGCGAGGGAGGAGCCCTCCGGGCAGTGCGCTCCGGCCAGACCGACAACGCTCCCCACGCGGTCTGTGCGTGTCCCCCACAGTGTGGTGCGGCCGCATCGTGGTGGAGCGAGCGAGGCCGCGTGCCCGGGCAGCGCCGTCTGCTGAGAGCGTCGAGACCCACCAGTCCTCGTGGTGGAGAAAAGCCCCGTGCCGGAGCTCCGGGAGGGGAAGGGAGGAGAGGAGGAGAAAGAAGCCTCTGAGCTGTCAAAGGCTCCTGGCAGGAGCAAGAGCTGTGGTGAGTCCCGGGCCTTCGGGGCCCTGTCCCCTCTCTCGGATGTCCTGGTCCCTCCCTGCCCTTCCTCTGGACCCTCTTTTTCCCAGGCTGCTGTGATTTCTTTATTATTATTAATTTTTGTTTCCCTGGTCCTCTCCTCTCTATTTCTCTGTCCTGTTCCCTCTTTTTTCTGTCGTTCTACTACTCCCTTTTATTTTTCTCTCTGTGCTTTTGCCCTGCTCCCCCTCCCTCCTTTTTTTCACCTTCCATCTCTGTCCTGCAGCCCATCGCTGCTTTTTCCTTTCCCATCTCTTTGTCCTGATCTGCATCTGTCTCTTCCCCTACAATGTCTCCAGCCTGTTCCCTGCTGTTCTTTTCCTCTCTGTGCCTGTAGGTGCTGCTCCATGTCCCTGCCTTCCTGTCCCTCTCCTCCCTCCCCTTCCCTCCCTTTCTTTATCTCCACCTTTCTCTTGTTGTCGCTGTTTTTTCTCATTCTCGCTGTCCCCGTCCTCCTCCCTGTCCATCTCTGACTCTCTCTCACACTTTGTGCTGCTCCCTGTCCCTGTTATTTATCACTCCATCTCTCTGGCCCTGTTGTTTCTCTCAGGATCCACCTCTCCATTCTCTCTGTTGCTCTTGTCTCACTCTTTGGGCATCCTGCTCCTTGTCCCTCTCCCTTTCACTGTATCTTGCTCTCTGCTGCTCCCTGTCCCTCACCTGTTTTCTGTATCCCTCTCTCCTTCCTCCCGTCTTTCATTGTCCCTCTGGCCTGATACACAGCACAGGTTGTTTCTTTCTCTCTTTTCTCTCTCTCTCTTTCTTTTTTTGTTCTTTCTTTTTTGTTCCTGCTGCCCCTTGTCTCCTTCCTTTCCGTTGTTCCTGTTCTTCTGTCCATTCTCTCCACCTTGTCCTCATCTTCCCTCTGCCCCCCCACCTCGTCCTCTTGTCCCCTTCTTCTTCCTCACCTTCTCTCTTGTCCCCAACTACCTTCCTCTCCCCCACTTGGTCTCTTCTCTCTTTCTCACTGCCCCCCTACCTTGACTCTTCTTTTGTCCCCACCCATCCCCTTCTCCCCCTTGTCCCTTTCTTCCTTTTCCACTGCTTCGTCATTGCCCCCTTAGATTCTTCACCCCCTCCTCTCATCTTTGTTCTTTCTCTCCCCACCCCGACTTGTCCCCTTCTTCCTCTTCCGCCCCACCTTCCCGCTTTTCTCTTTCACTCCCCCTTGTCCTTTTCTTCCCTCTCACCCCTGGTCCCTTCGACCTCCTTTTCCCTGTCACCTTTTTCTCCTCCTTGTCCCCTTCTGCATTTCACTCCCTTCCCTCCTATTTGTGTGTCCCCACCATGTTCTGTTCTTTGGGTTCCCCTGCTTGTCCCCTTCTTTTGGCATGTGTTGTCCCAATCCTCTCCAAGTCCCCCAGCTCTCTGTCCGCACCCAGCGCCCCTCCTCCCCGGGCAGGAGGGCTGCTGGTGCCTGCCACTGCCACAGCAGGATGCCAAGAGCAACTTGGGGCCAAGGCTGCCACAGGCCCAGTGCCGCCTTTCCCAGGGGCTCGGCCCAGGGTGGCCGCAGGTCCCTGCCAGTGGGGGCTACCTTAGGTGTGTTTATTCCAGCCTGAGCCCCACAGGTGTTATTTCTGCCCCAGCTCTGGGGTGTTTCAGCTCCAGCCCTATGGTCAGTTTTTCAGCTCCAGGATCCCCATTTCAGCTCCAGTTCTACATTAGCAACAAGCGACAAGAGGAAATGATGATCTTCAAGGTCTTTTTATTCCAGCTCTATCTCTGGGTGCTGTCAGCCCCAGCCCCATCCTGGATTCCAGCTCCGCAGTTGGATCTACCCCCACAGGGACAGTTCTGCTCTGGCTCTGCAGCATTTCCCCTCCTGCTTGAGAGCTGGGATTTCAGCCCCAGCTCTACCCCTGCGGCCTTTACTGGGGCTCTAGCTCTGGGCTGTCTCAGCTCCAGCCTCAGAATCTTTATTCCAGCTCTGGGGGATTTCAGCCCCAGTTCTGATTTCAGCTCCAGCTCTGGTGTGGGTTAGCCCCAGATCTTGGCCCCCTGCAGAGATTTCAGCTCTTTGCCCCCCACCCCCCCTCACCCCGTATTTATTTCTCAGCTCCAGAGTCTCCACTGATGGACGCTCCAGTCCGACATCAGCTCCAGCCCCACCATCGGTGGTTCAGCCCCAGGCCCAGGGTCATAGGTTCAGCCCCTACGGTCTTTCCTTCTTCTCCAGCTCCTGCCCCAGGATCTTTATTGAGGCTCCAGCTCTCTGTTGTTTCAGCCCCAGCCCCACGAACTTTATTCCATCCCTGCGAGATTTCAGCTCTTTGACCCGCCCGCAGGGATTTCAGCTCTTTCTGTGATACCCTCCCCCAGTGGTTTCAATCTTTGCCCGCCCCCCCCCCCCCCCCCCCCCCCCCAGTATTTATTTCTCAGCTTCGTGGTCTCAGCTGATGGATGCTCCAGCTCCGGCTCCAGGACCACTGTCGGTGGTTCAGCCCCGGGGTCTTGATTTGGGCCCCAGCTCTACAATCTTTATTCCGGCTCCTGCTCTCCAAGATCTGTTCCAGCCCCAGGGCTGCGGTACCTCATCTCCAGCTCAGCCATGGCTCAGCTCCAGCCCCTGCCCTGCCAGCTCTGGTCCAGTTCCAACTCTCCAGCGCAGCTCCAGCGCTGCCTCTCCCCGCTGCCTCCAGCTGGAAGCTGCTCCTGGTTCTCAGGGCAGCTCTGGGGCTGTTGACAAGGTCAGAAATCACTCGCTGTCCTCCCTCCACTGTCCCTGTCACCTCCCATCACTGTCCCAGTAGGGTCTTAATGAGCATGTCCGTGGGCAAACACTGGTGAGGGTCCTACAGCCCCACCCCCAGACCCCCAAAGTGGTGTTTGCAGGCTGGGAATGGCCCTTAGGCTCCAGTTCCCCACCACAAAGGTGAGTGCTGGGGCTGAGCACCGCCCCCACCCCCATACCCCGTCTGCCCGGGCCCAGAACCACAACCCCAGATCCACTCCCAGCACTGAAAATCAGCACTAGGTCTGGCCGCGAGCTACTGGGCCAGGTTCCTCAGGCCCACAAACCCACCAGTTGGGCTCCACATCAGGGTCTGGAACTCCCCGGGCTGGGACAGGGAAGGGGAGGGAACCCACCCATAGCCCAGGGCAGGGAGTGTTGGGGGACTGGGGTGGGGTGACTGGACACAGGGTGCTGAGGCAGCCCCTGCCCAAACTCCGGAGAGTGTTTTAGTGCACTTGGTTATTTACAGGGTTTGTATAAACAGTTCAAATAAAATGACATCAAGGGAGAATAAGGCCATAGACTGTCAACAAGTGTATGAAAGAGAACAGCAACATAGGGTGTAAATACGAAGATAAAATATCAACAGCCTGAAATAAAGGCAAAACGCTGTAAAGGTAAAACGATACAACAAAGGTTTTGTTGCTCTCCAAAACACCGTTCTTAAGGTCCCGCCCCGTCTTTCTCTCCACTTTCCCCCGCAGCCCCACGGGAAGCCGAGCCCGGGCCCCCACCAGCGCTGCTCCAGCACTCCGGGGACAACCCGACCCCTCACCCAGCCACGTCCAGAGCACGCCCCGTCTCCCCGGCTCCGCTCAGTGTCCCCCACCGCCCCTGCGGACCCCAGGCCCCACACGAACCCCCAGCGCTCCTCGATCCGCGGGGCGGCAGCACCTACGGCCCCTCCGCTCCCCACGGCCCCTCTGCGCGATGCTGCCGTCTCTCAGCCTTAATCCGGCGAGAGGCGTGCCCGGCCCGTCTCCCCTGCCCAGGGGAGTCTTTGCCGCACCGCAGCACTTCCGGGCGAATTTGGGCCCCACCAATCCCGACCCACCTGGTCTGATCCAATCCCAACCCAGCGGTCTGCCCCGCCTCCTCCGCTCCGCCCAATCCCGGCCCAGTCCTTCAATGCGTCCCCGCTCTGCCCCGCTCCCCGACCCCGCCGCTCCCCCGCCGCTCCCCCGCAGCTCCCGATACCGTGGCCGCCGCTCGGGGAGGCGCGGCCCGGCCGCAGGCGCGGGGAGCCCCGTCCCGTCCCGGCGCCCCGATCCACCGTGGCCCCTTCCGCTCCCGAAGAGCTCCGGCCCGGGCGGTGCCGGCGGCGCTGGGTCCCGGCGAGCTCCGGCCCTTCCCAGCTCGGCGGGGTTGAACGGGGCCTGGGAGCGGCCTCGCTGCGGAGCCGCCGCCCGCCCTCCCCGGCACACAACAGCGGCTGCTGGAGCTGCGGCAGCGGAGCCGAGACCCCGCGTTGTTCCTGTGCCGCGTAGGCGGGATCGGGGCCTGCGGGCCCGGGAGTGGTGGGGCCGGGGAGCCGGGCGGGGGCGGGTCCGGATTGAAGCCACGGATCGGGATTGGCCGGAGTAGTGAGGGAGCTGCGGGTCCGGATTGAAGGAACAGGCTGTGATTGGCCGCAGTGGGGAGGAGAGGGTCGAACCGGATTGAAACATAGGTATCGGATTGGTCAGAGTAGGGATGGGCCGCGAAAGAGGACGGTTTGAAGAGATGAACTCTGATTGACAGAAGAAACACGAGGGGGAAGAACAGGATTGAAAAAGCGGTCTCTGATTGGTCACGGTAGGGATGGGCGGGGAAAGGAGCAGGATTGAAGGAGAGGAATCTGATTGGTCGGAGCAGAGACAAGAGGGACGAACCGGATAGAAAAATAGTTCTCGGATTAGTCGGAGCAGGGATGGGAAGGGAAAGGGGACGGTTTGAAGAGATGAACTCTGATTGGCCGTTGCAGAGATGAGAGGAAAGAACTGGATTGAAACGGCGGTCTCGGATTGGCAGGAGATGAGATGGGCGGGAAGGGGGTGGGAACAGATTGAAGGAGTGGACTCTGATTGGTCAGAGTAGACATGTGAAGGATGAAGCGGATTGAAAATTCGGTCTCGGATTGGTCGGAGCAGGGACGGGCGGTGATTGAGGAGGGGAGGCAGGATAGAAGGGTCGGACTCTGATTGCTCGGAACAGAGACGAGAGGGACGAACGGGATTGAAAAATCACTCCCGGATTGGCTAGAGCAAGGATGGGGGGGAAAGGGGACGGTTTGAAGGCATGGACTCTGATTGGCCGTTGCAGAGACGAGAGGGACGAACCGGATTGAAAAGTGCACCTCGGATTGGCCGGACCAGAAACGAGAGGGCAACGACCCGGGGCGGGTGGAGTGAAGGACCGCGCTCCGATTGGCCGCAGCGGAGCCGCGATGGAGCGCGGTTCCTGCGCCGCCGAAGGACACGCCGGGGCTCGGCGGAGCGAAGCCCGACGGGGGATCGTCACCGCCACCCCCTAAAGCCGCGCAGCCCTCGGAACCGGGAGCGGGGGCTGAGCGGGGCCGGTCCGGAATGGCGGCGGGGTCCGGGCTGGGCAGCCCCCGCCTGTCGCAGCCGGAGCGAGGGGCGTGCGGCGGAGCGGGCCCTGCCCGTGCCCAGGTGGAGCCCGTGAGAGCGGAGCCGGCGGCTCAAAAGGGCCGGGGCCGGCGCAGGGTGGGTGTAACTGGGGTAGCAGTGGGGCTGGTCTGGTCTTGTGGCCGGGTCGCTGGCAGCGCTGGAGGGGCCGTAGCGAATTTTCTGCAGGCGCTGTCTGGCTCGGCTGGGAGCTGCCGGGGCCTATCACCTGGACCAGGGCCGGGGGCAGCTGTATTTCTGGGTTTTTAATGGTCCTCTCTCCTTTTCAGCGGCAATCTTCCCTGTCAACTCTTCCTCTCTTCCCGCCCCAGGCAGCTGGGTGGGTGTGGGGGCGTGTGTCCCAGCTGCAGCTGGGATGTGGTTGTGGTGGCTCTGCCTGTACCTGGGGGCTTTGCTGAGCTCAGTGTCCCAGTGGTCCCTTGTGCTGAGAGCCCCTGGGTATCCCAGTGCTCCCGGGGCTCATCCCATCTCCCTAGGGTTTCTTCTCCCTTAGCAAAGGGCACCCTGCTCTCTTTGCTCCCTTGTTCAGGGGTTTTTTTGCTCCCCAGTTCTCCCCCCTTTGCCCCGGGAGCAGTAGGATTGGGCTGGGGTGTCCCCTGGGCAGCCCAGGTGGGATGCAGGGTGCCGGCAGGTGCTTTTGGGCAGCGCTGTTTTGCAGTCTTTTCATTCCCCTTGGCTCTTCTGCCTTTCTCACTCCCCCTTCTCTGGTTCCTTCTTTGCCCCACTCGCCATCTCTGCCTTCTCTCTCTCTTTCCACGCCCCCTCCTTGTCCCCTTCTTCCTCTCCCAACCCTCCTCCCCGCTCCCGGTCTCCCTTCCTGCCAACCCCCTTCCTCATCCTCAACCCCTTCTCTCCTGTCTTTGCTCCCCCTTCAGTTTTCTCCCCTCCATGTTGTTTCCCTTCCCCTCCTACACTCCTCACCTTTCTCCTTTTCCTCCCTCCCCTTCTCTTTCTGCTCTTCCTCTCTCTCACCTGTTTCCAGTCTCTCCCCTTCTCTCTTCCCTCCCCCCCATTTCTTCCTTCTTTTCCTGGTTTTCCTCTTCCCCATTCCTGCTTTCTCTGCTCTCTCTTTCCCCCTCTCACACCTGTTCTCCTCTCCTTTTTCCCCCAGTTCTCCATCCCTTCCCTGCTTGCTGGCTGGCTCTGCCCCACCCCGGGCTGATGCCCTGGGGCTGTTCCCCCAGTTCTCCTGCTCTCTGCTCCCCAGCCCGTGGCCCCGCCTGCCCTGGGGCACAGAGCCCCAGCGACATGAGCTGCACCAGTTGCCCCTTTCCGCTGTCCCAGACCTTCCGCTGTCCCAGACCATCCGCTGTCCACTGCCCAGGGGTGCTCAGGAATGGCAGGAAGTGACGGCTGTCCCTCGTCACTCATGGCCGTTGGGGACCGGCATCCTGGAGCAGTTGAAAGCTGAATGAACTGGGGCAAGCTGACAGTTGTCACTGGAGCTCAGACACCTGTCTGGGGCTGGGAGTCAGTGGGAGCTCTGGGAGCAGAATCAGGGAAGGGTTAAGGGAAGGGGAAGGAACAGCTTGCCCTCTTGGTTCCTTGTTCTTCCCCTCTGCTCTTTTGTTTGTCCCTGTTCCTTGACCCCTTTTTTGACCTTGTTCTCTCCCTTCCCTTATCCCATTTTTTTCCCTGTTCTCTCCTGCCCTTGTCCCCTTTTTTCCTTCCCGTTCTTTCCACCCATTGTCCCCCTTTTTGTCCCCATTCTCCCCCCTTGTTGTCCCTGTTCTCTACCCTGCCTTGTCCCCTTCTTTCCCTTTTTCACCTGTCCCTCCTTGTCCTTTTCTTTCCTTCTTCCTTTTCTCCATCCCCTTCCTTTCTTTCCTCACCCACCGTTGCCCTTGAAGTGTTGGGTGGTCTTGCTCACAAGCCTTGCATTTTTGTACCATGGCATTGCCATATGGATGTGGTTGGCTAAAATACATTTACACATAGCCCAGTTTGGAGACAAACAGCCCACGGGAGCGTTCAAGGATAAAATAAAAGTGGATGCACAAAATGCATTGGCAAAAAGAAAGACCTTCCAAGGTAATGTCAGAAAATAGAGTTGGACATTTAGAATTCGTTAGTAACAGGGCGGAAAACACCATGCGTACTATCAGGTAAGCTGTAGCCAGCCAACCACGGGGAAACCTCTGTCACCAGGTGCCTTGTTTTCCTGAAGAGGGGAGGTGAAGGGACAGGCAACTGGCCTGGTTTGAGGCTTCAGTATGTTCCTGGATGGAGAAAAATTAACCTTTTGGTGAGGAAATTAATGAAGCTGAACAAATCAAAGTGCAAGTCTCTCACTTCTTGACTTTTCATGCTATGAAGAGAAGCTGATGATCATCAATACATTGAAAGAGAACAAAGAAGAGAATGGAGGGAGGGTCTGGCTTAAATTTGTCCATGAAATTCACTGTCAACAGATTTCACTGAGGCCAAGAAATTACAAGCATTTAAAAAGTAGATTTTTATACAAATAAACATCATTCTGTGCTGAACCCAGCGAAGCCTCTCCTGTTTCTTGGACAGGGAAAGAGATCACTGGAGGCTTCACACTGGATACACCGTGTTTTGTCTGGAGTGCTGTAAGTGTTTTAATCAAACTGTTTTCATGGCATAACAGCAAGACAACAGAGCAGTAAAGGCACATATAGCTACACAGCCTTTTTTCTTCTAAGCATAAATTTCTTCACGAGAGCACTCCCCGCCTTCTCTAGGAGATTTTTCAAGCACAGGAAAATTAATCATGTCTTGCGTGCTCTGTATTTATTTACACTGTTTATGGTGAGTGCCAAGCAGTGCCACAGATAAACAAATTTCTTCAGAGCTCTCGCAAAAATAACATTTGAATTTAAACACTTCACGACCAGAACAGAAAGCCTTCACAGTGCCTGCAACGATGTGTTCTTTTCCCCTCCCTGTATTTCTGGGTCTGCCTTACCTTCGCTGTTGTTCTGATTTAGATGACACCACACAGAGGACAGTTGAACACTTTTGGAAGGGTCGGCTGGACAGATCTTCGAGCGGCTGATGTAACATGGCTGAATCATTCTGTTTTAAGAAGACAAAGAGGAAAATTTGAGCATTGCTGCAATCACCGGCTCTAACAGAACTTAGTGAAAAAGTGATGGACTTCTGGGCCACGACGTAGATTTTCTGTCCACACTGATGGACTAAACCAAGTAGGGTTTTGTATATGGCATGGGCAGCTTTTGCATTAGCACCAGTCCACTCCACACAGCCCCAAAGGGGGAAGGTTTGGGGGCTCAGCTCAGCACTAAAGCAGCAGGTCGCAGCTCGTGGGTCACCAGGCACAGCCCCAACCGTGCCCTGGGTCTGGCCCTGGCCCTGCTGCTTTCTTGTTCCATCCTCAACAGTGCTGACAACCACCACCCAGAGGAGTGCAGTCACTTCTTTGCCAACCAGGAGCCCCTGGAAACAACCCCATTTCTGCAGCCAGATGCCAACCAACCAACCTTAGCAGAGTGATGGGAGGACCTGTTCTCCACTGGGAAGTGGTCTTCTCTGAAGTGCCCCATTCCCAGAGAGGCCCCTGCAGAAATACTGCAGGGCAGGGGCAGGACCAGGCTTCACTTGCAAATTCACACCCATTTCAGAGCTCAAACTGACTTTAATTAACACCTTCACTGCAATAGCAGGGGCAGCCCGGGCAGGTGAACCAGCCTCACCTTCCAGTCAACCATCTGTGAAGGTAACTCAATGCCTTAGATTAACCCCAGCTGGGAACGACCCCCGCCCCACAGGGGTAGGAGAAATGATGACAGAGTCGAGGGGTTAAGATAAGAAGGGTGGGGTTGAGATAAGGAGGGTTCACTTAAACAACACAAAGACAACAAACACCACTCACTGCTCATCGCTTTTGAAACTGCTGCCCCCAGCTCAGCTCCCTTATATAGGCACACCAGACATGACCTCAGTAGGGTATCGAATATCCCATTGGCTGGTTCCACCTGCCTATGGGAAAGTTTAACATGCTGTTATTCCTTCCACGGTCATCGCTGCAGTCACACGTTTTCTTCAGATAGGATTTCATCACCCAGCCTCACCTGCAGCTGCCTTGTTGGCTCTAAGTCATACCAAGTAGCCTCATAAGGAATTAAGACTTTCCCGTCCTGGTTGGAGTTAGACCAGAACTCATTCTGGTCAGTGGTTCCACTGCCCAGCTCAGTCTCTACTCAGTGACAGCACTTTCTGAAGGTCATGGCAGTGGCTGCTGCTGGCAGTGACAGCTCTGGATGGTCACAGTCACGGCCAGGGGTTGGGATGCAGAAAGGCTCTGACTTGTCCTTGCTGCTGGGCAGACCAAGGTCACTGCTGAACCCTGTGTCCCACACTGGGGTGCAGTGAGTGAGAGGCTGCAGCTGCGGGGAGGAGTGGACAGGACAGGTGACCCTACACTGACCAACAAGGTGTTCCATCCCATAGATGTCATATGTGGTATAAAGCTGAGGGGTCACAAGGGTCAAGCTGTCTTCTTCAATGGCCGGTGTCTGAGGAGGACTCTGTTCATTCTGCCTTTGATCCCAGTTCGTGCATCCCTGAATCCAGTTCCAGAATCCAGCGCCTGAATCTGGTTCCCGTCTGTTGCTGAGTCCAGACTGGGACTTCCCCAATGTTTGTCCACAGCATCAGTGGTGACAGTGACATGACTGACATCAGGGGAGTTGGAAGGATTAATTCTAAAACAAGGTGTGGCAGGTTGAAGAAAAAAAACACCTGCCCGAAGGCTTTTGGTGTAAACTGATTAATTGAATTATTCCCTTCCATGTTACGATTCGCCCATCTTATTGGATGAGAAAGTTTCTCGAGAGGGTACTGCCCCTTTAAGAAGCTGCGGGCTTCGGGGGCATTCGGCTTTTCCCGGAACTTCCAGGGCTGTCGGGACTTGCGGGGCTGCTTCTCCGGACGGCTTCGGGGGCATTCGCGGCTCGTTCGCGGCTTCTCAGCTTTTCCGGACACCCCCGGCTCCGCTCTGCGGGAGTCACTCCAGACACTGCGGCTTCGCTCCGGGGAAGAGGCTCCTCCAAACCCCGCGGCTCGGCTCCGTGGACCTTGCAGGCTGCCGGAGTGGACTGTGCACCGGGGCAGCCCCCGCCACGCCGCCTGGGACAGACGGCTCGCCTGGAGGCTGCTTTTCTCCTGCTGTAACACCGTATCGTCTCTGCCTGCTAGCGCATTCTTGCTTCTCTGCCTGCCACAACAACGAGGATCCGGTAGGGACAGCGATTTCCACATTTCAGCCCGGCGTTCATAATAGCCGCGGGCTTCCTTTGTTCGCTCCACGAGGGCGCACACGTGGCCGGTGCCATTTCCAGACTGCACGTGGCACCGTTCCCCTTTGTCTCTGTTCTCGTGTTTAAAACCCTCACCTTTCCATCCTGCACAGACTCTCAGATTTTGCATTGGTTTTTCCCTGCATGTTATATATATTGTTCTAGTTTTAATAAAAGTTTGTTTCAGTTTTCCAAACGTTCAGAGGTCTCACAAAAATCTTTCTTTTCCTTTTCGTATCTCTGCTTTTTGAACCCTTTTCTCTCCCGGAGGAGAGGGGTTCAGGGATAGGGAAGGGCTCGTCCCCGTGATCGGCTTGCCTCAGCCGACCGGCGACACAAGGAACTGTTAAAGTAGTTTTTAGAATGTCTCATCCTTACAAAATCCTTGGCCTTTGGGGACATTTCTAGTAGTTTTTACACAATTCTGAAAGTTTCCTTAAATTCTGAAACAACTCTTATCATGGACTTATTTGGGGAATTCCAAAAGAAATTTAGCTATTAACTGGAGAGAGATTATTTTGGATAAAAATACAGATCCTGTGTGACCGTCCTTAAGCAGAAATCCAGATGAATACGAGCTACCATTTGATACAATATTATAGCTGTCTTCCAGCCTCGGGGTTTTGTAATTCACGGTCAGGAAGAGAAAATAAACGGTTAACTAATACAAGACAACCTGCGAAATAATCACAGCTTTATTTGCACAGCTAAATATTAACTAAGAAGGAACTAAAAGTTTGTTTAGTTCTGGGTTGGAGACTTAAAACAATGCTGCAGATACCTGGGAAAAACATGATGGCCAATTAACATTCCTGTTTGGCTGAAGAGTTGCGGAGTTGAGAGCATGACTAGCTAGAAAAAAAGAGCAGACGACTTTCATTAGTCTTGTGATGGATGTCCAGCTGTTGGAGGTACCTATGGCTGTGTGTGGGGAAGACATGCTGAGGTTTATCCTCTTTGGCTTGGTTGAGCTCCGTCACCCTTGCTCTTCTTCCCCCATCCCTACAGCTGTGTGACTCTCCTCACTATGAAGTTCTGATAAAGTGTGTATTTAATCAGAGAGTTTCACCTACTGCTTACAAAATGCAGGAGGTCCCAGAGGCCTCTAGGTAGTATGTTCAACCCTTGCGGCCTTCATAGGATCAGAAAATAGAGATGGGAGAGAAGAGCACGCAAGTTTAGGAAACCATGGCAGGAATTTTTACCACTGGTGAAAAAAGGATTTGAGGTCAAACCTCCCACCATGTGATCAGCACATGTAAATAATCTACACTACATCCAAATCAACCTCTTTTTTTCTGATCAGCTGACCAACAGATGTTATGTGTGAAAGCACGTCCTGTCAATGACAGTGGTTGAAGTTGTGGCAACCTGCAGTAGAGCACACCCAGAATGCATTGCCCAAGACACAACCCGAAGCCCACAAAAAGCTGGGGATTCCTCCACCATCTGATACTGAATCCAACACATTTGGAATGTTATGTTGGATCTGTCACTTCTAAATAACAACCGCTATATGTATATATAAAATTCTTCATGTGTCAAAATTGAGTCCAACTACAGAGTCTCACTTTCTTTCTTGCCCACTCAGAGCAGAGTGATACATCACAATTTATTAACCATCTATCTGTAAGGTCTTTACTGCTGAAAATACCTCAAGGCAAGAAGACCAGCAAGGCACAGGGCCAAACATGAACATGCCTGTGAAGGAAACCCCCTTGACCATGGATTTACCTTCCATTCCTACAACAAACCCTCAGCAGGGATTGGTCACAGGAGCTGACTCATTTGGTGCATAAATATCCTATGTTTATTTTTCGTATGCCTATGGCTGAAATTCACTCCAAACTACCCCCAACCCATTTGCAACTTGACAGTGGCATGGCAGTTTATTAGATGTATAACACAAGCAGAAACTCCAGAGGACACAAGGGTCCTCCAGTGCCCCCATGCAGATATGGCAGGAACTACGACACATGCACACCACTGGTGCTGGTGGAGTTGATGCCTGAGGATCACATGCTTTGGTTATCAACACCACGGCCAAGGCTGCTCTCCTGCGCGGACACTGAAACACTGTAAACCCCACGAGATAAGAAAAAGGGTCAGCAGCTCTTGATTTGTCACTGCCAAAAAACCATGGGAAACCTGGATTTTCCTGCTTTTAGAAGCAGAGGTTTATTTTCTTTGTTATTTTTACAGGCAGTTGTCTGTGTTCATAACACGAGTTGCAGACTGGCAAGGATTTTTATAGCCACAGACCACTGTGAAGCGGGTGATACGACTGATATAGAAGTTACTTTAGCAAATAACCACATTTTAACTCACTGAATTAAGAGTCTTGAGCATCACCTATGGGTGGAGTGAACTGGGGTAAGCTCAGAGGCTCAGCACATGGAGACACTGACAATGTCTTCCCTGTGTGCTCCTTAAACTTTGCTGCAGAACCCACAAAGTGCAAAGCTGTTCAATTCGTTCATGAGTGTCTCGTATCCATATACATGCTCCTCGTTCCATTTTGGGCTTTATCATGTTTATTCCCCTGAAGCCAGGCTTCAGCTTGCCCAGACTTTCTGGGGAGCAGTGAATCACTCCCCCGGACTGTCCTTGCTGCACATCGTTCTGCTAGAAAACATCAGCCTGCAGCAGTGAGGAGGGGTTTGGTGGTGATGCAAACACCGAAGGAGCCAAAGCTGGCATTAGGGAGGCACTAGAGCACCGTTTCCTCCTGCCAGGAGGTGAAGGCTGGATTTTAAAGTAACTTTTATTTTTTCTAAACAATCTGTGTTTACTTAGAAGGCAAAAGACCATCACTCAGGTATTGCCTGTACAGTCATAAGAAGAAGATTTGTGTTTTCCAAGAACTTTCCTCAGAGTCCTGTCACACGGGGAACTAGGAAAATATTAGCAGAGGCTGTTTTCCACTAGGGTGGTTTTACCATCAGAAAACTGTGATACAATCACGTCTATTATTAAGTAAACACATTTTTGTAGCTGGACAGTGAGTGGATGGAGAGCAGCCTTGTGGAGAAGGACTTCGGGGTGCTGGTGGGTGAAAGGCTGGACATGAGCCAGCAATGTGCACTCGCAGCCCAGAAGCCACCTGTGTGCTGGGCTCCTCCCCAGCAGCGTGGGCAGCAGGTCAAGGAGGGGGATCTTGCCCCTCTGCTGCTCTCTGGGGAGACCCCCCTGCAGTGCTGGGCCCAGCTCTGGGCTCCTCAGCACAGCAGAGACAGGGAGCTGCTGGAACGGGGCCAGAGGAGGCCCCAGGAATGACCCAAGGGCTGGAACCCCTCTGCTGTGAGGACAGGGGAGAGAGCTGGGGGTGTTCAGCCTGGAGAAGAGAAGGCTCCCGGGAGACCTTAGTGTGGCCTTTCAGTGCTGAAAGGGGGCTGTAAGAAAGACGGGGAGGGGCTGTAGTGACAGGACAAGGGGTAATGGATTTAAACTGAGCGTAGATCTATGTTAGATATAAGGAAGAAGTTATTCACTGTGTGGGTGGTGAGGCACTGGCCCAGGTTGCCCAGAGAGGTTGTGGATGCCCCATCCCTGGGAGTGTTCAAAGCCAGGTTGAACATGGCTCTGAGCAACCTGATCTAGTGGAAGGGTAGGGCTCATGGCAGAAGGGGTTGGAACTAGATAATCTTTAAGGACCCTTCCAACTCAAACCATTCTGTGATTCGATGATGTTTGCAAAGTGCATCTTAGAACATCACGGGCAGTTATAAAACAACATTTCAGTGAGGTTGAGTTTTTCAAGCTGACATTTGTTGCCTTACACAACGTAGCAGAAACGTGGGCTTTCGTCACGCTGTAGAACATAAATGCTGAAATTTTACACTAGAGCGAAATGATAAAACTTGACTTGAGCTGTTCAGAAGTGGTTCAGCTACAGGACTCCGACTGCTCATTCTGATCTGGAAGGAAACCAAATTTAAAGCAGCCAATTCTCTTCAGCTCTGCATGAAAGGTTCAATTCTGCAACTTTTCTGTGTGTAGTCTTAGCCACCACCACATATTTTTGCAAGAGCTTTGGCCTCACCCTTTCAGCCACATGCACGGAAGGAACTGCTGGGTTTACAGCTTGTCTTTTTTTGCAATCCCTCCTTGTCTGTTCCCTTCTGTTTAGGAAATCAAAGAGTATCTGGGGAATGTTGTTTAGAAGACACGTGTTCCCTGTGGAGCAGATCACAGTGGCTACCCGACAGAGGGAACCCACCACCTGTCTCTT
This sequence comes from Bucorvus abyssinicus, assembly GCA_009769605.1. Lineage (NCBI taxonomy): Eukaryota > Metazoa > Chordata > Aves > Bucerotiformes > Bucorvidae > Bucorvus > Bucorvus abyssinicus. The sequence continues at coordinate 8,046,988 of CM020034.1, read as the reverse complement.
AAGACCTCTGGTAGCCTTCACGTACGCCCATCCCCACGTTATAGTTCAGGCTGTAGAACGAAGCACCACGCTCCTGGACTTACTTTATTTCAGTCAGCTCCACCAACAGCAGCTGACCTATTTTCTCCCTTTGTATACCAGCCATGTCATTGGTCTGGTCCAAATGTCTCCTGGCAAATCCTTTGAAGTCAATGCACCAAAACATGCTGTGAAAACAGAACATTAAATAAAAAATATATATTAAAAAAATACACTGATGAAAGACCGCTCACTGCCGGGGTTACATGGCTGCTACTGTGGGCAGCTGGTTACAATCGCTTGTAAGGAAAACACCCACGTCCAAGTGTCTGCTGAGGATGTGGCCTTCCAGATGGGGAGAAGCTTTTGACCTCTATTAGTGCGTAAAGCATGGACAGGGCAAATCGGAGCCCCTCAGTCTTTACCTGGTTTCCATATCCTCCCAGATTTTAGCCATTTTATTAAACCTGGAAGGTCACTTTTATCACATGTTGCCGCACGCATGACTCACCCTTCTTGCTCCTGGTACCAAACCATTTACAAGCAAAATGACAAACACCAACCCCGCCACTCTGCTGCCTTTACTGACCCATTGGGGCAAGTTGAACACCAATTTTAAATATATATTTTTGACTGTATAAATATCCTGTTCTTCATCTAGGAGCTTGTGCTTCTTGTATTCCAACTAGCTGGTGAAGACCTTTTAAAATGGTTTCAAACACCTGAATATCTTCTTGCTTCATGGCAGATGGGTATAAAGGGAAGATGGCTATTTTTTCCAAGGTAGTTTGAAAGCCAGAAGTGGATGGGGAAGAGGTAGGATTCACGCTAAAGACAATTGTTCCTGTTTCCCCCATGTATTTCCACTTGGCAAATCCATAAGTCTAACGTGAGTAAAGGTCTACTAAGGCTCCTGTATTTTTGCAAAATATGGGTGAAAAAAAACCAGCCGACGTGTCCTGCAACTGGCAGGTTCTATCTGCAGTGGGTAGAAAGAGGGAGGGGAGCTTTCTATGCACTGCCCTGCCTTTGGCTCCTCGCAGCCTGGAGGCTTTTGGGACACACATTCCACTGAAACACCTTGGGTTTGGTGATTTGGAGCAGAGAAGGACCAGCGCCACAGCCAGGTCCCGGCTAGGCCAGGGCTGAGGTGCAGGGTCTGGATTGGTGTGGGGGGGGTGATGCCATGGCTCCAGCAGCTCATCAGGTGATGCAAAACATCAAAACTTCCAGTGAACCAGAAACCTTTTTTTTTTTTTTTTTTTTTTTGCCACAGCCACATCTGGAGCTGCTTAGCTACCAGACATCTGCCTGATGTTCCAACCCACCACCACACACCCTGCTGCTGCATCTTCTGGCCATCCCAGCTCCCATTATAAACCTTGCTATTTCTATTATTAATATTTGATAATGTGGCCCACGGCTTCCATGACCTCCTTTACTGCTGGATGCACCCACTCCCCGTTAGCGATTTAACGAAGCCTACTAATTACAGGCATCTCAATAACCTAAGCAGTGCTTCCATACCTTGTTTCAGAAGTACCACGGAAGAGTGACAAGGAAAAGAGAGCCCAAATGTTCATCTTGGGGAATTAAGAACATACAACGCCGGTGAACAGCTCCTGCGTGTCGCTGCTGAAGGCCCTGGCCACACAGTCCTCCTCCCGTGACACGTGTACTGATGGCATGCCATCGCGCCTGGGTCAGTGCCTACTTGCACATCAAACTAAGGAAGAAACAGTTTGGGCTCAAAATAAAAATAAAAGAAGGAAAGGAAGTGACCAATAAAGACACAGCGAGGATTTTGGATGTCAAATGATTATTTCAGTTGTTTTGGACCTCTGCAAGGTTAAGCAAGCACCAGTTCAAAATGTATGACCATAACGTCCTGCAGCAAACCCCTGGGGTTTAGCAAAACAGGGCTGGAAGGAAGGATTTGTCTGAAATCCACAGCTGCAAAGTATCGACAAGTATCTCTACTTCCCAAACACGCAGGCAAAACACTCATCTCTATTTCTTTTAACGGCATCTTGTGAATTCCGACTCATACTTTCCAGAACACGCCCCAAACAATGTGTTGGCAGCGGGACATCTGTAACATGTGTTGAGCACAAGCGGGATGCCGAACGTGCCTCCTCCGTTAACCTCCTCATCTCAAGCACTTAATGACCTGCCTCACAGCAGAGGCGAGTTCCCATCTCCGGTGCAGAGCAAGTGCGGGCCACAGCTGTCTCTCCCTGCGAGCCGTCCAGAAAGCTGGGCGAGGAGCAGCTAAGAGGATAAATTCGAAAATGAACAGAAATGGTGTAACTTTACCTGTGTGGCTTCTACCTGTGGCAGAAGTTACAGTTTCACACCCTGCTCACTTTTGACTTGCCTACAAAAAATACATGTGGCTCAGAGCTGGAGGGGCCAAACCCACCCCAAAGCACTCAGGTTTCTGCTCCTAGCTTGGCCACAAGCTTCAAGGAGGATGTGCTGGAAGAGCATGGCTCTGATTACAGGCAAAATCTGTTTTGAGTATAAAGTTGGGTCAATGTTCCAATCGCCAAGGTTTTTCTGGCAGGTCTTGGGAAGACCTCATGAAAGGGCTGATGACTCCAGGCACAGACGAAGTGGTGGGGAAGCCCAAAGCGCTGGCATGATGGTTCCCCTCTGCACACACCAGACTCCCTCTCACCCCAGACCCTGCACCAGCACCCCGTGGCCCCGTCGCAGCTGGGGGTTCTCTTTCAGCACCCTGTTTGCCCCCACCTATTTCTCAGAGCCAGCTGTATTTGGGGCACTCCTGGGGTCCAGGTCTCTCCTCCTATGCTGCGGACTCCCCTAGCCCACAGCTGCTTGCTTGGGACTTCTCTGCTTCTATTCCCACACATCTCCTGCCTAAACCTGAAGAGAACAGAAAGTCTTCTTGGGCTTGGCCTTTGGTCCCTCATTTCTGCTTGAGCCAAGATTGCGTGGCTTGGCACTAAAGGGTTAAACGGTCACATAAGGCATTCCTGTTCCTATTGTACCAAATATTGTGGGTTTTGGATAGTCTAAAGGCTACCAAGTTGCTCATTGCCAGGCTGTCCGCTCTGGTGTTTTGGTTGTCAGGGAGAATTCCTCACCTGTGAAGGCTGACGGCCTTTACTCGGTCCTGGCGTGAGAAGGGCCAGTGCCTGTCACCTCACTGGATGAGTCACATCAACACACAAATCCAGCCCCTACGTGAAGTGCAGAAGCAGTAGGAGTGATGGGTGAATTTACAGCTTCAGGAAACGTCCACGTGCTTTTGCTTTGAGTGAGCATCAGAGCGGACATGCGTTGTGTAAACGCACGTGGTTGGTTCTCAACCTGCTCCTCAGCCTGGCTGATCTCACGTCCCTTGGTGTGTGCAGAGTGGCCGAGCTCATTGTCTAAACCCACCTTTTACTGTCTTCTGAGCAGGTTGGAAAAAAATATTGCAGGCATAAAACAGATGAACCAGGGCTTGAAGGGAGGGAAAATGAGAAACAAAGGACTAACTTTTTAGGCTAAGGAAAAAAACGTGTGTGATCTTGGTTTCACACTAGTCACCAGCAGTGGAAGAGGGCTTTTTTCTGCATTATTATTCCCCTTTGACGTAATTTTTAATAAGATGTATGACTGAGACTGTAAGTCCCAGTATTCCGCCCCGTGGCTGAACTGAAATAAGGTCTCGATTTCTAAGTTTCTCATTACATGAAGATGGATTTTTCCATTTGAAGTTTATGGCCACAGAATGAAGAAAGGCTTTTTGCTCGAGACTGCGGTGAAATTAGTCATGCACTTAACAATGAGCTTCTGGGAAGCCCAAGACACTTTGAAAAAGTTAGAACTAGGGGGTTTTTTATGACAAGTTTGGTTTTAGCCAAGGAACAGGGACTCTTGCCCTGGCAGAGAGACACTCTGACCAGTACCTACAGCACGGCAAGGTCGCAGCCGTTTTAGCTCATGGTGCATGGTGCACTTGTTCCTCCACAGACATTTCAGGCCACAAGCTTTTGAGGCCTCTAATATTTTACTCTTAGACCTACTGGTCATGGCTGCCTCTTACCCTTACCACCAGGAATGGGAGAAAAATACTGACACATTTCCCAGAACGATGCTGTCGCGTTTGGAAGTACCTGCAAACGACGGACTGCTCCTGGTTTTCAGCAAAGAGGAGCAACAGGTCCCTAGGCACTGAAGTGCTCAACAAAGTTGTAGCTCTAAGTTCTGAGCTAAAAAGACAGAAAAACAAGCAAAAACTTGGATTTGCTGCTTGTGAGCAGTCCCAGCAGGATCTGCAAACCATCTTCGCAAAAAAGGTGAATATATCATGTCAATGATCAAAATAAACTGTCTGAAAACAGGAGATGCCAAATTGAGTCAAGTTTTAATTTTTATTGTCTGATAAAACTGTGATAATATAAACTGTATGAAGCCTGATAAAACACTTCCATAAAACAGGGTAGGTACATATTATAAAATAAAAATTAAAAACATTACCATTAACAATAGGAAAAAAAAAAGAAAATATTACAATAAAACAATGGTACCATTTTCTTTCCGTTTCCCAAAATTTATTGAAAATGTTTAAATTATGCAGCACTAACATAAGTTACTCTTATTTTCTCTCTTGATTTGAAACATGAACTAACTCAAACAGAAATAAAACCTATTGATCAATACAGAAGATGCTGTTAATCATGTATCCTCGTGTGTAGATTTACCGAGGGATGAAGCAGTGGCTGTTTAAAGAAATGTTTTGTAATTACTTCCCTTCCCAGGGCCTGATAGGATTTAGTGATTAAAATCAGTAATGCACCATAAAAGGAGCAGCCCCAGAGCCAGCAATAAACGAGCAGTTACTCTATCGATGGGAAGACGAGCTATGCCTCAGCTGGGAATCCCACCCCAGCACCTACTGGGATCCTGTCCAAGAGACAGAGAGTGACAGTCGAACCCCACCAACGCCAACAGAAATCTTAGACTGAAATTCCACTTACAGCTCTCAGAAATGTGTGTGTGTGTCTCCTGACCATAACACTGCAAATAATGCCACCAACAACGCTCTTTCTTTCCCGCGGATGCTGATCCGAGGGCCAGGAGCGCTTTTGTTTTTCTCCTCCACGGCTGTGGAGCGCCGGACAAGCCACTTGCCGGGCAGCTGGGGATGCGATTCCCCCCTCACCTCCCAAACCCCTTCGTATGTCCTTTGGCACTAACTCCTGGAGACAGCAACCTCACCTTGAACTGACCTGTTCAGCCTCTGCTATCTCCTTCTGACCCTAGCAGAGCAGCTGAGGGACAGTCAAGGGACAGCTGAGGGACTGCCACCACGTGTGTTTGCTGAGAGAGTTAATCCCACAAACTTTAAAAAACCAAAACAAGCCAGCCAAGAGGCCCCAAAAACATGTGACTCCTGGATCTTGGGCACGGCATGAGGCCATTGGTGACCCCACCAGCTCCTTTTGCTTTTTCCCACGTTGCTGATTATGTTATCTCAAAGGAAGCCGGAAGTTTTTGGAGGCGCGACCGTGTTTTTCTATGGATTTGCAGAGTTATCTCAGCACTTGTTGAGGTGGTACTAAAATAATCTACATCTACACATGGTGAGGCTTGATGATCTTCAAGGTCTCTTCCAACCAAAATGATTCTGCAATTCTTTCATTATTCAACGTACTAAAAATATATTCTTAAAAATAGCCCTTAACACGTGAACTACTTCACATTCTTACCTAGGAACGTTTTAGGAACTGTCCCCAGTAAACATTGCCACTGTCCCTTTATGGAAATGCAACGCATTTAATCATGATCAAACAGAAAAATCACTTTTCATTTAGCTATGAACATTTTCGTCAGAAACACACGAACTAACAATTTAACACATGGTTGCTACTAGCTCAAGAATCCAAGCAACGTGATTTTGTGGAACAAACGAGAAAAAGAAAATGTAAGAGGCTGGATTTTCTCACTGAGTGGATACATCATTCTTAAACAGTGAAAATATTTGAGATTATAAGATTTGAGGGCAGATCCTTCTTAGAATCAGCTACAAAAGCTCTACTAGCAACAATAACCAGCTGAGGGTCCTACTTACAACATCAAAGATGCAGAAACCCCATTTCTTTGATACCCATTCGTTATCAAATTTTGTTGGGTTTTTTAAGAGACGCCACTCATGAGAGAAAAGTGAATTTTGGAACACCATCGTGTTTCTAATTCCATCGCACGACTTAAGACGTGCCCAGTTTACACCAACTACAAATCAGAGAAACCAGCGCTGATGATTTTGTAAGGAAAAAACCAGATACTGAACACAGTGACCACAGTCAAAATCAGCTATTTCCATGGTTTTTAAAAGGGTACCAGCATACTGAAATGTTTTCAGTGTTTTTAGTTCAAAAAAGAAAAAATGAAGTACAAAACTATATTGAAACTTAAAAAGTCACAAGAAAATGTTTTCAGGAGTTTTGCACAGTGATGCTCTGATCATGTCTTTTTGACTCCAGTTATAAAGACAGAACCTGTTTCTTGAACGTGCAGGACCTATCACACATCCTCTACGTATGGTTGTTGTTAAGGTTGCTCTTGTTAAAGAACCTCCTTGCTTCCACGCTGCTAAGAGACACGGAGCAGCGAGAGGGATTCTCCTTCCGGTATTCAATGCTGTCCATCATAGCCTTCTTGATCACCTGGAAAAACCCGGAACAACGTGTCATGCAGGGAAATTTCTAACATTTTAATGATTTATTAACTGATTTATTAACTGATAGAAACCCTCAGACCTCAACAAGTGTTGCTCCTCCTTTTAACACTACTCCATTGTTTTGCTGAGTGTTATTACTAAGTCAATACTATTTCTTGATTGCATCAAACCCCAATTAACAAAGAGACGACAGGATACCACCACTGAAGAACATACACCATTTAAACCCAGTCCCAATGAAATTCTGAAAGGTCAGTCAAAACACGGAGAAAATCCAGGCTTAAAGGATATAGAAAATCATTATTATCTAGAGAAAGGTTAAATCTTCACTTTTGCTGCCTTTGTCCTAAGTAATGAAATTTCTTTACTGTATTGAGAAAAACCCCCATTTCTTATCTGGGATGATCATTTACACATGCAACTATGGCAAGCCCACCCTATGGATGCTGGGATCATGGTGTTGTGGTACAGCTAGTTTCAATTACAAATAATTATTACTGAGTTAGTTGATTAAGAAATTTCCAGAGATCTTTATGGAAAATTTCTCATTTCCTTTTTTTTTTCCAGTTAAAATCATCATTCATAAAGAACTGAGTATGAAATCCTGAACGTGACGTCTACGTCCTACACCAGCCACCTTTGCTCAGTTACCCTGAAGGGCTTTTGATGGTGAGATGAAAGAAACCACCCAGGACCCTAACGAGAAAAGAACATGAACTGGAACAGATCCTAACCAGCATTCTGAAAAGCACACACATACTACACTCCAATAGTTCTTCCACTTGGAAGATGGCCACAGCATTACATCAATCTTCTTAGCCCCAGAAATACTGATTAGGCTTTTTTTTTTTTCCCACTGGAAAGCACCTTTTCGGCAGGGTATTTGCTTAGTGGTTTATTACTAACAGAGGATCATAGGTGGTAGAAACGTCCTACAATGCTGATATTTCAGCACTTCAGAAATATAGGTCAAGTGAAGAGTCCAAATTTGCTTCACCTCATTCTCACGGTGTATCTCATCCAACTTTCTTACCCTGTTACCTACAGTGACTGGACTCTTCTTCCCAGGCTGGAAGGACACAAGCTGACCATGCCACAGTCTACACATGCTTCTACACAAGCTTATGAAAAACTTACCTGGGCTATCTCCAGCCCTCATTAAAATAAAGCAGATTTCTTCCACCGATCCAGCCTCAACTTTGAGAACAGCAAAGGCCACAACTAAAGGCAGGAAGCTCTTTGTAGGTATTAACAATCAGGCAAACACTGAAGTAAACCTCTGTACCTCCTGCATGGCAGATTTAGGGCTTTACTCATATCACCGACCTTACTGTTCAACAACCTAGACCCTTGAAGCCCCTTCCACACTGGCATACGTACGTCTATGTTATTGAGGGTGTTGAACTCCATCAGATCATGAAGCCTCTTGAAAGCCTCATTGTGATACTGGAAGTTGAAGGTAGAGAATGGTGTATTTGGGTCATCAAAAATGTCAAAGTCTGCAAAATCCTTCTCTTCCTGAGTTTCTCTTGGGACTCCTGCGTGCAGAACAAACACAAAGATAAAACTGGATGTTAGATCTGATGACTCACCATCTTATTTCTGAACGCTCTTATGCGATCCCAGACTACTATAGACAGACTTAAGAGTTATTTCAGAAACAAAACATTTCTAGTACATAATGGCCATGTCGTTATAAAGCTTCAAAGAAACAGCCAGATGCAGCATCAGAAGCTGTGTGCTCACCTGGAGCTTTGTATTTCCGGAAGTTGATGTTGGCCAAAACAAAATGGATTATAGTTGGACAGTCTTTCTCTGAAGAGGTGTCCTTTGGTTTGAAAACATAGCACTCCTTCAGGCCCTCACGATCAAACACATTTGGGTCTATTTTGGGGAAAGGAAGCTTGTTCATTTTGGCCCATTTTTCAGCAAGCAAAATTTCCTGAAACGATAACAAAGACTCAGGTGCATCCACGGCAAAGTGAGATTTTATGTAGAGAGATGCAGGTCCACATGGTTACTAGAACCAGTGGTAATAACTCACGTCTCTTTATGGTAAGAGGACTGGCCAAGTAGTCCTTTTGTAGTCCTACAACTACTTGAAGGGAGGTTGTAGTGAGGTGGGTGCCAGTCTGTTCTCCCCAGGAACAAGCGACAGAACAAGAGGAAACATCCTCAAGTTGTGCCAGGGGAGGTTGAGGTTGGCCCTGAGGAACAATTTCTTCCCTGTTGGGGTTGTCCAGGCCTGGCCCAGGCTGCCCAGGGCAGTGGTGGAGTCCCCATCCCTGGAAGGGTTTCACAGACATGTCAAGGTGGTGCTGAGGGTCACGGGTTAGTGGTGACCTGGCAGTGCTGGGGGAACCGGAGTGGATGATCTTAAAGGTCTCTACAACCTAAATGACTCTGTGATTCTGTGACTCTAAGTCAATCTTCGTACAGATGACCCAGCATGGCAAACCGAGCACCTAGTTCAGCCTGCCCAGTCTTCACCACCTGCGATGATTCACAGGAAGGAAAGAGCTGGTCTGTCACATAAATCCTTGGGTGAATTTACAGAGCTGACAGCTAGAAGAAACCATCTGTAATTTTACTTGCAAACTGAGTATCAGTGCTATGGAAACCACTGAGAGTTAATAAACACCAATCCACGTGTTGTTATGCTCAGAGTCTCTTCGAGGCACAGGAGAGCACTGGAAAGTTTGCTAAGTGAAGGGAGCCAGTCTGGAAAACAGGCTTGTTTTGCCTTGTGACCACTCAGTAAACAAAATAATTTGTAAATAATGACTCAAAAGCATGTAATGAGGATGTGTGAGAGGGAGGAGAGGGAAGGTCAACATCTTTAATCTTGGTTTTGAAGGAAATACCACCCTTCTTTGGGCAACTGTTTTGGATACGCAAGAAATTAAAAGACAGTGGGTGTAAAATGCTAAAACAAGAATAGAGTCATTGATTTCAGCTGGCTGATTTCCCTGAGCTTGAGTAATAAAATTATCTTTGAGTGCTACCGTAGATACAGGCCAGGTCTTGAGTTGGCATTTACTCTTTGTCACGCAAGCAGCGCCAATGGGATTGCACGGCCAGTGAACAAAACTGGTTTCTGTCCTTCAGGCCATTAGCATAGAGCCTTGGCTTGTGGACTAGACCTAGGGATTAGCTGAAGCTACGTCACTCTTCTTACTATATGCATACTCACGCTCCAGAAATAATGAACCATTCCCTTAGACAGCGGCTTCATGAAAACCTGAGGCATCATTTAATTTTCCCACCATTTTTTCTTGCATAAAAGGATTTTGCCTTTTTACAATGACAGTTTACAGAAAACCCTTCAGGACGCCCCTTGACTTCCCATCAATCTTTCCATGTTATGGCATGTTCTCCCCAAGAAATGGCAGCGGGCAGAGATAGGAAGCTCCATGCATAGGCTAGAAGTAACAGTCTCATCTAAGAGCTGCTTTTTCTGTGTTGGCTGTTAAAATGATCCAGCATAAAGCCCTTCCGATCAGTTGGAGCTGTCTGGATGCGTAGATGGCACACGTCCTGCAGACCACTTCCAAAATGTTACTTATTTAGCACTATCAGAGTGACTGAGATGCATTTCTGCAAGATGATGACAGAAAACCCTTCCTTTACATCCCAGCATCACGGAGGAGAACAGCTGTATGGAGCTGCAGTAAATGACTTAATTCTTTAATACCGACATAAAATAAAATGCTGCGATTCAGTGTGAAGGTGAGACCTTCATGAGTGCAGCAGAGCTACTTCGAGTGGGTTCTATCAGCCTTCTTTGTGCCAGTTGTCTCATGTGGGTCATGCGAATGGAAACCGAGGCAGAGCGCAACGTTCCGCCTAGCTGTGGGAACAGATTGCTTCAGCGCTGTCGATACGATAGCACTAAGGCCTTCTGGAACCGTGAAATGTGCAAGCCACCTGACTGGGAGAACACAATGGAGTCAGCTTAGCTTTATGAACACAAAGAAAGGAATATCTGATCTCACTTACTTTGAAAGGAGGACTGGAATCACTTGGCCTCGCTGAAAAATCAAAAGAGATGATGAGATCAACGCCTCTTTGAGGTCTTAAGATAAGTGGGTATGGCAGGTTAAATGTAAGCCCACTGTCCACTATATGAATCTTTTTGCTCTTCACATCTAGGGGCTCATATATCCTCTCAAACTCATCAGGATCTGCACAAAACAAATGAAAGCAAAGCGAAAGAGGAACACATAAGTTAAGAACTGAAATTCTGACGGGCTTTCCAGTGTTTCCCCAATTACTTAAGATTCCACAGAATTCAAAATGCATATGATCCCAGCTAAACATGCCATGAACTGGTGTAACCTTAATCCTCGTCTTAACAGCTGGAGAATGATGTGAAAAAAACAGATCTGGAAGGGACCTCAGCAGGTCCCAAGGAAGAAGCAGAGGTGGTTTGAGGCAAAACCCAAGGGGACAAATGCCCAGGTTTGACTATAATTTTCTCCCTTTATCCTGTCACCCCTAACAATCCATACAGAAAGAAAAGTCTGAGGTTGTTCAGCCTGGAGAGGAGAAGGCTCCAGGGAGACCTTAGTGTGGCCTTTCAACAAAAGGGGGCTGTAAGAAATGGGGGGAGAGACTTTTCAGCAGGGGCTGTTGTGACAGGACAAGGGATGATGGGTTAAACTAAAAGAGGGAGATTCAGACCAGAGAGAGGGAAGAAATGTTTTACACTTAGAGTGGTGAGACCCTGGCCCAGGCTGCCCAGAGAGGTGGGAGAAGCCCCATCCCTGGAACCATTCCAGGTCAGGTTGGACCTTGGGGCTCTGACCAACCTGCTCTAGTTGATGATGTCCCTGCTTACTGCAGGGGGTGGGACTGGGTGAGCTCTAAAAGTCCCTTCCAACCCAAACCAGTCTGTGACTCCATGAGTTTATGAAAGTTAATGAGACAGACTCCTAACGTACATACCCCCAGTGTCCTAGAACCTCTGCCCAAACCTCTTCCCCCAGGTTCCCTCCCAATCCCCCATCCTTCCTAGCCCAAAATAACTGAAATTTGCCTAAAAAGCCTCAGTGTGGCCCTGCTCTGGCATGACACTTGTCCATGTTTGCTTCTGTCCAATAAAATCAGTCCTATCAAGTCCTGTTTTTCAACCAAATCTCATGACCTTACACCAAATCTCATGACCTTATACTCACTACTATACCAGGAACAAAAAGAAAGGGTAATCCACATCCATGTCTGAGATTTAAGCATTGGGCAGAATTACACATAAGTCACACAGTGCTGTTACTGTCCTGGTAGTACAAAACAGTCCCCGATCTCTAATGCCCAAATTGAGGGCTGAAGAAGATGGTGTTTCCCCTTTCCTTCTTGCACTAGATCTTAAAAATATTTCCAGCACATGTTTTTGCCTTTTGACTAAAAACTAATGCTTGTATCTGTAGAGGGCACTGTAATCTAAGGAATGCCAAACAGAATAATGTACTTATTTCTTGTATAATTAAGTTTGCTGGCACCTACTTATTGGCAATGGAAGTAATTTGAAAACAAAAAAGATATTTTAATGTGAAGAAAATCCATCAAAAATAATTAAATCTCTAATTCCTATAATTTCAGGATCCATGAAAAAAAAATTATTGTTATGAGCAGCAAAAAAAATACCTCAGAACAGATATTTTGACTTTTTATTTCTGTTATTATTTATTAGAGGGTGCTCTGCTAAGAAATGAAGCACCAATTTCCTAATATTTGCCTTGATTTCTAAGGGAGAAAACACTTTCAAATCGTCGCCTGCTGCTAAAGGGCTGAGTGTGTTTATCGGCCTATCTCACAACCAGATATATTTCATAACCATGAATAAGCATAAATCAATAAAAATACATTAGTGTTTATCGAATTCATCACAATTAAAAAAACACTGATTAAAAAAATTCATGTCCTACAGGTCCTTTCAGCACAAGTAGAGCAGTTTTGTTCTCCCCCTCCTTTTTCAAAGACATTTCAAATATGATTTAACCCTTGTTCTCCACAGTATTTCTAAAACTTGCAGAAACATTTTTGTTCGAGTTCTGTGTTATCTTATTGTACAAAATATGAATTTGAAAATCAACAGTGATCCTTTAAACAAGATTAGCACCGCCTAGAATAATGTTGGTGATGGGAGCGTTACTGCGTACATGAACTTCCTACCTTGAAGAACAGGACTGTTCCCATTGCTTACAGGACACTAATAAAATTTATCATCAAAATTTTATTATATTTTGAATAAAACATTGTAATGCCATCGATAAATCTATAATGACCACACAGAGTGTTTTTATTAGTGGTGGTCTCCTGTGACTAGAGGAGAAATAAAACTCAAGGGTTTTTCTTTTTATTATAATTCATTTTAGAGGTACATTTCTGATCTCTGCACCGCACAGGATGTCAACATGCACAGCTCTGTGAAGGCAGCACGGCAGTCACAGAGTCATCAGGTACACAAAGGGCTATTAAGAACTGTTTGGAAATACAAGAGAGCACGTTCTAGAGACCAGATTTTGTCACTGATGGCAGCTTCAGTGCAAGTCTGGGAGATGAAAAGGGCATTTGCTACTGACGTGCATCTCCTATAACAGTTTCCATAAATACTGAAATAAGGAAGCAGAGATTATGAGTTAATTTTTTCCCTATTGTTATTCACTTGGCATTTTCTCAAGTGATTTTTGGTGTTGTAATACCAAGGCACAGAAACAGAACAACTCTGAGCTCACGATGGAAGTATTCATGGGCTGTAAAGTTTTAAAGCATATTTGAGATCAGTTAAGAAAACACTCAGCACAAACACAACCCATAGCAAAGCGAAGCCAAGCAATTGACTTCCAGCTCCAGCAGAGCCTCAATTCAGCCCTTAGTAATGACTGGAACATCGTCTTCGGTTTGCCACACAGCATCCTCTGCAGGGCAACTCGCTGTGTCTATAGGTCTGAGACAGCTGGAGGTATAAAGTATTATTTATATCCTTCTCGATTCATTTATCTCTCCTTTGGACTGTCTGGTAACGAAGAGAAAGCAAGCCCTAAAGGAACTCAGCCTTCTCTCTGCTCTCGAGCTGACAGGTAAACCGCTGGCAGTGGGAACAGGCAAAGCTTAAATGTCCCCAGTGCCTTGGTAACACCCAGTGTTTTAAATCCACACCAAAGGTTCCTCTCTCTCTACTCTTCCGGGCTCCTCGGCTCTCACATGCATTAGCAAAACTCCCAGCTTTACAATGTGGATACATCTATCACAGTACTGAACGGGTCAATTTTATAGTAACTACTGGAACTTCAAGGCTGTTTTAACTATTCTTGAGTATAACATTGCAATTATTCACAGCTGCTAGATTTGACTTGGTAGTTCAGGTTTACGAGTGTGGGCTTCAGCCAACATTAAAAAAATTGCAGTTATGTCAAATTTTTGTCAGACGATTTACCCAAAGAAATTACAGGCACTCAAAAGTAATTTGTCTCAGAGGCGCAGGCTCATTCGGTTGAACCTGCAGCTTATTTCAATTGAAATTAAAACCCAGGAAGTTGATAGTTGACACTGAAGATCATCCATGTGTCTTAATTATGCAAAATTCTCATCAACTGTCATTTTTTCCAACCATGAATTTACTCCCTGCTTTCCTGCCTCTTTTATGACAACTCTAAATATTAAGATTACCCAGTTGTAAACACTTCTGAGTTGATAAAAATATTTAGAAAGTGGAGCGCAGATGGAAATTATTATACAACCGCTCAAAGGGATTTGTTACATTAACAAATATGCATCGGAGCGTATCTGCTCCTTAAGCTTTTAAACGACATCTGGTATTTACTGTTGCATAATGACCAGCGAGGACAATTTCTGTCCCCTGAGTAGAAAACAAGGGCTGAGGTAGGAAGGATGGTTGGTAGTGCTGTGCCACTACATGAGAGCATGGAAGGAAGACCACTTGCAGAGATCCTTGGCTTGAGGGGTGTCAGTAACATCCCATCATAATGCAGAGCATTACACTTTGTATCACAGAAAGCGTATGTGGAGGCTCCACCAAGGCTGAATCTTCACTGCAATGTAACTTTTCTACAGTGCAACTCGCACCCTTAACTCAGTGCTCTGTTGCCTTCTGAGGAAGGAAAAAAAAGCACCAGTGCCAGAAGAATACTAAGACATTAATTTCCTTTCATTGGGAAGATTGTAATGAACACTGTCTATAGCGAACCTTCAAAATACCAATCAAATTTGATTCCAAGCTCTTTGCAGCTACTGTCCCAGACACCACAGACTCCATGGAGCAGGGAAAAACACTGAACTTCTTCTGTGAATTAATATGTTTCTGAAATTCTTATTTTCCATCCGCATTCCTGCTTCCTGCTTAAGCCAACTTGACATGTGGATGCACTTACACACAGGTCACACAGGAAATGTGAAGGCACCTGACAGGTCAGTCTCACTGGGAAGAGCATGGGGTCAGCAAAGCCAGGGTCTACACAGGATTTTCAGAGGAAGACCAATAAGAGAAAAGGAACAACATGGGATACCCTTTGGAGAAGTACAAAACAGTGAGAGAGTGGCCTTAATGAAGGGCACCACACACAAAAGCAGCTTGGTCACCTCTGCCAGCAATTCCTTCAAAACCAAGAGCCTCTTCCATTCCCAAAGGCACTGCCAGGGTACAGGGGAGGTGGCAGCAGGCACAAGTCACTGCATGGTGCCCTTTGAGACACTCAGTCACCTCCCAACCTCTGCTGCTGATTCATACTCACAACTACAGAAACATCCTCCAGCCTTCAGGTACATGCTGTTGTAAACCTCATAGTTTGACATTACCACGCTGAGAACTCGCCGGTTCTGGTTTTACTCATGAATACGCAGCAGCACAGGCTTTCTGCAAACTAACCTGCCACAACTGTGTCGAGTCCATCTTCTTCCACCGACTCCTGTGTAAGAAGGTCTGCCAGAGGGGACAGCGGGTAACAGCTGTTGAGGTTCAGTCCCAGCATGAAGTTGTGCACTTTCCCAGCACGCCCTTCCCTGGTGTTGAAAAGGGCACTATCGCCTACCAAAGCCAATAGCATTCGCTGCACCCAGCTCTCCTGGCTGCTGTTCTGATATTCTTGATTTGCCTCAGCGTTTTCAGTGCCTGTAGAGGAAAATGAAAATAACCAGTAGTGAGACAGGTAAGGTATAAAGTATAAACCCAAGATTTCTGAGTCTACTAAAATAAAGGACCTATTAAAATAAAAGCAACCGGGTCATGAAGAAAAGGAGGCTCAGGGGAGACCTTCTCACTCTCGACAACTCCCTGGTAGGAGGCTGGAGTGAGGGGGGAGGTTGGTCTCTTCTCCCAAGGAACAAGCGACAGCATGAGAGGAAACGGCCTCAAGTTGTGCCAGTGGTGGTTGAGGTTGGACATGAGGAACAATTTCTTCCCTGCTGGGGTTGTCCAGGCCTGGCCCAGGCTGCCCAGGGCAGTGGTGGAGGTCCCCATCCCTGGAGGGATTTAACAGACATGTCAAGGTAGTGCTGAGAGACAGCGGTTAGTGGTGACCTGGCAGTGCTGGGGGAACGGTTGGACTCGAGGAGCTTAAAGGTCTTTTCCAACCTAAACAATTCTGTGGTTCTATTCCATAGCCTTCTTTCAAGAAGCCATGGACTGAATGAAGGAGCTTTGCTGCAAGATTTCAGAGGAATGGAGAGAAACCATCTTCTTAACTTCGCAGGCCAGCAAACCTTTCATCTGCAGTACAGTCGTGTGGATGTGCCCATCAGGAAAATACAGTGGGAATGTGTTAGCTGACCTGAGCCAGTCTTAATTAGTCTGGGTGGAAAGGGTAATGAGCATGTGGCTTTATCTGTGCCAGCACCCAAAATGCAAGTTCTCCTGGGCTCAGGGGACAGACTTGAGTTGCCAAGAACCATACTCTTGGAAACGTTAATTCACCTGGATGTGTACTGATACCTTCTCCACTCCTTGCTGATTGCTTTCCTTAAGAAGGCAAAGTTGGTCTGCCTAAAAGAGAACGCTATAGCATGGGAATTCTAAAACATCTGGTAATATCACAATCAGTGCTTGGTTTTAATCAACTGAGGAGTACAATGAAACATCGAGACTTATAGGTCGCAGTAAAAATGACTTGGACTGGGGTCACTTTGCATTTGTAAACTTGACTTTTTGGGGTGTTTTGTATAAGAAGATAATTCAGGCTCAGGCTTGATACTTTAAAGCAAGCACTGAAATGTGTCTCTTTAATCCAGGCTTTAAGGGAGCTGATTTTTATTTAAGTAGAGGGAAGATAGATAATCCTCAAACACCACCAAGTTTAGAGATCCAACACCAGTACAATAATATTCTAGAGAGGTGAGAGGGATTACCAAATGTTTTACACATCACAGATTTGGAGGTTATCTACTATGGCTACAAACCCAGAGAGAAATGTTGTTGTTTCGTGCTGGTGACAGTGCTTAAACAGGAAACCCGCCCATAAACACCAAATGTGGCACCACCCTCTCTCTATTATTTTGCACATAAGGGGAATTGCAGAAGTAATCATTTAACTGAGCTAATGACACAATTCTCTGCCTCATTCCATCAGATTTTCTTCCTGTAGATCCTAAAATGACAAAGAGCTGCATTTCCATCTTGTCTTCAAAAGTATCATCAAATTATTAGGATGAGACTGTGACTGAAATCACAGCAATCCTCAGCTGGTTTAGGTACCTAGAGATAATTTTTAATAGGATTTTTATTTCCCACTGCCCAAAGTTCCCCTCGTGGCTGTGCCTCTTCTGGGAAATCAGCCTTAGGCATTGTTTATAACGCTGTGCCAAGGAATTTCCTGTATTGGATGTCATTTGTAACAGTGCTAGAAGATGTCTGTGAATGCTGGAAGCACAAAATAAACCATTCTCAGGTAAATATTTGATCAAGGAAACCCTTGAAAACAATGGATAGGGTTAGTTTGCTGGGCTGGTTACAATCTCAACACAACTCTGAGCTCCTTTAAGACCCTTGGGCTCAGCAATTAAGTTTTACCACTGGTGTGACTGAAGGCAGAGCTCACAGTTGTAAGAGATGATATAAAACCGACTATGGCTAACTACCCACACCTGCAAACCTGACCGTGCTGATGCAAAAAGTAAACTGTGAAATAAAAGGTGAGGATTTCCTTACCTTTTGGATGCTGTGATTCATCTTCACTGTCTGAACTGTCATTGCTTACAAGGTGCATTAGCCTAATATTTTCTGTTGAAAGAAATATAAAATTAGTTTAAACTGCTAGGGCTCAGTTGTCAGAACAGTTTAGAATTTTCAAACTATTTGAAACTATCATAGTCTTCATAACATAAAGTACACTCGAAGAGGTTCCTTCCGCTGTGGCCGTCTCTATACTCAGAGTTTGATCAGAATATATTGGCTTTAGCCTGCAATTCTTGCAAAGCTCCTGCACTAAGCAGATTAGCCAAAGGGCTGAGGAAACAAAATGTAACCCTAAAGTAGTACCTACCACTCGCCTCTGTACGATGTATTTGACATGTTACATTCACCTTGAATAAAACTTAGATGTATGAGTTCTGTCCTCTCAATAACTCCTAGTGAACTAGGAAGACAGTGTTAATTTTTGTTAATTACCTGACAGTGGATTTCATCTCAGAACATGAAGTGAGAGAAATAAAACCAGAAATGAGTGAACATCTCTGGCAAAAGTCTGCATTCTGTTAGGGTCAACAGCTTTGTTTCCAAAACAACCCCACAGTCACTGGTAACCCTTCATTACTATCTCAAGGCCATTACTATCTCGAGGACTATTTCACAGTCCAAGTGACTACTGAAAAAGAAGACACTCCACTCCTCAGGTGAGGACTGTGGAGGGGAATTCAGGATGATAGGCTGACAACATTATTTTCATTAATTATGCAGGGAAGCTGTTCTTGAAATACAGTAGATTTGCAATGTTTTCTGAGCAGCTTCATCTTGGAAGTTGATATCCTACCGAGGCTGGAGACAGGGACTGAGTTCCAGTGATGCAAATTCATCCAGGAGAAGACTTTTGAAAACCAAACCCCCTTATTCCCTAGTATAATGTATGCTAGGATTCATCTCCACTTGAAATTTAAAAATAAATGAGTGTTGTTTCCTAATGAACTTAAACATATCATCAACTAATTGGTCTTTTTCCATTAAAAATTGAAAATAAAATTACATCTGCCTTTTCTCACAGAAGGATAACGCAGGTGTGGGTCTCTGGTTGCACAGCCCCGCTTTGGGCTGTAATTTCCAACAAACGCTGTAATTTCTACCAAATGCAGCACCAAAACCACGGCAATTATGCTTTGCACTGCTTGCTTAGGTCTAAATCTAACTCCTATAGAGACAATTGAAGAGAGAGCCACCCTAATATCAAGTGTAAAAACCCACAGCTTTATTACTCCTGGTAATGAATACTGGATACACGTGTCCACCACTGCTGCATTTTTTTGAGGATTGTGCCCTCTTAGACCTACCTACAACAGTAAAAATCCCCACAGGAACAGAAGAGCTGAGTCATCATGTATTTTTCCTTCAATACTTTTTAATACTCAGCAGGTCCTCAATCCCTACTCAAATATTGTCAGTGCACTGAAGACAAACATGTACAAATTCTTGAGTGATGACAGGGGGAGACAGGTCAAAAGGAAAACTAGTGACCAAAAAAGGAAGCTAATAGATACAACAGATGCAATTTTTGGACATCAAGTCATCTCTTTAATGCAATCCCTAAGCAAAATTTATTATTTACTGCTCTAGGTGTGATTTACACACGCTGGCTCTGCTGATGTCCACTGGCATTTTGCCGCTCACTTTGGTGGTACCAAGGGTTCGTCGGGACATCTTCAGCTCTGGTAACAGCCTGTTGTTCAGTCACATCAGTATTTTCACATCTAATCCCACTTCAAAGCATGTTTTTTAAATTCTGTGTGAAATGGGCCATAGATGAGAGATAATATCCTGTCTCTTCACATCTTAAAAAGCAGTAGCACAGACTTTTTCACTATCAAATTTATTGATAGAGATCCTTCATTAGTGCTCATGGGGTGTATCAGAAATGGGAATCTGGAGGTACAGGTCTCATTTCCATCTATAAATAAGTACATTATCAAACAGCTGAACAGCATCTATTAGGAGACAGAGACACATAAGGGGCTTTGGTGGGGGGTGGTGTTTTTTTTTTAAATCTGAGCCCTGCTAGAAATTGTTTTGTACAGTAGAAAAATTATTTACTAATATTACCTAATTCTTCTTCCATGGTGGGACCTTTATTTTGAGAATTGGAGACACCAAGGACTCTGTTGAACAATATAGAAAACGCACTGCCCCAGACCCCTGAAAGGGAAACGGGAAACAATGAGTGGAGGCTGGTAGAAGAAAAAAACCCAGGAAAACTTGAAATTAGTTTCATTTTAAAGTCTCTTCCTGTCACATACTCACCCATCAAGAAATGCAAGGGATTTTCACTATACTTCTTCACTGCTGTTCCCATAAAAAATTTGCTTCCAAACAAATCAGGAGACATAAAAGTGCCATACTTTGCCATACCAATCTCATATGGACTGAATTCCACCCAGTCTGCAAAATCAGAAACAAAACTGCTTAGGCAGCAACCTCAACCTGAACAGAAGCGGAGGATGAAAATTCATCAACGAATGAAACCTCTGTCCAAGCAAAGACATTTAATGGGAAGCTAAATAACCACCACCACACCTCTCAGGTTGTCAAGTCAAGATGTTGATTTCCAGCAAAGGATGGTCTAATGTCTCAGCAGAGAAGGAATTCTCATTCTCATTCTCTCTGATCACCACAAACTTTGGTGAAAAAATACAAGATTGTAAAACCAGAAGGATAGAAGTAACGATGATGAATGAGAAAACCAAAATGACATCTGGTTTTCATCTCGCGCTTCAATGCAATTCACTGTCACATGAAAGGCAGTGTGGATCCGAGTTCAAAGTTTCTTTTCTTTCACTGTGATCCTACCAAAAACGTGGAGGGCAGTGACAAAGGCGGCAGAAAAATGATTTAATATCACAACAGTTGTGAAATATTCTAGGAGAGGCATTTGGGGTCCACCAAAACCTGAAGTTAAACAAATTAGAAATAATTCTGAAATTGAAAGGCAAACAAAAGAGCTGTGAAAAATCCCCACAAGCCACAGGATGCCATCCAGTCCTCCAGATACTCGGTGTTTCTGGTGAAATGGTCAGCCCAAGGTTAACCACTCGTCCTGCAAAGGAAAGGTTCAATGACGACTGCTCAGAGTTTTGTTTCATGGAGCAACGCTTATCTACGCTAAGTCAAATACAACATCCTATTTTCCAAATAAACCACCCACAAATCTTCACATTTAGTGGAGCAGAAGGAAATTCCTTTAAAGACTCAGTCCAGGAATTTAATGGAATTTCCCTTTAGATATATAAACAGGAACTGGAAGATGGGGATTCAGGACCACAATGACACAGAAACTAATTTTAGAATTAGAATTAATTTAATCTGTAATAGTCCACTCCCATTTCATATTTGCATGGAAGAAGATGATTTCTCAAATCACACATCCTGCTTAGGGAAATAAGATTTCTGCCTTAAAATTAAAGGGCTTCAGCATTAGCTTCTGACATTCCAGAAGCTTCTTGAGACAGCAGCCATTTAAATGAGCAGGACTTCAATGTCCCAAGAGACAAGGACTCTCTACCAAGAGAAATAATTTGAGTTCATATCCCAGTAAACCAGGTTAGTTTCTTGGGTGTGGCTTAATCCAAAATGTACTAAAGTCGAACCTCTCAGCTGTATTCACTGCACTTTAGATGTGGCTTGGATGCAAGTTAGATCAGAACTCCACACTGCTTCATACCAGCTGAAGCTGCAGATGTTCTCAGGAGGCAAGACAGGGAGGTAGTATTTTGCCAACATTAAGTGCTTGGCGGATTCAGGACTGGGCTTATATAGGCACAGACTGTACTCACACGCTGAGACCAGATTCACTAGCCAGCCCAGCCTTGCTGCATGCAGGCAGATCAAAACCAGATACCCAGTCCAGTATGTGTGAGCACTGACAGAAGGATCCTACTGAAACCTGGACCCTGGGCTCTGAGTGCTTTGAGTCCTAAATCACAGACTGGTCTGGGTGGGAAGGGACCTTTAAAGCTCACTCAGTCCAACCCCCTGTGGTGAGCAGGGACATCTGCAACTAGAGCAGGTTGCTCAGAGCCCCAAGGTCCAACCTTGCTTGGAATATTTCCAGGGATGGGGTTTCTCCTACCTCTTTGGGCAGCCCGGGCCAGGGTCTCACCACCCTCAGGGTAAAAAATGTTTTCCTTCTCTCTGGTCTGGTCTTTTAGTTTAACCCATCGCCCCCTGTCCCGTCACAACAGCCCCTGCTGAACAGTCCCTCCCCATCTTTCTTACAGCCCCCTTTCAGCACTGAAAGGCCACACTAAGGTCTCCCGGGAGCCTTCTCTTCTCCAGGCTGAACACTCCCAGCTCTCTCCCCTGTCCTCACAGCAGAGGGGTTCCAGCCCTTGGGTCATTCCTGGGGCCTCCTCAGGCCCCGTTCCAGCAGCTCCCTGTCTCTGCTGTGCTGAGGAGCCCAGAGCTGGACCCAGCACTGCAGGGGGGTCTCCCCAGAGAGCAGCAGAGGGGCAGGATCCCCTCCCTCCACTTGCTCGCCACAACTGCTGGGGATGAGCCCAGGACATGGTTGGCTTCTGGGCTGCGAGCGCATGTTCCCAGCTCATGCCCAGCTTTTCACACACCAGCACCCACAGACTCTTCTTCTCAGGGCTGCTCTCCAGCCCTTCATCCCCCAGCCTGATACTTCCAGGCAGCCCTGCTGCCTAAGTCAATTCTGTAGCACTCACTGGTATGGAGCAACAAACGCACTCACCCTCAAAATAAAATTATTATAAAGACTTTCAAAAGCAAAGCCCTGAAGTGCAAACTTTGACTGGTCTGGCACTGCAGCAGCAGCAAAGCTGGTGAAGGAGGCTGTTTGGGCATGGGAGCATACAGTACCGAAGGCAAACATTAAATTCCATTCCTGTCTTTAACCCTGCGTATCAGTACCTTTACGTAATTTCTTATCGTTAAAGAAGCAATTAAAAAAATAAATAAAAAAGCTGTCTTTAACTTAATCATTGTAATTATGTTCAGTTAACGTGATTCCTGCAGTCTTGGGTCTGGCTCAGAAATGCTGTTGGGAGGGAAACCGTGCAGAGCCTGGGGCATGAAAGCCATTAGCAGCTGCATGGAATCCTGCACCATTGCTCCCAGACGGAATGTTATCGGATATAATTCATGCATTTCAACTTGAAACAACATGAAACACCTACATCTATAATCTAGTAAATGAGAAAGAGTAAATATTTCTGTTTAAACTTACTATCTATTTCATATCCAGTATGGATGGTTGTTCTAAATGGAGAAGAAACGATTGGGATCTTGCATCCTGTATACTGATACAGAAGATAGCCTCAAAAAAGCAAATCCCAGATCCACTGGCAGAGACAAGACCTTTTTTAGACCAATTGGAAAGGATAGAGAACTCAGACCAGCCTTTGGGTGCTTCTGGTCTTGCTTAGAGAAGGCCATTACTATGTGAAGATAATTTTGGTTTTAAAATGGTAACCCGAAGAAAATTTCTCAGAAAAGAGCAGCTCATCAAGAACCTAAATACTTCTATTGTCAAAGAAACAGGAAAGAGGAATAATCCTGCATGATTGAAGACATCTCCCTTTACCTGTTTGATATGCTAATGTCAAGTAGCTTTCTGCTGCTGGAGAAACACTGGCTTTCTCTTTGTCTTGACTCCCCTAATGTACTTGGTTACTTCATGGATAAGCAATATTCTTTTCATTTCTTCTGAAAATCCTTTTTTGGGTAACATATAGCAAACAAAATTTGGCCACCACTTAGTATTTCACAGAAACCTAAAGAGGCTCTTATGGTGTTAGACTTATTTTCAGGTAAAAAAAAAAACCAAACTAACAGTTACAAAACGGTCTAAGAATAAGTCTCCAAACCCAAGAGTGACAGAGAAATAAAAGGCCGTTGACCTACATGTCTGCCTTTCCATGGTCAGGAAAAGATGCATCTTAAAAGCCAAGAACAGGCTCAGTTCCGTGGCATGCCATGAGGAATGGGTCTATTTCATGGTTGCTCTCCACAGCCCTGGAACCTTGGTGAAAATCAATTGAGTATCCACCTACCTGAGTAGGTGATCACTAATCCCTGGAGTAACTGGTTGTTATCAGACTCTACTGTCACATTCCAGAGGCTGCTGAACACAACGCATCCATTTCCCAACCACCTTCTAAAACCCACCAGAACAGTTCTTAGGATGCACCTGTTTGGGATGTGCTTCGACATCACAACTTCCTGTTCTTCTTATAAATTAAAATCTCCTTGTACTCAGTTCAGAACAATGTGGATTTTGTTAAGCCCCAAGGAATGTTTCATATCATGGTGAATTCCTTCCTAATCCTTGCCATAAGACTAATAATTTCAAAGTGTATCAAGTTGCAGGACACAATTATTCTCAGAAGTATTAAATATTTATGTCAGCCACATGCTTCTCTTTTCTTCTCACGTGCGACTCAACACACAGATTGAAAACGTACCTGCAAACATAAGCTCTGAGACATCAGGTTTGACGTGGAGACACGTGAAGAGTGGGAGAGCGCACTGCGCATTATTGACTTTCTCCTTCATGTCACTCAAAGTGGTGTCCATTCTCTGCAGGAAAAGACAGACATTATGTCCAAACCACTGCTGTCTGGGAGACTACTCATTTCTCTGATGTTCTCAAAGAGGAGGAAAATGGACAAACTCAGTTACTTTCACCAAAAACATTACGGAAGAATTTGTAAAAGGAAGGAATCTGCTTGAATGGCTTTTAACTGCACAATCCGGGAAGGAAGGAGTGGGAGAAGCCATGAGAGGAAGGTGCATTACAGAATGCAAACTAACATGGCCAAAAAGAAAAGAGTATGGCTGGACAAAGCAAGTCTGCTGCTGTAAAGACAAAAACAAGGAGGAATATCTTAGGCAGAGCTGCCATTAATGATGATGTAAACGTAATGTTTTTTGACCTGTGCTGTTTCTGAAAAGTCAGCAAAAAGATATCTAAGAAAATCAAATGGACTATGAAGAGGCTTACCAAGGATCTGCACCTCCCCCAGAAATATTCTGGAGCCTCCAATCAAGAAAGACTGAAGGTCATTATGCCATAGTAGTACTAAGATGTGTTATCAGTGAATAACCAAGAGCCTTACTGCCATTTTTCACTGGTTGTGTCGGGTTCAGATTGAAGCTAAACATCTGTGCATTGGTTTAACTCCTTAGTGAACAGGGACTTCTAACCAACCTCACACATCCCTTCATCGTCAGAAACCTACCCTACACATCATAGGTACTAAAAGCTATGTTGCCCATTTTTCAGTATTTCAGAGTGTTTAAAACCTAATGGCGATGTACACTCACAAAAGATCCAAGCTGCCCAGCAGAAAGGGACCTGAGGGTGTTGGTCAACAGCAGGAGCCAGCAGTGTGCCCAGGTGGTCAAGAAGGCCAACAGTATCCTGGCTTGTACCAGCACTGGTGTGGCCAGCAGGACCAGGGCAGGGATTGTCCCCCTGTACTGGGGGCACTGGTGAGGCTGCACCTTGAATCCTGGGTTCAGTTTTGGCCCCTCACTCCAAGAAGAACATTGAGGGGCTGAAGCATGTCCAGAGAAGGGCAACAAAGCTGGTGCAGGGTCTGGAGGACAAATGCATTGAGGAGCGGCTGAGGGACCTGCAGGGGTTGAGTCTGAAGAAAAGGAGGCTCAGGGGAGACCTTCTCACTCTCGACAACTCCCTGGTAGGAGGCTGGAGTGAGGGGGGAGGTTGGTCTCTTCTCCCAAGGAACAAGCGACAGCATGAGAGGAAATGGCCTCAAGTTGTGCCAGTGGTGGTTGAGGTTGGACATGAGGAACAATTTCTTCCCTGCTGGGGTTGTCCAGGCCTGGCCCAGGCTGCCCAGGGCAGTGGTGGAGGTCCCCATCCCTGGAGGGATTTAACAGACATGTCGAGGTAGTGCTGAGAGACAGCAGTTAGTGGTGACCTGGCAGTGCTGGGGGAACAGTTGGACATGATTATCTTAGAGGTCTCTTCCAACAAAAAAAGATTCTGTGATTCTGTATAAAACATGTCTGTGAAGCCATTAACCCACTTGATATTACCCTAAGATCAAATCCACATTCCGCTCACTTGACTCCTTTGAAGTCCGTGTGCCTCATTCAGTCAATTAGGATTTTCCAATAATTAAATACAACAGTATAAAACCCTCCTACTGCCTCACTTCTCAGAAAACCCAACTAATAGTAAACAGAGATGTGGATCTTTTGTCTTGAAATTGGTATTTTATAGCAAATGCTACTTTCTCATAGCAAAATGTGCATAAAGAGGTTACACCACTGTGTAATTTTTTGTGGAAGTTGCTCGAGCACTAATGTCAGTGGATGACACACAACGCAAAGAGCTTGCTGCTCGCACCCAGTTCATTTCTGCCGCACAGAAGGCAGAATGTTTTCCTGGCTCTTAAAGAAATGATTCCCATTCAGAAACACATCCTGGAGCAAGGAAAGTGTTTGACAATTTTCTTACCTGTATCTGCTCAGCTATAACTTTAAATATTCCTACTGCTAAACGTGCTTCGTTAAATGTTACCAAAGTCATTTGAAAAAAACCCACCCTCACAGCTGTTGTTATGCAATAGTTTCACAACTCTAATAATCATAAAAACCATGAACTCACGTTATGGATAAGCGTTTCACCTATTAGCATTCCAAAGATATCTGTGAAGGTTACAGGCTGCCCTGAGCTCTTCTTATTCCACAGGGCTTCAATGTAGCGTTTGACTTTCTGAGGGGTGAGCAGCAGAAGTGGGTTGTGACTCACAGAGTTCATCAATTCTTCATTAATCTCCTTTGGTCCCTTTTCTGGAAAATCTGGGTGTGAATACAGCGTTGACATGTACCTGCAATGGAAGACAGGCTCTGTAAGTATCAAAGCCTGGTTCTATGTCAGCTGCCTGAAATGCACAATCAGCTCATAAATCATTTGATACAATTACTGATTAAACGAGCTTGACTCACCATTCATAAATTGTCATTTCCTTTTTCTCAAGGCACAGAAAGCTATACACTTTCTTCTAACCATAAGCACGCATTCAAACACCTAACATACATCTCCATAGTGTCAAAGATTCAAGTGTTCCTCATTTATCTGTTTAAGGGATGATGGACAGAACCATCACACACTGAAAAAAGAGCTTCTCAGGTTGTCCCAGAGTGCCCAAGTTTTTTTTGGCAGATTGGAGGTCCTGCAAGTACACCCTGGCAGTGCTTTCGCTCTAAGATGTACCTGTCTCTGTCACCTTCCAGTGCGTTATCACCAGTCAAAAATTCTGAAAATCGATTTCCAGGAGCTTCCATAGTCAGATGAAGGACAGTAAACACAACCTGTGCACGGCTTTGACTGACTCTGAGCACTCAGAAGTGGCCTATCAGGCAAATCTCGATTTTGTCACTGAGTAACTCCGGCAACTGAAGTTTTGTTTACTCCAAACAAAGTTTAGACACAAACACACAGACAACTGTGGTTTGCATTAAGTAATGGTCTGGGTGAAGACTCAAGACAGGCCAACCTCACCGACTCAATGCTCCCCTCACTTTTATTCATCCCATCAGGGACAGGTACCACACTGCACAGCAGGGACACCCACCCCAGATAAGCCTGGCCCTGAGACCACTGCCCAGCAATTTACTTGACACATGCCTGATGTAAGAGCTTGATTCATGAGTCCTTGCACAGCCTCTAACTCCGAGCACACACGTCAGCTCGTGGGTGGAACAAACACAGCAGCAAGCTTCCATGTGAGCGGAGAAAAGAAAATGTAGCGTGAAGAATTCGGTACAAGGTGGAAGGAAGATGCCAGAAGCAAGCGGGGAGGTAAATGCATTGCTCCAAGGTTACGCATGCAGCTGAGCGAACAAGCAACAACCTGCCTCTCCTGCCAGGAAAGGAATTCTCCACCCTTCAGAATAAGAAAAAAGAAAGAAAGAAAGAAAAGAGCATTATTCCCAAGAAACAGACTGCATGGAAAAACCAGAAAAGAAAGCGAGTGCCATTTCAATACAAATTTTATAGGTTTACAGTGGAATCTACTTGGTAGTTGATTCACACTTGGGTTTTCCCAAAGCAGGACCCTCATGGCCAGCTGACTGATGTCTTTTCAGACTGTGGACTACGTACCATTCCCTAGAAACATGGTGAAAACCCCTCCCACCACGCTGGACTCTTCAGTTGAACTTCATCCAGCCAAGTGGTATCTTCCACTTCTCACAAATTTGACAAAAGTCCATCCAGGTCTCTCAACAGACAGTGATAAATCTGGCCCCCCAACCACTAGTGACAGAAAACCCAGCTTCCAGGGATGCCAACCTTTGATAGTCCAATCTGAAGGAGAATATGACTCTAGTTCCTAGACACTTCCGGCATTTCAAAACCTTCTGGCATTCTGAAAGCTCTCTACCTAGGCTGGGAGGGGGGAAACAAGCTTCATGCAAGTGAAAAATAATAGGAAAAACCACCACACAAGGACTAGAGCAGATCATTATCCATTTCAAAAGAGTTAACAACTTCAGGTTAGAACACATGGAACCAAAATTCAAGCACTTGAGTTAAACCAGGGGATAAAACTCATCCCCAGCAGATTCCCCACTCATTTATATTTAGCTATTCCAACAAAAGCCTTTTTCCTCTACTCTCGAAGAAATGAGACATTCATACAATCTTATAATTTAGGCTGGAAGCAACCTCGAGGTCTCTATTCCAGCCTCCTGCTCGATGCACAGCCAGCTTAAAAGTCAGCTCAGGTTGCTGAACGCTTTGCTCAGTCAAGTTCTGCTTTCACATGAAGTATTCACTGAGTCAGACAAGGAGAGGATGACACCTTACCCCTCCTCGTCACGTAAGGATGGGGCGGTACATCCCATTGCTTGAATACTCTCACCGCAAAACAGCTTTCCTAATAGTTAATCAAATTTCTCTTGCTGTAACTCATGGCCATTCCTCCTCGTTCCTTCTCTGTGGGACAAGAACCTGTCTTCTTTACAGCTGCTCAGTAGGAAGCTGAAGGCAACAGCAAGATCTCCCCCCCTGTCACGACCTTTGCCTACTCCTCAGCAAACCCGGCTGCCTCCCTTTCTCCTGGGTCCTAGGTCCCTGATGGAATTTTGTCAACACCTTTCTTGTACTCAGTGGCAATTCTTCATTCATGAAAAAAACCTAGCATAAAGGAGTCCAACAGTTAAGAAACTTGGACTGGATTTGGCGTTGGCTGACGAAAATCACACAGCTTTTCAGTATGTTACATCATTTCATTTAAGAAACATCAAAATAGTTTTAACATTTGTCATGAGTGTAATTTGGGACAATTTTTAAGAAGCCAGGAAGAACAAAGGGCTGTGGGTTCCTAGCAACTGGGCAGGGCGAAAAGCAGCCCTCTCAGTCGGAGGAGTGGTTGAGGCAGATGTAATACTGGGTTTCAAAGCATTCTGCTACCTACAAAACCTTGAGCTCTTAATGCCCAGAGAGTGACTTTCACACAGTGATGTCACTGATTTTCTCCCCCTGATGTCGTTCCTGTTCATGGGCTGAAATATTCACTGAGTCAGGCAGAAGGACATCAGAACCCCGTGATTAGGGCATTCTAACAGAGATGTCTTTGAAGCCCTCTACTCCCATCTGGCTAACAAACTGTTTTAAAAACCACTGTAGTTTCTCAATTAAGGGGTGTCACTAGGAGGGACATGAGGCAATCCACAGGAAGCAGGACGCCCCGCAGCAAGCAGTTAGGTGGTATTCTTCCCTACAACCAGAAACGCATCTGCTCAAACCTCCTTAAGCCAAGAATCGGTGAGCAGGTCCTAGACATCCCCAGTAAATTCACTAAGAAGGGGATTACTGAGTCAAAAATGGAGCAAAAGATCTTTCAGTGGTTTTGAGAATCTCTGACAAGTCCTCCAGAAGTCTACAATCCATTTTGGGTGGAATGACACATCATCTTCAAATCCCAAGGAATTATATGTTTTTTCCATTTCATCAGGAAAATAAAACAACACAACAAATATTTTGGATTTACACCAACAGCTTGAATTCTTAATACTTTGGTTATCAGGATGAAGGAAGCAGTTACACAGTCCTAGTACACATAGTGTTGACTTTTGATACAGAAATGTGGGTGTTTCCGTACCGGTGAAGGTATGAGTAAAATTTCCCATGAATTACAACCTTAGAAAAAAGTCAATTCTCATGAAAATTCATTCTTGAACTTCCAAAAAACCAAAGAAAAAACCCTTACCATGTGGATCCAGAGAGACCAGCAATATAAGTCGCACAGTCTAGAATTCCTGATTCATAAAGTGCTTTCATGACTCCAGCAAACCCCACCATGGCACGAAACCCACCTCCTGAACCCAGGATTGCAATCACCGGTACCTGTAGAGATGAGAAGAACAGCGTATCACCACATCAATTCTGATAAAGACTTCAAAGTAGAAAATAAACTCTTTTGATCCATCACTGGCCAAACAAACTAGTGCAATTAACAGGTCACCATCCAGAGATCCTCAGAGTGGAGAGGAAACCTGTGCTTGTCCAACCCTGTGCACAGAAGTTCTCACAAGCCCAAAACGTAGTACTCTGCAGTCTTCTACTGGTACGTGTGTATGAGAACCACAACATACTTCAGGGCATTATATACGTATAAGAATATGAGGGAAGTCAGGAACCAGCCGGCAGTGTGAGAGGTTCTGCCAAGGTGGAAAACTCATGGAGGAGCAGAGCAAACTTCCTCCCAGCTTCCCATTTATCTCATACTCAGGGACCGTTAGCAGCCAGGAAGTGCACATGGGTGGCTCGTAGCAAAGCACCGGCCATGTGGGGATATAAAGGGAAGCTAAATGTGCCTGGTTCCCATGCAGGCAAGAGAGAAGACATGATAGAGCCAACGCAAGGGCAGGAGGAAAGTGTGAATCCCCAGCAGAGAGGCTCCCAGCAGCAAGAGGAGTCTCCCCTTCCACCTGCAGCCCTTTTGCCTCGGTTCAGAGCCCTGGTGACAGAGAAGGGACAAAAGCTGTCAGGGAGGATTTTGGACCAGGTATCACCAGTTACTGGATAAGAAACAGTGCTACAAAGTGACGAGTGACAGTAGCAGATGACTCCTTCTATGGGACACAGGCCAACCTGCCAGCCAGACTGTTCAGGGAGGTTTGCTGCTTGCCCAGCCTCCAGATCCATGACAGCATGGAGAAATGGCCTTCCACATGCTACTCATCCATGTGGGCAACAGCAATACAAGCACGGGAGACCCTGAGCAGATAAGAGGTGCTTTGCTTCTTCTTGGAGCAAGAAGGAGCGGTACAGGTGCCCAAGGCTGTAGCCTGTGGACTTGATCTTTCCAGTCTGGAAGAGGAATGGCTCAAGCAGATGCTGTCAGACTCAGGTGGTGTCACTAGACTCTTGACTTCCTGACCATGAAGCCTTGCTTGCTGATGGTCCATGGGAAAATAAAGAATGCTCCTGACTAACGGATTAAGGAACACCTTCACGAATGGACTTCTTGATTTAATGAGGAAAACTTTACGCTAACTTCAGTGACGGGGACCTAAGTGAGCAAAGGGTGCAAATGTTGCAAATGCAGGAGGAATGCATGGGAGAAGAGTAGCAGTGAGACCAGTATGTTCCTGCTCAGAAGGAGGAACATCCAGACACTTAGCCCAAATTTCACTCTATTAATGCATGGAGACACCAAACGAGAAAAATTGGAAGTTCAAGTGCAGTCAGAGAAGGCTGCAGAGTCGGTGGGACAGCATGCATGCCTGGCATGAATGGGTGGAGGCTGGGAAAACAGGCGGAGGAAAAGGGTGCAAGGAGGCTGTGCTCTGCAAGACAGCAGCTCCTTGACTGCACAGAACATCAGGATGCAAACAGAGACACGTCTTTTGGGAGCTTTTGGGTCATGATCAGAAAGAAAGTAACGCTAGGGATGTTGTGGCAGTCAGGTGACCACTGGGATGAAGCAGGTAAGCCTTCCTCTAAAATCCAGAAGTCTCCTGATCTGGGTGTGGTCCTCACAGGGGGATTTTCATCTCCTGTTGAAAGCTCAGCATGGTGCAAGCCATCCGGGAAGTTTGTAGGCGGCCCTGGTGATAATTTCCAATGCAAATGCTGGAGGGGCTGACTAATGCTGTGCCTCACCTGGTGCTCACAGATAGCCAAGAACCAGGGACAAAAGCGACCAACGGGAGCTTGGTCTGCAGCCCACACAAAGCAATGTTGTTCAGGATCAGACCACGGCTCTAGATACAGTGAAAGTCAAACACTACCATTGTGACCCTTCTTAGCCAAGTTAGGCCTCAGCATTAGGAAGTTGTTGCCCGCATGATGCCCTCCCTGTTCCTCAGATCTCTAATTGTTTGGTATCAGAAAGATTAGAATTTATGTGGGAAAATTATGTAGGAAGGCTTTTGAACAGAAATATACTCAGAATTTCTTTAGAATGTCCGTCCTTCTCATCCATAATCCAAACAGAGAAAATATTAAATTTAGTTATTAAATAAGCTACTTAGTTACATGACCACAGAAATTGTTCAAGAGATCCAAACAGCAGCTTTAATCCAAATTACAGCTTTGTGACAGAGCCAAAAGCAGTCAAAGTTACTAATCAGAAACAGAAGAGAGACAAATAATATTTTGGCTAGGAGCTTAAAAACGCATTTTATAATAAAAACATCCAATATTACTACATAGTGTGAAGACAGTCTCAAATTTACAACCACCTTGCAAAAACTACAGGAGAGGCAGGAGAATTTATGTGTACCTGTACACCTACTCGGCTACCAAGAGATGGCAAAGTGAGCCAACATGGACCCAGCTACAAGTGCCATTATATTGAAAATGTAGCTACAGGGGGTTATTTTACACTCTGTTCTTTCTTTCTTCCCAGCCTTCCCAGCCCTGGCTTCAAAGCTGTTCCCTTCTGCTGCATTGTTTCCCCAAGTATCCAGAAATAAAATAAAATAAAATAAAATAAAATAAAATAAAATAAAATAAAATAAAATAAAATAAAAATCCACTTGCTACCATCATCAAGTGTTTCAGATTAAGCAAAGGCCCCATCGGATTCCCAGTTTCTGAAACCTAGATGAATTTTCCACTCTTTAGTGGTGGTAAGGTAACAACCTCTTGGTTGTTACTAAGCATAGAAAGAATAAAGACAGTCGTGCAGAAAGCCCCTATCTGATCAAACTGCTAATCAGTCAAAAATTTCACTGAAACGCAATTTAAGACACCAATAGATGGGATTAGTTATAAGAAATGGAACCCAGTGACTCCTGAGGTTCTCTCTGCAGACTCCATGCTCCAGGCCATGAAACTCCCCTGCAGACTGAAACGCACAGTCACACGGCAATGACCAGGCACAATGACCAAGGAAGTTGAGACATTTCTCGAGGCTTCCTTTCTGCAAAAATTGCTTATTCTTGATGCAGCAAGATCATTTGATTTATCTTCTTCCTAAGTGTGAAGCTTTAGTAATAGAAACCACAGGTATTTACCGGCATCAGCATTTGTCACGCACCTCCGGAGATACCTATCTTTCGAAAAAAACGACCAAACAACAGGTAAAGCTTTAGGACATGCCTGTTTTGTTAAGACAACACCCCAATAACGGAGCAGTTGCTTTGAACAGAAGAGCCGTATTACTAATCACCAAGTTCATCGTGTACGCTGGGCTTTGAAAGCTCTTTACCAACACTACCTAATTAACTGACACAGACAAATCCCAACAGGATGAAGACGGTGGTTTGCAGGTGCAAGCTTGGAAAAAGTATGTGAGAACACTTCCAAAGCACCACTACTCAACAGATCCATTCATCAACGGAGAGGCATGACCACATGGGAAAATGGGAGTTTTCTGCAGGATGCAGAGAAATCCAGATGGAGAATCAGCAAAGAATGTCGAGAAGAGTCACCAGCATCCTGACAGAAAACGCTTCCTGTGTGCTTAATTCACAGGCATTCAGGAATCGCAGAGTCCTGTGCTGGGGGAGGGCGGGGATACCAAGAGGTAGGGGGCTGTATCGTATCTCTTCATTTCCACTTGACACCAAAGCAAAGCACGAAGAGCCACAATCATTACTTGATTTCCAGGAATGAAATTCAACCGAAGAGCTCTAGAGCAGAAGGCAGCAGCTTAAGGGAGCTTCCCACAGTAAATAAAGCTTTTAAATGATGAAAAAATAACAGAGAAGAAGTACCTCCTGCACATTTACGCTCGTTTATTTCAGCCAACTGAATACATGTTGACTCGTAGGCCTAAGCCCAGTGATGAAGGTCAGGAGTCCTTCCCCGCCTTGCAGAGGAAGGCAGAGCACATTTCCAAGCAGGGGGCTTTGTTAAAGCAGCTTTTTAGCTGCAATTCAGTTTCCGACATGTTTAAGGGCAAGAAATGGTGAAAGTTGAAAGTACTGACACCCATCTTACAAGTTGCCCTCTGGGATAAACTGGGCAGAAGCAGGGGGAGGCACCTGCACAGAGTACAAAGGGAAAGGAACCAAGAAGCCATCCCATGATTGAGAAGGAACAGTGAAACGATGGGATACCAATGCCTCTCCATGCACGCCAGCTAGGGCTGACGCATGCTGCTCTTTGAGGTGCTTGGAACCCCAAGTCCTTTGTACATCAGTAAAACCAGGGGCTGAGGTACTACACTCATTCAAGCAGATGAGTAAACTTCAACCAAAGGGGTAAGTGACTCACAAGAAAGCGATGCGGTATGTCAACAGCAAAGATGTGAACTGAATTTGAAAGTCTTGGAGGCAAAAGCCCTTTTCTGTAAGCCCTGGTCACCCTGCCATAGCGCTAAGGGATCCAAGTTAGTTTTGAACAAACCAGCTTAGCTATCACCCAGCTATCACTGACCTGGGTGCACACCAAGGCTGCTGAAGTGCTCTGTCAATACATCAGTCCTGTTTCTAGGACCCACAGGGTGCTGCGTGGTGTGGACAACCATACAGGTCCACTTCAACCAGCAGGTGCCTCATCTCAACCAGCTGAATCACTGAAGTGGGCACGAAAGTGAAACAGATTTGGGAAACAAGACACGTTTTAAGAAAAGTGAGCTCTGAAAAAGGCATCTCCATCACATTTTCCAGTAATCTGGCACAAAAAAAAAAAAAAAAAAAAAAAAAAAAAAAAGGAAAAAATCTTGTTTTGGGAATGAGTGGTGCAGATGTTTCCATCCAACTGCCCTGGAAATACAGTGCTCAAAATCTGGGCAGGAATATCTGTGGTGGAAAAGCAACTGCCGTGGGGTACACAGATGATTATTAAAAAATTGTTCTGCAAATCCTGTCTTAGAGAATTTTCTGTGTTCTTTAATTGATCACAGTATTTTTGGGAAATTTTTTAAAGTGGCAAAGATCATAAAAATAAACAGAGCAGTAACACAGGTACGAGGAATCTCATCCTCTTGGGCTTTCAGAATGTGCCTCCAGATGAAGTCAGGAAATCTGGAAGCACTCACTCGCCCATCCAGGGATGTGTAATTATTTTAGAGGTATTAAAGTCTCACAGCATCCCTGCAAGGCACATGCCGCTGTTCACAGAGGAAGCAATTTACGTGAACTTTGAGTAAGTAAGTGACTTGTTTAAGATTAAACAATGACTCATTGTCAGCTAAGAATACTCGTTATGTCTCCCGACTTCTGATGCCATGCTAAGACTACAGACATCCTATAAATCCTCCTGCTATCTCCCATCTGCAGCAATAAAAGTGAAAATCACAGCCTGGAAGGACAAGACTCTATCTGAATTTGAACAAAAAGGGGGTTTTTTCATCGCTAGAAGCAGCTAAAAATTCTGACGAGTCAGCTTAGAGATGGCATCTGAAAAAGGGGAGGATGATGTTACCTCAGCCCTTCCTGGGGCTCATTAGCCTACCGTTAGAGATCACTGCCTGGTCTGGGAAGATGCAACTTAACTGATAAAATGCCAGTATTTGAGACAGTGAGGAACACCAAGGAAAGAGGATGTGAAATTTTACCCAGCATTTAGAAGAATTCATGCACACATTCCACCTGCATAGAACTGGCCCTGAGCATCACTCCAGTTCTACCTCGAGACTGGCAGAGCATCTGCAGCCTTTCTAAGCAACGTATTACCCTGCTGTAGGAGGTCAGAGCAATATCCCGCTCGTGAATACCTGCTCTGGTAAGATCTGCATGTCTCAAGATTAAAATAAATGAACTGAAAATTAAACAACCTTGAAAATGTTCCTTCACAATACGCACAATTTACATCGCTATAAATAAATTCTGTGTGATAATTGTCAAATTCATCTTCCTTAGGAATGTGCTCACACGAGACAAGAGTTCAAAAGTATACGACAATAACACATGTACTACCTGCTCAAAACCTCACAGAAATCTATAAGGAATTCCTCAGCGTTGGTTCCAGTCAAGGACTGTCATGTTCTGCTTACACTGAAAAAGCACAGAAGAATCAGTACCAACAAATGAACCAACCCAGATTAATTCACTGCCTCTGTGCATTGTGTGATCCCCACCCCTAATTCTGGGAGTGGAGCAGGAGGGGGAATCAGCAAGGAAGGAAGATTCACCTGACAAGTGGCGCTGTACCAAGCCTATCCTTAGTTAACTAAAAACAAGGCAGCGCTTTAGGACCCCCCTGAACAGATCAGTAGGGTCCAGCCCCTTCCTCACTGTGGTGTGACTCAAACCTCTGTCAGTCCATTTACACCCGTTGGCTCAACTTTCTGTTGGTCTGGAGCCAAGCACCAGCGAGTCAGTGAAAACTGCAGTTTCTCACATCCTCTAAGAAATAAACGTCACAATCCCAATCCTGTAAAATGGGCTAAAGGAGAAGAAGAAAGGAAAGACACAAAATAATTTCTAAGCCAACTCTAACGTTAAACCAGCATGTCAGCATAGTGTGGGATTCCGAATTGGAGCAAAACAGGAAGCATGGGTTCCTCTCCTCTAAGCTAGGAATGAAACAACAGTTTAGAGTGACAGCAGCGTGTTCCAGGTGCAAGTGCCAATGAAAATGTGGTTTGTATCAGCGATGGCCCTTACGCAGCATTGACCTTTTGCACATCTCTTATTGAAGAGCAGCTTCATTTTGGCACAGCATTTGGCCTCCGTAAACTTTCATTTCTGAACTTAGAGCATAAGAAGAAATATTCTGCAGCCTGAATATTGTATGTGCACAGAGGAAAAAGAACTTTTGTTGCTTCCACCCTCTGTCTTCTACCTCCTCTGTCTCATTCACCCCTTTGAGAGACAAATGCAGGACTCCAAAGGTGATCCTAATCTTGACGTGAGCTCTCCACACTTACATCACGGGACGTGGTCAGGTTCTGGCTGTTCTCCTCACCCAGAAATGATTTCATACTGTGCATGATATTATCTTTTCGCTGTTGCCGGAATTTCTTCTCCTCATCGCACAGAGCCATGCTGAACCGCAGGTCAGTCGAAGAGCTGTTACGCAAAACAGACAGGCTTTAACAAAAGGCATAATTTGAACCAGAATTAAAAATACTACCTAGGGGAATTCCTCCTTAACTTCCATAAGATGAAATAAAATAAAATTATGATTATTCATGTGATGCAGTTGCATCAGCTGATTGCATGGAGCAACAGACGCAAAGAACAATGGCACATGGCAGATTTAACACATATATAGAAACCTCACTGTTCACATACGAGTGAACACCAAGCACAAAATCTGCAGCTTCTAGTGGTGTATTACACGGTCTTAAAAAAACTAAATTAAAATATAGCCAGTGAGTTCAGCACTCACAATTATAAATTTACAGTCTAGAAATTTGAATTCCACTGAACAAAGAACTGCACCGAAAAGCTTTCCTACATTCCTACGAACCATGTACTCTTCTTAAAACAGAGGTTCCCAGTAAGGGAGGAAAGGGCAATTCTGACCCTGCATCCCTTCAGTCTTACAATCAAAACCCAAATGAATCTCTGCACAAACCATCCTGGCTGGTCACAGGAAAAACTAAGCCTTTTTCTCTAGTTTTTTCTCTATGTTGAGTGATCAAAACCATACATAGGGCTGTGTGAAGACCTCAGCACTGTCATCAAATAAAAAGGGTTGAAGTGCCTCTAGCAGGCAGCAGACAGGAGGGGTGGACACTTTTGTCCTGGTGTCCACTTCAACTCCCCTATTTATGAAGATGAGCTAAAAAACGTTTGTGGATACCTGGACGTGGCAGCTGCAAGGCAGCATTTTTAAGAGTCCTTTGTGAAAAACATACCACGGCGACATGGATCTCTTTAGGCACAGACAAGAATTCCTCAGATTTTAAAAAAACCTGTTGTGCAATAAAATAATGGGATTAGAAAACGAGGGTGGGTGGGTGGGGAAGGCTGCCTGGAAGCAAGGTCCCATGAAGGTACATATGATACCATGACCAAGAGGTCCACGCAGAATCCAGAATCTGTGTGGCCATCTGGGAACACCAGAGAACTTATCATTCCTTGTGTTGAACATATTTCAAAGCCTACCTCCTAAGAGCAGCAAGATGCAGCTGAGCATCTCCTGTTCATGTCACGTCAGAGCTAGGAAATACTTGTCATGTACAAGCCCTGGAAGGTTTAGGGGTGCTCAAGAACGACCCATATGAGAATCATTACCAGTACAACCTGATGAGCAGAAATTATCCTTGAGGGGTGTCTGTCAGTCACCACAGTCATCATGAAAGAGTTGTACAGTGACAGTGCTCAGTGCTGCTATTTACGGTTACAGACAAATCCCAATTCTTTAAATGCTTTGTTCTCACTAACTCATTTTTGGACTGAAAAGATAATTTTTTAATTATGCCTCACGGTAATTTTTGGTCATTGACCTAGGAAGGCTCAGAAAGAGGAATAAACACAGCTAGAGAGGGGAGAAAAAAAGGGAAGAAAAAGGTAGGCATCTGCTCAGCTTTACACATGGTGAAACCCTGACCCTACTGAGGTCTTCACCTTCTCCTTCAGCCTGGAGAAAAGGAGGCTCAGGGGAGACCTTCTTGCTCTCAACAACTCCCTGAAAGGAGGTTGGAGCAAGGCGGGGGGTTGGTCTCTTCTCCCAAGGAACAAGCAACAGGATGAGAAGAAACAGCCTCAAGTTGTGCCAGGGGAGGTTTAGGTTGGCCCTGAGGAACAATTTCTTCCCCGTTGGGGTTGTCAAGGCCTGGGCCAGGCTGCCCAGGGTATTTCTATCTTAAGACAAGGAATTTTTGCACTCTACTGAACACGTTTTTAAGAAAATTATAACAGAGTAAAGTAGAAAATGCTTTTGTTGCTAATACGTTTTCCACCTTTTTTTTTTTTAAATATACTTACCATACTTCAAGAGACAATTCCAAAGTCATTTCTGTGACCTAAACAAGAAATATTGAAATATTGTTACACCACTTACAGAGGCAAAAACCCACAAACATGCCTGGAACAGAAACTTGTACTGTCAGGATTTTCCCTTGAACCACTTTTTTTTCTAAAAGGACATTTCTGAAATACATGAATCAGTTTCTTTTCTGCAGAACTTTCTTTTCTATAAGTACACAATGTGACTCCAAAGTCCACCACGAGCACTGAATACAGCAGAAAATGCTGTGGGGCCCTAACTTTCATTCGTCAGATCCCTGTGGTCTTGGCTTTCTTCCACTGACAATCCCTTTTTGACATCCCTTGGCCTGAAGGGATGTAATTGTCTGCACACCCTTAAGATCCTTTGTTTCTGCTGCCAGCCATGGTCTACCTGCCACTTGCTTCCTAGTTCACTGGGTAAACTTCATATTCAACCGGTATCTGAAACAAAGACTTGTAAGGGAGCAACTGCTCTGTGTTCCACATGAGCCACCAAGTATCCTTCCACAGTTAAATCTGCTTAAATTATTGTAATAGCAATAATATCATATCATCATAATAAATTACTATTATAACCTTGTTGACAAGGTTCTGAAAGACACAGGTGAACTAATAAATGTCTCTACACAACGATTTCACTTGTAGACCACAGAGAACTGCCTGATCCATGAGCTATGGGTTGGTCTCTTCCGTCTTTCAAAGAGTACTTAAAGGGTTTGCCTGCAGGCAAAAGGTTAAAAAATTATACTTAAAGCACCAACTGCATTTAAGCAAAACCCAAGAGCACAAGGCTGCTAGAGCTAAAACGGAATGGCCAGGAATGTTCATCTCCCTGAGCTCTCTCATGCGTGATGTCCACCGACACGTTCGTATGGCCTTGGAGTGCGAAAACTCACTGCCGGTGTCTTCTGCCACTCTGCCTCTAGCCATAAAGGGATCCTCCTCCTCCTCTGTGGTGTGTGATCAGAGGAAGGGAGATGGAACACCTCGGACTGAATGTTTCCTTGACACTTAGACAGAGCAGCTGAGGATATGAAGAGCAAAGTTGTCTCTGGCCCCCACATCTCCAGGTAAGACCTGGCACTCTGCCGCTGGAAGGGGAATGGTAAATGAGGAAGTGTATTAACAGGGGGGTAGGGGAACGAGAAGGTGAAGAAATAACAAAGGAAGAACATGAGGAAACAGCGTGAAGAGCCATTTACGGAAACACTTCAAAGCCAGGGTAGTAATTACATTATTACAGCTCCTGCTTGAGAAAGCACTTCAGAAACCAGGCAGGGACTCAATGGCTGAAGACAACACGCGTGCACAACGTTAAATAAACCTGTGACGTGCACTGATCCAACAGGGAAATAGCAACAACTGTCTACACCTCACCCAGCCTGACACAGGAATCCCGGGAGCACACGCTGTGTACACAAATTGGTGCACTGGGCCCAACCTGACCTGTTTGCTTATAAATTTCAGAGTGTATTTGGCCTTTTTCACTGATTTTTTTCCCCCTGTGTTCTCCATCAAGCTTTGCTGAGTGCTCATGAGAGGTTAAAGCACATCTGCACCATGGCAAGGCCTTATATTATTGGCAGGAGCTTCGCAATCTGTGTTTTCAAAATTTATTCATCAGCTCTTTCTCACTGGCTCACCTCATGCCTGGCAAAACCAGGCATCTGCAGCCAGCCCACGCTCTGGAGTCCAAGAGCTACTGAAGTACTTAGTGAAATAAATATGCAGAAACTTAAAAAAATGCAGTAACTTTAAAAAATATACAAATAAATAAAAGGAGGCTATCAAAATTCCAACTGCCCTAAGGTTACCTTGAATTAAATGCTAAATCTTACATATGAAACTTTTCAATTTCCCCTAAACAGGCATTAACCACTTATTTGCTGGTTATAAAGTTATATACTGTGGAAAACAAACCAAGACCTCTGACCATATAATAAATCACAGCCCAAATTATACCTAGAGAATATGAATACACATATATATATACACAATATCTATACATAAAACCAGGTGTGATGGATATAACTACAAATATGGCCTGTGATACATTACTCCAATAAACAATGATATTTTAATACGTGCCGAACCAGCTCAATGACAGTTTCCAGGCGTTACCATGCAGGCAGACAGTCCCTGTCCAAGTGACTCCATCTGTTTGGTATACGTGTTTGAAGAGAATAATCCAATTAACACATTATTGCAGGTTAACCAGGGCTGTGTTACAACAAGCCATTTATTGAAAGTGAAACATATAATAATAAATGAATTTCTGTGAGCTTTCTGGAAGCCACAAGCATCAGAACCAGCAGTAATGTACTGACCAGCAAACTTGGTGTAACCTCTCCTGCTAACAAAGACCATTAAACTCAGGTGCAGAAACTTGTGTAGCAAGCGGAAGTTTGAAACTAATCCTCTAAAGAGGATTCTCTTGGCAGGGACATCCTCACCTGAGACACCTCCTCCCGTGCCCCCAAATACTCAGCTATTTCCTGACTGACTGGCTGCCAATGCTTACCCCTTTCGAGACACAGTCTAACCCCTTCTTGAATTCAAAACTTAGCTCTGAGGGAGACTGATGGGAGCAGAAACAGTCTTGGATTTCCTCTTACCTAGGAACATGAACTTCTGATGAGCATCAAGAGCAGAAACAATATAAATGAGGCACAGCTGAAATGCAGACACCTGATAAAGGACTGCAACGTGGTACATCCTGGTCTACACGACAGTTTAGGTCTCTCAGTTCAGTCCTGTTTTAAGAACTTTCCATCATGTTCAAAGCTGCACCAACAAAGGCAAAGCTCTGAATGTTGCAACTTACATCATTGAAAGTTAACCGGACCTCCTTCTTCTCTCCCAGCTTCAGAGAAGATATAGAAAATGCAGCTGTGCCAAGAGTCTCATCCATAACATAGTTGGCATCCATCAAAGTAACCTAGAGAAGATATACGAGTTCTCAATTCCACTTCCATAAATCCCTTTTTAATTCCATACAGCCCATGGCTAAAGTATAAAAAAAACCTATACGGAAAAGGAATAGGCCTGACCCAACCCAGTCAACCCAACCCAGTCAACGCCCAGTGCCAACAGACATGTTCTTTTAAAACAGGATAAGCTTGTGTAGGTGGCACCTTCAAGGCATTCAATTGCATGAGTACAGCAGAACCATTTGCAGAGGGTTTTTTATCCAAGTGCCTTTCTGTCAGTAAATCTCACCACCTTTCTAAGCAGACATAATAACTTCAAAGGATACACACAAAATATACGAGTATTTCAAACTTCCAGTTAGTAAAACTTCTACGTGAAGAAAACGATGTAATTTTAAATGTGATACACCAAAAAACCTCCAGCCACTTTGGAGTGAGGACAGAATCCACACATCCTGACCTTGTAGCTACAAATCAAGATTTTGATAGCAATGATTTGGCAAAATGTGCAGCATTCCAAATTACACAAAGCTTTTCTCTGTATCCAGCCAGATCTTCAAGTCTCTTCTCATATCCTCCATGTCAGAGCATGTACCTCTTCAAAATGAGATACCATCCAAAGACGTACGTGGGTACCGCACAACCCCGTTCAATGCTTTTGCTCTAATCCACATGGGTCTACGTCGTTGCAGCCTTCTTTCTCAGTGGCAGCCTTCCAGATCCTCAAGTAAGATATTCAGAAAGAATTTCAAATTCCCCTTTACGTGGTTTCTATTAAATGAGTTCTCCAAACTCTTTTGGTTTACGATTTTTTTCCACTTTGTGGAATTGTATCTTCTAAAATACCATATGTTTGTGGCTTGGACCATTTCTTCCGCACACAACAAATGGCATCAAGATACAATCACTTGAATAACTAGTTGCTACAGCTGGGTTCAGCCTCTTCTCAGCTATAAAGAATCTTCTTCATCCTGTGCCACAAGCAACCCTTTGAAATAATGAACTGCATTTTAGGATAGAAGTCATTATTTTCACAGCACCTACATCTTTTGTTTCCTCGCAGAACTTTATGCCTGCTGCTGTAATCTCTGAGGTCTTTTCAAACAAATAGCAACAGCAAAAGCTTTTCAGTGGGGTTTTGCAGAGCTTCTGACACTTCAGGGTGAAAAATGCCCTTAGAATAAAGACTTAGATTAAAATAATCTGCAGAGTCGAGAGGATTGTGGAGTTGTGTGAGCTTGGGAATTCACAAAGAGGTTCCCAAGAAGGTATAAGGTAAGCCATTGGCCGCTGCTGCTTGTGGCTTTAATAATTTATCCTGTAAAAATCCTTGAACGACATTTTGTACTCAACCCACTCATACACTACTGGAGAAGCTGCTGAAGTGTAACCACAAGCAGAATCTGACCAGTCTTTCTACAGTGCCAGCAAATCCAAGGGACTTTATTTTAACTACTATTTGCTATTCCTCACCTTTTGAAGGTGATGAGAGCCACTATAGATCACATCAACTATTTAGCCAGCTGTAGCTCCTGCAGATTACCCAAAAAAGCACAGGATCTGCAAAGAGACAAATATGACTCTCTGCCCCAGGCCATCTGTTAGAATCCAGAGGCTTTATCAGACAAAACTGAAACAACTTTTAGTTCCCAAACTGCCACAAAGGCCAGCTGATGAGGCCAAGTTC
The DNA here is from genome assembly GCA_009769605.1 of Bucorvus abyssinicus. NCBI lineage: Eukaryota > Metazoa > Chordata > Aves > Bucerotiformes > Bucorvidae > Bucorvus > Bucorvus abyssinicus. The sequence continues at coordinate 8,003,150 of CM020034.1, read as the reverse complement.
TTCTTTTCTTCTTCCTATTTCCACAAATGCTTTCTTATCAAGAAGCTGAAGTCGCTCCACTCCTCTTTCTAATGCCTGGTATCTTTTGCCTGACTTGCTATTAGACAGCAAGAACTAAGTTAGAGATTCTGAACTTTTCTCAAGTTTCATGTGGCCAGTTGGCATGTCTACAACCAAAACATTTGGTAAGACTCAACTCAGATGACTGATGCATCTGAGCAGGTGGTGGAAGTTATTCTTTCTGCAAAGCTGTAGCATGGTTATTGTGGCCTCCCTGGCGGTGGTGTCTCTTGCACAGGATGCCATCATGCTCCGTTGAGATGATCACAGGTTTCTTCTGCCTCAAACTGTAGAAGTTAGCCCTCTCCCCAGGAACACAGGGAGCCTTGTAGGAAGCACAATTCAATTTCCAGGTCTTGAGCAGTTTAGCCCTTAGAGATTATGGTTAATAGCTCAATGAAAAGCTTCACAGGCTTTAGCCTCTGTTCCTGTTGCCAGTTTAGACTGGCGTCAGAGGACTTCATGTGTTAGGGCCACCCCCTATAAAGAACCAAACTAACATGGGACTACAGATAATCTTAAACGCTTGCCATGCCCTCTTTAAAAATAGTTACACTCAACACCTTTGGTACACAACCTGCAAAGGCTTGACATCCTGAGACTTCGTCAAAAAGCCTGCACTGGAATTACAGAACCAAAAAGGGGTGGGCTACTCAGCTCTTGGCTCCAGCCATAAAGAAGATGGCGGAACCAACCATCCTTCTGCTTTCTGTCTCTCAGGGAGAAGCAGGAAATGGGTAGAGACTTGACTTTACCCCCACTTATTCACTGTCCATAATAGTTGAATCAGTGTAGGAAGCATGGAGAAAATACTTTATGGCTGATGCGAAGAATAGCAAGGGACTAGCCCTCAGGAGCAGTCTGAGAGATGACTCAGAGGCAGATCTTACAATGAATCTCAAGGCTACTCTTTGAGTAACATAATTTATACACCACCTCCTGCTCAGCACCACGCCTAAAGGCAAAAACCAGCCTTTAATGTTTAAAACAAAGTCGCAATTTTGAGACAACAGATGCCACAGACGTACAAGTTACTGTGATTTTAACCTCCAGACGTTGTACAACTTCCGTTTCCCAGCTTGAAGCTCAGCCATGTGATTTACCTCAAGAATATTCTCTTGGTTGGGGTCCAATATGAACTCAAAAGTCTCGTTCCACACGGGATTCACATCATTGTTGAAATGTTTCGTTCTCTTCCTGCAGTCAGGGGCGGATGGGATGAACAGCTCCACGTAGGGATCTGGGGTGTCAACTACAGAGCAAAAGAAACGTTCAAGTCAGGTAAAACTCAAGTTTGGGTTGTAATAATCAACAGTTACGTGAAACCTAATGGTCTGTGACAGCAAAAAATATTCAACGACATCAATTACATAAATATAATGACATGAATGATATGATGATACCAACAATCTCTCAGAAAAGGAACAGACATCATGATGCAAGGCTCACACTCCGAACTATTCCCCTAGCAAGGGAAATGTTAGGGACAGGAAATAAACCTTCTCCTAGACTCAGGCTCCCTCAATTAAAAGTTTGCACATCAATAGACTTTGTGATTCAAAGATTTCGCTGTGTGAGCATTTCCTTGGATTGCTACGACACTCCCCAGAAGTTCTTTGGGCGTTTTGCACTGTGATCCCTATCTGTGGGGCTCAGTGCATCGCTACGATTTGGCAGGTCACACTGCTACCTGTATAATTAACAAGCAGTTAATTAAAGTCAGGGATCAGTGTGGAAAGCCTTTAAATAGCAATCTTTATTATCTCTGAAGAATTTCTGTCTGATCTTGTTTAAAGTCAGGGGAACTGGGAGATCAACCCCCAAGTGTTTTTTAAAGCTCTTTTCCCCCCAAGCAGACCTAACTAATTGCAAACTTCATTAGCTCCCTTGAATTACTACACCAAACCGTGCCAGAAAGAAGGGAAATGAGGCCCCTTGCATCTAAACAACAAAGTGTCTACTGAAATGAGAAGTGACAAGATCTCATCTGGTATGTCTGGACATCAAGCACTACTTTGGCTTGCTCTGCCCAGAGACTGAACTTGCCTACAACAGCTTGGGTTTTAACCAAAACACTGCTGCTCAACAACAAAACATCAACGCTTCCTTCTCCATTCCATTTTTGACATGATGATGTGATTGCCCCTAACTATCAGTTCCAAAACTCTAATTTTCCCTTCTAAACACAAGCAGTGAACGGTCTTCTAGTCATACTCAAACTCCAGCAGCGTGTGGAAAGCCCACATCCCTGCACGGCCGGCACGCAGATGCCGTTAGGAACTTCCTATCAGAGAGACTCCAAAGAAGTGTTGAAACAGAAACTAAACCCAAGGTGCAGAACAACTACACTTAGAAAAACCAGCCTTCCTAACCCAGTGCTGCCAAGCCGCGCCCTCGCTCCCTGCCTTTATTATCTTATTTAACCTGAGGCGCAGAGTTAATCACCTGCCCTTTCATGTTGCAAAGTTTATTTTGTGCTATTTTCAATTAAGAAAACAAAAATCTATTCTCTAGATGAAGAGGAAAAATACTGGAAGACTGTGTGCTCTGATTAAGACATTACTGTAAGTTACAGTAATCAAAATCTTCTTATTATCAGTTGCAGACCAAACACTAGCTACCAGCAATCTGGCACCTAACACCTAACACTAAAGTATCCACTTTGTGTATTTCATAAAGTTACCAAACACAGATAAAACAGAGAGTATATGCCTTTGCATGGATGTATTTATTCCCACTTGTGTTTTTGCTGGTTGATTTGCCAGCTATGTTTCAAAAAAAAAAAAAAAAAACCAAACCCTAATGTGAAAACCCTAAGGTGAAAAGTAGCTTGATCACTGCTGTCATCTGTATTTTGATTTTAAAAGGAAGCGTCTTTATGAAATGGTTTATGGGTCAAGCGCTGTTATGCAAGTGTCATCAAGACAAGAGAATTATCTACGTAGAAACAACACTGCCGTGGAATTGCTCTTTTATATCAGCAGCCTACTTGAGATATCAGCCACAGACTTTTCAAAGGCAGCAAGGTGTAAGAATCCATACTTCCTCCTCAAGCCTCTTCTGAAGACAATGGAGGTTCTCCACAGCTCGGCCTCGCTCCGGGCTGCTCTTTGTGCAACGCGCTCTCACCTGACTCCTGCGTGATTTGTGGGCTAAGTATCCAGCGCATCTCCATTTGTAATGTAGGTCAAGTCTGGAATGTTCGCAAATGGAAAGCTTGGAAGATTCTCAAATGGCCCCACCATAAGAGAGGGACCACATAGTATGATTCCATCGTCCTCTCTTTCTGGCATGCTTTGATGTCAATGGGACTCACAGAGGGTCCTGCAATTAGCAGCTTATAGCTAGATGGATTATAAAGGTAATTAATAAAACGTTCATACTAATCCTTCTGTAAGATTTACAGCATCCACATCTCCAGGGGCTGAAGACAGACATCCAATAACAAAAGCAGAGTCAGCATCTGAGCTGTTGTTTTTAAAGGCACTGGCTTAGGAAATGGCCAAGAGGTAAGAGGTGACGATTCAGTGACTTCTCCTTGTTTGATTTATCTTCTGTAATAGTAATTGCTACAGAATTGTATCTCTAAATTACACTATGAACCACAAAATGAAACACACAATGGACAGTAATTACCACCAATCATTTTCACATTAAAAATGAGAAATGCTTTAAGCAATGTCTGTTACAGAAACCTGGAAATTTTTCTATGGTGACTGGAACCCATTTGATCTTATGTTACTAATTTGGTGAGATGACTGTCATCAGGCCCTCCTATTAATCTAATTAGTATTTCAGACATAGCATTTATATTTCAGTCATTCCAGTTTGAATTATTTCAACAGCATAATAGACGTAAAGAAAGAAGAGAAAGCCTGTTCAAATATAAAATACCAAGGACAATCAGACATTAAAATCTATCTTATTTGTCCATCAAAAGTTGAAAGAAGTTCTTGAAGAACTTGTCTTTTTTTCCCCACTTGAGCTTGTCATAAACACTTGTGATCGTAACGGATGTTAAATAAAACTATTATCTTTCACTTCAGTTAATAGATGCTTCACCATTATAAAAAGTAAATCTGGATCCAGATTTTTTGGACCCATGATCTCCAGATAACATGTTTATGGTATAGGAATATACCAGCAAGTCCATGGCAGAGCTTCCTTAGAGACCTCTGTTTGGTTCATTGGAGTTTTTTGCCTTCTGATCCTCTGCCATTAAGCGCAATCCCATTCATAAACTCTTACTGGGTCCCAAGTGACCATCTTTGCCTCCTTTCCACCATTTTCTTTGGCTTACTGCACTACAGCACATCTTGGTTAGCATGAAGGTGAGCGGCTTGACTAAGGCCATGCTCACAACGGGAACTGCTGGATGACCTGTCTCTCCTCCAAGGGGAAGGGAGCAAAGAAACACACGAGAGGTTCTGACCAGGGAAGGGAGGTCGTGTGGGCTGTGCCGGATGCAGTTGCTGCTGGCTGGCTGCAGGGCTCCGCTCAATTTTCCAGAAGTTTTCAAAAATTAGTTATCAAACCCACTGACCAAACCCAAAGTATGGGGCATGACAGCATTTCCAGCGGATGGAACATTAACTAGTATCAATCTGTGGCACGAGCCACACGAATCTCCTCCTAGGCCAGAAACATCGTTTTGATGTGTGTTTAAAAGAAAATAACTGAATTTGTAGATTTTATGGGGCTCACTGGACAATACCCTTTGCAGGGGCATGGAAATATGATTTGGTTTCCCTGTCAGAATCAGGTGAAAATGCAATAAATTTCCAAATCATGTTTTTTCCCAGTTTAATGTGACTTTCCATTTTAAAAAGAGAGAATACTTAAAAATGGTACTTATTAATAACTTCTTAGTAAGTGTGGCAGGATGGAGGGAATGGCAAACATTCCAATGAGGACACTTAGGGTCAGACATCGGCTTGGTGCACCCTCCCTGCCAATTCACAGGCCACCGACATGCCGAGTCCTCGCTGTGGAGGCTGCAGGTGTGACTCTGGGAAACATGAAACTGTTCCCCTGCCTGCAGAGGTGGAGCCTGGGAAGGGCAGGATCAGAATCAGCTGTGTCAGGCTGCCATGTACAAAAGCATCTTACCACCCTCTTAGATAAGCTTTAGACCTGCCTGTTCAGATCTGTTTTGAACGTCCAAAGAGGACCGTGGCTAAGCCCGCTACGAACTCAAGCCTCCCACTCCTATGGAGTAGATACATCTGAGAGTCTTCAGGCACATTCATGGTCTTGGAGTAACACAGATGCTAGACTGAGCCAGCATGGCCACATGGAACCTCAACTGTCCCTGACTCCCCATGGAGATCGCCAGGAAGGAGTCCGTGGAGGAGGCGACAGGTGAGTTGCTCCTGTGGCTCAGGTGCTGTAGGGAACACTGGGCTTCAAGAGGGGTTTTGTGAAGGGGATGATGTGGCACAAGGTTTCATGAGCGGAAGGTGACTACGAGTGAAGTATGGCAGCTCCCAAAGCAACAGCGATGCTATGAGAAATCCTGTGATTAGGTAATAGGCTTATTAGAGATTATTAGTGCCTTTTATTATGGTGCTTTCTATCTTAAGTGAAGGAAAGAACTGAACTCCTGGCACAGGCACTGCACTACCACCCAGTTCACTGGGGTGGGCATCACTAGCGGTTTCACTGATCCAGCCTAGAAAGGAAGAAAAACCCAAAAAGTCAGCTGAACCCTTCATAGGTTCCAACCAAATTTGTAGAAATGCCAAGACCAAAAAAAAAATATTCCCTAGGTTATCTGTACAGTTCCTTTTGCAGGCAGACAGCTGTGAAAAGTGACTAGAACATCAGCTTGCAATAGCCCTGAGAAAAATCTGGTTTTCTAGTGGTGTGCCATAATCTAAGGGGTTTGGGGGTTTTTAAAATTAATTTAAATGCCTAGATCTTAAGAGCTTTTTAATGTTAAACGTGTGAAATGTCTCACTCCACCAACAAAGACACAAGCAGGAAAGAAGGAAGAGGCGGCGTGGCTGCCCAGTTCAGCGGTGGCTGCCCAGTTCAGCAGTGACTGACTGCAGGTCCATGGAATGCCAGATCTGGGCAGTGATAATATGGCCTCGAGTAGGTTTAGGCATATCACCACATTCCTGGGAAATGACTCAAAACCCACAGCATGACTTTTATTCCAGATTTATGTTAGTGGATGGAGTACAGATTATTCCTAGGCTGGCATAAAGTGTGCTAATACAAATTTAAACTGGCAATGTTTTCTGAATCCGCAGAACAAGTTTACACTGGATCCGTGTTTGGTATCATGAGGCTTTAGAGGTTTTGGTCCTCTACCAGCAGCCCTAGAGCTTGATTTACTATATTGCTGAAGCACAGCCTCTGGGCCTTGGAGGCAGAAGAGGTTCTTCCCTTGGCTTTTTAATTCAGACAGCTGTCAGGAAGGTTTTAAAACCCTGGAGCTGTCCTAAGGGGGCAGAACTGTAGCCAAGAACAGGCTTTGGTTGGCCAAGTAAACATCACATCGTAGTGAAGCCATCATCACCGCTACTGCAAGCAACGACAGGAAACTCAGCAATAAAGTGACAGCTGAGAGTTGTTCCTGTCCCAGCCCCAGCCCTGCCGTGCAGTCGGGTTCTTACACGCATTTCATTCTCTGGACTGAAGAATGGATTGTGGAGCCATTAGTCAGGACAGTACACGCACAGCAACGGGAAGAGGTCCACAACGGGAGAGGGATGGTCGCACAGGGGAGTCCCTCTGTGCACCGAAGCACGACACAGACCTGCACGAAGCAGATATTCCCTGTGTTTCAGCTGTTCTGACTCACTGAGGGCTGCTAATTCCATCTGAAGCACACCCAGCTCAGGGGGTCCCTTACCGAAAGCAGTGAAGTGCTTGGAGAGGATCAAAGTATCACCCTGTTCTTAGTTTTCCTTTGTACCAGACTATGACTGATGTTCTTCCTGATCCTCTCTTAGGATCAGGCATTAGCCCAACCCAAATACAACTTCAAAGCCCTCCCTGGTAACGAGGATGAGAGGGAAAAGAAAAGAAAGCAGGAAGAAACAAAATTCTTACAGAGGACAACTGGAATAAAAGGAGAGAAAGCCCTCCTAAATGGGAGGGGGTGAAAGGTTCCAACTAGAGAATGTGATGCCCACAACTCTCCAGAGGAGAGCTTCACCATGACATTTTGCCTAGCGACAGGACAGCACAAGAAACAGTTCCCAGTCACCATGGAGCTCTGTTCTCCTGGGGCTGCAGTTGGTCACAGTGTGGCAAGGCCTCAAGCAGAGGGACAAGGAGGTCCTTCAACTAGAAGGTGCAGCAAGATAGATCCACAGTCTAAGCTAGCCGGACTGCTTTGATGTTATCATTACAGAGTAAGAGGAGAGCCTTCCTCTAGGATGAAAACAAGCTTCCACTGATGTTTTACAGGAACAGCCCCTCCCTCAGCAACTCCATGGCAAATGTTCAGAGACAGAATTTGGTTCTCAGTGAAAAGGTATTTTTGCAACTGGAAAGAGCAGCATTTTCTGGATCAGTTTCACTGTGGAACACACGAGCCTGTTTTCAGGTTCCCAGCACTGCTTCTAGCTAACCCTAAGAGGGCAAAAATATCGCATGCCTCAAGGAAACTGAAATCTAGTCTACAATCACCTTAATGTTAGACTGAGATCTGCAGTAGACATCTCCTGAGCTGCTGTTACTCACAGTGTTCATTTTTGATGACACACATCTTTTAAGGACACATATTTCAGTACCAGTGGCTCTAGAGCCAGAGCTGCTGTGGTTGGCAATGGAGCATGACCAACAGCAGGGCTGGTACAAGGGCCATTGGGAAGAGTCAAATCAGAAGGGGTTGCTGAAGCCCCCAGAGCTTGGTCATCCAGGGACACAGTTGCCCATCAGGGCCACCCTAGCACAGACTGGAGCAGCATGAGTCCAAAAGGGAACATCTCTGTCTTCTTTGTCACCTCTGTCCTTTCACTGCCAGCACCCCTCCTCTGCTTTGCTCTGTTAGGCACACAGCACATCTTGGGGCTCCTGGGCAGGTGAAGATCTGTGTGGGCAGCTGGCAGGACTTGGCAGATTGGCCAACTCTGACCTACTTTTTCCAGGTTGTTCGGCTGGCACAGGGGAGGAGTTTGGCTTGTTTTCCTCTTGAAGCTCCCTTGCAAAAATCAGGACCTGCTTCAGGGCCTTGCAGAAGGAGCATTATCTGATGATACATCTACAGTTAAATCAAGTATATCGTAGCTAAGTCAGGGTGCAAGACCAGCCAACTGTGATACAGAGAACAGCTGGATTAGTCCTGAACGAGCTGCTCTAAGACAAACTGTTGTGTCCCTGCTCTCAGACAAGCAGGTGAATCTGCGATTCCTTCCCTTTCAGCTGGCTCAGGTTGAAAACACCGTACTCGTGTGCCTGAAACTGCACTTCCACACCAAGAGCTACGGCTCATGGCAAACCCAACCGCTGGGCAACGGCCTATGCAGAGAGAAATGGTGACTGAAACAGCACTGGACATCACCTCCTCTACCCCTCCACGTTGATTCTGACTTGCAGGGAATGTCTGTTGCTGGTTGCAGCAGCACAGGCCCACCAAGAGCCACCCCTTGGAGCTGCTTTCCACCTCCGCATTAGCAAGTTTTGCAACTTGAGCAGGTTGAGCTCTGACTGCTCCCACCACTTCAACTTGCTTATCTCAGCAGCCTCACTACAGGGGAGATGCACCCTTAATGCCAACTGGGTGCCTACCACCTAGGATAGGAGCTGAGTACCAGTGCCATGAGCTATCTAAACTTCTTTTAAGGAAAAGACTTTTTCCTTAAAATGCCCAGAATTACACCATTTATTATCACAGCATCAAAAGTAGATGAGGCAAGTAAAAGCTGCAAATCCAAAACAGGATAAGCAAGATTAGTGATCGTTAAAGAGTAGAGTCATACAACTGGTTTCCTTTGTAGATGCTACCAACTGTTCTGAAAGCCAGAACACTTAAAGGACAATAGCTCCTTAAAGATCTAAGACAAATTTTACAATGCTTCCTTTGGCCCAGATTTCCACCAAACCCGCTGAAAATCCAGAAATGGGAGAGATCCTACAGAAAAAGGAACCACAGTCTGCAAACCTTTCTCTTCCAGAATGCTGCCGTTTGGCATTCTGGCCTTTTTCCTCAAGTTCTTGCACTGTCAGGGACGTAAGGAAAGGCTCCACAGTACGGTGTGGTGTCTGGAGTAGATTCGAAACTAAACACCCACTGTATTAAGAACCTTCTGGACTGGAGGCAAGGTCTTTTTCAAAAGCTCCAGTCACAGAAGGGAATTTACTAGGTCTCTTGACCCCTACAAGCAGCAGAAAGTGAAGCAATGAAGATCATTAAATCCTCTCCAAAACCATGCAGATTTCGAAGTATTCCATCTTGTATTGGGTTTATGTGGCAGATTTTGGGCAGCAGCAGGGCTGCAGTGGTGGCTTCTGTAAGAAGATACCAGAAGCTGCCTCCATGTCAGACAGCGCCAGTTTTAGCCAAAGCTGAGCCCATCACTCATAAGGTCATAGAGGACTTTATGATGTGGGAAGGATCAGACACTGGAGCAGGGGAAAAGTGTGAGGAAGAAGGAGTGGCAGAGACAACGTTATGAACTGATTGCAACCCCATACCCTGCATTGCTTGGGGAGATGCTGAAGAGTCAGGGGTGAAGCTGAGCCTGGGAATAAGGGAGCTCTAGGGGTGTCCCAGTTTAGAAAAAACTCCAGTTTTTTCCTGTTTGGAAGGTTTGTTTTAAACTGACCAATTATGAGTACTCCTCCCATTTACGTTAGCACATCTCATTGGCTGTGAAAACTTTTCGCAGGCTTCCCGGTTCCCTTTAAAAGCCTCACACCAGCTCCAGCTTCTGGTCTGTACACTCCCGGGGCTGTCCGTACACTTCTGGCGTTCTTACACGTCGGAGGGGGCTTGTACTCCCGGGGCTTGCAGCTTGCCTCTGGGGCGACTTCCAGGCTGCGTTCCTCCCGGCTCAGCTTCCAGGGGCTGGCGCCAGCTCTGCTCTCCAGCTTACATCTTGCTTTGCTCTTGGGGTACCACACGTGCCCGCCTGCCTGCGGCCACTGCACGCCAGCGCTGTGGAGCAGACCCTTTGCCACTGCACCCCCGTGCTGTGTGGGACACAGCATTGCTGCCGCCAGAGCTGTTTCCTTTGCTGTTTTCCCTGCCACTGACGCTGCTGCTTTGCTGCTGTTTCTTCAATATCCACGAGCAAACCGGTGTGGCAGCACGAGCCTTGGCTTCTACGTGGCACCCCGGTGTTTGTCTCAACCGCCGCGGTCTTCTGTTCCGCCTCCACGAAAACCCACGTGGCCGCCACCGTTTTGAACACTGATCGGTGTTCATTTCACTTTGTTTCCTTAACTGCGTTTAACCCTCGTTTTCCATCCCATATAAACCCGTTAATATTTAATTGGTTTTTCTGTATACAATATATATTTTCTCTAGTGTTATTAAACTTGTTTCAGTTTCCCAAACTTTCAGAGGTCTCACAAATTTTTCTTTTCTTATCTCTGCTTTTACCTCTTTCTCTCCCGGTGTGCGAGAGAGGGAGGTTAGAGAGAGGAAAGAACACGTCCTCATGCCTGGCATACCTCGGCCAACCCAACAAGGGGGAAAGTGGTCTAGTTTTATATCTAACTATTCTGCTCTGTTACAATTAACTGGCAATAAATTAATTTCCTCAAATTGAGTCCATTTGGCCTGGGAGGGTAATTGGTGAGCGATCTCCCTGTCCTCATCTTGACCCATAAGAACTTCTCATCTTATTTTCTTCCCCCATCTTGTTGGTGGAGGGGGAGGACAGAGAGGCTGGTGGCCAGCCAAGGTCAACCCACCACACATCTGCTGCAGTTGCTCATCTCAGCAAACTTCCAGCCTTAGCCAGAAGAGCTGAGCTCAGCTATCGGAGCAGCAGCCACCTGAAATAAGAGGGGACTTCTATGAACTCCTGGCAAAGAGGGAGTCTGCTCCCAAAACTTCACACCCCCCACCTCTCTTAAACACCCTGGGTCACTGTTCTTCCAGCAATTCTCATCGATCATACCCCCACATGCACTCTCAGAAGGACAAACTGGTGTAAGCAGACTAACTTCCTTCATATATATGAAAACCATTTGCCCGGAAAATTTCTATGATGCAATTATAGCCACTTTCATTTATTTTGATGTGCTTTCTCAGCGAAGAACAGAAGCAGCTACTGTAGCTTAGCTACTCAGATCCTGGTATGACCCACACTCAGTTCTGATTGCTTGTCTTTGTCAGATCACTCTCCAAAAATTCTAAAGCTTACAGAGACAATGGGAAATCTCGGCCAAATCAAATAAAAAGGAAGGGCTGGAAGCAATCCTAGCTCCAGCTTTCTCTGCTGTTTCAGCCACCCAGATCAGCTAGGGCACTAAAAATATGTCTTGAATCAGCAGTGCCGTGTGGGAACTGTTCACTCCAAGAAACGTGCTGCCTGGGCAAGTTACGGTGCAGTGGGCATCTATTGCCTAGTTTTGAGGATGACCCAACTACTTATGCTCCCCATTAATGAACAGTTCGAGAAATTTTGGAAAACTTGCTTCAGATACCACCTACCTCCCCAGCCCAGGCTTGAGGAGACAGAGGTAGGGGTAACTGTGCCAGAGAAGTCCGGCCCTCCGTGCCCACCCAGAGCTGGAGCACCAGGTGCGCTAGACCTCCTATCTAAAACTCCTTGAGCAGAGGTAGACCTCAAACCCTTAAGATGAAAAACATCACATAACCAGCAAAATTACAAGCACTTCCACATACTTAATAAATTTAGATTTACTCAGGTCTTTCACAGCTATTCCAGAAAGTCTTGGAAAGACTAACATGGAAAATAGAAGAAAAGCAAAACATTATACAAAATCTCTTGTGTCTCCCAGGACGTCCATCGCCACCACAATGTAAAAATGTAAAAAATGTAAAAATGCCTCTCTTGCCCACAAAGCCGTCACTGGAACACCAATAAGAGACTAAATCAGGAGAAACCCACCTGAAGAGTCAACAGCTTAGTAGTGTCACTCATGGGTGAGAAACACTCAGGTACCCACCCCAACCAAGGTGTCTCATGTTATGTACCACAGCCACCCTCCCTGGCAGGGAATTCTACCCTTGAGCTCAGAAACCCAATGTAAAAGTTGAAAAATTCCTTCAACAAATGAAATATTTTTTTATATATATATATTTTTATATATATAGATACAGATTGGCTGGCACAATCAACTGTAAAGACCCTCCACCGCTCACAGCTTCATGCATCTTTAAGTAATTAATGTGCTCACGGATTTGATCAGTTAGCTTCCAGGCTCCAACACAGCAAGTTGACACATGGGAAATAAAAACATTTTTAATTTTCCAAAATAAAAAACAGAAGCAATGATCTGTTGGGTTTTGGGTTGGTTGGTGGTTTTTTTTGGGGTGGTTTTGTTGTTGTTGTTGTTGTTGTTGTTTGTTTGTTTGTTTTTCACTTCAGGGGATTTGCCAGGGCTCCAAGAACAAGCCCCAGGAACCTGGAAGCTCACTCAGAGATGTCTCAGGCTACAGAGCACTCGTAGCTGCCCTACACAGGAAACCAAGCAGGTTTCAGGGGCCCTTGAGCATAGCTCTGTCAGGTTTTAGCAAAATAAAAAGTTCTTCCTGAGTAGCTTTTGGGTTTGATGATTTTATAAGATAACAGTTTTGTCTGGAAAAAAAATCCCATTATATTGATGGACAATATTTGGAATTTATGCTTCAGGACCATACTTGTCCTGAGGGGGGAAAAAATAATAAAAAAGAGCCATGACCTTCTGGCTTTCTTCACCCTTTCCATACTCCCTTCAATATCATATCTTGGGGTCCCTATTTCAACCCCACTTCTTCCCTTCCCATGCTTCCTACCCCGTCCCACGACAGAGACTTCTGTGTCTGAGAACATGTGTCTTCCCATTTAATCCATCTTCTTTCACACACAAACCCGCAGGCCTTTGTTCTTCTCTTTACAGCACTTTTCCTGAGGTTGTCTTACAGGAAGATCCTCTCAGAGGCCACCAAGGTAACACCCCACTGCACCTTCTCCGTGGGCTCCTTTCCTCCACCCCACAGCAGATGCTGAACAATTCCCAAATCCTTCTCCTCCCCTTGTGCCAAGGCTCCCCTCTCTCCCCTCATACTTGCGGGTCTTGAACATTCCCCTTCCAGCTGTCTCTCCCACCTACCCCCCTAGTTCAATATCAACAGTAGACACCAGTTATGAAAAAAAAAACCCAACCTGTTAACCCACTGAAGCAAGGCTGCGTGTCAGAGCAGCTGCCGCAGCTTGACCTGAAAACAGGAATGTCCTGGGATAGAAATAACTGCCGGTCAAACGAGCCTGGTGAGAGGGCAGGAGCGAGGCACCACACTCATCCTCCCAGCCCCAGCCTGCCAGTCCTGGGCTCTGCAACCCTTCAGGGAAAGGGCGAGACGATCCGACGGCCAAACAGCCACAATCGAGGAAGTGGGAATATTCTTTTTACAGATTCAGTCAGTAAGTTATTCTCTCCTTCTTCCCCCAGTCAGAGCAGACAAGATGGGACATTATTCCCAGTGGCTTCCTGTTCAGGTCCTAAACTGCAGGCTCAGAAGCCTGACAGAAAGTGGAAGATTATGCAGTGTCTTACATAGCTCTCCACCATGAGATTTGCTGATCTGTTCTGGAGCTTTGTTTTTTTTTTCTTACTGCATTGACTCAGCAGAGCTCTCGGCTTCCTTCTTTTTAGGTGTTCCCACCACCAAACCACAGCCTTTTGAACATGCAGCAATTGCCAGCTTCACTCTGCGCAGAACAGCGCTTCCGATCGAGCCAAGAAACCAAGTGTAGGTGTTGCTTGCTTGTAGGCAAATTGTTTACAACTCACTCAGCTTTTCTGGATCGATGGAAAGAAGGAGCGGCAAATCTTCCCGAGTTAGAGCGATGGGTACCGAGCCCTAGCTTCAACGAGCAAGGCAAAAAACCCCTCAGCAACCCACTAACCATCATTTAACATGTGACAAGCTTGATGTGTCATCTCCCCCTGCCTACAGCAGCAGGCTCTGAGAAGAAAGAGACCAAACAGAACGAGCAATACTCACGCATGTCGCCAATCGCTCCTTTGGTGACATTGGTGGCTTTCCGCACTGTCACAGTGAATATGTGGGAATACTGGTGCTCCACCTGGAAAGTCAGAGAGTTAGAGGTGATTAAGCTCCAGAACCAAAAAACATATATTAAAAGAGCTTTCGTTTTGTCCAAAAAAAAAAAAAAAACTGAGAGAGAGAAATCACCCAGTCAAAAGGTAAGTGAAACTCATACTGGATAGAGCATCTTAAAGTTGAACTGCACCCTGGAGCTTTACTGAGAGGTCAGACCTTACACAAGGGTTGCTTGATTTTCCTGCAGCCACACCTACTAATCTCAATGAATAACACTCCTCCTCTCGACAGAACCTGCTTTAAGGCATTTAGTCAATCAGGGACAACTTAGTACGGTAAGAAAAAAAATAAAAAGGAGGTATTTTACAGTGTGCTCATCTTGGTAATTCAACTTCCCACCTGCCATAAAGAGAATGGGTGGAATTATGTCAAAATATCTGTTCTGGGACAGCTACGTACACGCTGGGGTACAGTCAGCAGGGCATGGACTACACCTTTTAGTACACACCAGCACTCACAGTGCAAGTGCCCTTGCACAGAAGGAAGTGAAAAGCAAGTCATTCAAACATTCACCAGCAAATTTCAGCTGTTTCTGGAGCTTCCTGTTTCTGCAAAGCCTGAGCACACAGCAGGAGCTGCCCAAGAGCAGCTCTGTCCTGAACGGGCTGGGGAAGGCGTGAAATTAAGAAACAAAAGTACAAACTGCAATGAAAAGGGGTCAGTAACTCACATCTGTTCCGTAAGTTTGACTGAGCTCCTGACCACCATGATGAGACTCACCAGTGCATGCTGCAGGGCAGAGAGCACTGGCCTTCACAAGGACAGCAGACAGAACCTGGGGTACATTTTAAGTGTCAGAGCCAGGAGGAGGTCTCCCAGGACTGTGCCTCCCAGCATCCACACCACTACCTGAGAGCCAGCCCTGAGACACTCCAGCCATCTGGCTGCCCACAATGACATGAACTCACGCACTAGTACAACCTGGAGGGCACCAGTTTGCTCTCCTGAGCAGAGGAACCACCTCACACTTGAGCTCTGCCTCTACAAAGAGCATCAGGTCCAAGGTGCCTGGCCCTGACAGCTCAAGCCCAAAGCGGACCTCGGGTGGTCACCTGTCCTTGCAGGTTTCCATTTCTAAACCTGAAATTTCCTCTCTTTTCTACCTGTTAACTTTGTGAAAGACAAGAAAATAAATACGGCCGTTGGGAACAAAACAATGAAGCACATATTAAAGGTCTTAAAACATATTCCCATCAGAAGGAAAAGGTAGAGAATCCGGAAATTCACTGAAGTTTATTTACAGATAGACAATACCCTTGATACAGGACACAGTTATTCAGGCTGTGCCTGGGGCTTTCTTGTTATGCTTTCATCTGGATACTTCCTTTTTTTAAAAAAAACAACCCAAATCTTTTTAAAGATACAAACCGATAAGTGAACCAAACCCTTCAACCCACACAGGGCTTAGTTTCCCACAGAGGCACATGCCCCTCCTACTGCTGCTCCATGTGCCAGACTTTCTAAGGGCCTCCGGGTGCCTCTCATAGCTGTTTCAGAACTGGTTGTTTCAGCCAAGCCTCCTTATTTCACACCTACAACAGGCTTACAGCCACAGACCAGCAGCAAACTGCATCCCTCTAATAGAAATGAGAAAAAAAATTACAGTTTCTTATAGGCTATATATAATTTTCTCAAAAACCAGAGAAAAAGCCAAAACCAATCTTCTAAAGATCGGCTGGTGAATGTTTAAGGAACGGTTGAGTCAGGACGGATTAAAACCAACACAAGCGATACCAATCCAAACTGCTCCGCAAGTCTGTAGTCTAGAGGTCTGCAAAGGCAGAGCCACATTACCATGACAAATCCTCTACAGGAAAATGCCCGCAGTGATACTGTGGGAACAACTTCACCACTGACACCAGCTGCCCCAGCTCTGTAATTTGTCCCCTGTAAGCTGCAGGAGTTGTTTGCTTCAAGGAACAAGTCAGCAGGCAGGGGAAACTGAGGCAGTGTAAACTATCGCCTTACCAGTGGTACACTGAGATCACCAACAAGTGCTTCACCAGTCGTGGTAAAACTGGAATCCAGGCTCTAACCCATTCTCCCAGCCAGGACTGTTGACTCCCCTCAAAAGCATAAACCCAGCACAGAGGGTTTAGATGTAGGAGTTCAAATGTGTTAAGGAGCAGCAGCTACTGAACAGCCTGCCTGGTGCTGGCCTGAAGGTGTACCAAGGATTTTGTGATGTCCATCACCTCCTGCACTGCAGCATCCGAGAGCGGATGTCCAGAAAACGACAACTCTCACTCTTCCTTGTTTTCACTTCGCTTCTTGAAAATGCTGGAAGTCGTTTCATCAGCGTGTGCCACCTTCACACGCACCTCAGATCACCCAAGTGTGGGTTTCACAACGTGGCGCCAGCCTCAGAGCTTGTTCACGCAGACAGATGCAGTTCCTTTGTCATGTTCAACCTTATAATTAAGACCAACAGCCCAAAGCACGAACACACCACCCTCCTCCTTATCCCTAGCTGTTAAGAAAGAGCCTGTCCTCACTGGAGACCACATATCAGAGATCACCGAACATTTAGCAACAAAGAGAAGGATGGAGGGATAATTAAGTTACAAGTATGGGCCATGGCATGCTGGATTTAGGACTTGTGTGGACTCGTGTGCCACCCTGGTGCCCCAGAGTCCTGGCTCTGAAATGGGGACACTACAAGATGCCCCCTGACAGAAAGCTCTTCTGTGAAGGAAAGCATCTCCTAGTCCTACTGGTGAAACTCATATGCCTGGACAAAAGGTCTATCACCAAAACAAGGCCAAACCACCGCTTCCCAGCATACCCTTACTGCAGCAGCAGAGATCAGCACCACCTTCCAGCACCAGTTGATAACTGTTCTGCCAGCACAACTTTCAGAAGCAGTTTTTTCTTAGTTTTTGGAAAGACTGGGTTCTAAAGTTAGATGAAAATACCCCAAGAAGTGTACTGGCTCCGAATACCTTTATAATCCAACCCTTGCTAGGTTAGATGACTAAGCTGCATTTTCTAAAGTTACTTATGTTCACCTTAAGTCTTGATAAAAATCTGTACATTGCCAACCCCTCAATTACTTCTGAAAAATAGGCGATGGTATATAAATCACTTAAACATTGCAACACCGAGTGGAGCAACCTCTGTGTACCTTTAACAATCTGAGCCAGGTTAAAAATTCCATTAACTCAGAAACCTGAATCCTATCATCCAAAGTGACTCAGCTTTACAAATGTGTTTCATTTTGCTTCCTCTTTCTCCATAAATTTAGAGGAGAAAGAAGAAAAACAAGTAAGTTTTCCATATGCCCTCTCTGAACAGAGGTTTTCTGAATTCCAGGAATTTCTGTGGACAGTATTTGCTCTTCACTGGTTCAGTCCACAAGGTTTTTTCCATGTTATCCTGCACAGTCACAGTTCAATATCTCCTGTTCTCACAGTTCTCCATCCCTCCTAACTCCTCTGTTCCTCTCCTGCCTCTGCCTGCTTATTTTTCCTCCCAGTAAAATTTTCCTCCTTATCTGATTTCCTCTATTTTACATTTGTGTTTACACAAACCCCATCACCTTCCCTCTGCAGGAGGGGGAAGCAGAGCAACACGCTACCGCCTCCTGCTCCGCAGTCGGGTTTTACCTCCGAACCTTCCACGCTGGCTGAGGAAGTGAGGGGTTCGCACCCACGGAATATAATGTTTTTCATCCCTTACAATACCGAGTCACAAAACCTAACTCAGTCGGGAGATACCGCACACGAAATACCCATCAGGAAGCTCTGGCACAGACAGATTGTGTAAGGAGTATTTATTACTTCTACTTCCTTAAGGACACTTGAGCTGAACTGGGCTGCACAAATGACAACATTTGCCTGTTTTCTTAACTACCAGATTTTCACCGAGTCCATGCTCTGCTTTCACACAGTATTACAGCTAGGACAAACATTTGTGCGTGTCTTACACATACACACACACACCATTTTCACCTTAGAGTGAATTTCCCTATTGTTATAATATTTATCCCCCATAGCAATGTAACTGAAGATGTATTATGCATCTTAATTCTTTATTCTCTGGAATCTAAAAGCATTTCTGGTACAGACAGTTTTGTCTGCACCTGTGAATGCCTTATTTTATTCCACCAAGTCTTTCATATAATGAAAAAAAAAAAAAAGAGGTTGGAAAATATCAACGTCATAGTTAACAGAAGGACTTCTGGAAAATGCAGAATTCTTTTCAGGCTTTTAATGCCAAACATCATTAAAAATTCAATGCTGCCCTTGACCATTCACAATTTTAGTAAAACTTTCCATGCAATTTCAATTTGTCAATTAAGAAGCCTCAAAGACCTCCCTTTGCTTTTCAAGCACCTACAGGGTCAGCTCCTGCCTTGAGGGTGTTCCCTCCTGCCTTAGCACCATCCCTACGGCTGCAGCTCAGCGCTGCCAGAGGACCATCACCACGCATGCTGCTACGGCTCCATTTCGTTCATCATGGTGTATCTATCGGTATCAAAAAAGCTCTTTGCTGTGAATGACTCAATGGACGTAACTGAGTGACTCAGAGACCTCCCCTGCCAAGGTACGGGTCAGAACAAGGATTCCATCCAGGAGAGGGCGCTGATGCAGAAAGGACGAAGTGAGAGCATTGTTTGAACAGTTAAACGCGGACATCAAGCTGAAATTTGTCTTCACGGCTGCCTTCACAGGACTATGGAGGGAGTAACACCCAAGTTTGACATCTGCTGGCTGCAAGCTCATGTAGAGGATGTGGCTGCGTGGGGCAGGAACCAAATAATTGATAAGAGATCTCTTCAAGGAAGCCCAGGTTGTATTTTTAGCAACGCAGAAGTTCAATACTATGACAAATGTATGGTAACTATCTTTGAGCACATATCCCTCTTCCTGCCGTGAGATCCTGGGCCTGTTACTAACAGTGACAGACACCAGTTTCAAGAAATAAATATCCGAAATCACCAGCTTATCCTGCTATCTACACCGATGAAAAGGGAGAGTTATTCGGTAACTCCCACTGTACAGAAAATTAGATGCATGGCATTACTTTTGCAGGCAGTTCAGTTTGACAACCAGCGCGTGGAAAAACTTGTATGAAATAGTAAACCACAGGCACTTTGACGGAACACTTCAAACAGCCAAGTCCTTCAGAACAATATCCTACGACAACGTACCCGTGGGGTTGTTAGCAGCCCCTTGACTTACACACGAGCAACAACCCTCAAAGCCACAACAGGTTTCCCAGAAGCTAACTTGGATCTCCCAATTCTCATCAAATGAATTTCTGAAGAAGTTTGCTCTAACCACACTTAGCACTTCTTTAAGGAATTCATGATAATGCCAATGCTTTGTGCTTATTTAGAGTAACTTCTGACAGGATGCCTTAAAAGAGAATTTATTATACAAGACAGCATACATAGAAGACTCAATCAATGCTACTTACCACAATGTGTTGGTAAGGATCTATGACGGACATTTTGGCCTTAATTCTTACTCAAGACAACGGCCAAAGGTCTGTTTCAATTCTACCCAGAAGAGGCTTCCCAGTTTTTCAAAGCAGCGTTCAGTACGACAGATCCTACTAAATAAAGAATGTAATTTAAATCCTTATGTTCCTTATAAACTGTATTTTGTAACAGAGCAAATTAGTTCCTCCACTTCAAGAAGGTTTCCACAATTCATTTGTTTACCAAGAACTTAATTTCATACAAGCTACAGAGATAGAGATATTTACTTGCCTGAACTGGAGAAATTTTTTGTGCTTATTTCCTCTGCCTCAGGGTAAGAGCCCAAACCACATATCTTGAATTCCAGTCACCCAAGTGTTTCTAGCAGCTCTAAGATAAAAAAAAAATAAAGATAGAGCAATTACATCTATGCATTATGTAGTAAAGGTCTGTTTAGCTATTTCAACGCAGCTTTTCATACCACCTTCACTTTGAAAGCTTTTTCCACAAATTCCCCAAGTCACACCCAACTGCACCCAGGAAAATAACAGAAAGAAAACAAATTCCAGCATCTAATCCACAGCAGCACCAGCGAGTTCCTCTAAATGTGAGGGAGCAGCAACAGTGCCCCCTGTAAACGCGGGAGGGGGATTCCAGGTGAGGTGGTGCGTAACCTCCTCGGACACTCCGGCGCCTGGATGGGCAAACTGCAAACCAGCTGGCAGGACTTAAACAGGTTCTTCACAGGCCAACACTTTGTGAAGATGTCTACGGAAATCAGGGGCCAGCAGAGGCCTTAAACTGCAGAACCGTTTCCAACCACCACAGTAACGTGTACTAAGAGAGGTGATTCCTTTCTGCATCTCTAAAAAAACCCATGGGGGCTGCTGGAGAGGATCAGTTCTCAGATTCAGCTGGACTATGGTCCGACCTGAACCACCAGCAGAAGCTTCAGAGCGAAAAGGAAAAAAAGCACCATGTGGGGCCTGGTCGTAAGGAAATGATTCTTAATCCTCAATTTTGAAAGGGCAGAATAAGCCCTTAAGAATTATGACTTAGGTCACTCCCAAAACTCTTGTTCTTAAGCAAGGCATTTCCATAAAAATTCCACTTCGTTACGATCACTAGAACATTACGATAGTCCTTCAATGGTGTCAGCCCTAACAATAGCTGGAGGCTGGAAATTAGCCTAGTCTTATTTATTTGCTTTTATCTAAAGGAGTCTGAATAAGAAAGACTTTAACATACATTCAGTTCATAGTCTTCATTCAAGGCAGCTCAATTCCAGGGCAACAGGAACCAGCATCTTTATCACAGAAAGCACATTAAAGGAAGCTCTCCGACACACAAATCCTCCGTTGTTTCTCCTACTGCAGTAATAACTACAAAGGCTTATTTTCTTTAAAGTCCTATCAGCCAAATTCAACAGTGTGTTAACAGACTTACTGTGTAGTGGTTTTGTTGTATTCAAGTTTATCTTACCTTAAGTCCTACTTAAAGTATGACATTGGAGAACCTTGGTAAACAAGCTCTGCCAGATTTTTAATTTTTTTTGAACTGTTGAAAAACTTCAAAAGCAATCAAGAAAAGAGGAACAGCGAGGGCTATCCGGTCACTGTGATGAGGAGGAAATTTCTAAGTCATGAAACAGAAAATACGCCGTTTCTCCCCACCGCACAGATGACTACCAACAAGGTACCACATTCGTTTTGAGAAGATACAGGAAACTATGCTGAGGATACTGCTCTGCCTGCAGAAATAAGAAAACGGGGTCAGGCCTAGGACAAGGAGCCTTGGTTGAGTTACTTGTCCAGCATCCTAGAGGCAGAGTTCCAGTTCTCCAGATCATCACTTGACTGGCCTAGACGTGAGATCATCCTCTTACCCCCTGCCTCATTTATTTCAACATCTGCAGGAAATGCATTTGTGATCCTGCAGACAACAGAGCCGTAACAAATCCCCAAGCGCCGCCGGTCCTCCATGTTGAACAAGGCAAGGATTGTGCAGACAGATAAATATGCAATCATGAACAACTGCATCACAAACTGCTAGCTGAAGATACACAGGTGGAGTCTCCAAACAGGGAGAGAAGGGCCAGGTAGCAAGTGGACCCTGGTGTGATATGCAGAGCCTAGTATCCTGGTTTTCCATACAGCTCCAGCCAAGAGCTTGGCAGATCCCAGCCCTGGCATGCTGGGATGACTCCAAATTGGAGCTCTTGGTTTGCTATTTTAACTGTGGTCTTTCAGGGTATAATAAACAGAGGCAGGTACCCAAAGGCAGGCATCCAGGGCCATTTCAAGACATGTGAGCGTACCTGAGGCACCCTGGGTCTGGCAGATGGACAGGGATCCACGCTGTGCCAGAGCCAGCAGGACATCTGAAGTGGTCACAGACATCTGCATTTAAGTGACTTGAATACTTTTGTCCTTTACAGCGGGTTTAGTTCAAATCAGAGTTACCTGACCCTAGCACAATGACAGCACACCCCTTGCAAGCCACGTTTTATTGACAAATGTCCAAGTTTCCTAAGCACCACAGCAAACACATCCCCTTGGACAGGCCCCAGCCTAGCCGGGCCACGTAACCCAGAGGCAGCTTTCTGCTGAGCATCTAAACCTCCCTGTCACCCAACAGCGAGCTCCTCTGCTGCCAGCCTAGTTGCTCGGAACAGTTTCAGACATCACACATAACAAGCTATTGGTGGACACACACCGGGTCGCTGTTTAAATCCAGACTCTCCTGTGATCTCAGCTCATTTTCACTTGAGGAGGCAGAATATTGGTGAGGGATGATTGTCTCTAAAGACCGACCATAACAGAGCAACTCCACAAAAAGCACCTCCACACACGTGTGGACAGAGATCATCACTGGAACATTTTCATTCCCCGTGACGATCCAGTTAAATTCCTGCAGATAATTCAGCTTTACAGGGTGTGTCAAGGACACAGGACAAGAATAATAATAATGAGACTTGCCCATTCCATGCAGATTACAAGCTTACTCCACAGCTAGTCTCACAGTGTGGAAAAGCTCTGAAAATGAGTAAAGTGCAACACAACAGAAATATCACCACCAGAACGTGTCCTCGAGGCTGTAAGAAAAATCTTAAAAGGGGGATTGTTTATATCAAGCTGGCCAATTCTTCTTAAAAATCAAACGACATAGACAATTAAAAAAATAAGTGAATAAATGCGACTCACCAGTAGAATCATTAATGCTCAATCTAGTAAGATAAGAGTAAGGGGCACAGAATAAGCTATGTATTGAGTCAGGCCTTTGGTATGAATGTCACCATCCATTTTTATCAAAACACATTACAGGATCTTATCTGGTAACAGATTGATCCTGTGATTGTCTAACAGAAATAACAAATAATCTGTTTCTACATGATTTTGTAGCATCCTGGAAAATCATCATCATTTCTTAATTTAGGTCTTCCCACGCAAGGAGCCTCTTCCTCTGCGTGGAGCACCCATCGCTCCATTTTCATCACAAAGAAGTAAATGCTTCGCTGACATGCACGGACTGTTCTGCCCGTGCCTTGCTAAGAGCATGCGGGTGGAAGGAAGGATTCAGAGCAGAAAAGGAAGAAGCCTGACTTTCACACCCAATTTTTGGAGGATGCTCTGGGGAGAAGTTTGGCAAGGAAGATGGCACAGCAGGAATAGCCAGAGAGGAGATTTTAAAATTGGGAAACCACATTTGACTTCCTACTAAAGAGGATGTAACAGCTGAAAAGATGGAGAATCTCTTTTTGAAAGATAAACTGTCAGCCCATAAGGAATCAGCGAAACTATGCGTAACGCAGAGGAACCAAGATCTCCTTCCAATGGACAGACAGCCCTATGAAACACCCCAGCAGGGATAAAACTCGGGACACTTCGCAGAAAGTAAGGTAAATTTACACCTTACCTAGTGCTAGAGGCTACTCTAGAGGCCAAAAGGGAGGAAGACAGAAGCGGTAAAATAATCAGCCCAGCACCTCCTGGAGAACCAACTCCATGTTATGGTCACCTCCCGTAACAGGAGGCAAAACTTGGCGAGTCAGGAGAAATCAGACATGCTCTGTAATAAAACTTAATTAAGATGGGTTGAGACCAGGAGGAAAAAAAAAAAAAAATCTCTATCTTACATTCTGCAAGGAATAACCTTACTAACAGGAATGTTCAAGAGGCTGGAAGCGTTTCTGCCTGAACCCTGCACCTACCTCATGTCAGTCATGGAAGTTCCCAGCCTGTTTCCTATGCACCCAGTATCCATTTTCACTACAAACACTAACTTCAGGCCTGAAGAAAGAGGCAACTGATTCAGGGCAGGATGGTTTATCTTACAATACACTGCTGACGCAAAGGAGAGTTAGTAAGAAACACTCACTGCAACAGTTTGAATGAGGTTATGAGGAAAAGCCATGTCATCATACATGGTTTGACTGGATGATGAACTTACAGAAGTATTAGAAAGTGGAACTGAGTAAATTCAAAGTAAGGAATTAATTTATTCTGAGAATGAAAGAGTTCCTTTATGCAACTTTTCTCCAATGTCTTATATTTTACTTCAGTTAAAATTGCACTAGAAATAAAAAAAAAGCCTTGAATCTAAAAAGCAGCTCAGCTGAGGGACTCCAAGAACAGTCTTTAAAAATGGCAGAAACCATTGTTGTCTTCTACAGATACCCAAGCCACAAGACAGACAGTTTAGATGGCAGAGTCTCAGAATTTGACAAAACTCCTGAAGCAGCTCATCAGCAATCCCCACTGCATAGGTCAGACTCCCCATAGCTTACATGGGATCCTGCTAGCTTGTTTTTCCAGGAAGAAGGCCAAAAAAGCAAAGAAGAATGCAAAAAATCTGATGGAAGCTCCAAAAAATTGAATTATTAGGATGTAGTCCCCACTGAAACAATTACAGTACACTGGGCAAGTTCACCTACTATTGAAATAATTCTGAGAAGATCGTCTGTGTAGGCTATTCATTACACACACATACTGCAATTAGGTAAAAGCAAGATTAAAAAATGCCCAGCATTTCTGTACATCAGGATTTCGGAATTCAGTCAATAAACCTTTTATGTATGACAGTTATTCGTTTAAGGGTATTCTTACTTTTGGAAGCCAAACTTAAGGCAGCAGAGAACAAATACTCACACATGAAGATACTTGAAGTACCCAACATGCTTGAGATGTCAAACTGGGCTTCCTGAAGCTCAGCACCAGTGGCAGTTTGAAAAGCGTAGCCAAAACCACAAACACTTAAATAAACAGCAGTGTGCCCAGGTGGCCAAGAAAGCCAACAGAATTCTGGTTCTATAAGTGCTGGTGTGGCCAGCAGGACCAGGGCAGGGATTGTCTCCCTCTACTTGGCACTGGTGAGGCTGCACCTCGAATCCTGGGTTCAGTTTTGAGCCCTCACTCCAATAAGGATATTGAGGGGCTGAAGCGTGTCCAGAGAAGGGCAACAAAGCTGGGGCAGGGTCTGGAGTACAAGCGCACTGAGGAGCAGCTGAGGGATGTGGGGAGGTTTAGCCTGGAGAAAAGGAGGCTCAGGGGAGACCTTCCCGCTCTTGAGAACTCCCTGACAGGAGGCTGGAGCGAGGTAGGGGAACAAGCAGCAGGAACAAGCAGCAGGACAAGAGGAAACGGCCTCAAGTTATGCCAGGGGAGGCTTAGGTTGGACATAAGGAACAATTTATTTCCCATTGGGGTTGTCCAGGCCTGGCCCAGGCAGTCCCCATCCCTGGAGGGGTTAAACAGCCATGTTGATACGGCACTGAGGGACATGGTTCCGTGGTGACCTGGCAGTGCTGGGGGAACGGTTGGAGTCGAGGAGCTTAAAGGTCTTTTCCAAGCAAAACAATTCAGTGATTCTAGAATAACTTTTAAAATTAAACAATAGACATCTCAAGGGCCATACCTGACTGGGCAGGTGGACATACGTTTGTTGAACATATTCCTTTAAAATTTAGGTGAAGGGAAGTAAAGCAAAAAAGCTCCTCTGCATTTCGTTCTTACCTGGATCTTTGACAAAACTCTCCACTTCCTCTGCTGTGCCGCAGCATGCTGGCCATGAGCTGCTGCCTGCCAAACCCTCCAGCAACCCCCTTTCAGAAGGGAGGGTTGAAAACAAAGAACATTAGGGAAAATATGAGAATGAGGTTTTATTTAAGTATTTCTGTTCGAGTTTTTGGGGAAGCAACAAGCAGAGCTGCCCAGTGCTCTCGGGCTTCGCTTGCAGAAGTTACGTCGTGGTTCCACACAGAACAACCACAATAATGGCTAAAAATGCCAGGAGCTGGTGAATGAGCAGCTGGTAACCCCTGACAGCAATGAAACAAATGTAGCTGAAAGTCAGACAAACATTTCCTAAAAATACCTTCTCTGATCCTTTTTCAATTCAATTAGTATCCGGAGCGAGTTATCCAAACCGCTCTTTTTTTTTTTTTTCTGAATTTCCTGGCATTTCAGGACAGGGCTACGTTGTGCCAGCACTGCCAGGACAGAGAAAGGACAGCGCTCAAAAGGTGTGTTTCGTCATCTTACACTCATCATGTCTGTACAGCATGAGTCAATGTGACAACTTTCCAGTCCTGGGTTTGGACGCTTGGCTCTTCTTGTGCTCAGGTCACCGTCTGCGCTGAAGGGGACAATTGTGGAGCACTTCCTTTGGTCTGTACGGTCATAACAATAAAAGCATGACAAGTAGAGTGACTCAAGGAAATTTGTCAGGACTTTCTAGTAAAAGTAGTCACAAACAAACTTCTGACACTGGGATTTTTCAGCCTCTTTTAAGTGATGTGAGTAAAATTTGTATGGAAACTTTTCATGGCTGTTTCCAAGCTGGCATTTGAGTAATATAAATGAATGTTTTACACACAAACACAGAGGTACAAAAGCAAATACAGACATCCCTGCTGCATGGTTTTTGTTCTGGAGGGGGGAGACTAAGTGGTGAACTTCTACTACGAAAAATTTATTTGCATTTTTTATATATAAATAATTTTATAACAACTGATTTAATGAAGAAATACTACCCCTAGCAGGAGAGCCCAACTACATCAATTAAGTGCAGTAACACCAGTGGTCTTCACCTTGATCTCACATCCGGCTTCCACATGAAGCCAAGTAGCCCCAGGCAAAGCCTGCCTGATCCCACACAGCCACAGAGACCTTCAGCCCGGGACCTGAGCAGGTACTAGTTACCAGCTAGTGTCTGAAGCCAAAAAATCAGCAAAGCACTGACTCAGGGGGTTTGATTTTCTCCACAAATTCATGTACCCCTGGCTGGCAAAGGGAAGCAGCAAGACATGAGACTTGCCACTCCTCTGAAGCTCCCTCTGGTCCTTGGTCATCCCCACCATCCATGCTCCCATCGGTCACCCCTGCCATCCATGCTCCAGCCGACGAGTGCCTGCTCTTTTCCCCAGGCTATATTGGCAGCGCCAAAAGGGCTTGAAATCTTCTGCTCCACCATTTTGGCTGAATTCAGAACCACCAAGCTGTTGTCAGAGCTCTAGAGCAATGACTCTGCTAATTCAGCTTTGAATCGGGTGACACATGCTTCATTATTGACAGCTACCTCAAGCGCTACTGTCATCAACACCTTCAAGCCCCATGAGGGTGAGGGAAAGGATCTAAGCCACTATTAACAGATGCACAACGTGGCCAACTAAGGCTTGGGAGATGGGTTAAAACTGAAAACATTCTGATTTAATACAATTATCGGCATTTTTTCTGTTTATCATAAGCAAGAAGGTACGCCAAACCTTGCTGTAACCTGATTCTACCAGTACACCAATGAGTTGGTTACACAAACAGATACATGAAGCAAAGAAAACCCACAAAACCAACAAAAAGTGGTAGCTGCCAGCTACCTGGACCTTAAATGTGGCCTTCAGCATTGCAATACAAACAATCTAGTTTCCTAAGGAGCCATGAATGATGACTCAGGAAGTAAATGGACAGCAATCAAAGTCAGGAGGAAACCCCAACTTTACACACTCCCTTGTTTATAACTTTGCAAAATCTGGGACATAAGGGGGACTTTCATGCTCTTCTCTGAGCCACAGAGGATTGGACAGGCAGAGAAAGTTCAGCAAAACTGTGATGAACTCTGACTAACCTCTTACCAAACTGCCTAAGCTTTAACTATTTCTTAAGACACTGAGGGTTTACCAGCTCCCCTGGCAACCCAGGCTCTCTCTCAGCACATTAAAAAACCAGCCAATGCGCCCGCTCTGTGCTGAAAGGGAAACGACCGCCACATCCCATGGGGCAGAGGAACCCATGGTGGAGATGTTCCAGCACTTCTCCACAAGAGTTTCTGTTCCCAAAATGTCAGTTTGCCAAAGCAAAGAGCTGCCGTTAGAGAACTCTGACAGTTCTAACAGAACTCTTCTGGGGAGAGTTAAATCACATTTATACCGCAAACTGGAGTTAATTCAGAAGAGCCAGTCCATACGTCGGCTTTAATGAGCTTCTGTCAGAAACATTTATAGAGCTAGGACGAGGTAAAGCTGGAATTTTAGAGAGAAGGAACTGGAGAGAGAAGCCAGGCTCCTTACTTTGCCCTCACTGATCAAAAAAGTTTTACAAGCAATAAAACCTGTTTTCCCTCCACTTCAGCCATACCAAACATCTTTTTCACGCTTCTATTGTTTCAGTAACTAAATTACAAGAGATAATCTTCAGAAGCACATAAAAGGTAAGCCAAAAAAAAGGAACCCAACCAAAACCCCACACCTTAATTTTCTTTCAGATGCCACCACCTAATAAAATTCACCATAATTATAGTGGCCATTTTTTCACAACACTGTGGATTTGGGAGGGAAGAATGTCTAAGGTGAGACTACAAGACATGGTTTCAGGGTTTTATACATAATTTTGATTCAGATTTGCCTTAGTGACCAGGAAGAAGCTATTTAATTTTTCTATATCAAAAACACCCTTCTAAGAAATAAACCCATATTCACTAGGCCACAGGAGAACTGAAGAGCTCATTAAATAAATAAATCTGGGATTCTTAGAAAAAGGAATTTGAGTACAAAAAGCAAATTAATACTTGGAAGTATGTCGTACTCAAACGTCATCAGTCCCTTACCAGGAAGATCTGTGTGAGCATGTGCTCCGCAAAGGGGAAACCACCAGCAAGACATCAGCAGATTATGCAATAAGTAAAGAACTAGTCAGCATAGGCATCGCACCAACTTCCTGCAGGCACCTTAAACTGCTTGGTCAAAAAAAAAGTCTGTATCATCACTGAACACACACAAACCCAGAAAAATTATCAGGAAAGCCAGGACTTCCTTCCTAGCATCTTCCCCTTGGATAAGGAGCTCCTACTCTCACTTGGCTTGAGGGGTTTCACCAGTTCTGTCCTTGATTCATGGTTTTTGGTAAAGTAAGAGCATTTTTCCACCTAAGACCACAGCCCAAAACCACCATGGTTGTGAAAACTTAGCAGATTCCTGCCTTTGTCAAGAGATAAAGGGGTGTTGCACTCAGTGCTATGGTTAGAAACTCATGATCAATTCTCTTTGGGTTAGGAGGAAGAAGGAGCAGCGTAAGGATGGTTAGATTGGTATTTTACAGCAATTGCCCAGGGTGGGGTATGGTCATTATTGCAGATGTTCTTATGAACCCTGGAAGAGCAGAAGTGCCTCAAAAGTGCATTATCTTTTAGAATTCTCTATTATAGGTTATTTTTAAAAGATGGCACACAAGAGTAATGACCATCAGATTTCTCCTGTGTTACACTCCACAAGTTAGTGGGCCATCTGCTCCCCACAAGGATTTGCAGGGTTTATTTCCTACCAGGGGTGCACCCACACTTAACCTCCACGGCTTTCCAAAAGCCAGACCTTCCTATTTAATAACCTGGCCAATGCAACGGGCCAGAGAGGACAAGACAGACCTCGCACACAAATTCCCCATGCTTCTCACTCCACCATCTCCCTCTACCCCACAGTCCACTTACAGGTCTTGCTCATCACAGGTGGCTTCTAAAGCCCAGTCCCTCAGGGGCCATGACTGCCGCTGACTACAGGAAATACAGGGGTGTACAGATCTTATTGTAATCGGTCCCGCTGAGTGTGTGCAGATAACTCCATAACGTGATAACGGCTGTGAATACAGAAGGACCATTTATTCCACCAGCACACGCTCCTGCAGGTCTTGGCTAAGGGTACGAGCACGGTTCCCACCGACTGCTCGTGCCAGCAGGAAAAGAATGTGGAGATCACTTTAAAGAAAATATTAGTTGATTATCAAAGATGAGTTGGTTCAATGACTTTACTATCAGGTAACCACAAAACACACAAATGTGACAGTCACATCACTTACAGTTCTGAACTTGTTTACGTGGAAGCTTTGACCCTGTGTCTTCTCCTGTATGTCTCCTTCCTAAAACAGCATATTTAAGGATGGAAGTTGGAATGATGGAGACAGAAGGCTTCTTGTTTGCAAACAGCATACTTTATATTTCAAAAATAGCACCCTAAAGTGGTAAAAATAAACAATGAACAACATTTAATTCAGTAATGAAACCTATAAATACCTGCCACAGTGATTTTGTTATCAGCAGACAAAAAGAAGCCCAGTATTCTTTGCTCCAAGCTCCGGGGTGCACCATCACCACTGCCACCACTCATCTGAAAGGAGACTGAATCTCAACACTTCAAAGAGTGCTTGCAGACACCAGTGGCAGGACGCACCCCACGGAGCTCCAAACACCTGCCATGCAGAGGACCCCAGTTGTGCCTCGGTAGCCAAGAGAAAGAGGCACTCCCAGCATGTAAGCCATGTGGCTCTTGGACATCTTCTTCAGGTCCACATGAACTTCATTCTGGAAGCACCTGTTCCCTCTAGGGATGACTTGAGGAGCCTGGACAGCTCACTCACACCCCAACTTCAGCCCAGATCTCAACTACACTTGTCTCAGAAACCCCAGTGCTCAGCAAAAGCACAAGCCGAGATAAAAAGTGTCACCTCAGCAACTGTCTGTAACAAAAGCTGCAGTGCCCGAGCCCCTGCCACACCCACCAGCTGATACTGGACCAACACAGCTACCACTGGCCACAGCCCAGGGATTTTGTTATGAACGTTAGAGAAAAGGAATAAAATCCATACAGTGATTGCCCCAGCAATACACGCCTGATATTTTTCCCCTCAGTCTTATCTTTTATAAAAATCACCTCATTCTATACAATGCTTTGGCATTGAAGAACTAATACATGTTTCTCAGGAACAATTCTCACTTGCAGCACTGCCATGATAGTTTCCATTTTAAAAAAATCAGGCTAGAGTTTAAATGTTCAGTAGTTACTTTTACTTTCCCCACCATCTGTTTAAAGTTGAAAAAAAAACAAAACAAAACCCACCCCACATTTCTTTGGAGCTTCTGGGTGCTCAGTTTGCTCCTGCTTAGTGGACCCCTCTCACAGGTCCTACCCTGGCCCATGGGCTGAGTAATGCTGCTTCAGAAGCTGACACATGCCGATGCTACTGGAAACCAGTACAGCCAGGAAACTCATATCATTTTTCTGAGGTAAACAGTAAGGGAAAGCCCTCGGGAAAGTCTGAATACCAGGGTGTTTTTTCTCTTTTTTTTAAAAAAGAGAGAGTTCTTTTCAAAGTATTTTGTTGCTACATCACGTTATTGTAACCCAGGGCAGGGGTGAGATCATTGCCATTACTAAGACAGGTTCTGGGATTTGTGTTTTAGACTGGTGAGAAAGAGGCAGCTTGATCACCACGGCAGAGCCAACACACACACAAGAGTTCATCACCTCTCGGGGAGACAACTGCCAGTTCCACTGCCATTGCCCGTGACAGCCCAGAGGAACCCTGCCACAGCCTACACGGAGCTTCTCTTCAGAGAGACACAGATGAAACGAAAACAGACCAGTTGTAAACTCAGTTTAGACACACGCCTTGTGACTGGGCCCCCAGGCTTTAGCTGGGAGCTGACCTACCAGTAGGTGATTTTATTGCTTAAATCATTTCTGGGCAGTAAGTCACAGATAGTTCTGACACACTTGCCTTCAGAGCAAGCACTGACCCAGCTTCCCCATCAATGTTAAGGAAACGGCTAGTCAGGAATTCAGTTTTGCTCCCTCAAGGTCACTCCTCGTCTCAGGATGCTGCCCTGAAGGATGACACTTTGACCTGTACGACTGGGTGAAGAATAAATTTGAACTTCATCTCCTATCTCTCAACTCCAGCTCTCAACTCCGAGCTTCCCCTTGGTGTGCTAGAAAGTGTCCATGGGAAACCAAGTAATTTCCTCATATTTTGTAGTCAGTTCTCATACGTTTGAACCTCTTGGTAGGAGCAGGAGATACCTCCTTCTAGGCGAGCCTTTCCCCAACATTTTTTTAGCCCAAGCCACTCAATTAACTTAATTCAATCTGAATTCACCAAGCCTCTAGAATAGCTTCGGTTCTGCTGCCCACGTTGTCCTCGTCCAACCCACATGGAAGTCAAAGCTGCCACAGAGCTGATCTTTCTCTGCCTGACCAATCCTCTGTGCCTCAGAGAAGAGTGTGAAAGTCCCCCTTACGTCCCAGATTAACTGGCTATGCAGAAAGAGATTAAATTATGGGATTGAAGTATAAATATTTCCATCTCTCTTTTGTTATGTATCCCTGTCACAGCAGAATGAAAGAGTGCAGAAAGGTGGTGACCAAGGGACAACGTGAGATTTTGAGAGACAACAATGGCAGAGGAGCACTTTACACTGTATTTTCAGAACCTTCTCCCTAACACGAAGAAAATAAATTAGGAACATCAGGTTTAAGTTCATGTTTTCTCTCCAAATTCTTCATAGGCTGAACAGCTCTTGGTACCCACAAAGCAGCGGATCCTGTGAATCGTTTCATACATAAGTATCTGAGCCAACTGATGTGCAGAAGATCATCTTCCTGCCAGGAACAGCCACCGCACTTACAGGTCCTACCCACAGCACTGCTCCTCACTCAAGACTAGATTATCTGGTTTCAGAGGCTGCACTCCTTCATTTGCAAGGAGCTTCCATGCTGGAAGCTCTACACTCTGCAGTTTGGGTGGCCAAAGGGATTTTCCCCAAAGGTGTGACCCAAGGTGCCAACAAACCAGCCTCACAGAGGTGCTGGAGCCCCAGCAGCTCCAGCTCACAGCCCAGCCATTCACTCCCACTGTTGGTGGCTGGTCAAGGGAAGATGACAGACTTTGTATCAGTGCAAACCCCTGAGATATTGGGGTGGGGAGGGGAGCACAACCACCAGCACAGGCACTGGCCATACCACGGAGGCAGCAGCTTCCCCAGATGATGCGGGAGTGTCCAGAGGTCAACCAGGACAACAAATTAACCTCTACCACCGAGCGTGCAAGTTTGATCCCAAAGAGGACCCCATGAAGACAAGAGATGACAGCCTGTGACCCTCCTTCTAATAAACGGCTGTAAGTCACAAACGGGAACTCTCACATACGGTTTTTTCATGTCAGGCCCAAAAGAAAAGCTGCTGTCGCAGACATTTTGTGAAACTTTTCCATTGTTTTACTTCCCTATAAATTTCACATTGATTGCTTCATCGCGCGTACTATGGGGAACACAGGAAGGAGGTGGCAGGGTTCGCGGGGAACGCTGCAAGAACCAGTTCCAGCAACACCGGACGGAGGCAAGCAGGGACCTGCCAGCCCAGCAGCGAGGGGCTGGTGCTGAGCAGCGCAGCGTGTGTGATTTCGGCCATGCCATGAGCTGCGGGATGGCCCCGGCCAAGCCTCTCGCTGCTCCGGCACACGTGGCGAGCGCTGCGATCGCCGTGTTGCCCTTCGCTGCCTTTCGTTCACCTTAGGAAAGCTCCGTTTTACGCGCCCGTGCGCTTGGGGAGGGCGGACGCCGCACACCGACCGAGGCCGCGGCCGCGCTGCCCGGAGCGGGATGGTGGAAGGGCCGAGCCGGGCGGGGCGGGGAGCGCGGCCGCGGCAGGTGCAGAGCGCGGCGCCCGGCGCTGCCCCGGCCCCTGCCGCCCCTCACCGAAGGAAGGGGGCTCGACCAGCCGCCTGCTCTGCCACGGGGGAGAGCGGGCGGCCGGCACCGCTCAGCACCTCTCCACCCTGCGGCTGCTCCCACCGCCTTCAGCCCGGGCCCTCCGCGCCGGGACGGGCGCAGCAGCTGCGCCCCACTCTGCCCTGCCTGCCCTCCCCTCGCACCCCGCAGAGGAGCCGTAAGGAGGAGGCACCGCGCTTACGGTTGCCGGGGGTCCCGCAGGCTCGGCCATCGCTCCGGGCTGGGGCACGGTCCCGTTCCCCATTGTGGGCACTCGGCGGTTTTCTCCGCGACGGCAGGGGGAGGCGCCAGCCTCCCGCTGGCCGCCTCCTCTTAAGGAGGCCTGAGGCTCCGGCCGACCGTGGCGGCCGTGGTGGGGGAAGCGCCGGGTTGCAGCACGGCTCTCCGCCTTCGGCCGCTCTGGCGGCGCGCACGGCGATGGCAGGGCGGCGGTGGGGCTCCGCGGAGGCGGAGGCAGCGTGGCGGGGTGGCCGACAGCCTTAAGGCCGGCGTGCCCGCCCCACGGCCCGCGCCCCCCAGGAGGAGAGGGGCGGCGGGGGCGGCCGGGCGGGAGCGCGGGGGGTGCTGGATGGCTGCCGGCGCTTCGCGGGGTCTTTTGACCAGCCGCGGGAAGTTGGAGCCGTAGAAGCGCCCAGGCACTGACCGTGACAGAAGAAGAGACAAAACTCCATTATCTAACAGGCGGGTCGGTGGAAGTTCGCATTAAAATAACTTGGAAAAAAAAAAAAATCCGCGTCCTTCATTGCTGCCGTAACGATTCGTGCGGGAATAAATGTGTGTTCAACACCACATCTCTTCGCCCGCAGCCTCCGCGGGAGAAGCTGCCGGCGCTGGCCGAGCCGTGACACTCCCGACTCGATGCTTCTCGGTGCACGTGGCAGAGGACCAGCCCTTCGGGCCATGACCCACCTTAGGCCCCACAGCAGGGCTCTGTCAGCTCTCAAAAAACATCCAGAATCTTGAGAGCTATGGACGGGAGCAGCCATTCTGTCCATTAAACCCAACAGTTACCAAACCTCCTTTCAAAAAATCTCCTCCCTTGCATGGGCCTGAACACAAAAAGCCATCAAGCAGGAGCTTCATGGAGTGAAGTGATGCCCATTTCGATGCAGAGATACTTAAATTGGTGGCACGGTGAAGCTCAGTACCAAGGGTGTTCACCAACAGCTAGGGAGATGGTATTCATTTGGGGTCGGTGCCCCATCTGATGGCTACGCTGCTGGGCCCAGCCACACACATGGGTTTCCTGGTGGCCTGCGAGGTCCCTGTGTCTTGGTCCACCAAGAAAACCTTCAGCTCAATGAGGAGAAAGTCTCCGCCGTGCAGAAATCAGTATTTCACCACCTGAAGGCTTACAAGTGCAAAGCAGCTGACACATGGGGAGGTCGTTCCCCTTGCGCTTCAGCACCATTAAAGATTTCAGGCTGAACCTCACCCCCATCACGCCTTGTCCACCTTGGCTGTCACCTGGCACACAAGAAGTTAAAAGCTTTGGCTGTGTGCAATGGTCCTTCCTGGAGGAAGAGGAAGGGGGAAGGAGGGGATTAAGGGAAGGAGGGGATTAAGGGAAGCCGGGGCTGGTTTGGGTTGTGTTTGATGACAACACAGTCATTTCTACTAATTCTATCATTTCTGCCCTTCCTGGAGATTTAAGGTGACCTTAAAGCTCCCTTCCACATTTTTTTTTCTGTTTTGCTTTAGAGGTTTTAAACCTGATTTTGAAATATATTTAGAAAATGCAGTCTTGTATTATTTGCTGCATCATTAACACTCAAAAAAATATTTTCCACCTGGGTTTACGGACTTCACGGTGAGTCAGTGGGAGAACTCGACAGGCTTGAACCTCAGCTGCCTGCTTGCTCATAGCCAGCGCTCTTAACAGAACAGATCTCCAAGAAGTCAGTTCTTCTCGAGATGCACCAAAAGTCGAGACGGAGTTTCACTTTGACGCTGATGTCAAGCTCTTTCCAAAGACACGGGTTTATATTGGAATGTGCTGGAGCTTTGCACATACTTAGTGCCTAAGTAGGAAGTCACTTCTTTGAAAAAGGTGGCCACAAAAAAGCAAAGATAAAGGGAAAAAAAAAAGGCTTAAATGACTCAGCCAGGACCTCCTCAAAGTGCAGAAAATCAAAGGGTGCACTCCCACAAGTGAGAGGTAAATAAGTGGCACTCACACTCTGTTAACAAGGTCCCTGACTGTAGTAAACTGGTAGCCACAATTAGAGGACAGCAAGCCACTCCTCGGTACAAAGCAATGCAAGCCAGAAACCTCATTTGCGCCATCATCTTACTGGTCTCCTGCTATGAGGCACTGCAGGAGCTGAGCAACTCTGGCCATTGCTTTTAACCTCATTTTCTGTCTTGTCAGGAAAAAAGGCACAGCAGGAAAGGGCTGTCCTGGACATGCTGGCACAAAGAAGGGCTGGTTTCTGAACTGTGCCAGCTCAGAAAGCACTTATTTGATGTGGACAGCCTCTTCACCCCCTTCCTCCTGGTGCCTACTTGAGGGAACATTAGCCAGAAAAATGCGGCAAAACCACGGTGATGTCATTGTTCAGGTCCTTTTGATTTCCATGTCAACTACTGCCTGAAGATCACCATCGCCTCATCTGTTGTTATATGTATCTCAGTTATATTGTTATGTTGTTATATGAAGATCTCAGTAATGGTCTTGAGATATAGAAATGACAAAAGCCGTGAACAGGATCGTTCTTAGCAAGTTAGTTACTGTCTGCCCTTTGAGTGCTGACTGAGTGGTAAAGCTGAGGGTGGCACCAGTTTCCTGCACTCTAAATCCTCCAAATTTTCTCATTTTGAAGCGTCCCCTTATTTCAAAGGAGTGTTGTTGCTTGCCCCTCTCCCAGGCACCCCCACCCTGGCATGGTCCTGCTCCAGCTTCAGCGGAGTCACATGGCGTTCGCCAGCTCGATCAGCTGCCCCTGAACGGTGCCAAGGAAGGGTCAGCTGCAAACGGAGGCTCGCCCTCCAACCCTCCTTCCTGGTGTTTTGAATTTATGCAAAATGCGGTTCCTGGGGTACAGCTCTGCCTATGTCCTTTCTTTGTTTTTACTGATAGTGAAGGTTTTACTGATAGCGAAAGCAAAAACAAACGCAAAGCTCAACAAACAGAGGAACTTCAGCGTTTCCATCCAAACTCCCTGACTTAGTTCTGGGTAGGAAAAACTCTGATTTCTCCCTGTCCAAGGAAACAGCACAGACTCTTGATAAGGAGCTGAGTAACTGGTGAGCAAAAATTCCTCTTCCCTTGACGCAAGAAGAAATTAAAAGCTCTCTTTTACATTACGTCTGTTCCTGTTATTTCATGTAATATTATGAAAGCTATTTTTGATCTTAGTCTGATTTCTTCAAGAACATTTTGGGCAGGGTTTCATGATATTTTTTTTCCTGTAACAAAACAAGTTTGGCAGATGCCGTCCCCCATCTCTCATTCTCCTCCACACGCTGCAGGTCCTTACTCATCTCACTGTGCCTGTGGAAGGCTTGGTGGGGTGCCTCAACAAGTCATCTCCAAATGATACGGGTTAAGAAACCTTCCATTCTCTTTTATGTGGTGTATTTTTTTATTGTTTCAGACGATTTCAACCCACTAACAACTACCTGCTGCTGCTGTTCATTCCGCAGTACCCTCCTGCCCGCTGCCGAGCCACCCATGCGGTAGATACGGTTCCATCTGCCAGAGACCCTGGACTATGAGCTGCCTCTGTTTGGTCCGCAGTGAAAACAAGCCCTGAGCCATGGCGAGGCAATTAGAGGGTGTGGAGGATGGCGTTGCGAAGTAGGACGCAGACAAAGGGCTTTTCTGAAGCAGACGTGTAAGGGAAGCTGTGACAAATCACAGAGGCCCTTTTGGTGTGCTGCTGCGACACAACTTGAGGCAAACCATGGAAAAGCAAGACTGGGTGTATCAGGACAGACAAGCAACTCAGTCAACAAAAAGGGATATTTTGTGAGATACTTAACGCAAACGCAGTGTTTTCTTCCAGTTGTTTTTAAGCACAGACATTTGACGATGTATCAGGAAAAAAATCCTTCCTTGATCAGGCTGACAACCCCCACAGAGGATCACCTCAGCCCCGCGCTCCTGAGGCCTCCCCAACTCTTGTCAGGATAAAATACCTCTTTCTGTGATGAAGAGGATTTAATCCATCATATATAACACCACGGGATGGGGTGAGGGGGATTGTAAATCTGGCTGTTGAGAAATAGCCATTTGTTTATTGATGGCAGAACCTGCAACGGTGTCGCCGAGTCTCTGCCCAAAGCCAGATTTCCAGCTGTCCAGTGCCTCCTGTCATTGATGCTGGGCAGAATGAAAGCCCTTCTAATTCCCAGTTGGCTCCTCTCAGCCAGTTTATCGGACATACAGCAGAAAAGTGAAACCTCCTCTAAGCCAGTTTGCCTCTGCCCTCACTCCCCCACAGCCACATGCAAACATCTCCCTATCACTGAAAAACCACTCCTTGTCCTCAAAGACTTTTCACCGCGAATGAGGAAAATTTGCACTGGGAGGGAATTCTGCTCAGGTGCCTGATGCCCTGGCCAGACCCCTTCCTTCAGTCCCTCCTGCCACCTACATGGTGGTTTCCTGGGGTGGTGGCCAAGTCGCCCAAGGCAGTTATGGAAACAAACATGAAGAGCTAAAATAACAGCAGTTTTCAGACAGAGTCCTGACAGCCTGAAATATCTTCTGAGAGCCTGAAGTCCAGCGCGTCGGGTGAAACCTTCACATTAAGGAAAAGTCAGTCTCTGTAATTGTCTGCTATTATATCTATGGTGTCTGACCTCGTAAAATGAGAGGATTGTGGGATAGTGCTGGTGGAAAGGGACCTCAGGAGGTTTCTGCTCAAAACAGAGGAAGCTCTGGGGTCAGAACAGGTTGCCCAGGGTTTGATCCAGTGGGAACTTGAAAGCCTCTGAGGACAGAGATGGCACAACCTCAAGCCATGGCTGGACTGTCATTATGGAGGAAAAATTTCTCTTTAGATCCATTCTGTATCCGTCTTGTTTCCGCTCACCCCCATCACTGAAGATAGCCCTGTCATGTACCACTGTGAAGGACCTGGCTCCATCCTCTCCATGCCCTCCCTGCAGGCAGACCTGTTCTACCTCATGCTGGACCCCGACCTAGTGAACAGCCGTGTCCATCAGCAAGCGACACATCACCTGGATTCCCCCCGAATCGGTGCACCCCAAGGGCCAGCCCAACACCCTGCAAGGCCCATTTGTGAGCTGCCAGGTCACTGTAAGTGATCTCACAGCAGCTGAGATCCCATGTGGTTTTACCAGCTTCTTCGTCACGTGCTTGAC
Organism: Bucorvus abyssinicus; assembly: GCA_009769605.1. Lineage (NCBI taxonomy): Eukaryota > Metazoa > Chordata > Aves > Bucerotiformes > Bucorvidae > Bucorvus > Bucorvus abyssinicus. Next base: position 7,964,031 of record CM020034.1, on the reverse strand, counting down.
AGGGAAATCATGTGACTTTTCAACAAGTTAGAATACTTACACACCAAGGCAGATCTTATTTATAGTAGGAGCACTTAAAAGTGTTCATTTTAAAGGAGATGAGTGCAGGACCAAGTATTATATTAAATTATACCCTGGGGTGCCATTTACATTACAGAAGTAAAGAAGGTTGCCTCAGTCTAAACAAAAATCAGTCACAAAAAGAAGGAATAGACCAAAAAAAAAATCATTTTAACAATATGAATGGTGTGGAGTTCATTATTCTGAAGATCCGCTGGTCTCGCTGGAATTTCCTACCTTCCTTCTTGCCCAGTATCTTGTCGTCAACTGTGACCAGTAGTGGAACTTAAGGAAAAAATGTAGGAACCAGAAAGGGTGTAACGTGCTTCTTTCCCTGATGGCGATGTGCCGACCAGGGACTCCCTTCCCTTGGGGTTGCACCAGGACCATGGTTTTTTAACAGCCATCTGTGGACGTTACTCTTATCAAAGCTGTTAGGTTGTTCCTTGAGGTGTGCAAGTGACTGGTCTTTCAGTTATTTTCTGTCTTCTATGTTCTTCATAAGATGGACAAATAGAATGATGTAACAAGTTGCCCATGAGCCAGCAGTGGGCCCTTGTGGCCAAGGAGGCAAATGGTCTCCTGGGGTGCAGAAAGAAGAGTGTGGCCAACAGGTTGAGGGGGGTTCTCCTCCCCCTCTGCTCTGCCCTAGTGAGTCCACATCTGGAGCCCTGTGTCCAGTTCTGGGCTCCCCAGTTTGAGAGACAAGGAGGTACTGGAGAGAGTCCAGTGGAGGTTGTGAAGATGAGGAGGGGCTGGAGCATCTCTGTGCCGAGGAAAGGCTGAGAGTCCTGGGGCTGTTCAGCTGCAGAAGAGCAGGCTGAGAGGGGGTCTCATCAATGCTGATCAATAGAAGGGTCAGGAGGATGGTGCCAGACTCTGTTCAGTGGTGCCCAGCAAGAAGACAAGGGGCAATGGGCACAAACTGGAACCCAGGAAGTTCCACCTGACCATGAGGAGAAAGTTCTTTGCTGTGAGGGTGTGGGAGCCCTGGCCCAGGCTGCCCAGAGAGGTTGTGGAGTCTCCTTCTCTGGAGAGATCCCAAACCCTCCTGGACGCCATCCCAAGCACCCTGCTTTGGTGACCCTGCTCTAGCAGGGGGTTGGACTGAATGATCTCCAGAGGTCTCCTCCAACCCCCACCAGTCTGGGATCCTGTGCTGCTCTGATTCTGTGACATGCGTCATACAAAACATGGGCTAACTGTGAGTTTACACAGGAACAATGGTTCTGCTTGTTTTCTGTTTCCTTCGTAACTATTTTTAACTCCCGACGTGGCGTTTTGAGCTGGCACCAGTGATGACCAGGTCTCCTTCCTAAACAGCAATACCAAACTTGGATCTTCATCTGTGGATGTGTTCTGCACTTCCGGCTACACAGAACAATTCTGTTAGCTGCAAAGCTGATTCCTTCACTAGTAAACTTTTTTTCTTGAATGAATATATTAAATAGCACAGGCTGCAGCAGAGATTCCACTGTTCATCTCTCTCAGCTATGAAAACTGAACACTCCCATCCTCCTTCCCCTCTTATAACCAGTTATTAACCCGTGGGAGGACTGTGGATGTTTTACTGCCAAAAATTCCAGTTTATCAAACTGGATCACATAAAGGGTGGTTGGCATCTTCTGAGAGGGTTTGTGAGGCATGATTTCCCTTTGAAAAAATTACATACATATAATATACATATAATTTAATATTGCCTGGGAAGAAGTAAGAACTCAGTGGTCTAGAAGCCTCAGCTCTGCCCTACGACCATAGTTTAAATCATTGGTATTACACTGGCTACTGGCCTTGCAGTGAAGCGGGATCAAAGTGTAGGCTGCACACATCAAAATCAGCAGTTCAAAGTTTTGCTACATGAGCTACGTTTATATTTGTGTTACCAATCGGTCCCAATAAAACCTTCCCTCTAACCCCATCCTGTGAAGAATGGCTCCACTGTGGGAATCTCATTGACTTCCGCTGTATGGATGATGGATGCATTCTATTTATCTGCATTTCCTACAATGTGCTGTCATCCTTGAGTGCTCCTGTTACACCTTGCAAACATCTGAAGGAATAGAAAAAGACAGTGTAAACAGAGAACTATTCGAAATACACTTCAGTTTGAAATTCAAACTACAAATCAGCGACTAATGAAGACTTCATGATCTGAAAAAACCGCAGCAATGCAGAAATCAAAAGAAGTTACTGAACAGCAGAGTGATTCAAAATCTTCAAAGCAAAACGCCCAGGAGCGTGGAAGGCCATGCCAGTGAAAAGCAGAGAAGTTCACGCTGGGACTGTGCTCCATTCATCACAGCAAGAACAAGAATATGGATATAGGCCATTCAGGGACCTCCTCGTATCCCGTCCTTTACCGTCGTGTTCCTTCTGACAAACATTCATTCATGGAAGTTGTTCAAATAAAGAAAATGCTACAAAAATAGATCTTTGCAGGATTCACTGCTTATTCTATTTCTGACGTGTTTCATGACTTATGGAAAAATCTCATGCTTCAAAAAAACCCAGATGGCACCGATATCACAAGAAAACCAAAAGGAACCTGTAGTTTATATTTGAGAGACACTTCTCAGGAGATAAAATATTTCTGTCAAAAGCTGAAGGTAGGGTCTGGACAACTTTGTTTGCCCTTTTGAGAATTATTTTGTAATAAATATTCTCTTGACACGCTGTTATTTCCATCACGATATTTTCCTCATGCTCCATTCAGGTTCTTCAAAGGCAATGCTCCAGTTAAAGGGTAACTCGAACATTTCCTCTCCTAAATGAGCGCAATTCTGCCAGACTGTCCTTTTTCTTTCACGATGGCAAGATTCTCATTGTATTATTTACCACGAAATTTCCTCTGCTGTAACATGCTGCCATAAGCAAATCTCCACGGTCTCATTTTGGTACTAATTTTTCTTCTGAAGTATTTTTTTGAAGTGTTCCTTCTGTTTGTAGTGGAACTCTTTGCTTGGGCGGTTAAGAAAGTGGAAATGTGTGATTATTTAAGCATTTTCTCAGCTATACCCCCTTCAATGAACATTTCAACTCTAGCCTTCTCTGCTGTCACTGTTACTTAGGCCCCGATTTCCAATTTATCCTGTTTGGGGTGGGGTGGGGTGTGTGTTTCCCCCACAATGTCCATTGTGAGACATTGCTTCTCCTTTGACTAAAATCAACCTGAGCTTTGCCATGACCACAAGAAAAGACTCGACAGCCTTATCAGAAATGACAATGGAAACCTTGGAGGAGTGGAAATCTCAGGTGCTATTTCCAAAGGGTGCCAGGAGGTGCTGAAGAGCAGAGGATTCTCCAGGGAGTGCTCATGGCCTGGGAACCCTGATGTAACAGACCGACATGAAGAACCTCTTGAGAAATGGGTTTGCTGAGTATTGCCTCTTCTGCTGATAAATTTGGCTTTAATCTTTTCGGGTTATTTTGTCTTTGTTCTCCTGAATGTTACTTTGTTGGTCCATAAATGATGTTAGAGATAAAAGCCCTACATCAAAGACCACTCTGAGAAACTGCACTAGGCAGAGAGGTGGCTTTATTTTTTCATATGATCTAATATTCAGTAAAGTTGCTGAATACCACTAAACAGTCTTTGACTATCAGGAAACCTTATTCCTTAATGCCCTAAATCTACTACATTATTATGACAAAAGCAAAATATATGAAAATACATAAAATATTGATTAAAATATTCCCTATGATATTCCCACATAAAATATTCCCTAATCACAAAGAAACGCTCTGTGAAACATGTTAAGCTGAAGTAGGAAATCATTCCATCAGCGAGAGTGATGGGCCCACAGTCCTTTTCCCTCACAAGGAAACTGAGGCATTTTGGAGTACCAAGGCTGAATCAGAATTTTCAAAACACTTCTAGAACAGCTGAACCTCAAATGCCATTTGGTACCAAGCACCTGATAATCAAAAATGAGCCTCATATGAAGCAATCTCACAAAAATTGAGTTGGAATTTGCAGCATACACACAGAGGGGAACCATTTTTACATCTGCAGAATGAGAAAATTGTATCTTCTTCTGGCTTTGCACTATGAGGAATTGATCATCTGGAAGTTAAACATGTCTCAAATGTTTGCCTTAATATACAAGTAAAACCAAGAAAATCAGAAGCCAGCTGTTTCTCAGAGATGATATGGACTTACACATCTCCCACTGAGAAACTACCAAATAGTTCTTTAATTTATAAATGGTCAAAGGCAATTCCAGAATCAGATTAAACCTGAAGGCTCATCCTTATCTGAAAGCTTAATTTTTGACTTGCTGTTACTTATCACATTGATCCTGGCAGTTAATTATATGGACCGTTATTAATACTTCCATTATTTATTTCTGAACTGTTCCAGTGATTGGAGACATCTGCTCCCAGAAATGGCTAGAAAACATGAAGACCAAACAAACATCTCCAACATCACCCCACCCAGCAGCAATCCCTCACTCCCCTCAAAATAACAAATTGACAGTCAACTTTGCAAGTAGAAGTTAAGAAATAGGAGTAAAACCTGGAAATAGCCAAAGCAGCCAACACGGAGATAGATCAGCATGGAAACGCTGATAACACATGATGCATTCAGAAATATTTTTTTACAATTCTACAGGCGAACCTGGGCAACCCAATAAAGCAAGAGAAAAAAAATCTGCTGTCCCTTCTGTTATTGGCTACCTTCTCGTTACATGAGTTGTTAGCCTTCCTCCAAGCCTGATGCTCCAATGCAACTGACACCCAGAAGAACAGCCAGCAGATGTTTCCCCAGATACTTTAGTCTAACCAGGTGAGCAGTGTAGAGGGCCAAACTGACTCGTCTGAGATTGCAACGGTACAAAATTTCTTTCCTGTTGGTGTTGTCCAGGCCTGGCCCAGGCTGCCCAGGGCAGTGGTGGAGTCCCCATCCCTGGAGGGGTGTTGATGTGGTGCTGAGGGACATGGTTCAGTGGTGACCTGGCAGTGCTGGGGGAACGGTTGGACTGGATGAGCTTGAAAGGCTTTTCCAACCAAAAGGATTCTGTGATTCTGTGATTCTATGGTGAGTAACAGCCCAAAGGCCTGGAAAAGAACAGGCTGAAACCTTCATTTCGGTAAATACAGCCTAAATATATCAGAGGATAATGTTGCAATTTCTGAAACATCTTTAGCCTCATGCTTAATCTACTTGCCCCTGACACGTACCACTATCTACTGGAAAAGAACATACAGCCATTTGCCAAATAAAACAAACCTTATACACAAATTAGTGGAGGATGTTATGATTATTTGATAGAGCATAACCCCTTTTATTAATGACTGAGTGGGTGGAACAGCTCGGTCCGCACTGATGCTGCTGCTTTACCTTCCTGGATGTGGCCAAATTAAATTCTCCTAAGGGACATAACTCCCTATTTACCCTCAGTACCACAAGGTTTACTCCTGTGAAGTTGCCAAGTGAAACAGCTGAAGAAAAAATAACTACGGATTGAAGTATAAACTGTATTTTTGTCAATATGTGATGGAGGAATGTTTCAGTAAGAACAAACCAGCCCTTTGCTGGAAGAAGGACATACAGAGTCTTGTGTCAGTATACTTGGAGGAGCAGTCGAGGGAATGAAGCACATGAGAAAAACGGACTATACTGGTAATTTCATAGAGATCCCAGTGAATAATTATTATGGTAACAAGGAACCCAAGTGTGCAAGTTATTAGAAATAGTGAAGAAGCAGAAAATAAAATGAGAACAAAGTAGTTCTTATGCTTGAGACGTTTCCAAAGTTCATATTTCCTTTGTTCTGGTGTTTGGTGGGTAGCTGCACGTGTGAGAACAGCACTGAACGTAGAGAAGGTACCTCAAGCTGCAGCTGCATTCCTCACTTCTGAGTTTCCAGACCCCAACCTTTCTTCTTTCATTCTGCTTCTTTGGGTTTTTTTAAACCTCAGAAGTGACATAAATCATCACCAGCCTTCAGCAAGCGCTGTCAATACTCCAATCTCAGCAAGCAGAACTCTTTTGCTAAATGGCAAACTGGACTTGACAGCCAGTTCAGCACAGTTTACACCAGTATTCCCTCTAATCTGATGCCAAGAACACTGAGTTTACTCCAGCATTATGCTTATCAGAACAAAACTTTCGTTTCCTTGCTGGGTGCCTCCTCCCTCCCTCTCATGTGGCAGGACACCATTTAACTCAATGAATATAAAAATCTTCCTGCTGCCTCTCCCCTAACAAGACACCCTTCCATGTGCCCCCAAATGAAGCTTCCTGGGTAGAGAATTGTGCAAAAGCTCTATAAAACTTGCAATAAATAATGCAGCCAGCCCTGGTTCTGGATATGACATGTGGCTGTGTTTTTATTCTGTTGTGCATGTAGTTGCCAGAACAATTTTCATACCACCTAAAAGGGCACAGAGGCTTTAAGGACTTCTGCTTTAGTCCAGTTTTAAATCTGCAGAAGTATGGGATGATGGAATCTTCTCTAATCAGGACATCGTGTAAGTCCTGTTGAAGTCCCATTGACGTCAAAGAAATTTAAGCATATGCTTTATTTTAATTGTACGCCAAAAGGCTGTTCTGAAGGGGTCATAGATGGCCACCTTCCACATGCGTTCAAAATCCTATGGGACCTTGCGTTTCCCTCAGGGGAGTTAATTCTCCTGTTCACACATTCATTTTTTTCAAGACAAAACCCTTCCTCCATTCTGTATGTGCAAACCATCCTAAGCCTAACCAGGAGAAATTTCTAAAGCTTGAGTAATAATTCTCAGACATGACATTAAAACACAGTTTTTCTTATAATAAACTGTTGAAAACAAATCATTACTGTGGTTAATGATTAATTTGCTACGTCTTTGGTTTTAAGCTTTGCCTAAGGCTGCAAACTGCTCTTTCAGGCCATTATTTGTTTCGAACAACCAACCTCCCAGGTGCATTTCCTTAGAATTTATTACAACAATACCAACGGGTAAAAGTCTCCAAACAAATCCTTTCTGCCACAAGCCTTTTCCACTCATACTCCATCTTTCCAGTTATGTTCTCAAGCTTTCTGATTCTTTTCTGTTGGCCCATTAGGAATATAACACATCACTAAAGACTAGACCTGGAATATTCACAGAACTATGGAATTCTTTTGATTAGAAGAGACCTTTCAGATCATCAAGTCCAACCGTTCCCCCAGCACTGCCAGGTCACCACTAACACCTGCCCCTCAGCACCACATCGACAGGTCTGTTAAACCCCTCCAGGGATGGGGACCTCCACCACTGCCCTGGGCAGCCTGGACAACCCCAACAGGAAAGAAATTGTTCCTCACGTCCAACCTCAACCTTCCCTGGCACAACTTGAGGCAGTTTCCTCTCATCCTGTCACTTGTTCCTTGGGAGAAGAGACCAACTCCCCCTTGCTCCAACATCCTGTCAGGGAGTTGTCGAGAGCAAGAAGGTCTCCCCTGAGCCTCCTTTTCCCCAGGCTCAACCTCCTCAGATCCCTCAGCCACTCCTCAGTGCATTTGTGCTCTAATATTATCATTTCTGAAATTACTACCTGAGTAGCTGGTGTCACTGTAGGCAATGGGCATTTCTTGCTCTGACTACTCTGCACGGGCATGCATCCCTCTGGTCGTGGGCCAGCCTCGAATTCAGGCTCTCTTAACATCAGCACTCTTCGCTACCAGTCAATTGAAAAAAAAGGCAATTAACATGTGGGTTGCTAACTAGCAATCCACTGTCATTCATACGGAATGTATGTCCTAAGCAGGACTGAATGAATTCTCAGTCGCTGAGATGAGATGATCAAATAAGCTGGACCTGGGAAGGCTCTAGTAGGTGATATCAGCGCTGCTCAGCACAACAGCCGTCCTCCAGCAGTCAGCTCCAGCACAGGAATGGGAAGACTGGCCAAGCATGCTTGGGAACAGGAGAGAACAGGAGACTTTTTTCTTTTTTTCCCCTCCCTCTCCTGCCTTTTGTTTGTGCCTGCTTCACTTCTCGCTACCAGGCCACCTCCTCCCTGTTCAGCACCCTCCTATGTTTCCACTACTTCTCGGGGAGAGAATGTGATGGGCTGTGAGACATCACTGTCAGAGGATTCCCTCCCCTTCATCCAGATGGATGGTTCCTCCATTACTTCCCCTGCTATTTTTAAAGACAAGTGAAAGTCCTCTTTCACCCCCCTATAAATACCCTCCCGTGTCCACAGTTAGCTGTCGGGCGAGCTGTTGTTTAGCCAAGTTATGCGCATCTTTACCTATTTCCATGCTGTCTCACAATCCAAAGCTCCTGGCCACGTCCCTTTTTTATTTCTGGGTCTGCTCCCAGCTGTCTTCTGCCATGGTCTAGGTGTAATTGCATTAAAAATGACCACGTCCCACCCCAGCATGTGACGGGGCCAACGCTGAAATCATACTGGGTTGTCCTGGGGAGCCGTGACAAACTTGCTGCACATTGTTACACATACAGCACAATTCTTTCCCCATTTCTCTCTATACTTTTCAGATTATTTTCTTTTGGCTACAAATTTTTGCATTTCTGAATTTCATTTTGTGTATTTTTCATCCTGATTTCTATTCACTACTGCACGTTCACTTCCATGTCTTTCTGTCCTCACAATTCCTGCCGTACAGTGTCACCTCAGGCGTCTCCACGTGCTTCATCCATTTGAAGCTTAAAACCAGCAGCAGAAGAAAAACATGATGAAATTTCAGTCTCTTTAAAATTTATGCCTTTTTGTTTCTATTAACACAAATTCAAAAGTCTACGATATCCTCTTACAGAGACACCCCTAATCATCAGTTTATCGTTTAAAAATAATCACAATCCTCATCAAAGCAGTTCAACCATTACAATTTTTTTTCCAAATGCCCCAAATTTAGTTGGTATTCACCTAGCGATAATCCACTAACTAATAACAACTGCATGGGTAGTTACTTCTGTGAGGGAACCGTTTTTGTGGATTATCTTTGATTCATGGTTTATCAACCCAATATCAGTCTACTGGGAATTTCAAGGAGTTTGGCGCTTGGGACGGCAGGATTTCATTTTGATTCCTTTTGACAATGTTTCACTCAAACTTTGTTTTATAATATGCTGTCATCTCTTCAGTCACTAGTTTTGTAGAACTCCCTTAAGGAGGAACGTTAGAATTTTGGAGCGGTGGATGACTATTCCCGGGTATAAAGAGGCATTATTAACCCAAGCTTGAACCAAAACACACCTGAAGTTTTGAAAGTTTGATTCACTTTTTAAGACCTAAAAATCTCTCTTGGATCCAGATCGATTAGCCCTAAACATTTTTCTTTTGAGATTTTTATTAAACATCCAGATGTTTAACTGTGTCTAAGAACTGCGCAATAATTCTAACAGTGTAGAAGGTCCCAATTGTTACAGTTCAAACTGGGCTCAGTTTTAAAACCCAGGTAATGGTCCTTGCTTTTCTTGTCAGGAAAAACTGGTTGTCAAAGTGAACCTTCCTGACGTGCTCACTGAAACTCAGGAAAGTCCTGAGCAGAACTCACCAGCTCCTGCTCCCCACACAGCACCCTCATTTCATGCTAGGAATACCCGTTATCAGTCAATTCCTCAGTTGTCTACAGTCCATTTTATTCATCTGCCAGACGGACTCAGAGAGAAAACACCAAGTAGTCCAACAGACATGGAAGGTCATCAGCAAGGAAAGTTGAAGTAGACAAACCTAACTGCTCCCTTCCTAACAATTACATGGAAATTGTATTTCCAATTTAAATTTAGCACGGTGGTAAAAGCTCCACAGAACTGGAGGAATCTCAAGGAGGACATCCCTGTGTTTGCGCTCTGTCTTAATAAGGGAAGTGTTTGTTCAAGCAAAGCAGCTGTTTCTCTTCAATGCCAGCTGTGACACTGCCAGAACGGCTCCGAAAGTTTTTATTGCGGTTCTGCAATGCCTCAGATCTTGCTTCCTTCCCAAACTAGAAAAGTATCTGTGCCATGTTCTCACCCACAGACTGAAGTGATTGGATGGAAATGCAGGAGGAAAGGATGAGAAGGAAGGCCAGGAGAACAATCTGCCACGATTAATTTTACCTTCGTTGAGCACAACAGGCCCCTGGGATCCACAGAGCATGGTGCCACTCTGACACCATCAGCTCTGCACAAAGACTTTGCACCTATGTGAATCACTTGGCTTAGTAGCTTGAAATAATCTACATCTAAACTGGGGTTACCATAAGTTCCAGAAATGGTTCATTTGAAGATTTTATCTACATTTTATCTAAGATTTTATCTACAGCCAGACCTTTCAGAAATTACATACATAAATTTCTTATCCACATTGGAATTAGGTCTGGAGTTTCAAATGCACCAGATGATTTTTTCACACTGGACTTTCACAAAACCCTGCAATTTCATGCTCACGTAGGTGGATGTGCCACGTATGTAGACACACAGAGACAGACACACTCTGTATCTATGTAAGTACCTCTGGCAAGGATGGTATGAGCCAGTAACATGCACAAAAAGCAAAGCAAACACAATCTGTTTAATATCAGATACTCACAACCAAGAAAGGGAAAAGAAACCAAAGGAGAAATACTTACCAGCTGAGGTTTTCTCTATATTGGACCTGCTCAGGTCTAACAAACTGTTGTCAACAAAACTGGAAGATCGAGAATGAGGCTTTCCATCAGGACGCTCATCCCCTTCTGTTCTGTAGAACAAAGATGTCCCCATGTCAGCTGAGTCATCGATCTCTGAGTCCTTGTGGATTCTGGATGAAGTTTTCACCTTGCTAATGTTCACCAAAGACTGTGCAGTTCTTAGGTGTTTCCCAGGATGCAGTCCCGTCTAGCTCTTCACCATGTGGAAAGATGGCTTGACTAGGTTATCAGCTTTAATTCTTTGCTATTCTCCTGGGTGATTTATCTGCTGACTTGTCTTGACACCTCATAGCTTCCTAGCTGTGATCCTGCTTGGCCACTCCTTTGGTTTGTTTGCCTGATGGACTGGGGGAATCTAATCTTTTAGATAGTGACAGGCACATAGAAGAGACACAAATGCCACTGCGCTGTGTTTTTCACTAAGAGATACAAGCTAAAACCTTTGCTGGAATTGAGACATACATAAGTAAGTAATTAGGTAGCAACATCAGGATCATAACACTTCAGATGGAAATATGGTGAGAACTGAAAAAACAGAGGTCGTACCCAGTTATCATAGAATTATGGACTTGTTTAAGTTGGAAAGGACCCTTAAAGGTCACCTAGCCAGCCTCCCTGCAGTGAGCAAATAGAGCAGGTTGATCAGAGCCCCAAGGTCCAACCTGGCCTGGAATGGTTCCAGGGATGGGGCTTCTCCCACCTCTCTGGGCAGCCTGGGCCAGAGTCTCACCACCCTCACTGTAAAAAGTTTCTTCCTTCTATCTAGTCTGAATCTTCCTCTTTTAGTTTAAAACCATCACCCCTTAATAGCATGTCAAGCAGCAGCGAGCACATGGGTGAGCCAACAGCGTCATCCTGGACGGAGTAATGTCATGTGGATGCATGTTTGAAAAACCCTCCAGCTGGGGCTGGGCAAAGATGTACCTAAACAGACAGTAGTATAACACTTTCATATGGAGGGAACTTTCACCGGTTTGAAAAAAATTCTCCATTTCTTCCTGTGGTTTCAAATATTCAGAGTACGGGAGCTCCACAGTGTCTTCCTCAGGGGAGCTGCCTCAGTATCCACCATGGAATAAGTGCAGTTGAGACAGTTTCTCCTTAGACACACTACTTTGAATTTCATACACCAGGTTTGGCCAAGGCTTTCCAACTTCACATTCAGCTTCAGATTCAACCGACCTGAGTAACCAAGACACCTGCAATTATTGGCTCTTCACCTCTTCAGGTCCACGCTGTTGATGATGAGCATTGAAGCATGGGGCTCTCAGTACTTTTGGGTGGGTTTTTTAGGGAGTTTCTCAGCACCAACCAGTCTAAACCAAAGACACACACATCCGCACAGAGCCAGTGATGCCACAAAGAAGTCTTTATAGCTAAACCAGCTACTTGTTGGAAATGCAGAAGTCCATTTATTTTCAAGTACACCACAAAGTTGATACTATTAAGCTGAGGTACAAGAAGACAAAGCAAATTACATGTAACAGAAGTAGAAAACAGCTTCTGTCGCAGTGGTGGTGTTAGCCTGTGGTCCCCCACGGAAGCTCTTCCCCACCAGGATTTCATCTGGATTGCCCAGACCTGGCTGCAGCACAGACTCTGTGCAGAGCTCTGTCTTCTTAGCAAGAACCATCCAGCATCCAAGCAGCCCCATAGACCATCAAGCCTCCATCTTCCTTGTGTTAGGAGAAGGAAGAATGGATGAACTTTCACCCTGAGGCTGTGTTTTGTAGGTTATGTGTGCTTTACTCTCAGGTGGTTTTTCACTGTAAAGCCTGAGTACAATTAACTGCACTTGCAGCGAGGCAACATGACACATCCCGATGTGGCAAATGCACAGAAATGCACCTGTCATCAGGAGCACCTTCAGCATCTCTTGGACTTTGCAAGAAGCTGAAATAGATGGCAAGAGGCCTTGGCGCGTGAGCCACTGGGTCAGTCATTTCCCCTGGTGAATCCTGGGAGCAGGTGAACCCCAGCTCCTGAAGCGAGGTGCTCTGAGCTGACCTTGTGTGCCACCTAGTGCTGCTGTTCAAAAAGAAACACCCTGAAACAGGAAGAAAGCCAAGACGTTAAATCACAGCTACACCTGTCAAAGGTCCAACAGTCGTGTATCGGGCATGGGATTCACCTACATTTTAAATTTAGACTGTTCAAGCACTTCCCAAAAAAACTTCCTCCAACTACAATGATGTTTGCAGATCCCTCCTCAGTGTGCATTAAGAGGGACCTGAAAACTTATCTTCATTGAAAATGTACGAAGAGAGCCAATCCAAGGCGCATAAATCACACCTAATGTCCAGAGTTCACAACCACAGACCTTCAATCCATCTTGTTAGGGAGATTATTTGCAATTTAGCACAGCAGAGACTCCCACTGATGCTGCAATCTGGGTTTGCTATGTTTTGTAGGAACTCAGAAGAGTGCCCCTGCCCAGAAGACAAGGCAAAGGTGACAAACAGCTCCTGTTGCACTTCAGAGCTTGGCACGGGAACCTGAATGATTCTCACCAGGTTACAAGTGACGTTAAGGCCATAAACCTAATTTTAATCTCACCCTTCTTCTCCCAGTTCTGGAAGAACTAGTTCATTTATCCTGGCTGTTACATTTCTTCAGGGACACCTTTGATAACACTTAACACGGTAATGCAGTGCCTTATGTAAAAAGGCAAGCACAGAAATTTGTGAGAGATACGCAAGATAAATATTCACTTCCTAATATTGTGCTTTGTTTCAAATAAAACTCTGTTTCTCCCTTCCTCCATGTTCTGCAGGAATAAGTGAGACGCTTGGTCACAAATGACAGAAGCCAAAGCTGCTGTGATTGATTAGGTCCGGATTTGAGAATGTTCATAGGATCCCTACGTTATTAAAACAGAAGAGAGCAAAGGTTTTGCTCTTAAGAACACACACATCCTTAAGGAATTATCTCTAATCCTAAACACAGAACATAAATATCCACAACTGGTGTGTGGAAACACGTAGATGGATCTTCATCCTCCTCTAAAGTGAATGGGCCGTGAGGTGGGACAGCAGCAGAAGCATCACACAAAAAGCTGTGACATAATACATGCACCTCCATGGTCTTTGTTCTGGGGCTTGTGTTAGTAGCTTAAAAACGCAACAACATCCCATGAAATTGTCTCCAGGTTTAGCTATTTCAAAAGCTTTTCCAGTAGGATTCCACTTGTACTAACTCTTGTCGTTTTACCCTTACAGAGATATGTGGCTCTTCAGACCCAACGTCAGACGTCAGTTCCAGTCAGCAATAATTAATCAGATCCAGCAAGGGAGCTTTAAATTCATGGACTAAGCGTCACATACTGTACACACCGTCGCAATGGACAATGCACGACTGACCCCTTGACTGTGTCTTAAAGCCTGAGGACAAAGTGGTGTCACTGGCAATGTCGATATTCATGGATGTGTTTAAATCAAAGTCCTTCACAAGACCAACCTTCTTTGGCCTCCACCTTCCCCATTTTTAAGTTGTAATGAGACAGCACAAAGAGAACCACTACTTCACAGAAGCTTCTTGAAAGAGAGATAGAAGAGGGCATGTATGTGCATTGCTCTTCATGACTTGTACACTCCCATGAACTTCAGCAAAAAGGGACCTGACTCATATAGGTGCACACACCCAGCTGAGAGCAACTTGTTGGGCATTTTCAGTCAGCAAATATTCTGAAAACCAGCATTTTTCCTTTTGAAAAGCAAGTGGGACGACAACAGGAGGAGAACCTACAAAGAGATGATGATCTTCAGCCTTGCTAAACAGTTCAGTCTTGTCAAACAGACAGAAGAACAACAACAAACCAAAAATGATCAACTAGCTGTGCCCATCATCTGCTGAGTCCAGTCTCTGAGCTGGAGAAACTGTCCCAGCTGCACAGGAATAACTTGGTGCTGCAGAGCTCGCAGCTCACCATAATCCTCAAGCTTTTCAAGAGGTGGGTTTGTGACAACCTCCGTGAGCTGAACAGTTCTTGTAACAGGAGAAGGCAAACAACCCTCTCTCACACAACCCCCACAGCAGGTCACGTCATATGGACAAAGGGAGGTTTTGAGAACTCAAAGAACAGGGGAGGTGGCTATCGCTACTGCAAAATTTGTGTGGCTTATTTGGGGATGAATTCCCTGTACCACTCGCACGTCAATTCAAATGTGTAACCTAATTTGCCTAATGATGCTTCATTCAGTAACTAAACAAAGCATTTATTGCTGTTAGTGTTGTTTACCTTAATGTTAATTATTATCTTTTATTTTTGCACTTAGCAAAAGAAAGTTTCTTTCTTTTTTTTTTCCCAGAGGTTTTTAGACGTATCTCCTTCCTTAGCTGCAATACCTAGCACAGAAACTAACTCTCAAAACAGGCATTTTCAGTTTTTTTCTCACTGGAAGGAGATGAGGGCACAAGCTAGAAGGTTGGGAAAACAGGAGATTTCAGGTATCTACTCCTTTTTGTACAGAGGTCAACAAAATGATGACTTGTGCTCTTAAATGAGCAGGAACAGAGTTACATTTGAAGTGATTTTTAATTCAACAAATAAATCAGCTTGGCCAATGAAATCCATCACAGAAATCAAGCGCAAATTAACATCAAACATGCTGGCAGCTTCTTGCTCCCTAGCTTTTGTGAGCACAGGAGAGGAATCCTTCAGATCCTCTGTCCAGTGCAAGACATCATGAAATGCTTTATGAGGGTGCTTACACCAATCCATGAAAGTCCCTTTGGAAGCTCTTTGGCCACAGCTCACCCTGTCCCTGTAAAACCACACAGTGCTGCCACACCATGTCATTTCTGCTCTAGGGTGGAAGATAACAGCAAGTTTTCTTCCAGATCTGTTTGTCCAGCTTCTGTTTGTCACGTTCTCCTGCCCGCCTGTTGTCTTCCAGCACCAATTCCAACTGACGAAACATGAGCCAGTTGTGTCATGACACCACTGCTGACCCCAGATATTGGAAGTTTAAAAAGATGGTTAAAAATGGCTATATGAAATGTGAAACTCAAAGCGAGAAAAAAAGCTTCACCTGAAGACAAGGACATGGCGATGTCAGGTGGAAAAGCCTGGGTTTAATCCACAGGTATTCATATTTGAGTTAAGCATCTGAGCAAAAAGGAAGAGTTTAGCAAGAGGAAAATTAAAATGACCCTCCTAATTCAATTGGAATCAGAACTCCCTGGGAAGGGGAGGTTTTGAAATTTTCACCTGGATGAAATCCAAACAGGCTGAAACACATTATCAACGCTATTTTTGATGACTGCAGGCGTAAATTCATAGTTTTTGCATAGGAACTGGTTCCCAGTTATAGTTAGATAAGTTACCCAGCAGTGTAAGAAGCCTTTGGGACTGGCTTTTTCACTCCTGTTCACCACAAACATTTCAACTGACGTTGTGCCTAAATTCTTTATTTCATATTAATCTGACACTGCCTGGTGCAGAGGAGGACTTCCAGGCAATGGGCAATCACTAGAATATTCCACCCCCAGTATAAGGCTCAAAGGGTATCCAAATATTGCAATGTAAACAATCTCCATGGAGCTGCAGAGACTTGTTTGGGAGCAGGAAACGAATCAACTTATACCGTAACACTGCATGGCCAGTGAAGTGCAGCAAATAGGATGTTGCCCAGATTAGCCAGTAATCCCAGCTGCCCAAAGTGCTCTGCATTTGTTGGGAGGTTTTCGTCCCCATTCATAGTGTGGCAATAATATATGACTTCTCACGGTACCGTCTTTATGTCATTTACATTCATTAGTGGTAAAGAGCTGGAGACAAGGAGCCTTGGGCAAGGGGGCTAATCATTCTTACCAGCCAAGTGAAACGACAGAATGTTCTACACATAAATATTTCTCCTCTTTCCTACCCTCTGGAAAGTCGATAAACCTTTCCAAATCCCCAAGAGCGAAGTTACGACATCTCAGAACCGCTCTCCATGAAATACTCCATGTTTAATTGGTACAGGCAGGAGCACCAGCTATTTCAAATGAGTTCACCAAGAGGAAGTTTACGAGGTCTTGCTTGCCACATCCACACTTCCATTAACAGCTACCCTGAGATGCCCATGGGCCTGGGCATCTCAGATTCATCTGAGTTCACCGAGTCCAGGAGAGATGGTGGAGGAGCCTTTCGGGAGTTGTGTTTGTGGTTAGAGCCATCCACGGGGATGCTACTTGCATAGGAGCTATGGCCTTTCCCTACAAAAATCAAGAGGAAAGGCACAGGTGGCTTTTTTCCAAGCAAGAGCTGAAACTCTTCAGGAGCTGGTGGCTCACCAGGAGCCAGCAATGGTAATCCCCATCAGCCCCGCCACCATCTGTTGACTTCAAAGCCCCAGAGGGCCTGCCACAAGACAGGGACAGCCTTTCCAATGGTCTGGAACCAGTCATTTCAAAGGAACTGGTGGCTCAAAGAAGCAATGACTCCTTGGGGGGGCACCAACACAAAATTAGCTCCTCAGACAGAACTCTATACTGGTGAAATACAGCCTGCTATTTCCATCCAACCCTGGCCTCCAGCCAAAGCTGAGGGCTGACAGGCCTGAGGCGTCTGGCAGCTCTCTCCAAAACAATCCCAGGAAAACTGCCACGTGAAATGAAAACCCAAAATAAGACGCATTGCCAGGACATGTTGCAAAGCCCTCATTTACTTAATGAACTACCTGTAAGCAGGCAGACTACCTGTGGCACCAGCACAGAATTTCCACAGCTGGTGGAAACAACTGAACCAGCTGAAATGGTTTCAGTTGGGTTTGTACGATTTATCTTCTCTTCACGGAGGGATAGGCTGAGAAATAAATCCAAAAACATTTTAGAGAGCACCGCTGGGTAAACAGAACAACAGTGGTAGAGAGTCATGACAAATGTTAAACCAAATTTACAACTGCTCCACAGAGAAACACCATCAAAGCTCATGCTCCAGGAGGAATCGTGTGGAGCACCATAATAAAAACTGTTCACGGGATGATGCGCATTACCTTTACAAACAGGAATGAGATGTTCAGCCAGACATGAGTTAGTCCTTTCACCTGTGCGCTGGCAAGTCACCATCCGGAACAAATAAACACGTTTTTTGAGGAAACACCCTGTCAGAAGGCATTGCCTCATAAAAGGGTGTTCCTACAGCAGAGGGTGATCCGCAGCGGTGCGGGTCACCGGGTGCCGGTCCCCTAGCACATACAAACGGAAATGGCGAGCGAATGATGTTCCGCTCACAGCATGTGGCTGAAGCCTGTAAGGGAACGACAGATGTTTTCCCTGGCAGACACTGAACTAGCCGGGCTCTGGGTCTGATCTCTTAAAGCAGGGTTTGTATCTCCAGAATTACTTTCTATTTTTGATCATCAGACATTCTCCCTTTGAAAAATTCTGGGGGAAAATAAAGTAAAACCAGCAAGACTTGATTTCCTGAGGAGTATCACAATGGCATTATTTCCCCTGGAGGCTTGTTTTCAGCCAGCCAGTTTTTTATGCCATTACATAATTGTCCGTCTCAAGAAGCATAAAAGCATTTGAACAATTTCTAAATGATTTGCCTTTGCTTAGAGTCATATGTCTTGGCAAGACACAACATGATGTGATGTCTCCTTCACAATCACCTAATTTCACTTTGAAAAAAGCAGGAGTTTCTCCAGATTTTCTTTCCTGAGCCATACATTTTCTCGGTAGAATCTTCCTGGATTAAAACCCTTGTTCTGACCTGAGTAGTTTAACTCACCATATTTTTTAAGTGCCTTCAATTCCCACTGGTAACTACGAATAATTACAGCAAGTTACCCACTTGTTTGAGTTTCTAAAGGCCTTTTGAAGAAAAGGACCATGGGAACAGTTTTTATCAGGTCTCTGAGTTCTTTTCCCTCACCAGTAACCAGCTCATTGAATATAATTTCATCCTGTTTATTTCTTCATATTTTTGTTAATTGTACGAGTGTGTTAGAAGTGGGGCAGTGACAAGCCATTAGCAGAATATTAGAAAACACTCCTGATTTCGTTCTGGAAATGGAGATGACTAGACGAGGAGAGTTTGGGTAGCCTGCACTGGGCATGACCTGCTCCAGGAACCTCCCTACCCCGGTGCAAACTATTAATCTAATTTGTGTGGGCACAGTCCACTGTCCATCCCAAAGGGCTGCCATGGGATCTGTGTCATGGAACATTTTTGTTTGTCTGACACCAAATGACTCCTTCAGCCTCTCTACTGTGAAGAGTAAGAGTCAGTTTTAATGAACTCAACATTTTAATCCACATCTAGTCCTCAATGAAGAATGTACCTTCACAGCATCATCTATGGGCTTTGAGTGAAGGCTCCCTCCAAGCAAGAAGTTGCAGAGTGGAGCTCCCCCCTTCTCAATGGCATTACCTAAGCTGTGCTTGATCATACAACCCCCAATGGAGTTTCTTCTGAGGGCTGGAACCCCTCTGCTGTGAGGACAGGGGAGAGAGATGGGGTTGTTCAGCTTGAAGGAGAGAAGGCCCCGGGGAGACCTTAGTGTGGCCATTCAGTGCTTAAAGGGGGCTGTAAGAAAGATGGGAAGGGACTTTTTAGCAGGGGCTGTTGTGACAGGACAAGGGATGATGGGTTAAACTAAAAGAGGGAGATTCAGATCAGACAGAAGGAAGAAATGTTTTACACTGAGGGTGACGATACACTGGCCCAGGTTGCCCAAAGAGGTGGGAGAAGCCCCATCCCTGGAAGCATTCCAGGTCAGGTTGGACCTTGGGCCTCTGGGCAACCTGCTCTAGTTGATGACGTCCCTGCTCACTGCAGAGGACTCGGACTGGATGAGCTTTGAAGGTCCCTTTCCACCCAAACCATTCAATGATTCAATGACTCTAGGATTCCATACTTTAAAATTAATTTGCTGATCACAGCAGCATCTCAGCAACTAACACCCCGACCTCGGCAACACTTGCAAAGCAGCGTTCAAAAACCAGAGGACAAGTTGAGGACAGTTCATGCTCCCACAGATTTGCACTGAAATAAATCTCCACCGAATGTTATTACATGCACCATGGGTGTATCCACTTCTGAGATCTGCTGCTGATCACCAAAGTCCCATCATGTATGGAACAAGTAAAAGCCCTCACAAAAAGCCTTACTGCACTGTACACATAAGTTTTCACAATTATTATTCACATGTGAGCTTCACATACAGAAAATTTATTATGGTGTATTAGACCTTGATGAAAACTCATCCGTAGCTACGAGTGGAAAATCATGAGGAGATGTTACACTTATGTACTTAAGATTGTAAAAACATGCCACTGCTTCTGCTAAGCATTGCTGTAAAGACAGAAGTTTCCAATGAACTGCCTGAGTTAACAGACCCACCTCTGCACGGTCCCTGGCAGTCACAAACCTGTACGGACCACATCACTCCATGCGGCCTCGCTCATCAAAGCCTCCCAGGACAAACTCCCCACTCCACCAGACTAATGGCTACGTTGGAAGAAGCACATGAGCTGAATGTAGTGCTGATTTTTTTTTTTTTTTTTGAGTGCATGATCATAACATTCTGTGAATACAGATAATTTATAATTATATATAAATATAGTTATATGTGGACTATATAGTGTATACAGTTATATATGTAGATAAATGTTTTAAGTGGACAAAGGAGCATTTGTATCACATCTGAGTTCAGCTCTGCTGTTTGTTTAATGAAGACACCCATGAATGTTGTACCTATAGGACCTGTGAACTTCTTTTAGTGACTAAAGGCAGCTGCCCTGAAGAAACTGTGAATTCTCAGGAAACCTTACAGACCCCTGCGGAGCGGAGGTTGCAAACGGAGCAGCAGCTTTTGTGCTGTTGTAAACTGATCTGGCAAATGCTCTTGTAGGGAAAAAAAAAATTCTATTATTTCCAGAAATAATGTTTACTTTCTGCAAACTGCATGATAAAAGGGATTAACGAATAAAACTAAATAAACTTTAGTACCCCGAGAGGTGTTTTATGTAAGAAAGTGTTAGGCTGAAAGAATTTTCTTCTCAGTAAAACCTACTACAGTTTCCTTGATCCAGATTAATGTCAGTGGGCTGGAAAGTGATGGAAAATTACAAAGCCCAGTTATTTACTGCATGATAAATGGCATAACAGAAGCAATTCCCCTCCTGTGAGTTACAGCCGTTTGGTGAGCTGACAAGAAGCAGATAAAATGTCAGCGGACATTTCTTCATGTGAGGGAATTACAAAATCTCGTGACGTATTTCTCAGAGCGAACGGTGATCGAATGTCCACATAGGAAATACGAAGCACATTGAGGCTCCACGGAGGAAAAAACAGGGGCTCTGCTAAAAAAAAACCAGGGGAACTGAATCACAATAGCAGAGTAAGTTCAGCATCTGGTTGCCAATAAAGAAAGCTTGGTTTGCTTCAGTCAAGTAAAAATGAAAAATATTTTCCATTCTAGTAAGAGCAGTTCAAATAGGAAGAAAATCCCACAGATAAGTGTATCCAAACAAGGTCTCTGAAAAATTATTTGACACGAAAAAAAATCCCATAGATCTGATCCAAACTGTGGCTGCCAAAAACTAATAGTTTATGTTTATGGCCTTTTCCTTTAAATTCACCATAAAAAGGAATTAGAAGTCTTACAGCCTTAAAAATACAGGACAGATAGTAGGTAGAATGAAATTTTCAGTCAGCCTTTGCCTCAAACTCAAACTATCCTATGAGATAAAAATTTGTGCTTCACACTCCAGGTGACTACACTCCTTGGAAAAAGTTTGTCCTAGAGTGCTCCAAGCTGAGTTTCAGTCATTTAGGGCTTGTTTGTCAGGAACTAGTCAGGCGGGACCAAATTTGTGACTACCAAGTTTGCAAATGAGGAAAAGAATAACACTGTCGAGTAGATTTCATCTGAAAAACAAAGCTCTGGCAGCCATCCTGCTGAGGCTTCGTTCATTAATTTTCATTTAAAATAATGTGAAGTCAGGGTCCAGCCACTGCCCAAAGCAAAAAGCTCCATCTTGCTTTAGATAAGGCAGAGACACAAATTTTAGCTGTTACTAATGCGCCATTCTTGTGCTTTTTTTTCTCTCTAGTGTTGCAACAAATTGATGGTTACCACATACCAAGAAGAGTGCAGGGCCCCTGTAGCCAGATTATAATGCAGGTAACTGGCAAGAGTTTGCAAAGTGAACAGGTCTACGTGGGAGAAACCCGGCCATGATGCTCTATGATGAAGGTGAAGAGTGCAGGAGTCTCATTTCACATCTCTTCTGACTTCTTAAGTATGACATAAAGTTGCACTTTTCACTTTAGTTTCACTCTGGCCTTTGAGTCTTCACCGAATCTGTTAAGAGGCTTAAAACAAGAACTCAGAGACACTAATAAAAAAAGGAGCACTAAAAAGGTTACCTGGGCAGGCTCTGCTGCAAGCAGATGACAGTGATAGAAACTACAATCTTCCATATTGGAAAGCATCCCCCCAGACCCCTCCTGGCTTCCAATAAAACACAAGCAGAGGATTTACATGTCTTCTTCAGTGACTGAAGCGAAAAGTAAAGCTGCTTTGAAAAGGGAAAAA
This sequence comes from Bucorvus abyssinicus, assembly GCA_009769605.1. Taxonomy (NCBI): domain Eukaryota; kingdom Metazoa; phylum Chordata; class Aves; order Bucerotiformes; family Bucorvidae; genus Bucorvus; species Bucorvus abyssinicus. The sequence goes on along the minus strand of CM020034.1, from coordinate 7,941,833 downwards.
AAAAAATAAAGGGGCCCAAACTTGCCCAGGTCTCACCTATATAAGCCATAGCTTTTCGTGCCATCCACCTATTTTTTGTACATCTTTTTTGATAATTCCAGGAGGAAAAAAAAACCCCAACCTAAACTGATTCGGATAATAAGACATACTCCCATTTTTCTCAACAATGATTGATGTCTGTGGTTACCCCATCTAACTGACCTCTCTCCTCGACCTCATGCTCCTCGTCACCCTGAGGAAGGTTCACGTAGGCAGCCGGAGCCTGTGCACTGGCATTTCTTGCCAATCACTGCCCATGGGACTTTGGACGAGCGCAGGGCAGTCCCATTCCCAGCTCTGTAATTCGTATGTATTTTTGACAGGAACACATTCCTGTTCCATCAGCTTCCTCTGAAGGTCCTTCAAATTTCAAGAATGTTTTCAGAACACCCAGAATTGTTATTGTATCTTTGTACCCATCAGCCTCAGAGCGTGTTTTTGCTTTGAATGCAACCTATTAAAACTTCCTGCAACAGCAAATTTCAGATTGGGCACATCTTGCACTGAAAGGGCAGAAAAAGGATAGGCTGAAGAAATAAAGCCAGCGCCCCGTGCCGTCACCTAATCAGGGAGCAGATCAAGCGAGAAGATACAGCGCTTTTCCTGGACAGGCGATTTTCCCTGGGGTGCTCTAACACACCCAACAAAATCCAAATGAAATGAACCGTTTTTCTATTTGAGTTACTTTGACCCATTTTTTTTCTTCTGGCTTTAATTTAACAGTTTCTAATGACAGCTTAACCTTGCAAAGTCTGGTTACAAATGGGAGCTTTATGTGGCTTGGGCTGTGGATTATTAAATCAAGAGAGCTCATGCTCAAATCAGGTATCATCTAAACAGAAGAGCAAAAATGAGCTGCATATATTCCTTTATCTCACAATAAGAAACTAACAACCAGCAAAAGAGGGCAGTAACACTCAGTGAATCCTTCTGCTTCCTTAAAAGCAGTTAAAAACAGGTCATGGGGGGTTCCACCTACTATTGGGGCAAAAAAATTATCTGTATTATCTTCTACTCCACTACATATAGAATTGTAAAGAATTCTATGTATAGAATTGTATAGAATTGTGAAGAAACATCCCAGAATGGCAGAGCCAATTTTCACTTGAGGGCTGCAAATTGTCCCTCGGAGAAGTGAGGAACTTACTAATTTTTCCCACTGAACCAGAGCTACAGAAAAAATGAATGAAAATTGTCAGGGTAGGGGGGGTAGTGAATTTGCTGGAAAGGTTTTGTTGCTTTGAAAACTGTGCTTAAAGGCTGTATGCGCCTTGCCAGGCAGACAAGCGCTGGGCTTTGCAAAGCCTCAACCTCTCTTCTACAGAAATGCCTTCTCAAGAAAATCATTATAAAACTATAAATCATATATTAGATCATTATAATCATTATAAACAATAGAATTTGCTTTGGATTTTCAGGAGTCAGTGCAAAGATGGAGTAGCACCAGTGCCGGGGGACAACATTTTTCTGCCTCCCCTTCTTTGAGCAGCATTACTGAGGCACATCAATCCTTACAGATTGCTGTATCTTCTACCAATACGGTGCTGACAAATTGCCTTGGGGAAGGAGCCACCCGAGCTCAGCAAAGAGGTGTGAATGCCATGTATATTCCAGTTAAACCTAACACAGAAAAAGGAACAAACAGCTTGCAGGGCATTGCCTCCCCCAGAAACTTCTACCAATGTAAAAATGTTGAGGCCAAGGAAGCTACTCTGTTCCACAGGATGCTTCTGTCTTAACCAATGGGTACTTAAAATACCCACCGCAGAAGTTAAAATAATGCTGATTTTTTGCGAAGATGGTTTATATGCTAAGAAAAAAAAAAAACCAGGACAAAAAGAAAGCACTTGTTAGTTGATGATGAGGGTGATGAGATCCCGGCCCGGCTTGCCCAGAGAGGTGGTAGAAGCCCCATCCCTGGAAACATTCCAGGTCAGGTTGGACCTTGGGGAATTCTGCGCAACCTGCTCTAGTTGCAGATGTCCCTGCTCACTGCACGGGGTGGGACTGGACGAGCTTGAAAGGTCCCTTCAACCCAAACCAGTTGGTGATTCCATAATTCTATAAAATCTCCACCTGGTGGTGAATCCTGCCACAGCAAAGTATTTTAAGAAAAATTCTGGTTCCACCATACAACCAGGTTTTTTTTATAGCCAATCCCAAAACAAGTGGGGAAGGGCAGCCTTCAGAAACCAGTACTATCACATCTCCCTGATTTTCCCTCATCTAGCAAAGCTGAAGCTTTTCAGTTGAAAGGATTTACAGTTCCTACTGCAGCCATCGGGTGCACAAGTGACCTTCCTCAGCCAAAAATGGCCTCACCGAGGCCTCCCCGTAGGCAGGGTGGAAGGAGAGTGAAATATGCAGACTGTTTCTTCAGCTGCAGAAATGCCGCTTCTCAAAGAAAAGCCTCCTCCGCTACGGCTCAAGTTCTGCCCTGTTGCTCAGTTTCCACACTAAGTGAAAACTTCAAGCAGTATCAGCCACCTCTATCCCCATGGTGCTCCAAACAGAGGCACAGTTTGGGTTACCATCCTAGGGATCATTCTCTAGCTGCACACAGTTAGTTCTGTTTTCCCCTTCCCGTTGCTGTTCTATACCCCAGAAGCATTTTCTAGATTTACATTTTCCTATGCACCTTATTAAAGCGTAACATCTTCCTCACCTGGTGTTTCCTTCTTATGTCACAGCATCAACAAAAGCTTTGTAAGACAGAATAAAATCAGTGTAAAAGGGTCACAGAACACCTGCGAAGTCAGACCCTTGCTCTGCGGCATTGTGCGTACCACACACCCCTTTCCAGACCCTGCTCCCAGGGTTTCACAATCAGCCAGTTTGGCTCATGCCACCTCATAACGGAGGAACAAAACATCCCCCTTTCACTCTGGATGAGGCTGAGCATCAGTTCCAGGACATGCACATGGCCACAACCTGCAGTGACCTTTGGTGTGTGTGGAAGCAGCCTCCCGACAGCCATCCTCTGCTTCAACGGCAGTCAGTTTTCATATGTACATGTGTCAATATATAATACATGACTTCTCCTACGCCAGAGGAGTTGTGTGATTACAGACTTGTCGTGCCCTGTTCCCTAAAACATCCAGGATGACCTACTGCTGATGTATACAAACTATTCACTCACCACAGCACGATTCTTCTGGGCCAAAAATAAGATTTTGTTTAAACTGGAGCGGATCCACGCTCTGTAAAGTCACCAATTTGCAATTTAAACACAATCAGCGTCAAACCTCAGATGATCACTGAAACAGTGATGGGCTCTTTCGGTGTTTCATGCTGACATCATAGGCGAAAGTCCGAGCGATGGGAAGGCTGTAGCGAGCCCCCAGCACCAGTTACACAACATCCTATTCATTTCATAACCCTGTCCACGCGCAGCCGAAGTTAAAAATAGTAGTAGCGTGTATTGATTTTTTAAAAAAGGGTAAAGCCATCCTCAAACGGCAAAATCTGTGCAGGGGCTGAAGGAAATGAGCAAAGATGTGTTTACAGAGTGGCTGTACAGAGTGGTGGGGGGTATCTTAAAGTAAAAGCACTGGGAAAAAGCCAGATAAGGTGCTTAATACGGGACTTGGTTATAGAAATAAATCAATCATGCTCAGCATTCATCCAGCTCATTCGCAGTCCAGGGAGCCCTCTCACCCCCTGTGCAAAGTCCTCACGCTCTGGTCTAATGAACGCACTGGAATTACCCCACAACAACCCCATCCCCGCATCACCGGGAGCGCTCAGCGCTGGGTCAGGCCGAGAGGGGAACCCAAACCCGCTTGTTTCGGCCAGGTGACGGTTTTCAGTGCGCTTCTTCCCTCAAAAAAGCGCGGGAACGATCTGCGTCTGTTAAACATCACTTGAAAATGGGGCAGGTTGGGGGGGGGGGGGGGCGGTGTCAGACAGTGGGGAGTAGTGGGGGACCGACGACCCACGACAGGACATTTGGGCACCTCTCCCTACGCCTCACACTCGGGTCGTTCGCACAAGGCCGCGAGGCCCGGGAGAAGCTTCCGCCGCCTTGCCCTGACGAAACACCGGCGGCGCCGACGGGGATCGGACGAGCCCGGGCGCTGAGCTGCCGCCTCCACCACAGCGCCTTCTCCTCCTCCTCTTCCCCGAGGCTGCCGGGAAGTCAAACGGGAGAGGGGAGTTCAGGAGCACCCCCTCCTCCCCTCCCCAGGCGGCTGCTCACCTCAGCGCCCGCCCTGCGAGGCTCCCCGCCGAGACCCGGCTGCGGCAGGACGGCGGCGCCGCCGCCACCTCAGCGGCCCCCGCCGCAGCGTGACGGCAACCGGGGGCGGGCCCCGGCAGGTGGGAGCGGGCGAGCGGCGGAGCACAGCGGTGCGAAATCCCCGTTTCGTGGTAGTTTCCGGCGGGCGGGCGGGCTAGTGGTGACTCACCCGCGGCGCCGGGGATATATAGGCGGGCGGCTACCTGGGAGCGGCACTGCCTTCTCGGCGCCGAGCACCCGCGGAGCCCGAGCCGACAGCGAACAGCCCCGCCGGGACATGCTCCTGCCCTGCGCACTGGTGGCCGCGCTCCTGGCGGCCGGCCACGCAGGTGAGTGCCGTCCCTTCCTGGGGCCGGCTGCGGGTGGAGCGGGGCTCGGCCCGTGCCAGTGGATGGCTTTTCTTTTCAGCTGCGGAATGGATTAATTAACTAATTTTTTTTTTTAATATTCTGTATCCGCTTGTGATTTCTCAAATACTCGATGTGTGGTAGAAAGGATGTGAGAGACAACCCAGCCCTTCGAGGCGGTTTATAGCTGTCAGGAAGCAGACAAATTCCTGTTCTTTTGTTAATACTATCACCTGCAGTAGCCCAAGGCTCGTGTGAATAGATGCTCACTCTGCTGTCTTCCTGATAGGCATTAAACTTCAGGGTGCTGTGTAGTGGACTTTGAAAAGTGCGACAAGAATACTGGGGTAGCTATGAAGGATGCTAATGGGACCGTTTGGTTTCTTTCCAGCTAACCCTTGCTGCTCAAACCCCTGTCAGAACAGAGGAGGTGTGGTGACAACAGGGTTTGATCAGTATGAATGCGGACTGCACACGGACAGGATATTACGGGGAGAACTGTACGACCCGTAAGTATCTCAAATCTCTTCTCACAGAAATGCAGTTCTGGAGTGGAATTCTCAATTCCAGGTTATTCTCAATAATTAACTTACAATCACTCTTCTGTCAATGTTCATAGCGGAATTATTCACATGGCTGAAGCTAACATTGAAACCTTCACCGAACACTGTCCACTACATCCTCACCCACTTCAAGGAGCCTGGGATATTGTCAACAACATTCCCTTCTTACGAGATGCTATCATGAGATACGTGTTAATGTGTAAGTATGAGTTCTCTCTTCTAGTCCTCTTAACTGGCCAGAAGTCACTGGTAGGACTCCAGACAATGTTGCACTTGATTGGTCCATATACCAAGTTTAGCAATGTAAAATGCACTAAGGTAGAAACACCCTAACCAAAAGTTTGGATTTCCACATGATGCAGATTTGTATGAAATGTGGACATGCATGTTGCTCTAATCTCTAATAGAATCCAAGATTTTGCTTGCATAAACCTTTGCACCAAATTGCTCATGTTGGACCCAGCTGATAAGCCAGGCCCCAGCCCTGTGGTTCAGCAGCTGTAATCCTGTTTGCCATCAGTAGCTGATACATGTGAAATTTGTCCATGCAGGTGCTGCCAAAACATGCGGAAAAGATCCAGCCCTGTGATTTTCTTTTAGAGACTTAAAATGTACAGCTGAAAAAAAAATCAAATCCTTTTTTTCTTTTTCAGCAAGATCACACTTGATTGACAGCCCACCAACTTACAACAGCGATTACAGTTACAAAAGCTGGGAAGCTTATTCAATCTTTCTACTACACAAGGAGCCTTCCCCCAGTAGGGCTGGACTGCCCCACACCCATGGGGGTTAAAGGTAAGGAAGTAGACCAGATGTGGAATGTCCACTTTGAGGAGTTCTGCTCCTCTTGGGAATTACTGTGAGCCCTGCTCGTCTGTAGCCTTTTTTCCATGTCATTGACCATGTTTTGGATGCGCTGTGTAGAGACTGAGAAGTTGACTGTTCTGGTTCTCAGAAGCAGTTAGGTGCAAAAACCCGGGGAATTTAGAACTTTCTAAAAATCAAGAAAGAGAGCATAGAAAACCAGATAATTCCTCTTATTTCAATATGTTAAAAGTCTTAAGACTTTTTGTTGTTAGGAAGAACATTAAGTGTAGTTGTCGTGAACGTGTTGCTCTTTCTCTCGCAGGTAAGAAGGAGCTCCCAGATTCAAAACTGATTGTGGAGAAGTTTTTGCTGAGGAAAAAATTTATTCCTGACCCACAAGGCACAAATGTGATGTTCACGTTCTTTGCCCAACACTTCACTCATCAGTTTTTCAAGACGGACCACAAGAAAGGACCCGGCTTCACCAAAGCTCTTGGCCATGGGGTACGATTGCATCTTGGGAACTTGATCACAAGCTAGAACAGCGTCTTGCGGGTTGTTGGGGTACACAAACACCGGAGCATGTGCTGTTCAATGCAGTTTGCCACAAACTGAGGGGCTTAACCCTTCTGTAAGTTCTTGGGCAAATCTCCAGCCCTCAAAAGCCTTTCTTCTGGGTCAGAACCGCTTGCGCAAAGCACGTGGCTCTGTTTAAAATACCTGCCAAGAATCTGCTTCCACCTAAAGCATGTTAGATCCAGAGAGTGTCTGAAGCTTCTCTGCCCCCTTCCTGTCAGCCGCAAAGCGCTGTATCAGCACTGTAAACTATCTTGGGTGATGCAAGTCAGATTTACTTTAAAAAGGACTTTGAAAGTGCATTTGGATTTAGGATTGTTAAAAACCAGGCAGCTTTTGGACAAAGGGCTCCTTGGTGTGAGTGTAACGTGCATGTCTAAATCAGAGCTGTGGCATATGGGTACATACACAGAGCCATCGGCAGAAGAGAAACCTGCTGCCTCTTTACATAGAGTGCTTTAAACAGCCGATCAATTCTGCAGCGTGCTTTTGGGCAGAGATGGTTCCAGTTGCCAGGAGATAATTTGGCTTCATCTTTAAATTCAGTGCCTGATTCTTGTAAGGTAACAATAATATACTTCAAGGTAAACATCTAGGGGCTGAGCTCCTGTTGGCATCTGTAGAAGTGGGGTGTATCCTAAAATAGCAGAAAATGTGGATTGGCTTCATGTTCCAAGTGCTTTTATTTTCTAGGTTGACTTGAACCATATTTATGGAGAGACTCTGGAGAGACAACTTAAACTGAGACTTCTAAAAGATGGAAAGCTGAAATACCAGGTATGTCTTCCCTCAAAATTCCTGCCACCTTATTGGATGACATATATATGTAGAGTACTAACCGAGTCAACATGGCTCAGCTCATAAGCGTCACAGCTTACAGCTCTCATTGTGTTCTTCCTCCCTCCCCCTGACAGATGATTGATGGAGAAATGTATCCACCAACAGTGAAAGACACTCAGGCCGAGATGATCTACCCCCCTCACGTCCCTGAGCACCTGCAGTTTTCTGTTGGGCAGGAGGTGTTTGGTTTGGTCCCAGGCTTGATGATGTATGCTACAATATGGCTGAGGGAACACAACCGGGTCTGTGACATCCTCAAACAGGAGCATCCCGAGTGGAATGATGAGCAGCTCTTCCAAACTACTAGACTTATATTGATAGGTGAGTATCACTTCTCCTACATATGACTCTAACCTTCTCTTGAGCGTGATGCTTCTACCTGTTACCTACTGCAGCTGCGGTAGGTGTAGTAAGAGGGAAAGCGGTTGCTGAAACTGGTATGTGAGGGCATAGGTCAGGGCCTTCATGACCTATCACTGGGATCATGGTGAGGTACAGCTTCCTCCTAGCTAGGTTAAAGACAGAAGTGAAGGAAACTGAGCTCAGTGATTCTTAATTCCCTTATCTAAGGGAGGTGGAACTGAAAGCAGTGAAAAGGCAGGAAACTAAAGCTCATCTCAGCATGTGAGGCTAGATGACCTCAGGCTCTCAGGTCATGTGGGGTTTTTTCCCTGGGGTTGGGTCAGGTCAGGTATGCTTTAAAAGAAAGGCTGTGGTTAAGTCTAAAGTTCAGGAAGTCTTGTAAAATGTAATTCTACATACTTCTGTCTGATTGTCTGCTCCATGGTATCTTGTCTTATCTCAGTGGTGATGTACACCAAGCCTGGAAAGACCTTGTCCAAACTGAAACAGTAGACCAAGACAATTGCATTAAGCAGCTCTGAAGCTGCAAGTTGCTTTCAGATAGTCTTTTTTTATCGCTCTTCCTCTGTCCTAAAGTATGGTGTAAGTGAACACAATGTAGATGCTGACATCTGGTGTGCTGTGGAACACACCAGGAAGCATATCTTGGGGAGGAGAAGCAGGTTATACAAAAACTTCTCTACCACAGCCAAGAATTCCTGGGATTTTAAGTACTGTTCCACCCCTAGTCACATGACACACATGAATTATCTTCCAGACAAAATCACAGGATGTTGAGGTGTTTATCCTGATCACTGCAGTATTTGTTTAGAACAGTTCAGAAATGGCATTTTCTCTGAGTAAGGTGACCACTTAAAGTCTCTTAGGGAACGAGTGCCAATATTGTCCTGTTTCATTGACCAACAGGAGAGACAATCAAGATCGTTATTGAGGACTATGTGCAACACTTAAGTGGCTACCACTTCAAACTCAAGTTTGATCCTGAGCTGCTGTTCAACCAGCGATTTCAGTACCAGAACCGAATTGCGGCTGAATTCAACACTCTTTACCACTGGCACCCACTTCTGCCAGACACATTCCAGATCCATGACCAGGAGTACACATTCCAGCAGTTCCTCTACAACAATTCCATAATGCTGGAACACGGCCTCTCCCACATGGTGAAATCCTTCTCCAAGCAACGTGCTGGCAGGGTAGGTACCTTCTCAAGTTGCTCATGAACCAACAGAGACCTAAAATGGGGTTGGGACAAGGGGGTAGAATAAAGTTGTCCAAAACTAACCATGCTCTCTATAGGCAGAACTTCCTCATGGCCCTTATCGGGAGATCTCACTACTTTTCATCTGTATTAAACAGGTTGCTGGAGGAAAGAATGTTCCTGCTGCAGTACAGAAAGTAGCAAAGGCTTCAATTGACCAAAGCAGACAAATGAGATACCAGTCATTGAACGAGTACAGGAAGCGCTTCATGCTGAAACCATTCAAATCTTTTGAAGAACTTACAGGTAACATTTTTCATCCCACTTTTCTTAACATGATGCACAGAGTCCCACAGTGCTGTTACTAGGCTTGAGCAGGATAGTCTTGCAGTGAAAATAGGGTTTTTCCACTTATGGTTTTTACTCTTCAATAATTGCAGGAGAAAAAGAAATGGCAGCTGAGCTGGAAGAGCTTTATGGAGACATTGATGCGATGGAGCTGTACCCAGGCCTTCTCGTAGAAAAGCCACGACCAGGTGCCATCTTTGGTGAAACCATGGTAGAGATTGGAGCCCCGTTCTCCCTGAAGGGACTGATGGGAAACGCTATCTGCTCCCCTGAATACTGGAAGCCCAGCACCTTCGGTGGAAAAGTGGGCTTTGACATAATCAATACCGCCTCCTTGCAGAAGCTTATCTGCCACAATGTGAAAGGCTGTCCCTTCACTGCCTTCCACGTCTTAAATCCTGAACCCACAGAGGCCACTATTAATGTTAGTACCTCAAAAACAGCAATGGAAGATATCAACCCCACACTACTACTGAAAGAGCGGTCTGCTGAGCTGTAAAAATCCATCTATTTATTTATTTATCTATATAATTTATTTTATTTATGGCTTAGTGTTTAAAAACAAACCAAAACTTGAGCATCTTTGTTGTGGGGCTTTGCCCTAAATGCCTTCCTTGGGTAAGGCTGCCATTTACAAAAGGGATTTTCTGTGTTTGAGCTCAACAGTGGTGAATCCCTTGGTTAAAGTCTTCTGTAACAGAACTATGTATTCCAAAGTGGACACAGATTCCAACTCTCTTAATATTGTTTTAATACTTGACAAAGGGTGTTGATCGGATTTTTTTGCTTTTTTAACTTGATAGGGTCACATAACACTAAAGTTGCTGAGGCAGTAACTTGCTTTTGTAAACTTGAAAATGGGCCATTGAACTAAAAGTACAAGAAAAATTTGACTTAATGGAAACTGCCAGAAAAGATCGTCAAATCAGTATGAGCACTTTGAGCTTAACCAAAAATACATGTACTTGAGACTCGCTTATTTTTGCAAAGTCAGAAGGTGCTTTGCACTCACCAATGGTACTACCTCTCCCTCTCTGAGGCACTTTGTAGAGTAACTTATGTGGGGTTTTTTATGTGTAAATCTACTTTCATGTGGCATTATACTTTTTTAATTTAATTATTTAAAGAAAATAGAACTTCTCTTGGATCCTACTTGTTTTTTTTGAAGCATATGTCTCAGAAGTATTATTTGTGTAAGAGCTTAGAAGTAACTGACTCTTGGGCTGCTTGTGTTTCCATGCATATGTTTTGCTGTGCACGTTTGGGGAGGTTTCTACACTTAGTCCAAAGTATGGGTGTTCTTTTTGTAGCTGTAGTTCTCTTGTCTACTCAATAATATCATTTTAATCTCTGACACTGTAAGGACAAGCGTAGCTGTAGTTAAGGATGCGATTAGAGGTGATGGGGGAATGGCAAGAGCTGTGGACCTGTGTGATCTAGTAGAGCTTCCCAGCACCAAGATGTGGAGGAAGCTCATGTGACTGTACGCAAGTCATACTGGTGACTTAGTTCTATTTATTGGGGGGAGGAGGGATAATGATTTGTTTATAACTTATAAAAGGAGGCATTTTAAGTGGCTTAAGCTTAATTAAAACTGTCCAGCTGGCACACAATCTCCTAGACATATTTGTTCTGATCCAGCACTAAAATATCTAGTCCCATCTGGCATGTCAGAAGTTACACAGGATCTTGTAGCAGCACTTCCAACTTTGCATATAAGGGTATCTTTTTTTAATTTCTAGAGAGGAAGTGTAGAAGATGATCTTCCCATAAAAACAGCTGGGGAACTGTAGGTAAAAAGAAAAAGTCCCTTCAGACTGGAATAGAGCAGCAACCTGGTACTCTGGGCCCCTGCCCAAAATTGTTTGACTACTTGTGGAAAAGGACTTGAGTTCTGTCTTCCACCTGACTCTTGCAGAGGCTTGTGCATTGTAACAGCCATGGCAGTAGCATAGTCTGACTGTGACCTCTGTCTCTGCTGATTTGCTGGTGACACCCATTGCCTTACGCTCTGTACGTTTAATGGTTGGCGTGAATTGCTGAATCGATCTCCTGTATGGCAGCTGGTTTGGGCTGGTCTTTGGTACAAATGCTGTGGGAGAAGGAAGGGCAGGTGTTTTCCTTGGAGCATGAAGAAGGGGAGAACTTCACTACTACTGTATGTGGACACTTGTTAAACATGTGACTGCCACTCAGACCACTCTGTGGAACACACCACTTCAGAGCCAAAGGGAGATGAGCCTGGACAGACTGAGTTGTTTCAGGGTAGGTGAAGAGGCATGGCTCAGATCGTGTTGCTTAAGTTAAAAGCTGCTTCAGAAAGGAATTGTGTTCACTCTGTGCTTTGTACTCCACAGCCACATTTCAACAGTCACTTCTCCGTGACCCAACCTGCTGGGTTGAAGTTGCTCGTGATAAATGTGTATATTTGAGATTATTTATTTAAAATTCTGTGAACTGTTTTTTCACTTTATTTTTGTAGGACAACAATGTTTTTAAAATGCACTTGTTTATATAAATAAATTGAAAACATTACCTGTATGGGCCTGTTTGCTTGTGATTTCCTTCAGCAGTACTCAGTATGAAATAATTCTTTCTCCTTATTTGCCACTTGGGATTAATGGGAGTACTCCAGGAAATTACAGCATTAAATTCTCTCATATCTCAAATCCAAGATGCCTGTAACTTAAATCATCCGAAGGGGGTTATTTTTTCCCTTTGGTCACCAGTGAAGAGGGATCATTTACTGTGACATCTCTGGAGATGCCAGCTGCTCTTCACCACAGCAAATCATAGAATCACAGACTGGTTTGGGTGGAAAGGGACCTTCAAAGCTCCTCCAGTCCAACCCCCTGCGGTGAGCAAGGACATCTGCAACTAGAGCAGCTTGCTCAGAGCCCCAAGGTTCAACCTGACCAGGAATCGTTCCAGGGATGGGGCTTCTCCCACCTCTCTGGGCAACTTGGGCCAGTGTCTCACCACCCTTAGCATGAAACATTTCTTCTTTCTCTCTGGTCTGAATCTCCCTCTTTCAGTTTAACCCATCACCCCTTGTCCTGTCACAGCAGGCCCTGCTGAAAATCCCCTCCCCATCTTTCTTACAGCCCCCTTTAAGCACTGAACAGCCACACTAATGTCTCCCCGGAGCCTTGTCCAGGCTGAACAACTGCATCTCTCTCCTCTGTCCTCAGAGCAGAGGGATTCTAGCCCTTGCATCATGTTTGTAGCCTCCTCTGGACTGCCTTCAAAGGTGCCAGCTCTGCTGCCTCAGAGAACCCAGGTGCTTTAGAGGGACAGTACAATAGTAGAGTTGCACACCACCAAGCTGGTGTGATCAACCTCCCTTCACCAATCCTGACTGCTAAGCCTTTCCCAAGCAAGAACACCCCATAGGCATTTCTCTTCAGGCTTTGTGTACTCCAGAAGGGGAACCTGCATTGGGGAACAAGCAACTGCTGGTTGAGCAGTTCCACTTGAGCATGTTTTCAGAAGTGAGAGCTTGTCCCTGTGGTCAGACAGCAAACTCTGAATTTTTGACAGCTGCTTCACTGACCACCTTCCCTCTGCACAAGGGTCCTGCTTTGTTACCTGTGTCACAGTTACTGCCTGACTTTGCAAAGAGTGATGGAAGATGGGCAGTGGGGCTGGGTCAAGAGTGGTGGTGTGCTTAGTAAACACAGAGGCAGGAATTGCATGAGTTGGTGCAATGTGTTCCTCTCCTACAAAGAACATCCCCAAAGCCACCCAGTTTCTTCCTTGTTTTCATCTCTGATAAGAAATGAGAGGAAGCTATAAAGGAGACAAGCGAGGGGATCATGCACCTTGTGCCACCTCAGTCAACTCCCACTGCCTCTCCCCAGCCATTGACCAAATGTGACTTCAGGCACCCTTCTGTGCTCAGGCCCCCATTATCATTCCATTGTTGACTGTCTCCAATACACTCCCTTCCCAGTACTGGTGCCCTGTTCTTTCACAGCCTCTTTCCAGTGACGAGCACCATAGCCACAGTCCTTCACCCACGGTCATTTTCCTTCCATCCACCTAAAATCCTCTTTGGTCCAAGGCTCATCCCAGTGACCCACAGCTCTAGATTCCAGCCCTGGGAATACAACATCCTCCCACCTATGCTCTGCAGCCCTTTCCGTCTCCACCAGTGTGCAGTTCCCTTATGCTCCTATTGTACCTGGGCACCTAAACACCTCTGGCAACTCTTCTCAACTTAAAACTCAGTCCTCATCACTTCAGTGACCATCTTCAGCCCCAAAACTGCAATGTCCTGAGGACCCTTCCAAGACCATCACTCCAGTCCCTCTCCTGGCCACATATGGAGGCTGTAGGTGAATGGAGACATGTGCAGACCATGTATGAGCAATGGAGGGGAGGGAGGGTGGGTATGTGTGCATGTGTGTGTGTGCATGCGTGTGCGTGCATGTGTGTGTGTGAGAGATTTAATAAAAAGACAACTAATTCACTCTACAAGTTAATTCATTTCTGACGTTTTGGTTTTGAGGGGAAGTCAAGCAAGGGAGTGAGCAAAGATGAGGCCAGTCGCTTCAGTGGAAGGAAGATGGGCTCAGCTGCTGCTGCCGGGATGGCGAGGCACTGGGCGGGGAGGTGCAGCAAGGAGAAGGTAAGAGCGAGGTCATCCATGGAGAAGGTGTTCCGGGTGACTGCTGCCCTAATTAGGGAAGGGCCAGTCCAGATGGATTCAGCGCACGATGGATGAGATAGCTTGATCACGGAGCTCCTCCTTCCCTTTGAGCAGGGGCATGTCCTGATGATACAAAAGGCAAGAATGTTCCTCAGAGGAAACCTGCCCTGCCAAATACTTGCTCTCCAGCCTGGGTTGAGGTAACTGTTTCACCCATGGCAATGTGGTAAAGGAGGGGGGCTCAGCATTTAAGTCATACTCTTGGAAGAAAATCCATCAAGGAGCACGAAAATTCTGTGCTTTGGGAGCAGGTCACTGTACACCATCACCCTTACCAAGAGCTTTTGCCGTATGTCATTTTCTCGCTTGCCCACTGCGTAAGAGGTCTTTACAGGCGCTGAGTCGGAGCCTTGCAGGCATCTGACCAGGTTTATTACTTCTGATACACTCACTGGAGCTGAGCTGACCTTTATGCTGGAGCACTATTGCTCTCGAGGCAGCTGCTTTGCCCAGATTTCAGGAGACATTTCTACCACAAAGCAGCTTCTGCTTTGCAAGAAAATACCCCTTTGGCTTCCAGTATCAATCCAGAAAAATCAACAGGTAGTTTGACCAAGCTGCAGGGAGGGTAGGAAGGAGAGAAAGAACATGGGTAGAGTGGAGTGGACACATCGCTTGCTCCTTGCCTGTTTACAGCTACTGAAATAGATGAAGAACACTGGGAAAGCTTATTGCAAATATCTAGAAATAGGACAGAAAGGAGCAGGCTGTAGTTATAGTCTCTAAACAGGAGGAGGAGGTGAACAGAGAGTTCCTAACCTTTTTGCTAAAAAGCAGGAAAAGGTCCACGTGAGGCAGGTGCAGCAGTATCACATAGGGAAACACCATGGGGGAAAAAACTCTCCTTCGAAAGAGCTGAGCGCTCCTCTTCCTTTAATCCGGAGTTTTGGATTGGAAATATTGTTATACTGAGAGGCAACATGATTGGTTTCAAATTGTACTTTTTTCCCCTCTGATACTTATTTTTTTTAAAATTAGTATAAAAACTTCTGTGACTCCTGTTCTTGCTTCCTCTGTGAGTCCAGACATTTGTCATTAATACTGGCAAGAGACTGATCACAACCAAAAAAAACCCAACCATGAGATTCCTCCTTAACCGTTCTGGAGTGAGACAAACAAGACACCAGATGTCAAGGAAGTGAGAAAGAACAAGGTAGCACAAGAAATTCACAAGAATTCTGAGATTTTCTTGGCTGAAAATCCTGAGACTGCACTGAAAATATCAGCATTCACTCACAGCCATGCTAGAGCTTGAGAAACCAGTCAGAGGTGGCCTGGGCAAGCTGGGAGCTGAGCACCATCAGTAGAGAGAGGATATTAAAGCCTATGAGATCTCACTAGCTTACCATGGGGAGAGGGCAGGGTACAAAGCACTCAAGGTCTGACTCGTGCTGTTTGCTTGTCTTTGGTTCTGGGCAAGCCGAGCCATTTTATCCATTGGGTATTGTCTATCGGATCAAAAGCAAAGCATGGAAACCCAGACTTGGGGGAAGGAGACAAATGTTGTTCAAACCATCCACTTTCAAACCAACCCACTGCGTGCCAGCTGAGGATCCAGCCCAAGCTGAGAATACACTGCATCTACTGACCAACGGGAATCAAAATACTCTTTTTGCTGTTATTTAGTAGCCGTTACCAGAAGGGCACATAACTGGGAGCATCCTGCTTGCAAGTGTCTCCCATCTTTACTTAATACAGTAGCAAAGTACTATTTCATGCTTCTGTCTTGGGATAAAACCAAAAACAGTTGTGAGAAGTGAAGGAGGCTCCTGCAAGAAATGGATACTTCCTCTGCACTATATTTCTTTCCGGTAACCAGGTGCAGCTCATTCTTCAGGCTTACCCAGTAGTGGATATAGGTGTGTGCGAGCACCCTTGTTCCAACCTGCCCTGATGACGGGAAAATTTAACACCCATTCATTTTCCACAAAAGGACTCCATTTGTGGTAGACTTTTCAATGAGAGCACATGAAACTTTTTAAACACACTCACACCGAAATGGGGGGAAAAAAGTGAAAGGGATGCTCATCACACTGACCACGGTGGAGTGGCTGGTTGGCAGCTGGAGAAGTCATGTTCCCCGAATGGCACAGTGTCTCATCCTGCTCTCCCCTACACCATGAAGATCTACCCAAAGAAAATATTTTCATAAGCATTCATCAAGGAAACATTGTGCAAGTCATACCAGCTTTAATGTAACGCCATAACGTGTGGCTGCTAATAAGGGCATTCCTGAATATATGCTGGCAGGGCTTCAGGGACGGGAGGTGAGGCCAAGACCCTGGAGAAGGCACACAGCTTTGGTAAAAAAAAACATCTCTGTGAGACCGCAAAAGCATCATTCAGTATGATGTTAAGGCCTGAAAACCTTCAGTGAGCTGGGACAGAGCAACAAAACATGGCTAAATGTCTGCTGACTCCATATATGTTCTCCAGCACCTTCAAAACCTTACCTAGAGAACTGACACAACTTGATATCCTGTCAGTTGTGTCTCTCGAACCTGTTGCCTAGACAACATTAATTAATCCTGCTAACAAATAATAGCAGGGTTGCTAAGTAGCTGTCATAGGTAATAATTAAAACAAATCTGCGTTGAGCTCGCTCAGCTGTGAAATACTGGTTCTCACGTAAGGCTGGGATGTAACGTGAGATGATCCAAACACATCGTAGACAAGCTGTTAAAAAGGTATTAAGTCAAATGAGGCAGGGAAGTAGAGACGATTCTGAGTAAACCAGGGCTGAGATTTTTATAGTGCGGAGAATTTCAGTGAAAGCAGAAAAAAAAAACCAAACCCAAACTAAATTAGAAATGGACTGAATTTTCTCAATGTCCAATAAATTGGTAGAATTTGAGACAAATTCAGGATGTATTTCTGGCCTGGAACAATAAAACCAGCTTCTTTTCACTGTTTGCAAAGTGAACTGTTTCAGTGTTTGTCATCATAACTAGTCTCAATGGTAAATAGAGTATTTCCCACCCTGACCATGAAATGGAATGTCCTTTTACAGATCAAAGTATGTAAAATCACCTCTAAAGCAAGCTGGCATTACTGTATAGTAAATAAGTTTGGATGTTCTCAATGATCTTCAGTCAATATCAGATATGGTTTTGATTCTGTTGTAAAAGGTCTCCATGGAGATGGATAAAACACCTTATGGAAGTTTCCATGCACTTTTCCTCAGCCTAGAGAAAGAAAAAGTATGCTTGCCTCATTCTGAGGAAAATTTAAGGAGCATATGAAGACCCTCTGTGAAGACTAAGTTAGTGTTTCCCATAACTACAAAAAACCATCGGAATATTTAAGAACATTTGAAAAGAAATTCGGCTTTAGCAGAGCCCAGGGTTTTGGTTTCTGCAACTCTCTGGCGCTTCTGAAAGCACCTCTGGAGAGCTCCTGTTTGAGATTGAAGATCGTGGGTGCTGGCAACAAAACGTGTAAGGCTTTTTAGTTAAAATACCGCTTTAAATGAGATAAAGAAAAAACAAGAGCGGGCAATGGTTCACCAGTAAGCCAGGGTCAATAATGCTTCACAAACTAATTTTTAAAAGCAATGGCAAAAATAACACCATTTCTCATATGAATCCTAGAATCACAGAATATCTTGGGATGGAAGGGACCTTTGAAGGTCATCTAGTTCAACCCCCATACGAAGGTTTTGTAAGTGACTCAAATCCCCAAGGTTCCCCACTTTTTTAAGGAAGTTGATTTCCTCTGTAAAGGCACTTCCTTGGTCACCCTCGGTTACAAATGTTTTTCACAACTCCCTTTACCCTGTTATGCAAACAACTGATCATTTACCACCATCCTCTTAAATATTTGCTTATCTGATGGCCAGGTCTACAATGACATCAGCTATCACATGAAATTTGGCCTTGGTGAAGTTGCACATGATTTGAATGATATTGATCTGCTGCAAACACCATTTGCAAAGTTTATGTCCTTTCCTAGGAACAAGGAGCAGCTGGTTTTGCAGTTCTTTCCAGTCCCCGACTGCAGCACGATGCAATGCCAAGGCAGGTACAAAGCTGCTTCCCTGTCTAGTTTGTAAGGGAAGTGAAGAATCCACAGGTGTCAGTCACCATCAAACAGCACTTTGGGACACTTAGTGCTTTGGAGAAATTTGTAAAAAAAACCCTTCTGTAACTGCGGATCAGATTTAGAACCGAGTTCTGAAAAACTGGAGAGCTTATCCGCATCTCCTGACTTTGCAAACATGGACAGGGAAGCTCACTGGAAAAGGTCCCCATGAGATTTCTGTCACTTCTGCTTTCAGGCATGGTGAGATAGATACCAGCCTCTAATACAGAATTATTTAAGTATTTTTTAACTTTTTTTTCTGCTTCTTCACTTACACACCAGGAACCAGAAGACAGACTGAGGAACTACTTGCTTCAGCACTTTCATAATGGTTGGTCTGAGAAAAAATTAGATTGAGAGAAGGATGTACCGCTCCCCATCACATTAAATCTTCTTGCTCAATCTCAATAACTATAAAATTTACTGGGGGAACTGGAAGTCAGAAAAAGATGTAAATTTTCTGGAGTGACTCATGAAATTTTTATTTATTTGCCTCTAGCTCCGTTTTCACAAGGATGTTCTTCCTTTAGAAAATAAGTTGCATTACTTATGATTCAGCACATGAATGGGTAGGCAACACATGAGATTATGAATAAGATTCTGCATTATTAAATGGCCATAAATGCACCCACTTGGATAAAGCTTTGACAGAGCAATCCGTCATCAGATTTTAGGCTAGTCTAGATCTGTGTGATCTGCATAAAGCCTGCCCCACCTTCCAGTTCACAGCCATGCTCAATTCTCCTCAAATCGGGTCAAGATCTCCTTGCTCCACCATTGATGTTTAATCAAAAAGAATGTAACGATCGAGCGCTTTCGGTTCCCTAAGAAAATCCCCTCCTCGTTTCCCTACTGTACTCCCTGTTTCTCGTAACCCTTAGGGCACAGACTTGAAGATGGTAAGAAATAAAGTGTATTTGCTTGAAACAACAAGTTGCATAAAAGTCAAATTTTCTGAACATTTTGCTTTATAACTTATTTTTCAGCTACATCTATGTAAAAGCTTGCATTTTATGCTTCTAGCTGCTATCCATATCTGTTCTAATTTTTTTTTCTCCTGTACTGGGAGGAGACAATCTGCAGAAACTGGATGACCAGGCAAGGACTGAAGCCAGGGGTGGACAGTTTTTTATTCTGCTTGATGGAAGCAATGTGAAAATTTGGATTTGCAGCCCACTTTTTTTCCAGGTATCATCTAGACTGGTCTAACACTGGCTGAGACACATTGATTTTCAGAAGGTGAAGGTGATCAGCTGGAGTCTTCTGCAGGAATTCAGACTTTGGGCTTGCTACCTCAATGTGCCAATCTCACAGCACAGTGCAGACCTTGGGATCAGTTGGACGGAGGGACCAGGATGGGTTTCCTACAACAGTGGTAAAGTAGAAAAATTAAGATTTTTTCTTCTCTTTACCGCAAAGAGCGAAGACATCCTTCCTGAGCAATGGAAAGCTGTCTAGTATCTCTAGTACTTCCACTTGAAGTGCCAAGCAGCACCTTCTTTACATGTGACAGGTTCTTGCTGTTTAGAAGTTACGCACTTGGCATGTGCCTAACTGAAAGAAAAATCTCATGCTAATGTTCACTTTCCAGAAGAACTGCTTAAACTTCATGTACCAGCAAATGTTACCAGGTTATTTTTGAGGTCTGTAGGTATTGCAGCTAACCGTGATTTGGGCAAACACTTCCGTGTGATTTGCGATGCCATAAGCAATGAGCCCAGCTAGCAATGGCTGGGGTCACAGGATCACCAGCTAGGTTGGCCTGGAAGGGACCTCTGGATCTCTCTGGTCCATCTTCTGATGCAAAACAGGGCAGCTCTGGGGTCAGACACCAGATCTTCCATCTCTGATGGGTCTGACTAAGGTGTGTCTCTATTTTTCTCAGCGTTATGTGTACCTTCATTTCTACTATAAAACTATTACCCTGCCCTAAAGGTAGTTCCTGTCTTCAGCTCTATTTTTAAGAGGGAATATGATGACCATTCCTAATGGAAATGGAGAAATCAACCACAGATGAGAAACCAGGTTTAAACCAGAACTACAAAAATGACTTTTGTAAACTCTGCCTGGTCCTCCAGAGTTCCCCAGCAGATGTCAACGATAACGTGTGCACATGGGCGTGTACGTGCTTGATGCTAAAGACATACCAACCCCCAGGCAGGAGCGTGCATTCGCACTCAGGGAATGCAGCAACGCACCCTGAACCAGCGGCAGAAGAAACCAGTCGATTTTTGTGCTATATTTAGGACTATTTACTGCCCTGGCTAAACAAAAATCAGTTGCAAAACCAGTTTAACTGTTTTGTGTTTACAGCTTTTTCAGTGAAAAGCGATATGTCTCTGAATCTAACCGTAGAAGTTATAATAATCACCACACAAGTTTAATCTTCATAATACAAAATCCTCCAGAACAACATATGATAAGATTTCTTCTAAGCTTCTTGTTTAGTATTTACACAAGAAGATATTATAAGAAAAATAATATATAATATATTTAAAATAATATATAAGAAATATAAGAATAGAACATAGGAATTTTGCAATGAATAAAAGTAAAGTTAATGTTTAAAAGAAATACAAACCTATTAAGATAAAGAAATGCATATTAGGCAATGAACAGCCTCAGCCCTACTTCATGGTGATATCAGAAGTCAAAACAGGTGAAATGAATCCAATTTTAAAGTAAATATATCAGTGATAACAAGGGACCACAAGAGGAAAAATCCATGAAAGGTCGGTGCTAAGGCTCCCTTGATTGAGTTTGACATTTATATAAGCAACATGGTATTTTATTCTCAATCCATTTTATTTTTTTAAAACATATTTCTGATCTACTTCTAAAGCCCCTGCATCACTAGCCGATTTTAAACCCACCCATCAACATAGTCTTTAACCAAGAAAGCACTGTTAGCAGGCACAATAATAAAGTAGCTCTTTTCGGATGTCATGGGCCATGACCTGCACAGCAGAAACATGCTCATAACCTTTTTCAAGCTGGGTCCCAGGCTTTTTCCTGATCTCAAACAAAAGTATCTTTAACGGGAAGTTTATTTTGCTTAATAATATTAAGCATATTGAGTGGACTCATGGTGAGTAAGGAGTGGACGTGTGGAGCCACACTCCTTCAGAACTGGAAGACACTTTTCCTGTCCCGTCTCCCCCCACACCCCCGAAAATATGAGGATGTTTTCACGTCTTTCATATTCTGGGAAGCAAGGAAACATCTCTGCTTGAGCCCAGTGGAAATTTTTTGACAAATCTGTCTTTTGTTGGACGCTAATATTTTTATGGAAACAAGCCAAGTTCAACTAAATCGGCCTTGGGAAATATTTCTCAGGTCTAGCAAGGCATTTCTTGGTTAAAACACAGCTGAGACCTTCCCTCCCCCCTCCATCTGACAGCAAGCGTGGAGGTTTACCCTCTCGCGGAGGGTCTTGACAAGTGCTTGGGATAAGTTTTGGCAATACCTTTATCCTCCAGCTAAGCGCATTAACTACCAATAAGTTGCAGGATTGCTCTTTCCCCATCTATTCCTTCCTTGGTTTTTAATTTTCAAAAAACACAACCTCAAGTTTCCATTTCTCTTCCACCATAAAATGGGAGAATTTTTGTAGATGACAAATCTTTGCCTGCTTACCGCTAGTCCATGCAAATGTTTTCTCACTTCATAACAGGCCTCGTACTTCACAGGAAGGAATTTGTCTGCAAAAACAACTCTCCTGGAAAAGCAAAATTTAGAGTTCAGCATGACCACCAGTTTTGGATCAGAAAGTTGATGGGACATTACAGTTATAGAAAAGACACAAGGTTGTCCCTTGCTGAAATGCTCCGGAGAGTTGCTGGTTGTCGGGGAACCTCTCGCAATCTCTCCATGCCCCAAACTATAACGCTGTTAGTTGCTAACCAGGTCAAGAAGATAGCAGGCAAGTAGCCAAAAGTTGCCTTTATTCTTCTGGTGACCAGACTTGCCTTTTGCAAGCCAGTATTTACATCTGGAGCCTTTCTTCCCTAGAGGGAACTACCCCATCATGTAGTCTTTAAGACCCACCTGCTGTATCTTGGCTCTTCCCTCCCTTTCCTGTCCTTCATGATCTGCTGGAGGGAGGGAGGGAGGGAGCAGGGCAATTCAGCAGGTTGCCAAACCTGGCTTGTCCACCTCCCGTGGGGAAACCACCCTTTTGAACAGAAGCACCGAAGAGCAGAGTCCGGAGCAAAGCAGTGCTCGCACTGGTTTTGCAAGAGGTCAGGGAAATCTTTTGGCAACAAAAAGAGGCTATGAACGTCGTACAAGGAGAGCTTGCAATAGAGTTATTTGGGCCAGTTGGCTGAGATAGCATTGTCTGGACAGGACCCTTATGCTCTAAAAAGAAGCACCCTGGCCAAAATATGATTGCAGCACTTGAATGACGTTTCTTAGATTATCTCAGATTAAAAGATGTTTAAAATGTTAGGTATAGTTGTTTGGGGGACAGAAGCCTAAGAAAAGGCCAGAGATTATTTTATACTTCCCTCAAGTGAATTGGTACAAGGAGAAAGTTTTAAAAATTTGCCCTATATGCAAAATAGAGTAATTGTCAAGCACAAAGAGTCATGCTGGCAGCACAGCAAAAGTGCCTCTGGGAATCAAAACAAAGATATTTAATTTGGCTAGGGAAAAACCCCGTATTTGTTTGTTCTAGCTTTCTTACATAGGCTTCTGAAGACAGAGCAACCAACCAGTCAACTGTTCATACCAAACCTATTTTAGCCATATGTGGCGTATGCGACACACTTCAGGGCGCACAGGAGCAGGTTGCGAGGAGCGCAGGCTTTGGCATGCCATCACATCTCCCTCCTCCCCCTCATTCCCAGATGCTGGTGGAAAACAGAGCGCTGAAGTGCCAGAGGGTCAGGCCAATCATGGACCCAAACCAAAGTTCAGCTGCACAGTGGTCCTCATGCAGGAAACCAGACAGCTTTTTGTTTGACAGAAAATGGACACTTGGGCTGCCTGCATGGTTGGAAATGATCTCAGAGTTATGAAAAACTTGGGGGTCTAATCAAAAAGAACCCCTTTATGTGATGCCATGGTCCTTGGGGCTACCACCATGGAGTGACAGTGATGCTGCTGTGTCAGTGGTGGGAACAGGTCAGTGTTACACGTGCATGAAGGGGTCACAGCATGTCCAAAGTGTAAGGAAAGCCCTGATGCCTTCGATATACCTCTCAAAGGACATCCATACAGGACACTAAGTCAAAGATATCACCCAAGGATCAGGCAATGGGCACATGGGTGCCAGGGAAGATGGGGAGAATGAGAAATAAGAGACCTATGGCTGCCTATTAGCAGCAGGGCTGATCTCAGGTGTCATCACAGCAAGACAGTGCACTGACAGCCTGACTGTGCAGCATCTGTAGATCTAAATTAAATGCATTGGGTTTTGACAGCTACTCCAGGAGCCTGGAGAATGGTGGCAGCTCCCAGATGTGGGTGGAACAGCTCCCTGCTCCCTCCTGCCATTCCCCTGCATCTCCTCTAGCAGAGCTTTCTGCAGGCAAAAAGACCTTGAGAAGTTTCCTGTAAAGTCTATGCGAAGCAGACATCTGTCTTCATGGCCAGCTTTCACTGCTTAGCTCAGTGTCTTTTGAAGAGGGCCAGGAGCTCACCTGATGGTGCATCACTGCATGTGGCTGCAGTGTGTTAGAGGAAATCCAGAAAATACCTCTTCTCAGGTGGGGACGTTTTGGAGGAAAGATACGGGAAAGGGAAGAAAGATACTGCATTGCGACCTTGTTCGTCACATGCTGCCAGCAGAAATACGTTGACAAACACTGCTGTATGGAAAAGCAATTCAGAGTTCGTAAGGCCTTGGCTGGTGTTTACTTTGCCAACAGCAATTGGGCAGAGCTTGCAAGGACCTGGACTACCACGTTCACTTCCATCTGTGGCTATCGTTCATTAAACTCACTTACGCATAGATTTCTTCTGTATTTAAATACCTGTAGCTCTGTGCCTTGCTTGTGTGTTAATGGGTAACTCCTGGGAGTTAGCAGCAGTCTGAAGCGGTAAATGCTTCTGCAGTTGCAGGAGAAACATCTCAGCAGCCTGTCGTTAATGACCATATACATTCCCAAATGTCAGCCCCATGTCGTCAGTTCTCCCACCTCTTCCGTACGTGCAGTGCTCCATTAATTGTTGCTATTTATATTGTCCTGGTGCCCAGAGGCATCCACAGGGAGCAGCTTTTGTGGCCTAGAAACAAAAGAAACAACACAGACCCTCATGTAAAGGGCCTCCTTTTCAGAAGGCCACAGCGCAGCAGAGAAGCAAAGCACCAGCCGTGTGGTGGATCACTTTCCTTGATCACAAGGAGGCAAAGTCGAAGGTGGAGCAAAGGGAGGTGCTGGAGTAATGGGAGGAAGAGGAGAAAGTAAAGAGGAGAAGCAAAAAGACAGCATAGGAAGAGGAGAAAAAAGGAGATGGCGAGAGCAAAGGAAGGATGGCAACAGGAAGGTCCAGGAAGGTCCAGGAATGCCCAGGAAGGGGAGGAGCAGAGGAGGTGTAGCATGAGCTTGGGAAAACAGGTCCCAAGCCCAAGCAGCCATCAGCAGACAGCACTTGGTGTCCAGAGTCCCAGCTGTGCAAGGAGTCTGACATCATGCCCGTCCAGGGGCCAGGAGCCTGCGGGGCAGGAAGGGGCGGCAGATATGACGTGGACCTCTGGCTGCATCCGAGGACAGCCTGTGGGGGCAGGCATGCTCGCCCAGCACGTCTGCGGGGCTGACACAGAAACATGCTTCCCGGCCTCCCTACACTGCTTCTGCTTTCCAGCTCCTTCCACTACTCTTTTTTTTTTTTCCTTTCCCTTTTACTGAAGAGCCTGATCACATTTGGATTGCTCTACCAAAGGGGTTTCTCCCCAGAAGGTGATTGCTCAGCTCTGACCAGGGAAGTTGGACTGTGAAAGCCATGAGGAAACAATTAAGAAATGCCTCTCCCAATAGTGGGAAAAAAACACCCCAGATTATGTCTTTCAAATGGTGTCTGAATACTGGAGGTGCCCATAACGCTCCTCAAAGCAGTTTCATGTTTGAGTGCTGAGCTTTCAGGACTTGCTCTGCTCCAAGCTCACGATTGCCAAAGATTCGAAGGCATAGGCCAAAGTATCTTTTCAACAGATGCGTTTCTGTCACAGATTAAGCAAATGTCTTTCAGATAAAAACCATGTTGAAGGTCCCGAAGCATTGAAGTCATTTTCCGATGAGCACAATGGATTTTCCAGCTGCAGGGAACATCTGCAAGAGCCCTTTGTCCCGCTGGGGGCAGGGAGTTCCCCAGCTCTGTCAGCAGGAGCTCTTCTCTTTGCAGCTCACAGGCAAAGCAGCCAAGTGAGATGTGCTAGAAGAGTGCTGCAAGAAAACCCACATTTTTGGAGTACTGCGCTCCAAGATAGGGCATATGGGGACAGTGAGGATCAGGAAGAGGTTTGTGGCAAGGCTAGAAGGAGATGTTTGTCACCTTCTGGGCTCTAGAACAAGCTGAAAGTGTTACATGGGGGGCTGCATAAGTACACGCAAAAATTATGGATTCCTGGTGGGAAACCACATCAGGCTGGGTGGAAATGGTTTGTGCTGTTCTTCCCTGGGCACCACTGCAGGAGATGGGTACAGGGCCGAAAGGACCCTCAGTCTGAAACAGCACGTCCATCCTTGAGTTATACCCATCAGCTGCAAGTGCTTCTGCTGATTGTTAGAGACCATGTCCCATAAGAGAAAGATTTTGTATTACGAGCCCTGTTTGGGGCTGCTTTGTGCTGCTGGCCACTGAGTTCCCATGTGATGTCAGGGCCAGCGGGGCTCCTTTTGACAAACCCCAGAAATTTTTCCTCCCTAAGGAAGGAGCTTCCCCCTCCCATCTGATCCTCCTCCTCCTGCTGCTTTGGGAATCCGACTAAGCTGTGATTCAGAAGACTCAGAAAAGAACCTTTTCTCCCCAATGTAGTCAGTGGACGGAGCTGTGCACCTACAAAGGATGATTCAGAGCCTGTTGGATGTCTAAAGCCCTTCAATTTTTGGAAACTCTTCTTAAATTGTCTGAAATCACAAAGCTTCCTATGGCTGCCTAAATTATCTATGACTTGCACTAAAGCATAGGAGGGAGAAATACGGACTGGGTCGCTTGGTAGTGACAGAAAAAGTGAGAATTTCATGATTCCTCCTTACATAACATGGAATAGCAACTCCCCTGACTTTTAGAGGAGTTTGAATGAATAGAATTACCAAAAAGGATAAAAATAGTAAAGGCAGAAAATGTTTCTGTCCTCTGAAGCATTAATGCTGTCACTCAAGCAGGAAGAAACTGCCCTGAGTGGAGCGTTTTCTAGTAAGAGTGTAATCACATCATTGCAAGGCAGAACAGCGAGAACTGTAATAAAGTGAAATCCCTCTGATTTGCAGCCAAAATGCTGTGAAGTGGAGGCTTGGAGGGCTCTGTGAAAGGTGGGCAGGCTTGGACAGTTGTATTACGATGTTGGAACAGCTTCTCGCAGCCATGTCTGCCTGTGTCTAGCTCTTGAGCAGCAGCATCACCCCGCACTTGTTCCAGCATTTTGGAATAGCAACAATGATTTCTTTTTTTAATTCCTGGACTCTGACATCACCTGGCGATTGCTGGTAGAAAAAGGTATGACTTCCAAAAAACGGTATGACTTCCAGAAAAACGCATTTGTACAGACTGATGGTTTTTCCATTTGCTTCTTGGCTCGTTGAGGTGCAGCAGCACCCGGAGCTGGCAAGCACCCGTGCCGGACACACCAGTGTTTTCTCTTCAAGTCCATGATAAAGAAAGCCTTTAGTAACCTCAACCAATTGTAGCTGTCTGGCTCCATGTCACTTGTCTGTCATACTTTTGCCCATTATCATCCCTGTTTGAAATACTGACTTTCCTACGTGAGAAGAACCATATTATGGCATATACCATAAAGAGTGCGTACGCATTATAAACTAAACTAAAATTTGTACAAGCACCAAAGGACTTCTAGAGATTACAGCTGAAATGTTTTTGAAGACTGTAGGGTGGTGGATTATGTATGTAATGTAATCACATTACATATGGAAATGTAATCCGCTGTTCCTGTCCCGTTTCGTTTCTATGCATTGCATATATTACTAGTCTGAATTAAAAGAAACTTTGACTTGCACGACTGATTAATCTGTCTCCCATGAATCATTAATCCTGAATCTCTTTTACCAGAAATGGACATCGGGTCTGTCCAACAGATGGCTTAGGTGTGCGTGAGAGAGTTTAGCGGAACAGGACAAGTCTGAATCTAAAGTCTGAAACTCATTCAAATATTTCTACTCTCATTCCTACAGGAAATCCTATTTATGCAGCATCTGTGCAGTCATCCCACATGCTAAAACGGAATCATCTATAACTGCTTCTTCATGAGCTTAAATCCCTAAATGAAATACCAAGGACTGGGTGACTTTTGAAACCAATGATAGAGTAAAACAAAATTCCCTTTGCAGATCATCAGTTTAAAAGTAGGAGAAGCCGTTAGACATCTGAAGTAATTTACTTCCAGACACCATTATACAGTCCAGGTTAGTTGTCTACAGTTCTCCAGGTTGGTTGTGTACATGAGAACAAGTGCTATGAGCACAGGACAATCCTTCAGAGCAAAGCTTCGGCCACTGAATTTCTCTTCTACAGCACAGTTTTGCCTTGCACTCCTGACACCAATACAACAGCAAAACTCAGGATATCGCCTGAAGAGATGCATCGCAACGTTGGCTGCTAGCCGTTCTGTGGGAGTAGACAAAAGATCTGGGTGGAAGACATGTGCTGTGCCAAAAGTAATATGACGAACTGAGACCCTTGGATTTTTTTACTGGTTTCCCTCCCATCATAAAAAGGATTGGGGGGAAAAAAAAATAAAGGAAAGGCAGAAAGATGAGGATCACGAGGCACCTGGTCCAACCTCCAGCTCAAAGCAGGTCAACTCTGGAGTCGGACCAGCTTGGCCAGGGCTTGATCCATGCGTGACACAGATATGACCAGATGGTGTTTGGAAGGTGACTGGCACTGGAGTAGTCACTGTTTCTCACTACCCAGCTTGAGAGCTATTCAAATTATCTTATGCAATTTTAAAACAAAAGGATGACTTTTTCCACACAACTTACAAAACTACACAACGTTTTGGTGTACTGGCAAAGCCTAAGGAATAAATAGACTTAATGATTATTCAGATTAATGGAAGAAGGGCCATTCATTGATTAGTAACCATAAATAGGTGCAAGTCAATAGAGTCACCCTTGTACTATGGCACTCTGGTAGTGTGTCCTTCGATGTGCCAGCAAAACCAGCTGCACAAGTGACAGTGAAACATCAACCCTGGGATTTGAACAAAAGAAACATCCTTCTAATAAGAATTGCTGGCACAGATAAAGTACCAACAAATGTTAAGTGACTGCAACATCAGCTCTTCTGATCTCCTAAAAGCTGTTTCCAAGGCAGAGAAGCAAGAGTTAACTCCATCCCTGTGCCTGCGCTGTGCAGGGGTTTCACTTTGCAAGGATGCTTACAAATGGCCCCTCCCTGGATAAGAACAGCCCCCAGCGTCAAAACCCCAAGGGAAAGCCCATTTTATGCCACCACGTTATTACAGAACTCACATTAGCTCACACAAAACTTGAACAAATACATATTTTTAAGGGCTTAACGTGTTCACAAAAGTATTGTTTATGGTGACGGGCTATAAAACTCTGCAATAACCTGCCAAGGGAAATTTCAGAAATATTCTCATCTGAGTCATCTCCATCGAGGTCATGAAATGGAGAAAGCCTTTGAAATGAATTACTGGTTTCTGGGATGGAAAAAACGACCAACACCCCGCCACACACACGCACACCAACAGCCAAATAAGATCTTTCCCATCACTACTATTGTTTTCCTGTCGTTGTCACAGAACCGCATTATTGACTCAGTCCTGTTGTATGGCCGAGAGAAGACACTGCCCCATACGGCACGTCTGAACACAGCATTTCCAATCTGCAGAGAATTTCAACACCACCAGCTTGCATTGGGCTTGTTGCAATTCAAATTAAAACAGGCTTTCGCGATTTCCCATAGAGTAGAAATTCTGTAAAAAGTGCTTTCAAATTATCAGCATTAGGAATAATATAGGAAATAAGAGTGGCTGGGATTGGTAGCTCTCGAAAGCTGTTATTTCATCATCTTGTTGCAATGGTCATGTGGTAATGATGCAACTCTACACTCGCTTATAACCAGACTCACTGCAAAAAGTTGGCTTAATTTAAATTCCTGTTCACATTCATGTGTCCACCTACAGCTCACAAGGACAAAGCAAGACTTAGGAAGCTGTTCTAACATCGATCAAGAAACTGCATTTTTTTATATACCATTTAAGATTACACAGTATCAGTATCTTACAGGTCTCCTGACTATTAGAATGTATTTCAGGTTTTGAAAGATACTGAGCCATCTCCTAACAGCCCCCTGCCCTAACAGCTATCAACAGGTCATCAAAAATGTCCATTTCCCAGTATTTACGTGGTTAACTGTGCACAGGGAAGCTGATTCAATTCTCTGTAGCTGAGAAGTAACAAGAAAAAGTGCCTTGGAGTGTCTGAGAGTACGTGAATTATCTGTCCAAACACCACACACTCAAAAACTCTAGGAACTGAAATCAAAAGTTTATGGGAACTCACTTCCCTAAGAGGTGGAAGGTAACAGAGCACAGAATCCTTTAATCCTTTAATCTGTTAATGCTCCAGCACATCCTTCTTGAATATACCTTCTTTCAACACGTACAATGGAAATAAAATTACCACATGCCAAGGAGCAGCGCAGGACTGTTTGCATTGAAAAGGAACTTTGCAAAGCTGTGAACCATTACCTTCCATTCTCAGATTTTTGGCACTTCTCTAGTGACTCACAAATTATGTATGTAAGCAAGGATTAATCCATTATACCAGAGTGTATGCAAATCGTACTTTTTCTCCCATTTGCCACTAAACATGACATGTAAAGGTCACCATGGCCCTAGAAAATATGTCCAGGGATCTGCCCAGGGCTGCAGAGGCTCAACAGCATCATGTAATCATATCAGAGTTAAACTCTGCCTTCTAGAATAAACAATTTTTAAAACTTTTTTTCACATGTAAGCAAAGTGTCCTATGTTTCTTCCCTTCTGTAAACATTAATGGCAGCTATAAATACTCTCTCCTGGCAACTCATGATTCAGTAGCACTACCTAGAAGTGAACACTCATCCAAACATCATCTAGAATATTTGAGAGGGTGAATAGCCAGGTAAGAAGCTGAAGACACTGTGCTTTCCCAGTACAACGAGAAAACAGAAATTCACGTGTCACCAGGTGCTCGTAGATCTAAACACAGAAGGAAATCTCTGCCTCCGCACTTTGTCTCTCTTCAAAACTGAAAACAAATTCTCACAAAAATAGGAAGTGTGGTTTGAGGATGCAGTAATCCATGGCAGCCTTGTCTAGACTGAGCTCCAAACGAAGAAGGCAGCGTACAAAGCAGGGAGCAGGGACAGCCTACCAGGGAGGGGCTTGGAAACATGGCCCAGGCGTGCAGAGATGCCATCAGGAAGACCACAGCTCGCCTCAGGCTGAGATTTGCAAGGGATGTCAAGGGCAGCGAGAAGAATTTCCACACCTACATGGGCCGTAAAAGGCTGACCAAGGGAAAGGTGGGCCCACTGCTGAGTGGGGATTTAATGATTTAGTGAGAGTTGATACCAATGGGTATGAGGTACTCAATGCCTCCTTTGTCTCACTGTTCACCAGGAAGGTCTCTCAGGCTCCCAAGCTTAGAGACAGGGTTTGAGGAGGAGGGAGTCTACCAGTGGCAGAAGAGAATCAAGTCAGGGTCTCTTGAGAAATCTTAGCCCATACAAGTCCATGAGACCTGATGGGTGGCATCCACTGGTGCTGAGAGTGCTGGCTGGTGTCTATCATCTCTGAAAGGTTGTGGAGATCAGGAAGGACCCAGATGACTGAAAAGGCGAATGTTGGTCCCACTATATGTTGTATCCCACCTGCAAAAAGGGAAAGGAGGATGGGGCAGGCAAAGGCCAGTCATCCTCTCTTCAGTCCCTGGAAAGCTGTGGAGGGAGCCTCTTGGAGCATGTTTCTGAACGTGTCAGGTAGAACAAGATGACTGGCAACAGTGTGGCTGTCCAAGGGTGAGTTATGCCAGACCAACCTGGTTGCCTTCTATGGTGAAATGCTGACATATGTGAACCTTCTTCTGTGTTAAAGGCTGCTGTTGTGGGATGCCACGGGGGTCTGCCCTGGCATCTGTCCTGTTTAACATCTGTTTCAGTGACCTGAATGAGAAGACAAAGAACTTCAGCTCACAGAGTCTGTGGATGAGAATATGGAGCCAACCCCTTCACAGTGATGCATGGCAGGAGGAAGAAGGACAACAAGCTTAAATTGAAACAAGTTCAGACTGAATTTAAGTGGAATTTTTTTGACCATGCGAACAGTCAAGTATGGCAGCAAGTTGCCCTGAGCGGCTGTCCCCCTCCATCCTTGAAGGTTTTCAAGACCCAAGTGGGTAACAACCTGTGTAACCTGCTTTCAATTTAGTGTTGACCCTTGCTTTGAGCAAGAGAGACCTCCTGAGTCCCTCACACCTGGAATGGTTCTATGAATTACTGAGCATCCAATATTATTTACGAACAAAGCAAGCAAAAGGGATGGATTTAATCTGCAAGATTTTCCAGGCTTCTACTGTGGTAGAAAAACTACTCTGAATACCAAAGAAGAAATGCTAGACTTCATTTTCATGAAGAGACTACTCAACTCTTTAAAAGACAATTTTAGTTCAGGTTTCAGGCAACATTAGTTAAATATACTTCATAAGGAAATTGTTTCTTCATAAAGTTCCACCTGCAGAAGCAGAATGCACTCTCACTTGGAATTGATTTTTTTTTATTATTTTAAAGAAAGTGGGACTGCATTCAAATAGAAGAGAAGCATCCCTAGGCTTTGGAAGTTAGTGAAAGGAAGCATTTTGTTGGACTGTAATCAGTAATTTAATCACTTTTATCAGGGAAATCTTTATTTCTAAATAGTTCATTGGTTGGTTCAGAAGTTTTAAGTGGCATTGACAACTTGGCTACAGTGTGCCAGTGTGGGAGCTATTTGTTCTTTATGGCATTTTTGTAAAAGTTACAGCTGGGAATGAAATTAATTATTTTGGGTGGAGAATAAATGGTACCAGCTAAGACATCTTCCTTACCTGAGTTTATTTTAAAAAGTTTCTATTTAAAATAATCTGAAATATAAAATCTAGTTAGATTTAGGAGCAGCCATGGAGAGTCTGGGCAAGCAAAAAAGAAAAAATCCATTCAAGGGTGGCATCAAGGACAGCAGAGCATTCCCCCTAACCAGGGTGCTATCCCACCACACCTGAGCAGCTCAGGTCTAGTGGCCAGGGTCTTGCACAGCCTGGAGATCACCAGACAAGTCCACAGAGATGGGGAAGGCTGGGACAAGCCCATGGTGGTGATCAGGGTGATTCTTCTAGGTCCAAGGGTGGGGGCCTGAGCTGAAGTCAAGCTCCCTAGCAGAGGTCGAGGAACCTCCCACTTCTCCCAGCTTTCTTCCACAGCTGCTGTCAGCATGGTCTGGTCCATATGGCTGGACTGTGTCAGAGCTGGTCCCAGCACAGGAAGCCTGACCCTTGAAGGAGGGACGTGTTTCACTCAAGGCCCTGAAATCTGAACCTGCCTGGGTTGATCCTGGGAATACCTGTCCTCAAGGGGTAGCAGGAGAGATCAGAACGATGAATCCTCAAGCCCCAGCTCTCTTCTGCTGCAAACAGGTCAAGTGATTTTCTCAGGTCAATGATCCATCTGTGAATAACCTAGTTGCTTGTGACTCCAAGGTAGGCTCAGATTGCAACTCAGAGGTGAATTAAAACTGATTGATGTTTAAGTTGTTGCAGTCGAATTCCAGAATTCATGTCAAATGGCTTCAGCCGCAATAATTCAGGCACACGAACCACTTTCCCTACATTCAGTACTCAACACATGCTGGTTTCATGGTGAAGTGTGCCACTGTGAAACTTACTCCTTTTTATTTTAAAGAACAACAAGTCCTAAACTTGAAATTAAAGATTTCAGGTCCAAAATGTTCCAATCAAAACCTGTCATGATGACATTAAACCTGAAAGATGCTTCTCAGATTGATCTGAAACTTTTCCAGACTTTGAAGAAGTCCATACATCTTATAGCTATGCTGATAACCGCGTTCCCAGCAGCAGCATCCCGAGGACTCTGAACCACCCATGTTGGCAAAGCTGCTCAGCGGTCCTTCCTTCAATGTTACTCCAGCTCAAATAATAGACTTAACTACTTTAAAGAAAATACTGTCTTATTCTTGGCTGTGCAACTTCAATTATATAGTTCCAGTGATTTAGCTAGTTTTAAAAAAGGATTCAACCAGTCCAGAAACTTCACCAACTCTTTCACAATTTGCTTGAGCAATATGTCAGCGTTAAATAAGTTGCAATCAGAAGAATGAATTTTACTTTAATTTCATCGCCTTGGGTGGCATGTCGCAACGCGTTTCACTTTGTAACGCTTCCTGTTACGGTAGCTAGTGTAAATCACCTCCATTTTGTTTATACTGTGCATAACCACATTTTCCATACATAGTAATTGTACCAATGGCATTGAAAACAGGTGGATCTCAGCTTAGTCCTTGAACGGTTACTAACAACAACAAAACTGACCATAAAAAAGAGCAAATAAAAATATTTTGATCATCTCCATGGTCTTAGGGAATCTTTTCCTTTTATATCCTGCCTATGGCAGGGGGAAAAAAAAAAATTAATTCGAGCAATTTTCCTTGGAGACTTCAGCAAGGACAATAGGAATAATGTAATGCAGTTATGGCCTCTGGATCTGCAGCCTCCTTAAAATAAACTCCATCTGTACAGAGAAGGACTTGATCTTGAAAACAAGCTCACCAAAAAAAAAAAAAAAAAAGACTATTTTCTCAAGAAGGAAGAGTTCAGCATGCAGGTCCTATTGCCTGGCACAGAGAGGATGTGGCACAGCCCACATCCGCAAAGCAGATCCTGACATGCTTCACAGCTCTCCTACCACCCATCAGTGCACCCACTGGGACCTGGCTCTGGTATTACCTTGGGATTATTCTGTCCAAAACACATCACAGAACATTTTAGTACATCATTTTAGTTTCCTAAGAATCTACTTAATCTACTTAAGAGACCAGCAGAGCAATGATAATGGATTTGGGGCCAAAACATGTCATATCCCCAATCTGGACAAGGATTATCAGCAAAGGAACGGATGTTAGAAACGGGTGTTACAATGGTGATTTGGACAGGAGTGACTGACCCTCACCACTCCTGGGCAGGAGGAAGCTACAACAGGCCACACGCGCTCACATTGCCTGGGGAGGTTGTGGCATCTCCATCCTTGGAGTTTTTGAAGACCCAACTGGATCAAGCCCTGAGCAACCTGGTCTGACTCCAGAGCTGACCTGCTTTCAGCAGGAGGTTAGACATGGACCTCCTGAGGTCACCTCCAGCCTGAGTTATCCCATGACCCCGTGGCATAGAAATGATACTTTCTGCATACATAGTATGCAAATATAGTATGTCACTGATCTTTGACACCATTTTTAAGACTTCCTGCACATATGCAAAGGTATTTCACTGCAGGAAATATGATATGATCCATGAGATCTACTATGTTCATCAAGCTGGCCACATGGACAGTTTCCTCACACTTACACAACAGTGGCTTAGCAAAGAATTACGCACTATAAATTCTTTCATCTTTGTGAATGAAATACCAGTATTCTTGGATTTACTGTATTTTCCCATGACAAATGTAGTCACTGTTTAGATGTGTTGACCTATGCTGCAATACCAAGTTGGTCATGCAGTTATTAGCATTCTGTTAATTGTGCATCCCTTTTCATTGCAACTGAGGAAAACAAATAGCTGTATAAAGGTCAGATCCTGTTTTGCAGCAGGCGACAGCTCTGATCCAAACTTATTTCCATCATTATAACTGGCTTTGTACAGGAATGTGATCTGGGGAAGCCTTTAAAGAAATACTGAAATTGCAACCCAAAGAATTCCTCTGGTCTCTGCAAGCAGAAAGAGCAGTCCCATGTTGACCATTCCAAAATGTCCATCTACCTTGACAAGGGCAACAGCACGCACGAACAAGACTGTGATGAAACCTGTGCAAGATCCGTCACCCACCTCAGAGTTAGCACTCAGCCCTAAACCCACGCAGAAATGCTCAATATTCAATGTTATCGTTCAAGTCTGGGGTGGTTTTGCAGAGGTCCTGAATTCCTCTTCACTGTGAGGCTCACTGTTTCATTGCAAACAGCAAACTCATTCCCCCTGTTAGCAGTCAGCAGAGGAGAGGCAGTGGCGACGTGTCTGATGCAGAATGATCACTGCAAGAGGGTAGAGCTGCTGAGTGACAGCAATTCACATGTGACCTGCTCAAGTTGATGCACACACACACCACAAAAAAGATTAGATATGCCAGTGTTGCAACAGACGCATTTGCTTTGGCTGAGGGTGCTTAATTGTTTGCATTTGCGATCTGCTGTGTTTTGCACCTTAGAAGGTTCCTGTTATCACTAAGTGCTATCAAGATTTCAAGGATGCTCTACTCCTGCAGCCCTCATGATTTGGTAATAGACGTTGGCTTTGCAATGGTTAAATCCGTGCATTGAAGAAAATGTATTGGTTCAATGCTTGAGAAATCAAGATTGGTTGCATACCATGCTGTACACTGGCACGTGCATATATGTCCCCAACAGTGGCGTTGCAACAGAGTGGGGAGGAATTGCAGTCTCTGGGTTCCTGCAGCCTAATTTCCGTGTAGGAAGTGTGTGTGTGTTCGTGTGATCCAGCTCAGCAGCCAACAGCAGAGGCATTTTTGGCAAACAAAAGTGAAAAACTGGAGAAATCTATCCCAAAGAGTGACATTTGTGGACATCCGAGACATCAGGTTGGCTGCGACAGGTGGTGGGAAAGAGGTAGCACGCTCTGCTTCATCTCAGCCGCGTTTCTCCTTCCATGTGTGGTGGCGATTGCCAGCCCTCAGCTTTGCTCAGAGGAGATGCAAAGCCATTAAGCCATGGCTCAGGTACAGGAACAGAGGGCATAGTTTGCCGTGGTGCCACACAGAGTTATATTTAGCTTCCCTGTGCACCTCACACGCTAGGACAATGAGGGCTGTTCAGATGGGAACACAGCAGCTAGAACAGGGGTACTGTGGTTTGGGGGAAAAGTGGAAAATAGCCTTGACAAGACAATACACAGCTCTTATGAGAGGACCATGAGCTGAAATACTGAGCTCCATCACCCACTGCAAACACCTTTTGAAAGGGGGTGCCCATGCTACACCTGAAAGCACCACCAAGGCCCAGAAATTCTTGCATCCTTTTTCTTTGCTATGAAAAGCTCCCTTGATCGAGATCATAGGCTTAAAAAAGATGGACCAGATCAGCAGAACTTGACAAAACTTGAATGCAGCCTGACCAAGGCTCACGAGCAGTCATACCAAGCCCACATGGGGTTGTTATCAAGCTCAAGTTGCTCAAGAAAACAAGCTACTTAACTCTGCCAGTTTGCACCATACCCCTCACTCTGCCCTTCCTCCCAGATCCTTTCTAATAAAATACTAGAATTATCTTCTTGTTGATGAACATGCTGTTCTGAACCCTGCAATTGCACTTATTTTGCTTCTTGGAGTTTTTGATAAGACACATAGAAATGTTTTGTAAAGCCCAAATCTTTCAAGATGTCCTTTGTATAACTCAGGAAAGCTGGTGGTTAAGTTTGTTCTTAGCGGCAAGGCACATGACTAGTGGCTCTCCTTCTTCTAATATCTGCATTTCAATCAAGTTATTTGTATCATTTAATGCTCAACTTGCACAGCAAGTTCTGCACGTAAGTAAAAGTGCAATAAATCATTTCTGCCATCTCTGTTCTTAACCAAAGCAGTCAGCAAAGAGCCATGAGAATTTTCTGGGCCATTTTTGTACCTATGTGTTTGCTGGCACTTGACAATCAAATACATTAATGTTTGACCAAGGCTGTGTCACTTCAATTTTCCTAATACTTTATAGAGAAAGAATTGCAATAGGCTAGTTTTATCACGAAAATCTTCACTGTCTCTTCATACAACTTAGGGTCAGCTTTTAAATATACTCCACTGGGAATCTGAATATAAAAGAGCCAACCAGTACCTCTAAATGGAAATCTCTGAATAACTAACAAGGTTGAAAGACCCCCAAGACTCTCCATATGTTGTATAGTTTGCCATTATATGGCTCTCCATCCTGCAGGTTATGGGAAATAGCAAATACTTGACCATTTTCAGTCCCTGAGACTGCAGGACAGTGATCAAGAGGCAGGTGAAAACTTGCTGAAATCAACTGGCTGATTTTTAGGAAAGCTGAATCGCTATTCATCATCTCTGCTTTCATCAAGCAGGAGGTAAAGATAACATTTTTACCATTTCAGGGAAATAGAAACAGTTCCTGGACACACTGACTGCATGTGGGCCATAACTAGCAAAAGGGGAACCCCTGAATTCCTTTTGGTGACAGATGGAGAGGGTTTTTTTTAAGCCAGCCAAGGGGCTGAATCAAGATGCCTGAATCATGTGGGTGCTGGTAGTGCCCTTCTATTCTGCTGTGCAAAGCCCTGCCACATGCCTGCACACCCACAGGGGCATTTGCTGGGCCGTCTGGGTTTTGAAAGCCTTCCTTACTCCCAGCAAGGAGAGGAAACAGCTGCTTTCATTCACCCTTTAGCCTGCTGGGGGGGGTGGGATACAGGGCAGGGGTGGGGAAAGTGACCGGTGGCTGGCAGGCTTTGCTGGGCAGAAAGCATCGTCATGGGATGGCGAGCAAAGGCAGGACATTGGGGGCAGCACAGGCAGCGATACTAACGCCTTAGTCAAGGTACCGTATGGTCTATGTTATAGGCACACTCTGAAAGAGCTTCCTTGTCTGGGAGAAAAAGAGGTCTCTGAGAGGGCATCCTGTGGACTAGTCCTGGCTGAAAAAGCCACAGACTAACATGACACATTGGGATACCCACCTGGAGAGGCTGTTTTTGACACAGATCCTCAGATCAGATTCCTACCGGATCTGCAAAGGTGGAATCATCACATATTTCCATGAAAAGTGAACACCAAGCTGCATCACAAAGGTGGTTTTGTTTGTGATCCTTTCCCAAAAAGTAATTTAACATGTGATTGAGAGATCACCAAGATAAAGCATGTCTGAAGGTGGACGGCAAGTTACTTGTCAACAAAGTTGGATGCCAGAGAGCACTACTGAGTTTATCACCAAGGCAATCACTGCACAGACCAGCAGCAGGGAGCAGAAGCCTTTGTGCTGAGTCCCCAGATACCCTCTGTGGAGATTTCCCATGCTTTGGAGAATTGACTTCCGAAGGCTGATGCAGCTGAAGTGGTGGGTTATTTTAGTCAATCAACATGAAATCTTTTGCATTGGCTCAGTTGAAAAGTCATCAAGAAGAGACGTGCTGAACTGCTTTCCCTCCCACGGTGAAGGGGAAAGTCCAAATGGCATCTGCTCCTCTCCTTGTACGGGCACTGTGGGAACAGTCCTCGCTGGGGACATGAAGTTTCAGCTTTTTTTCCCCAATTTGCAAATATTTTTCATAGGAGTAAAATTCTCATGCATGATGTCACCACATAACTTCATATAAGATACCAATGTTGTAATCCTCAAGTTTAATCCAAAACTCCTGGAGGTTTACTGTAAATACAGTGGTGGGGAAGTAGATACACCTTTGCTGACATGTTGCCAAGAAGAAGGGGAAAACCAGTATTGGCAAGTGGAGGATAATTGTTGGGAACTGGCGCAGTTCATGCAAATTTTGTCCAATAGGAAGAATATCAATTATAAGAAAGTTCTTTTAAACTCCTGTCATTCTGTCCTTCCAGGAGCTCTCTTCACTGAGATAAAAGTTTGTTTTCTCAATCAAAATGTGAATTACCCTGCTGTCAACATGCATGTGAAAATAAGGTGTAAGGTAATGCTTAATAAACATTAAAACCCCACAAAGATGACCTTTTATCCAGGCTGCTGCCTTTTGGGTAAAATTCAGACTGAATGATAGATTGAGAACTTTCAAAACTAACTAAAGTAAATATATGTTGAATCAATGCATGTTTTTATTGTAGAGGAGAGGTTTGCTTGCTGTGATTTCTACTACGTAGGATTTTTACCTCCAGTCTGAGCTTAGACTACACACAAATAGACATTCATGCTCACCAACCAGTGACAACACATTAAGCACATCAGGGAAGTGTTTGACTCAAAAGTTTACAGCCAAATGTGGATGTCTACCAACAACAGCTCCCCACCGCTGACACCTTCAACGGCTGGGGAAGGAAGTCATCAAACTAAAGAAAGACCATTGGGTTTTTGCATCAGTTTGCCTTCAAGCTCCTTACTCAAACTGTTACAAAGTGAGAGAATATAAACCAATCAAATCAGAAGAGGCCTTGTATGTTTATGGGGCACTATACAAAGAGAAACTGGCTACTACATAATGCCAAGTGTTGAACAGAACCGTTGCATGGCTGATCACCCATGACAAGTGCTGCACAGATTTTCACACCTCCTGGACTAGACCAGAACAAAAGTCTGGCAGTCAAGCTAATTCTTAGTTACATGTTCTCTTCCAGGACTGGAAGCACGTGAGGAAGAAAGTCACTTTTTAGTGACGTCTACTTTCCAGTATCACCAGCAACCTGGATTCTCTCTAACACTGTACATCTGAAATGGCCCTAGCACCTTGGGCAGATGAACTCACAGGTCAAACCTATTTCTACTCATTTTCACCCTCTCAGAGGAGAGAAAAAGCTTCCTTCCACTGGTGCTCCTACGTGCACCAGCTGCAGATGAAGTTCTCCCTCACTGCAAGCATTTGTGGAGTAAAACTATTATCCCTACAGGCCTAAGTGATTACTTAATGATTTTTCTTTTTTTTTAAATCTTTTCAATTCAGCCCTTCATTCTAAAGCTCAAACTTGGAAGCCTGGAGACATATGGTGACTCCAAAGCCACAGGGAAAAAACCCAATACATACAGCAAAGTTATTTGCAGACCCAAACTCTTTAGGGTGGAACTTAGGGTCAGTAATTTTTCAGAACAAGGCTGAGCATCTGAAGTCCTGAACTCTCTTTCACACAGTGTTGGTTTTGGGGTAAAATTCTCAGGCATAGTGCTCACACGCACCCCAGCCTTGTGATATATCCTGTGACCTCCATCCTCCAGCTAGCTGGTCTTTTTGCAGATATCGACATCTTTCAGCCATGCTGAAATAGAATATAATAAATATCAGGTATCACGGCCTAGTTTCCTAACAGCTGGCCCAGACAAGTGGCCAGAGCAATGAAAACCTGAAGACCTCTCCAATTATGTGATTTGATTCATATACTACATGTGCAGTGTGTGCTGAAGAAAAAAATCCAGTGCTTCTGAGACATTCATCCATCATCTACCTGTTAATCCAAACAGGATTGTCAGGCTGTACCCACTGCACTTCCTTGGTCCTAAATTGCTCAACTTGTGCTAGATTTAAACCGTGACTCAAAATGTAGACAATGACTTCTTAGATGCTGAAAATGCAAATGGGGAGAAGTCAAATGATCCTACACCTGAGTCCTCTTATCTGGCTGTGGGTAGGGTGGCTCAACCTCGCAAACCCTCAAAACAGCAAGGTAGTTCGGGTGCGTAGAGCATGGAGAAGGCTCCTGGGAGATGAAACACTAGTCACAACTACACAGATACAAATTTGTCACAAGCCTTCATTGCCCAAATTGAACCAAAGATTCCAAACTTTTCAGGGACTTCAAACTTCCTGGTCTTGGAAAGCCATGGACAGGAATAAGACCACCCAATTATTCCCACCACCAATACTAGCTTTCTCCTGAGAACTGGGTATCCTATCTGGTCCAGTTCTAGGTCTCTTCCAAGATCTGGACACCCTATCTGGTCCAGTTCTAGGTCTCTTCTGAGAAGTGAACACCCTAACTGGTCCAGTTCTAGGTCTCTTCTGAGAACTGGACAACCTAACTGGTCAGACTGGAAAGCAGGATGGTTCCTGGCCTCCAAGTCACCACCATGACACCTTCCCAAAACCACAGGCTTTGGTCACTGGGATTCCCAGTGACACCCTCTCCCAAGGGCAGGTAACTGGGAAGGTTTATACTAAAACCGTGGCTGCTTTGACCATTAGTCCCTCAGAAATTACATCTTTTCCTGAATTATTTTGGATGTCAGGAGTTTAATATCATGCTTCCCTTCTCCATTATGGATTTCCTTGGTTGAGATGCATCATGGATGCTTGCCCTCTTTCTTTGACAGGAGGCTTCAAAATTTTTCTAGTTTTCCCTCCAAATTTTTTCCCTTGAAAATGGACATACCATTTCTGAAGATACCGCCATATTCCATATTTATATGCCATAAAAAAAGAGATGGTTTCTACAGCTGCCATGTGCTGAATAAGAACCAAAATCAGAGAGGAGGAAGCTGCATGTCCTGTAATAGGAAACCTGTGTTGAATAGCTATGTAGAGTCCAAAAAGCAGCTTGGAGCAGCCCAGCTTGTATTTCTGACTGATAAGAAAGAAGATAAACCTGGGCAGGATGTGATTTCTCTTCTCCTTCTCTCAGAAGACATAAACTTTGTAAAACAGAACCCAGAACTCTTACACTAAGGAAAACATCCAAAAGCCCCAAGAAATCTAAGGGAAACCCCAAAGAAAAAAACAATAAAACAAACTTTTTTCTTAGTGAGACATTTGATTAGCAAGTTGAGTGCAACACTCCTACCATATCTGTCCTGGACTAGGTCTAACTCAGAGGCACTGAACTTTCTTGGAAGATTAAGATATGTCTGCCCTCAGAAAAATTAACTGGAGAAATCTGCTTCAGTGTTCATCCCTTATTTTAATAAAAACCGTGGTGAAATAACCCTGCAGATGCTGAAATGCTCTTTGACTAGTGTTACCTCAAATTTGTCATGGGAAGGGAGAAAACCAGTGATGTGAACCATAACTCGTTTACTACCTGTTACCTTCCCTTAGTCAGTTCAGAGCAGGGTTAAGCTTCTCATAAGTAACAAGCAGTATGAACGCAAACAGGCAAAGGTTGGACTCCAGGTCTAACCTAAACGATTTGTGATTCTGTGACCAATAATCTAACGTAACCTAGGTCAAAAAACAGTTTGCAATAATGAGTGATTTTACATTTTACACCTACAAGCCTAACTTCAAGCCAGTCGAGCCAAACCATGCATCAGGACCAAATGCCAACATCAAATCCAGCCTGGTCACTGTTGTATCTGGTTGGAGGAGACCTTATTCTCCTCCTCCTGGGATTTTACAGTGCTCTGGAAACAAACAGTTATAAAATCAGGTACAGATGATTTCAGGAGTCTCATTCCACTTCAGAGCGCTAATGAAAATGCAGCAGGGAGGAGAATTGCAAGTTATACTTACTATGCTTTGAGGTGATCTAGGACTAGCATGATTGTCTATGATCAGGAAGATCCTCCTAGAGGTCAAATCCTTCTAAAAATTTCTGTTACACCTAGAGGGTTTTAGGATCAGCCTGTTCCAAAAAGGCATTTTGTGTTTCCTGAAAGGGATTTTGCCAGTTAAAGCAAGGGGTAAAACGATGGAAGAAACAGGAGGAAGGCAGACACTGAAACAGGCATAAGGAAGGCTTGAAATTTC
Organism: Bucorvus abyssinicus; assembly: GCA_009769605.1. Taxonomy (NCBI): domain Eukaryota; kingdom Metazoa; phylum Chordata; class Aves; order Bucerotiformes; family Bucorvidae; genus Bucorvus; species Bucorvus abyssinicus. Next base: position 7,898,897 of record CM020034.1, on the reverse strand, counting down.
CAATAATTTTAACTAGTTAGAAAAGTATTTTTAAAGATTATCCCCTGCCACAATTCCACCTTAAATAAGTCCAGCTAGTCAGATAATAAAATAAATAAGTCAACTTCATCTCCTAGAAAAATCTGAGGTCAAGCTATCACTTGCCGCTTTTCATCATCCTGACAAACTTAACCTTTGTGCATAAGACTTCAGAGAGAAAAAAAGAAAATTCATCAAAATATACAGCATCCCAAAAGAGGAAACCATTAGTCAATGCTTATCAAATTAAGTATTAGTGTTAATAACATACATGGAAGAGGAAATCTGGGAGCTGAAAGTGCACTTTAGTATTTCAAAATGATATACTTCAAGTTTCTGAACTGAAGGTAGAAGTTTGCTTTATTTGTGGGTTTGGGTTCATTTTAAAGCAAGTGTTTAAATATAATTATGGACCAAAACAACTTGTTACAAATCAAACTGATTTTGATAGATCCAGAAATATTATTTTGTGTAGCTACTAGGACACAGAAATACTACCCACCCAATCCTACTTTAAACAAGCACAAATAGCAGAGGTCCAACAAGCTGCCTCAATGTGATCTAGATCGGGGCCATGGAAACAAGCTGTTTTGCTTGGATGGGTCCAGAAGCGTTGGGGGGGTCTAAGAACATGGATCAGCTTGCAGGGGTCTATACAGCAGAGCCTGTCGGAAGCCAATAAAAAATGTAATCACTATATAAATACAGGCTGTGGCAATCTTACAAAGTTCAGATTTACCCAAGAGGGCTAAATAGATCATTTCACTTCTCAACCACCAAGAGAACATCAGATTTGCAGATTCACATAAGACAATCCATGCATCATTATTAGCTGGTGGCGTTAAAGAAGGTCCTTCCCTCACTCCCACACCTCCATGAAAAATAATGTAGCGGAGACGTCATTCTTTCCCCCTAAAGACTCATCCAATTTTTGATTCCCAGCCCATGGCTGCAGACTCCACCTACAGCAAAAATCAGCGGGAGACGCGATGCACACATCCAAGGGGGTGCCGGAGGTGTTAGGCCACGCGCTGGGAATGCCGCGCCATAGGATGGGATGGAGCCGGTGGCATCATGGTTAAGTGTAAAGGTTAGCAGCATCTCTGATATTTTATCTGCACAGGAAACAATTACACCTATGGCAACTTTGGTTTGCTCTGTGCCTCAACCAGTATTTTCTTCTGAGAGAGACAAATGTAATTTAAAAAGCAATTTAAATGGTCGGGAATGGAAACGGTTCATTTAACCCACCAAAAAGTCAGCCTTCAGCCCACAAAAGAGGAAGAGCTCAAACAGGGAGATGTGAAGCTTTACCATGCCTGACTCCAGTGCTTCAGCCCACATGTAAAGCAAGAAAAGTTTGTATCTCTGTTTCCCAGAGGCATGGCCAATGTCTCCCTAGATGGCATATATTCAGCACAGACTTTTCCTACTGTCCCTCTCTCCTTTCTTTCCCCAGTTTCAAGCAGAAACATCTCAAACCACCCGCTTTCCTATACATCCTCTGGCCAGAGAGACAAAAAGCACAGGCTTCCCACCAGTCTTGAATTAAAAGCACTGAGCTTCTTCCCAGAAGGAGCCCCACAGACAGTGAGATGGATTTCTGCATGGAAAAAGACATGAAGTTCAAGCCCTGGGGCAAAACAGATATTTTTGTTCCAGTGAACCAAGCTTAGTTACTACAGACTGTATTAAATTGCAAGAAAAGTGCAGCTCTGTAACCACATTTAAGAAGGCCTCTTTGCAAAGAGCTCAAAGCAGCTCTCCGGCAAGCAGAAGTCGCTGCGGTGCTCGGCAGGCAGCAGGAGATACCCAAACACGTAGAAAAATGTTGGGTGGGATTCACCTCACCTCACTTTATCAGTGCAAAAGTTAAACGTGGTCATGCAGGCTCCATCTATGGTCAGAGACAGATGTGTTCAGAGGATGAGTCACCCCACGCAGAGGCAGATGTTCGAGATGTGTGGTTTGAGCCTCGTTTAGGCAAGACTTTCTTTTGGGTGGCTAAATTTAGACTATATTAATTCTATCCAACCATTACCTCACCTGAAACCTGTGAAGTCTTGCCCTTCTTAGATTGATACCACAGGATATTTGCTTATATTTCATCATCACTGAACAATCTGTTAAAAATCCAGTTTTAATTCCATTCGTGCCACATTGCCATTTACCACAGGTGAATCAGTCATCCTGAAGACTTCTGAGGCAAGTCCAAATTCCCTTTTCTACACAAGCATGCACCAAACTGAACTTGATTTCCAGGAATATTGACTATCCTAATGACTCTAGATTAAGATCTTTAGGAAGCATATAATTTGTTCAATTCTGCAGTTATCACACGTGCTAAAAGCACTGATAACTACCAGCTGGACCCACCATCACTTTCCTCTGATTAAAAAAACTGCTGCGGGAACAAGCCATTTTCAAGAATAAGGCTGGGTGAATTTTTTCATTCCTGGCCCAGTCAACAGTGATAAGGGTTCAGCATTCTCCTCGCAATCTCAGGAAAGAAAATATCCTTTTATTAAACTCAACTGTTTCATGAAAATGGTTCATTTCAAAGCAAACCCAGCACAGGCAGCCTCATAGCTTTGAAGCTCCATGACCAAGCACACAGCTCATCCTCTTCAAAATGAAAAAGAAGAGAAACAACTTGGGGGGTCGGAGGCAGTTTTATTGTTTTCTAGTCTGTTCTTGATTAATGATAGTGTCATTTTCAAAGGGCTCAGTTTCCGTGGAAGAGAATGGCTGAGTTTGAACCCAATCTCATGAACACATTGACATGCAAGTCGATGAGGTGCTCCAGCCTAGCCAGGCGCTCCTCCTGCAGCCAGCTGCTTGAGGGGATGTGAGGTTTCACCTTTGCTTCATTATAAAACTGAGTTTCGGTAGTGCAATTGGTTTAACATAGTGCTGAGAAAACACCAGCACTTATTATTTATTGTAACCACTGACTACTTTATAGGAGGCCTCCCAGGAGATGAAAGCAAGTCTCCAGTGAGATGAAGCGACAGAGGATCTCTTTCTTCCTGTTCCTTTGGGAGCCCCTGCCAAGTTGTGTGATTACAGTAATAAACGCTGCTAAGAAGAGCAGGGGCTGTTGAACAGAGGCTCTCTGCACACCAACACTGAAGGACGGTGGATTTTTTCCCCATTAAAAGCTGATTCCCAGAAGTGGGGGTACGTACTGCAGTGCCGCATGCAGAAAAACAGAATTAAAACTGACACAGCTTATGCCTATCCATCCCCCCCCACAAGAGATCCAGCAGTACTTTGGGATTTGTGGACACCTGTGCCACTAGCGAGCAGCTTCTGCCCCATCTCAATCTGGCATATCAGCCTTTGAAAGATCTGCTGACTCAGGTGCTCTGGATGCGCAAGCCAGAATCTGGCTGGTGGAGATGACTGCAATTTCTCATCTGAGCACAAAGAAGGATCTGGCTGGTAACTGGGAAATTGTTTCAGTGAACAGACAGCAAAATCTTATTCTAATTTTGCTCACAGCGATTAAGGAAATGGGTTAATTGTATAAAATTAATTACTAGTGTTTGAATCATTAAAATCTGTGTTGGGAGCATCTATACTATGAGCTATGAGATGTATTATATTCCACATCCTTTCATTGCTTCCCTTTCTGGGGGGCAAAAAGGGAAATTAAATATGATATGAATGGCCAAAAAAAGAAAGTAGCTAGTGCCAGAAAACCTCAGTTCTGGAAGTGGTGTGGAGGGAAGTCATCTGAGGGAAACCTATCTTTGGTCAGTAACAGGAAGGTGCTGCACTGCTGAACTTCAGCATTACTCTGACTTTCCCAGCTCCATAGTTTGTTTGCTCAAATTACAACCCTGTCGAAACCAAAGCACACTGACGTTGACGTGTCCATCTGTACCCCTTCAAAGTATTTTTTTTCCTTCTCCCTTTCCCTCCATCTTTCCACAGCCTCAAGCTACAAGCGACATGCTGTTTATTCTGGCTTTCCCCTGTCCCCTTTCCTTTTTAAGTTTTTTCCCTATGAAAGAATGCATGCAGACTGAGAAAGAGACTTCCCCTGAGCTTCATAGAGCCCAGCCTCGCTGCTGACGGTTGGACACTGCCAGCTTGAGAGAATTCTCTCCCACTCATTTTCCCATCAGTTGGACCGCAAGTAACTCAATGACCGAAACAGTTACTGCTGGAGGAATCACAGGGAGAACCCCGATTTTATCCTCTCCCTTGTGAAGACAGACAAACAAACAAACACACAGTAGTGAGCTATAGGTTAGAACTGCTCAGCCCCAGTTTGCTTCCCCTGTGAGCCCAGCGCTGCTGCAGTCACAGGGTTTCTCCACGTACGATATGCCTGCTCTGCTCTGCCTTCCCACAGCCCTCCCCGTGGCCTGTATGAGCCAGGAATGAAGGAAACCCCAAGTTTTCCCTGCAGCACACACTGCTCTGCACCAAGGAGGGGGGGTTTCCACAGCACCCTCCCCATTGCTAGGATCAAATAAATGTACCCCCCTCCCTAAATTCACATGCCATGACGGAGCTTCCCTGGGGTCTCTGAGCATCTTGCAGTTTAAGCAATAAAAACTTACAGTCAGGTGACCAGAGCAAGAAAAGATGAGGAAAAAAGGGCAAAGGGAAGACAGCTTTCTCTTAGGTAAATGTCCCCCTAAGGAAACAGTTTTCTGCTAAGCTAAAGACACTCAGATCTATAAAGTTCACATGAGCATCCAAATACTCGCTTATTCACAGAATCACAGAATCATTTTGGTTGGAAGAGACCTTTAAGATCATGGAGTCCGACCATTCCTCCAGCAGTGCCAGGTCACCACTGAACCACGTCCCTCAGCACCACCTCGACATGTCTGTTAAACCCCTCCAGGGATGGGGATTCCAGCACTGCCCTGGGCAGCCTGGGCCAGGCCTGGACAACACCAAAAGGGAAGAAATTGTTCCTCATGTCCAACCTAAACCTCTCCTGGCATAATTTGAGGCTGTTTCCTCTTGTCCTGTCACTTGTGCCTTAGAAGACACTGACCCCCACCTCACTCCAACCTCCTGTCAGGGAGTTGTCAATAGCAAGAAGATCTCCCCTGAGCATCCTTTTCTCCAGACTGAACACCTCTAGTTCCCTCAGCACCTCCTCTGAAGTTCCTTCAGCCACTCTGAAGTTCACTGCTGCTTCTGTTCTTGCAAAGCCTCCTGACAGCAGACCTAAGGGGCAAGGAAGGAAGGTATGTCTTCATGTCAAAACACAACGCGGTTTTTTGTTTGTTGGGTTTTTTTTTAAATTATTTATTACCTCAGCATGAATTTACTTACATCACTTGTTTTGTGGCAAGGACAAGCTCCTTGGAAAAGTGGTGAACTGAGTAGGTTCCCAGACTCATGGTGATCGCCACTCACAGTTGTGTTCTCTTGCAGTCAGTGTAAAAGCTAGCACCCATTTTTCAGCAGTTAGCATAGAAACACATCTGGTGGAAGAAGCAGTTAATTTCACTGTAAAAAAACCCACACTATGCACCAATATATGCTTAATTTTGAGGTCGCAAATGAGCAGGCACAGCAGAACTTGCCTGATCAATTGGAGGCTGAAAAACACCTCTTTGGACATATGAGAAGTCTGGTGGATCTCATCCCACATCCTGTGAGCAATTTAGGAAGAACTGGTGAACGGTAAACTCTTCCCTACTTCTAGATGTATCCCCCAAACTACCAAAATTGCCAGCATCATCAATCCCAAGTCTACAAATCACTTAACTGCTGTGACAATATTAATGCCTGCAGTGAATTAAGGTCCACCAACCAGCGATAACTTCATGCTACAACCTCTTACAGGCTTCAAACATACAGACTATGAATGCTCCTGGCAAAGAAACTTATCCCCTCCTTCTGGACACAACCGCAGACACGAAGAACTCCCATGATTTGGTTCAAGTGTTTAAAAGTCATTGTACACTTTGAACTAAAAAAAAAGGGAACAGCATTTAGCAGCCAGGGGTTTTATTTTATTGAAACCATAATCATAGGGGAATTTCGTATCATAGGTCCTGTGGTGGCTCATAAACCAGTTTCTGATGAGGGGCAAGCACAGATGAAACACAAAGACTAGCATGGAACCCCAAACAGATACACTCTGCCAAAATTTTGTGCATGGAGGAGAGCAAGGAGCTGGCAAGAGCTACCTGCGTTGGAAGTGAGGACCAGATGAATCAGGAAAAGGAATGATGCATATTTCCTAAGTGACACTCAGCTCCAAGAAGGCTAGACATGGTCCCTCCTGCTGCCCCAAGCCATGATCAATTTGACCCAAATAATTTGACAGATGCTAGTCCAACCAATTCTTAAAAACCTCAGCAGTGGAGATACCACACCCTAAGACCCATGCTTTGCTTCCATCAGAGAAAGGCAGTGGAGTTTCCTGTTGGAAATTAAACCCACAACTTCTTGCTCTGTTGCTTGTGGCCAGGAAGAAACAGCTCATTCCCTTAATCCCTGAGAGAGACCTTTTCAGACTAGAGGATGTCCTTCTTTCCTCCAGACTCCAGAAGTCTGTCCTCCATAAAACACAACTTGAAACTAAGTCTCCAGAACAAAGTCCATAAAATATAGCTTAGAAAAACAGGACTATAGTTACAGAACTTGGGATCCTCCATATCTATTGAAAAAATTCTTCGTTCAAAAAACTTTAAAAGCCAGGTGTAAACTATTCCATTTTTCCATTTTTCTTTGGTGATCAAAGTTCTCCAGGCATTGCTCATGCTTGCCAACACCCTCTCCACTTTAACTGAGCCAGACCTTCTTCGGAGCACTCAGCCAAAACATCCTGAGCACCCCAAACACAAAGGGCCCTGTCCACCAGTCAACACTTAACACTGCACCAGGAGTCAGTCAAGAAGCCACTTTGGGTCACGACTCAGGGACTATCAGCCAGCAGTACCAAGGAAGGGGTCCAACAGTGCCACCACGGCAAAGGATGTAGCCCTCCACAACAGGGTTTCATAACCCTTTTTTCTTCTCCAGTCTTTACCCCAGAAACACATGAATTTTCTGATCTCAAGTCATTGGCATACCTAGGATCAAACTCATACCAGGACTGAAGGTCCAGGTCTGAGTTTAAATAGAGCCTGGGCGGCCGTGGGCAGGGGTGTGGGAGGCCTCAGCTGAGGCCACCCAGTGCCCTGACACATGTTACTTCTGAACATATTTATCAGATATTAAATTCAGCTTTTACAGTTATTTCATTCCTTCTCGGAATCTGGGTTTCATTAAATGTCCCATCTGTGTTACTTCTTAGAGCACCCTGTAAAATCTTTCTTTTCCTGAAAGCATTTGCCCACAAACATACTTTCAAATTTATTTGGTGTGTGTATTAAAATTCATCTATGTTAATGCTTAAATCGTAAAATAACAGCCACAGATGAAGAGCTGCACTTAAGTTGAAAAGAAGCTTTCAGGAAACAAGGTGGTCCATTTAAGAACTGTTTAAAAAAAGAGCACCAGGAACAGCAAACTTAATAATATGCTTTGTTGCTTTATTATTGACTGTGCTTTAGTCGCACAGGCGGTTTTACTGGCTGACTTGTCTTCAAAGTCTGAGCTAGTCTGAACTCACCCTATGCTTCTAATGGGCCCATAAAGTTCAAGCCAGCAGGTTCATATTCCATAAAAATCAAACTGCCTTTGAAGCACCGAAGGAGCACGTCTTCTTCCTTTTTCTTCACCTGCTTGTGTCACAGGCTGGCAGCATTCTTCCTGATCATCTTAAAAACCTCCTTTTGATAAATGGAGGTCTGCAATCCTAGCGAGAACCATGGTAAATCATGTGCATGCAGTGGCTTTCCTTGGAGGAAATACTCCAAAGTGGTGATAAAGGCCTTTCTCTACAACTATCTAGGCACATAGTGATACCAACGGAAATGTGGAGGCTGGTGGTCTGGGGGAGACCCGTAATGAGAAGGAGACCTTGGTGGGCCCCAGCGAGACATTTCTGAACACAGCCTCAAAGCTAGGTCTAGTTGCTGTGAGCCTTTCCAGTCAAGCTGTAACATCTCCAGGGGTGGAGATTGCATGCTCTCCAGTGCTAATCTATCTTCTCTGTGATAACCTTTTCCCTTAAGCTTGGCTTTCCTCTGTTGCGAGTGTGTGCCCGTTGCCTTTTGCCATCACGCTGTATAGCCCCAAGGACAGCAAAGATCTTCTCCATATGTCTTCTTTGACATAGCCTGCTGCACGCCCTGCGAGTGGCTGGCACTCTGTTGGTGTCTCCAGACACACCCTGCCACATGGCTTACTCTGGCCATGTCCTCCTCTGCTCGTTACACCTTGTTTTGACTTTCCTAGGCTATCTCTGGCCTTCACCAGGGAATCTCTCTGAAGCATCAAGAAAATTCCTAAAAATTGCAGGCCTACAGGTGTGGCATCATGTGAGATACCACCACACAAGGAAGACTCCAGATTTGGACGGAGGTTTGTCTCCTGTCTGAACCTAGCTTTTGGCTTATACTGCTGACAATGAGTTTTTAATGCATCAAATTGTATGTACCCTGCAGAGTGAACAGGTCTGGGTAGACTGAATTTGCAGTAAAGGAGAGTACAGACCAGTTGCCCACATCCAGCTGAGCACCAGCAAACAAGAATAGAATTGGTACAGAGTCTAGATAGAGTCCTAGAACGTATATTTTCGTTATGTTATGTTGTAAAGGCACGTTTAAAAGCTTTAAAAGAATGTTTACCGAAATATGAATGGTCTTTAGCAGAAGAGGCGGCTGCATCCTATATCTTTGAGCAGCAGCGGCTCTTCCGTGAATATTGGGGCACCCTTGGCACAGCGCAATCCTCTTGTGACTATTTGTAACTCCTGCTGTTGTCCATCCAACGTGTATGAGTTATTCTGCGTCTATGAGTCTGAACGTGTCTGTCTGACTCTGAATCACTACATTTAATACTGTGTTAATTGAGGCACTTTCTCACAAGCTAAACAGTGTCCAGGTGGAGAGGGATTTTCTGGAAACCAATGATTCGCGGTACGTGTGGGAAATGTAACTCATGGCCGTTTCTCAGCTTTTACTAACAAAGCTCAACAGGCACAAAATAAAACGATGCTTCCAAGGACCCTGCTAACAGAATATGTGTGTCCACTGGTGCTCGGGTCAGCACCTACCCAGCAGTGTTGAATCCACTCAAGCGGCTACATTTGTCTCCTTTAAAAGACCTATTTCAAGCAAAATTAAAAAAAAAAAAAAAAGACATGAGCAGGAAAATAAAATCTCTTTTGAGCGCATAAAACAAAGAAAAAAATCTCTCGCTCATTCTTCCACTATTTCAGCTGCTATTTTTCCCTCTCATTTTCAGATCAAATGCACTAAGCCGCTAAACTCAGGTTTTGTTTAGCTTGAAGAAACAATGAAGGAAAGAATTCACCATTAAAGCTGCAAGGCAGGCCTGGGCAGACCTGCTCATCTTTACATATTTAAAGACTTATTTAGATAAACACTTGAATTACTTGAAAAAAGGATTAAAATTATGCTTTGTACGGAGAAGCAGAGGGGGTGAGCTGGAATATCAAGTGATTCTTTAGCCATTTACTGAAATTTTGCTTTTCTTTACTTCAGTGTTAGATTCACCTAAATTCAAGACAAATATCATGATGACCCTGGAAATCAGTCAGGAAAATAAAGAGCAAAATATGTGTACAGAAGGCCTGGGGGCGAAGACACGGGCTAAAAAGAAAAGCTCTGTGAAGACGGCATGATCCAACATTTGGACTAGGTAGGCTGAAGAAAGGAAGGGAAAATATTACCTACAATTAAACTACATGTAAACTAGTTGATGTCACCTCAGAAATCTAAACCCACCATATGCTGAAAGGCAAGGAAAGAGAGCAAGTCAGAGGGCCTGCACAGTGTCCGGATTGCCCCCAGTGAAATAGCTGCTGGATTAGAAGTAAAGCTGCCCGAAGGACGGAGATTTTGCTCATGAAAATAATATGAGGGTTTGACATTCCTCGAGAACGTGCCTGCACGTGTGCGTGTACATGTCCAGCTCTTTGCATGAGTGCTGAGGTAGCCGCCCCCCGAAAAGGAAACGCACCCACACCTGTGGGCACCTCCCAGATGAGATGCTCTATTGGGTTGTTGGGAGGTGGCTCTTCCTTTCGATTGGGAGTGGAGATATGAACCTCTGCCTCGTCTCTTTTATGTCCAAGGGAATCCAATGCACCTTCCAGCTGCTGGCAATTGCATGTTATTGAAAATAATATATTTTTTTTCTATTCTGACATGAACTTGCCTCATCCTCCAGCCCAGAAGGTGCGTCAGGAGCCTCGCTGGCTCATCCCTGCCTGCGCACACGTTTATTCTCAGAGGAAGGCATTCCCATCACCACCCAACAGCTCGCAGAGAAAAACAGTGCCTGCTCCTGAAAACCCCACCCAGCCCCTACACACGTCTGGGAGTAGGGTTGGCTCTCACCTGCCCCGCAGGGAGCGCGCAGAGTCACAGTCTCCTCATGGTGTGACTGCAGGGTTCGTCCTTCTTTTGAGACACTTCTTGAGGAGGCTGCAAGGACATGTTTATGAGAATTGAGCATCATTTGAAAAAAAACCCCAATGTGCTGCCTGCTTAGCTGCGCTCCACAAGCTGCTTGCCAACATGGGGACAAACACTCGGGCAAAAAAGAGAGAAAGAGGAACTTCAGCTTGCTTGAGTTGATTGTGAAAAATTCTGAAAAATTTCCAGAACAATGAAAAAGCTTTCCATGCCTAAGTTCTGAGAAGTAGTTATGAAGAAAACCTTTCCCAGAAGATTTCCAGAGCGTGCTGTGTTCTAGTGAAGCTAGGGTGGAGTTTTGGGAACTCCAAAAGCCAGGATTGCTTTCTTGGCCTTAGTGCAGCTCTGCAGTGTAAACCCCCCAAAGTCACTTCCTCTTCATTCCTTGACTTCCAAGTCGTAACATGGAGTAACACTGGACTTCCTCATGAACACCTGGGGACCTACACACTGGTGGTACTTCAGTGCCACCACGTGAAGCTGGATGGATGGATGGAAATAGTTCTTGCATTTTCTGTAGACCATGATGATGTTACACCTTCCCAGAAGATTTTAGGGGGAGATAAATCTGAAAAATCAGTTTTCCCACAAAACTCCTTTGGACTCATTTGTGTTGTTGACTGTTCAAAATGCCAGGGGTGGACAGGTTAAACAAAGGGGAACCCAACACGCTCTCCACAGTCAGAGCTGTTTCAGAAGAACTTAGATTTGGGTTTGTGTTTTTCCCTCAAAATCCTCCATCTGAAGCACCGATGATCTGCACTCCTTTATTCTGCATTGTCAGCCCCTTCTCCCAGAGGGAACAGCGCAGGATATTGTGCTGATTAAATTCCATTCCACTTGGTATGAGGCTTGGGAGGTTATAACTTAAGTACAGCTTTCACTTGCACTTTCAGCCTTCCGGCTCGTTATTTAACAGATGTATTTAACCTAAGTCTGTTTTTATCCACAGCTCTAGCCGACCTTGCTAGTGTTGCTACATCGTGGTGAAAACGTGGGGTTTGCACTCTCTGTATGTGGGAATTGTAAAAGCAACAGTCCAGAGGCCAAAGGCTTGTGTTTAATTTGTGTAGCGCAAGGAATGCAAGTGCTGGAACCCCCCTGTACCCCTTGTCCTTGGCAGAGCTACTGGGACCAGTACTGGGGCGAGGTGAGTTTTCATGGTCCCGGTTACAACATTGCCCCAAACTCTCCATCGCTTTGCAGCACTACAGCTTGTGCCCTCTGGTTGCCCGGAAGAACACACCTGATATAAGAGGGGTTTTTCATTCACGTAATTAAAATTCTGGAATCCGAACTGCAGAGTTACCACTTGTCCTGTTACAACAATGTTAACATTTATGGCACCTTTCGTCCACACTAGCTCTCCTCTGCCGGGCTCACCGAATAATTAAATAAGCCCTTGCTGACTCTGTTCCCATCAGGCTTTATCTGCAATCAATCAACAGAGGTCCTAAGAATTTCTATTTCAGAGAAAACACATCATTTTGCTCTTTCCAATTCAGAACAAAGAGACCTGTCAAATACAGGTGTTATGAGGGCGTGTTGTGCTTCGTGTTTTAATATTCTGTTATTTTATCGTAATGATGCATGCTGAGTAGTGTGTGATGTACTGGATCAGCTGAAGACACAAAGAGAAGCTCTTCAGATAGCAAAGATGCTCCGGCCTGACTATTGGCTGCCTTCCTTTGTAAAACCTAACTGGATGAAAAAGGGAAGGATTAAAACACGTCGTAACAATGAGAAAATAAAATCTCATTGCTGCCATCCACACATCATACAGAAAATAAAAAATATGAACGTGAAAAATGAAGTTAACTGTACCTTTTCAGTCTTACATGAGAGTTATCAAAAACTTTTTTTTCCAACTTCATGGAAAAAAAAAAACAAACGAAAATTAATCGAGACAGCTTTTAACAAACCAATTATTTCAGTAGTAACTTCTGGGGAGGGTTTTGAGGTGGGATGGTTAGCAGCCCTAGTGTTGTCCTGCTGGCAGGTGCACCCTGACACTTGGCCATGGCTGCCCTGCGCTCTTCCCCGTAAGGCCCTGCTCTGGCAGTGAGAGCAGCCGGCAGGATAGGGCCAGCGGGAAGCAGGGAAGAGGCAAACTCCAGACCACCTTGACCCCAGGCATCTCCTTCTCGCGCATCACCCCTCTCCATGGCCTCTCCCTCTGCTGACCATGTCCCTGCCTGGGACGCAAGCCCTGCCAGAAAGCTGCAGGAGGGCAGGGTTAGCATCAGAGGCTGTAATTAAACTTCAGAGCTCTATGACACCAGTCTCCAAGCATGTCCCGTCGCTGTGGGTCCTCCAGCACAGAGCAGCTGGAGACAGATATTTGCAACGGTGCCTCAGAGCGGGACAAGGTTGTGTGGTGGAGAGCCCTGCTGACATACATGTCCCTTCAGCAAACCACTGTCATTATGGGCTGCCGAGGCTGGGAAGTCTGCGCAACACTGAGGGATTTTTATTTTATTTCTTTATCAGGTTTTTTGTTGTTTGCTTGTTTGTTTTTTTTTTTTTTTTGCAAACAGAGAGTGTGAGTCTGTTGGGGAACAAGGGGTATGGTTTGCAAGCACGGAGCAAAGAAGGACAGGCAACCCAGTTTAGCCCAGGACATGCCTCAAAACATTTTGCAGAGATGTGTGAGGCCACTCACACTTGTAATTGTGTTTCTAGCGTTTACCTTTAGGTTCCTTGCGGCTCTCTGGTTTTTTTTTGACACGTCTTGGACCTGGTGGATGGAGCTCTTTGTACACGTGGCCACAAGGAAATTTCCAGACTTAGGGGGATATAAGTAGACATCAGAGCTGGATGTCGGTGTTTCTGATGCTGGTCTGAAATAGTAGAAGAAAGGCGTCTGTCATCACGTTCATTCATAAAAGGCTCTTTTCTGGAGAGGGAAGGCAGAGGGGTGAAACAGGTTCATGAAAATCAGCACACATACCAGTTTCTTTACTTTCTTCCACATATCAAGCAAATTTTAGGCATTTCCCTATTCTGACCCATTTCTAGTGCTTCTCCGAGCCTATGCAGTTCTTCCTTGTCAACCTGAATCAGCCAGGAAATTTGTTTGAAAAAATACCAATCCCCTGAAAGGTCCCAGCATTTCCTACATTGCATTGGACAAACATCATCCCACCCCAGCGCTTCTCATGCCATCCCCCTTCCAGCCCCAGCAAGAGGGAGAAGCCTGTGAAAATGCAAATAAGCCATCAGGAAAGACAGGGTTGATTCAGATCATGCTTTGGGTGAAGTTGCAGTTTAAATCTATCCAATTTCTTCCTCGGTTACATGCTGCCCTGCTGAAACTTGAAAAATTATAGTGTGCAATCATTTGTAAGGGAGATAAAATCACACAAGGAGGTGCATTTTAGTAATGTAACTGAAACAGAGGCAGGGAACGTGAGAGAAGATATCCACAAGAAAAAAAATCCATCTCAGTAGTTATTGAGACAGTCTAAATACCAGCCAAAGTACCTGGTGGCCTAAGGGCTAGAATTAACTGGGCAATTCAAACACAAGAAATAAAGACTTCACTGTGCTGTGCCTCTCCACACCATGTGGTCTGCAACCACTTGTCCACACACCACGTAGTCAGCACCTCATCACCCCACCATGGAGGTACTTTCCCTGTACCCCTGCGGCCACATCATGCTGTTGGAAAGGCAGGTATCAGCGTGACAGCCAGGCATGCCACCGTGTCTCTGGGCTGGATGCACATGGGCTTCTCTGCATGGGGCAAAGGCATTACCCTCAAACCACAGGCTGGAGTCTGAGGGGACGATTGTGAAAATGTTTTGTCATCTCCAGCCCTGCCCCAGGCTGGGAATAGCCAGCATTACAGAATTAAAAAAAAAAAAATCATCAATAACATTTAATCATTCTTAGCAGGGAGACTGTCTTTCAAAACAACCTACTGCCCCCCAGCAGTTGAGGCTCGGACTGGATAACTCCCGTGACGGTTTATCTCATCCCACCAGTCTTGTTTTTGCTGGTCAGGCTGGCTGCAGGACACAGGCACCCTGGGTGACTGAGGCAAGCACCCAAACCAGCAGCTGCCATGCATTGACCAGTCTAGAGACCTGGAAGGGCTGATAGTGAGAGTGAGAAGTTTTCTACTTTATTTTTTGTGTTAACTTCTCTGAAGGAGCATTCACATTCTACCATGTACACAAACTGATCAGAGAAGACAAAAAATCCAGGATGCCAAAAAGCCCGTTTCCTAGCAATCAGGTGAATGAGTATCTCCTTTTTTATACAGTGGCCACAGAAGAGAAGTTGCTGGACAGGTTAGGGAAAGAAAGCCTCACAAGGTTTTAGATAGAGGCTGTGCTACAGAGGCAGCACCACGCTCCTTGGGAAGGTGTATTTTTCCCCAGACACCAGCAATTCTGGCTGTGATGACCCACCTGCCTCCTCTTCTCTCTTCTCTTCCATACTTCAGCAACCATTGTCTCCACCTCATCCTCTCCCTCACTTGGGACACACCAGCTCTCAAATCATCTCATCTCCTGATATGAGATGTCCCGCAGTGTAGCCTGCACAGTAGTCCCGGACCAGACTGGGAAGTTTCAGAAATCCCTGTTTCTAGATGATTACTGAAGAATCTGTAGAAAAAGAATGAACTTGTTGTTACAATGACCTAATTCTGCATTTGCTCCTCCTGTGCCTATGGAACATGGTACAAACAGATTTCAGGGCCCAGCTTCAGTAGATGCTGGAGGTCCACCTGGGTGAGGAACATGGATGAAAGAAGACCCATGTGTCTCATAGGCATACGTGGAAGGTATATGTGTCTCGGACTCCAGTTCACTGCTCCCCACACCACTGTTCATGTTTCCAAATAAACAGGAAGGCATATATGAATGCTGTCTCTTTGGAGCACAGCAAGTCAGATGAGCTGTTTCTCTGCTCTCCCTCCTTGCCCTTGGCTTCTTGCCCACCTTCCTTCCCTATTTCTTTATGTTTTATGTTGCTCTGTACATTGAGAGAGGTGAGGAGCTCCTTGATTTCACTGCTCCTGAACAACTAAGAATAGAGTATTTCTGCCCCTCATATGAGCAAGAACCGGCCTAAATCACATGCATGTGAGCATTAACGGTTGCAGAATCTGGTATCCATTTCCTAAAGGCAGGAAGCCTTTTTTCTCTTAAAGCGTTTCCAACATTTTAGCTGTTAAAACACACGAATGCCATTCTTGAATCATACTGGAGTTGAGGCAACATAAACAATCTCTTACATAAAGTAAGAAAGTCCAGAGGGAAAGCTAGTGTGACTAGAAAGTAAACTTCCTTGTTATGCAACTCCTCTTGCCTAACTTTTTAAAGAAAAACTTCAGAACTGAAGCTAGAATGGCAGATGCAGAATGATCTTATTTCCTGTTGAACATTTACTCTCTCCAGCACACAAGGGCTGTGCACGGGCTGATCATCTACGCAGACCGCTCCGGCATACAAAGCATCTCTAAGGAACGGCCGTGGCTGGTTCACATCACCAAGAGGCGCTTCATGCATGCACAGCACTCGATCACACTCAGCCACGTCGACATTGGTGTAACTGTGTTACTGTTCAAACCACCATTTTTTTCCCTCCTCCCAGAAAATTGAATAACTCCACTTTTTTTTTTTCCCCTAAGTGGGGTGCATTGCTTGCCACACCTCAGCAAGCATTGGGGCAAATGCGCTTACAAAGATAATCACTGCAGAGCATGAAGAGTGAAAGACTCTTTCAAAGTCGAACAGTCCACATCCACTGACAACTATCAAAGCAAAGCCAGCACCCCCAGTACAGACTGCCCCAAACAGACTGTATCGCATGGCAGGAGCTGCGTTAAGGTCAGGAGCAGGGTGGTTTTCCTCTTGATACAGTATCTGTGAGAAGCAGGGCTGGGGAGATACTGTCCCATTCCAAAGCACGGTGCTACCATGAAGTGCCTGGAAGTATCTTACGTGTTTGGGATGGAGCATCTCCCTGTCTCTGCTGAGTTTCCAGCAGCATGCTCAGCCTCTAATTTGAGAAGGAAAAATACCATCTGGCACGCCGCCCACTGAAATGCAGCCACCCATCTATTATGCCAAAGCCAATGTTTATAGTTTCCTCAAAAAAGGTCACTGAGTGCTCTGCAGCACTACACAAGCGTGGGACTGTTATCCCACATGGGATGTCAGAAAACTCACTAAAATGGGAACTTAGTTATATGCATTTCTGTAACTCACAAAAACCATCCTTAAAGCTATGGATTTCATCCTTCTCACACTGAGCAATCACAGGGGAAGTTCTCTAAATCTCCCATGATGTCCTCTACCACCCAACCACTTTTACTGAAGCCTGCAAACTCATAACAAGTCAAATGAAGTCCTTGTGATTGTAATGACTTCAAAGAGCTACATAAAGAGCAAATTTTCAAACACCAGTTGAAGAGGAAAAACAGCCTTCCCTGGTATTTTAACACCTATACAATCACACCTAGAACACTGAGCAAAATGGTCATCATCATCATCTTCACTTTCTCCTTTAGCAAGTTAAGGACATGGAGTTCCTCCAGCCCGCTAGCCCAGAAAGCACTTCCCCCTTAAAACCTTTGGTCACAGCCATTAAGATGCATGAAAGTGAAGATCTACCTCAGATCATGTTTTATTGCCCATAGGTGGAATGACAATCTGGCCTTGGACTAGATAACAGAAATGGTGGTGAGACCTCACCACATTCCTGCAACATCTGTGTTTTGTTGGGATTGTGACAGAGCTCAGCCTCAAGTTCCTGAGCTCTTCAAGGGACAGAAATGGCAAAGGGCTGTCTATGCTGAAGTTTCCCAAATATTCCCCAACTCCTGCAGACCTATACCCCCTGGGCTGGGCCTTGTGACCAGCCCCCAGGAATAATGGTTATTTCCCATTTCATTGTGCTTACAGAGTCCCTTTTCAACTAAATGTCAGGTTTTTTTCAGTCCCCTGGCATCAATCAGGCCCTTTTACTTCAAGAAACAAGGTCAGGAAAGAAGACGTCTCCAGCCACAACTCACCGTTTTCCGACCATAGCTGACTGCTTTGTGTGTTCTTTGGTTCCTCTGACAGAATCACTGTAATTAAGTGTTAGGAGTTTGATGAGGAAACTTTTCCTCACACCAGCCTCTTTCTCTCACTTACTGAGAATGCACCAAAGTCACAATGTAAAGCCTCTTGGAATTTTCCAACATTTCTGTTTCCCTTAAAGGCAAGAAAAGAGCTTTTCAGGGAAAAAATTACTTTAGTCCCCAGACAGTCAAAATGCGGCTGGAGGAATAATTTTTACCAGTTTCCCTCCAGCAAGCAGCTTGTGTCAATGGCATTTTTGGAGGAGGAAAGGAGCACAGAAGATTAAAGATATTGAGATAACATAGGTTATTCGCTGCTTTGTAACACAGGAAACCTGACCTGAACTTGTGCTTCTTGGCTGGCTGACTTATCGCACTTATCTAGGCAATTTCGCTGGAAAGTGGCTGATGGAGCAGGTTTGCTTTCTGCTTTCTCTGGTGTGATTTTTTAAAAATGTTCTCACTTTGGAGACATTTCCAGAGCTGTTTCTCAGCAACTGGGAATGGGTTCCTAAACCTTTGGAAGAGAAAACATGGATGAGGGCCTGCTTAATTCATGGATGCTGGTTCTTCACACGTGGTGGCTCTTGTAGATAACTGTCCACCTGAAGAACACCCATGATGTTTGCACCCCAACTTGTCACAACACCCTTTCATTTCACAAGGACCTGTGACAGAGCAGCATGACGAGCCGGGGTGTCACCAGCTCTTCAGCAATAACGAGAAGACTTGTGAAATTTTTTAACAGATCTTAGAAATACATCCCCTCTCTGGTTTCTCTTCCACCTTTTGAAGTTCCTTTCCTCAGTCTGAAAATTCAAGTTCACATCAAGTTCATTTTTATTTCAGCATCTTGATCTCAGGCCAGGAAGTGTGGCAGGGAGGATGGATGGTGCTACAGTACCATGACACTTATAAATTTTCCAGATTTGCAAAAGCGTAAAAAGAAGGCTGCTTACAGTTTCTTGACACCCTCGCTACGATAGACAACTAAGTTCAATGGTAATCTGTGGATGAGTTTGACAGAAGGTCTGAGAAAAATTCATAAACATGAACATACAAATAATTGGAATATGTTTAAGATTTCCCAGCAGTTCCAACAGAAAAGCAACTTATCAAAAGCAGTCTTTTCACCAAAATGTGCAAATCTTGAGGGAAAAAGAAAAAAAAAAATCATGTTCTAAGTTAGCATTTATGGTCAAAATAGCTTCCCCAGCAGGGTTATTGCTCCTAGCAGCAGCCAGCTCTTAGGCAGTTATTCTCCTGTCAGTCTGTCCCAGGCTTTCTGTAGGAGCTGTTCCAAATGTTTCAGTAACTCAGCATTTCATGAAGGAAGAATTTATACCTTTTATACCACAAATTTACACTTTCTGTATTCCATGTAAGGGCTGTAACCAATGGACTGTGCACTCAGCTTTTCTTTAACCCAGCCACTTCACAGACAGAGCCACATTACAAGTAGGAATGACTCAAAAGCTAGAGCACGTGTTTAGGATACACAGATGTGATGTTCAAGTCCATGCCTACGTAACACAGGAGAACTCCAGAAATGTTTGTTGCATCCCTGGATGGAGGATGAAATGTTTCAAATGCAAAATTTGCAACAGATGGGAAGGTGAATTCATCTCCATTGAACCTTTATGACCAGACACGACAACTATAAAGATTCAGTCATATCCTCCATCTGAATGGAGGAGAACAAAAAGTAGTGTGTTCCCCCCCTCAGGTCATCGCTCAATTTGTTAATTAACACCATCTCTACACCCAGGGACCCTGTCCCACACTGCAGCCTTTCCTGAGTGGTTCTTTATCCTATGGGATTAACAGTTTCGTTATGGTCCTTATTTTACCACAAAGTATCTTTTGCCTTTAAACATGTATGGCATGGAGCATATGCTCCTGATTATACCTTGGGTTGTATTTAATAGGCATGCAAGTATTGGTTTTGGTGAAATGCAATGAGCTTCCACCCTCACGTATTGGTGTAAGAGATGGTATTTAAGTGACATTTAGAGCCATCATAAAAGCCAAGAATGGAAGAACTCATAGTGATGGAATAGTGATCATCTCAGCAACTAGTAATTCTTCAAATTGATCAAAACTTATTCCATCAAACAAAATCATGAGAATTGTGGTTTGATTTGATGGAGACGAGAGGAAAAGATCGCTTTTGGTTGGATATCTACGGCCAAAGGTGATGCTCCCAAGCAAACATTTGTCTGAAGATATACATCTCCAGACTTTACATGTAAAGAGAACACAGATACAGAGGAGTGGAACAATAGATGTGCAGAAAGGAAAAGGCAGTTACCATGCTGAGCAGAAGTGGTTCCTGAAGGGAATCAGGAAAAATACAGACTTTCTTTCTGGTTCTTCCCCTGGTGATATCAGGAAGCAAGTTCATTTGAGGTATTTATAAGAACGCTAAGATGTTTGGTTTGTTTTTTTTTTCAGTCAAACAGAAACTTAATGTATCTATGCAAAAGAAACTTTTGGGAAAGGTGTGCCCCAAGGCCTTGACAATTGAAAATTCAAAGTTTGTCATTAGCCAATATTTTACTCCTATTTTATAAAGGTGGAAATCAGGGAACAGAAACATAAGAGGTATGTAAGATTTTCCCAAAGTCCAAAAGTGACAAAACCAGAATTAAGATGACGAGGTAGAAATTGTAAAAGTCCAGTGCCACCATAATGATGGCGCTTCCAAAGATCCGAGCACTTCAGCAGTCCATCCTGGTCAGTGACCACAATTGTACTTGCATTAAGCTTTGGAAAACTTCTGAGAAATAAAGACCTTAACCCCTAAGATACTTCTCAAGGATGTCAAGCAGTTTGCCCCAGGATGGAGCAGTGGATGCGAACAAAGCAAGCTCCACAGAAAACCAGCAGGTCATTTCTCTGAACTTACCTAGGGAAAACAGCAGGATGATTGGTCTCAGGGAAGCAAGAGAGACTCGCAGCCTGACACAGTCACGGACAAGTTATCACAGGCTGTTCTAAAGGAACTATTCCACCATGATTGTATTTTATAGATTAAAGATGCCTTATTATTTACTAGTACAGGAAAAAGATCAAAGTAGGCTGCATACCAATTACACCTCAGTTGTGATGTCCAGTACCCAGCGATGGTGTTGACCGCAGCAACATCAGTATGATGTGGAGTTCTAATAATAAAATCAGGCACCTTACAAACTGATAGGCTAGAGATTATCTCCTATACCAGATAACCTAAACTACTTGAAGAAAGAAGGAAGTCCTGGCTGCAGTTGGCTAGGAATGCTTGGTAAAGCAAATTAGATCCAGGCTTCATCTAGAGGTGGGAGAAGCCCCATCCGTGGAAACATTCCAGGTCAGGTTGGGCCTTGGGGCTCTGAGCAACCTGTTTTAGCTGCAGATGTCGCCCTGCTCACTGCAGGGGGGTGGACTGGAGGAGCTTTGAAAGGTCCCTTCCAGCCCAAACCATCCCGTGATTCTATAGATTTACTAATCTTTTTCTAGAATACATGTTTTGACATGTGACACTTGTATCTTGGGATACAAGTGCTCTATGGGAGAGCAGTAGACTCTGCTGCTCTCCGGTCACAGAGATCTGTTATCCTGAGGGCGGAAGTGGCTGCGGCACACAGAGAATGTCAGAGCTGACATACACACATCTCCTGATATAATGTTGTAGTATTTCTAGCTCTTTCACCCTGCAGAGACTTCAAGGGTACCATCTCCTATTGCATTCAAATCACTTTGACCTCTGAAAGGTCTGGCATTGTATTTATCCTCCAAATATCCACCTGGAAGCAGCATTCTGCCCTTGATAGTCATTTCATCACTATCAAACAACTTCTGTTCTGCATGTCAAAGCAGAAGTTCACCCCAACGGAACTTCAAAATTCTTCAGGGGAAGCTGCCAAAAGTAACTTTCCCTTTGCAAAATGACCTGCCCAAGATTTAACCTTCCTCTATTACAATTACTTTTGTTTCATGAGGAAAAAAACCTCGTAACATTGTTATAACTGATGCTAGCTCAACCACACATTAATTAAGAAAGGAATATTTCTATTCATACTGCTTTTGTTAATGCACTGTGTCTCCTGAAATGAACTGCAAGCAACTAAAAATAGCAAACTGAAAAACCTTGGGGCAAGTATTGCCTCTGAAGTTTTTTTAATTCAGCCCATAAAGTTCCTCTGCTCTAACCCTCTTCTGTTTATAGGCCAGGAGCCAATAGAAAACAGATTTGTAATTAAAATCCTTGATTTCATGCAGCCAAGCTATTTTTAATATCATTTTTAGCGTTGAGATAGCACAAGGATACCACCACCTGTTGAAGCTTTATCACCAATCTTTAATTCTTCTGTTTGCGTTTAGCTCTTCCAAACCATTTCCAACTTTATAAGCTAGTGAGAATTGTTTTATAGTGGAGAATTAAGGTTAATTATTTTTGTCTGGAGTGTTTATATTTTGTCATACTTGGGAAGAGTTTCTTTTTTTCCTAATCCATTTCTTTTATGTGTGGCAACTACACAATTGCTTATTCAGTTTATTATTTTCTGTTTCTTGGAATTCTTCTAAAAATTACAGCCTTTCCAATAGACTTTCTTTTTCTCTTCCTTTTTATTAGAGCTTTCTGACCAGTTTGAAATCAATATACCAATATATTGTTAACAAAGCAGAATCTGTTTCCAGCGCAATACCAGCTATGAATGCGTAACAAAATTAACTCTGCACAAATGAAAAGAGAAAGTCAGAAAATATAAAACGTTTCACGTCAGATGAAAGTAAGTTGAAATGGAGTTAAGGTTGATATTCCAAGACTAGAACTTTGTGTGAAAGGTGCCTACCTCAAAGCAAGCAAAATAAATTACAGAATATAAATTGAACTAAGCTAAATAACCAATAAATAAAAAGAAATAAAATTCTTTACTATACAGAATTAAAAAAAAAAATAAAGCCATTTTAACACAAAAGTCATTGTAGGTATAAGAAAAGAATATAAGTACTCAGCCATTATAGTTATGTCTGGGTCCCAAATTTATATGAAATATATGAAGTATATTTCCATATTTTCCCCTCTTACTGTATCCTTCTGAGGTGACTTTGGGTTGTTTTGATGTACAGACTTCCTGGGCACAAGACATGAAGCATAAAGCTTCTCTGAGAACTTACCAAATCACAGAAAAGGGATTTTGGGTTACAAAGAATTACAGCTATAAAATAATAATTTAAAAAAATGTTTTAAAACTTATGTTAGGGAAAGAATTGCCATAAATTGAAGAGGAAATTTGAACGGTACCTTCATTACTCCACCAAAAAATTGGCCTGATACCAGGAACTGAATTTCACACAGGACTTTCTTTTTCATAAGTTTGAAAAGGGAAAAATGGGCATTGCTATGAACATGTGCAAAAACGGAATAAACTCTGAAATCAGAAAAAATGCTGTAGTTTTGATCACAATACCTTATGCCACTTAAAGAAAATGAGGTTTTCTCATCCCTATTTTCCACAGAGAACTGCCTTACATATGGAGCAGAATCAGCACGACCACAGGACAGTGCTCCAGCAGCAATTGGTCAAGCTCAACCTCCTCTGATGAGTAAGGTCAGAGTGAGTCCATCCAAAATACTTCAGCAATCAAAGGCAAAATATAAAATAAGAATCAAGACACAATGTTCGTTTCTGCTGACTGTTGAGTGCGATTCATGCTCGGTGCGTGAATGCACACTCAGTGTGTGAATCCACATGTGCTCAGCCCGGCGGGATCCCTGCCATGAAAACTGGCCAGGGGCTGATTTGAGCCAAGAGGTTTTAACTTAGGAGAGCTTAAAAAGAAAATATCATTCTCATCTCTTACCAGGTCAAAAAATGAAACAAAGGACGTGTTTCAGCAGACTGTCAGGAAATGCCATGTGGAATCACATCAATAGTCCTTTAGACAATTTTAGAATAATTATTGGTAACGGAAGGTGATTCTTAATTTCGTCTCTTAAAGACTTCTACACTGAAACTGAAGGAGGAATAAAGGCAGCTGTAGGGAAACTCTTGTTCTCAGTGATGCTGAGAGACAGGAGAAAATAATCTCCTCATTTCTCTCTAGACTTCCTTCAAAATCAATTTCCCCATGTTTGTACGAGAGCACATCAATAATCTCTCTCCGAAATTTTATCAGGAAATGATCAAAACAAATAGGGCTACTTCTCAGTGTTGTTTTCTCAGCCGGGTTTCTAGATAAAGTAAACCTGCTCGGGCTGGCCTCCTTAGCAGCTGCTTCTAGGCTGTGAAATCTTTATACATGGGCCATAAGTAAGGAAAAGAGTCGTGGAGCAACAGCTGATGAAATAATACAGGGCAGTGAGGTTCATTCTAAGTGACATTGCCAGGAAACTGAGACAACATTAAATACATATGGATTGTGACAGGGGGTTTCTGCTCAGGTGAGCTGGTATCTATGGGCTGACAGATCTCAAGGACATGGCAGGTTGGCTGGCTCTACAAGGGGAACCTGCCAAGTACAAAACCAAGTACAAACAAACTACCTATCACAAACAGCCACAGACAGAGTAACATCGATTGCAGGCAGCAGCCCTCTAACACCTGAAAAAAGATTTGTGACTACAGTGTTACATATCTACAGTACGGCAGACATCAGAATAAATATTTGGGGAAACAGGTTTGCAACCACTTTGCAACCTTTCCTCACTGGAACATATAATTGGAGCCATTTGGTCTCATGCTAAAAAGGGATTTGCTATATTTCAGGGAATGGATTAGTGTGTAACTCCTCCTAACTTATACGGGGACATGAACACTGAACTCATCACACGGCTTTATTCATGTCTTCCCCCACATTCCTTCTTGTCTAGTTCTTCTAATTTGAGTTTCAGATTCAAATAGCTGCAATTATGGAACAATTCAATCACAGGGTGAGGAAAAGAATAAAAACAACCCACCAGAGCGCGGTTTGGCAGGGCATGTCCTGTCTTTAAACAAGAATCATTCAAAATCAAATAAGCTTATGCGAGCAATTGGTGCAAATTCCCATAATCCTGGATTATTTCTCTTGGTTACTATGCAGCTGCAACAGGCTAGTCAGAACAGGAATGTTCCTTTTTACAGATGTTGTTCAAGGTGTCTGTACAGACACCTAGAAAAGTCACTCATCACAGTTACCAAAGTTGTGTTCGGATTTTAAGAACAATTTAAATTTGTTAAGTTGGCTGAAGTTTAGACTGAAAACCAGTCCTAAAACCAACAAGAAGCCTATTTTACTAGTTCTCCTGTGTGAAGTTGAGTGGAGATTAGAAGAATTTCCAAAAAGGAAGTCTGATGCAACTAAATTATTGAGAGAAACCAATTATCTTCATCTTATTTTCATAATAGCAAACAGCCCTCTGGCTGACATTTCACAAAATTCAACCCATAGTCTCAAATTCCTTAGAACTTGAGGTGCATTTTGGGAAACAGAGTGATTGAATTAGTGTGAATCATTTCAAATAGGTTCCATTCATAATGCATAAACCACATCAATACAGAACAGGTAGGAGGTACCAAAAGGGAACCTGGCACCTTGAGCTCAAGACTTCATTTGCTGAAGGTGTAACTGTAAGCCGTGATCGAGGTCAGGTTTCAAGTGTCAGAAAAGAAGAACTGAAGCACCTGTGCTATGTCTGTCAACCTCCTGTTAACAATTGTGATGACTGACGGACCTCGTTCAGCCTGCCCTGACCACAAAGAAACTCCCGCCCTCCAAAACAGAAGCAGGGCTGGAAATCAAAAGGAATAAATACATTTTATTAATAACTGAAGTGTTATTAAGGTTTCACTCACCCAGCTATGCTTAAAGCTAAGACAAATGTTAGACCTGGAAGTCCTAAGGGACCTCTATTAGCCACTAAGGCTTACACTGCAAAATCCAGGAAGTGATTGGGCCACAAGAGACACAACTAAGAAGCATCGGAGGTTGCCCACTGCCATCCCTGTGGGACTAATAAGACTAGGACTTGGAACTGCGAAATATCTTTCTGGGCAGCCAGAAACCTGATCATGAAATTGTTAAGGCACATGTGGATTAAAATTAGTTGCATCAAACATTTAATAAGAGATGATTGTCCCCTGCCTCTCCATCAGTCACCCTCTTGCTATCATATCCTTCGAAAATTTTTCTTTAATAACATCTCTTGCCAGGTAATTTATAAAGCAAAATGAGCAACAGTAAAACTTTCATTAGAACTCCTGCTGAACAGAGAACACAGCATCTGCTGTGCCGCTGTGAGACAAACAAGTTGGGCTGAGTAGTCCATCCATAAACACTAATGACAGCATTAACTCCATCTATTTCATTAATCACTACTACACACGCTTGTTATGTCCTCCTCTGTCTCTGGATATACTGTTCATCTGAAATGAAGGAGTTGAAGGCCATCCTCTTTAAAATCTGTTAGTGGTCACCACCTGGCTTGCTCACACTAGATCCTTTTGAAAATTTGGAAAGATAGTGTACATACCCCCCTACTAATTCCAAGAATTCAAATAAGTCCCCATTCTCTGAGTCATCAGTCTTTGGTCCACCATCATTGTTTCCAGTCAAAACATGTGAAAGAGGAAATTACAGCAGCCAAGATAATCAAACGTTGAGTTCTTGGGGTGGATGTTTTGACACCTTAAATTTTGCCATGGAAATTTGTTCTGCTTGAATGAATCAGTAACCTGGGGAAAAAAAAACAAAACCAAAATGAGTAAAAAAATACTACAATAGGTTGTGATTCATTTCTTCACCGTTAAGTGACTACGTGCTCTAATACCATGCTCAAGGACACACTCTGAAGAGGAGCACTGCAGCTAGCAAGGAGATGACATCCCAATCAGCATCAGCAAATGACTGTGACACACCCACCTGGTTTCAGCGCTCCATCGCGGAAGAAGTGCTTTGACACCATAACGATGAGTCCGGTAGGAAAATAAGGGGACAAAGGAAGAAAGAGTAGCTGAAGGAGTCATCTTTTCACCACAGGAATTGCTTCCTAGACATCAGACAACATGTTGAGTAAAACAGGGTGATGTTAAATATTAAACGTAGTAAATAACAGTCTAGAGTTTTTGCAAGCTCCATTTCACACTTAAAATGGTAAATCCCTTGATTTCAGGCCTGGAACAGAGTACGTGTAGACACCGACTTATCCCTATGGAGAAATTTTGTGCTGGCCAGCAAGACCCAAGGGAGTGAAGAGGCATGCTGTCGGCAGGGACAGCAGAGCTAACTCATGGCACCTATTGATTGACCATTTTCCCTATTAATACGAATGACATTGTACATCAGAAGGAGAATTTAGAGAATCGCTTCTTTTGGCGACAAGCAATCACTCCAAACGTGCTTTGTTACACTCTTCTGAACCCACGTATTTTCAAGTGCCTACTTGGGCAAGAGAGGCTGGTTGTTCTGCATCATGATACGAAAATATGGCTTACACTTTTATTACGCGATGTAACACAACAGCAGTCAGCAGTCAGCTCTTCCACATATCTGTCTGCCAAAACATCCCAGGTAATTGCATCAATCGCTGGCTCCATGTGAACAAGTCCAGAGTTGGTAGGAGTGTGGTCTAACGACTGTCATGAATTCGCTTACTCATGAGACAGTGTCTCATAGGTCTCTTAGTCTACAGACTACAGTCACATCTCCTACAAATCTGCATGATTTTACTGACCTCATCAAAATTCCATCTGTTCTGGGCTGAACTGGAGCTGCAATCAGGCTCTCGAAGCGCAGGGAGATGTGATGCTTGCAGTTTAACTGTCGGCCACCCAGAAGGTCTGTCTCCTGGGCAGGCAACATATGCCTACGTGCATCCCTGCTGCTTCCCAGGGCCTCTTGGGCACAGCAGCCAGCATCTCTCCTTGGGGAAGGTCAGACCTCAAATGTCAGACCAAATTAAAAGAAAGTCAATATGGAATAGGGATGGGCCAAAAAAACATTTCTAGACTGTATTCATGGCAACATGAATTTCACTTTCCTCAGTTTCCCTCAAGAAACATAATCTAAAATAACTTTAGAGGCAAAGATTTAAAAATGCCCAGAATTTTGGTTTTATTTATCAATTATTTTCACTTGGTGGGTGAAAGGAGTTAGAAAGTTTCAAGCCATTTGGACATTTTTAACGGAAAAGTTTCACTTCAAACTCAGCAAAATCTTTAAGATTCTTTTTTTAAAACTGGTTAAAATCAAAATTAAAAGAATTTTAAATATTTTATGTTCATAATGTCTCTTCAGGAATCTGTCTGGCATGCAAGACTGGATTCATAGCTAAGACGGTTGCATTGAATTTTCTGAAGATACTCAGTTGTACACTCAGGTAACCTGGGGGATTCAAGTACTTTTTCTTCAAAAAGAAAAAACCAGAGCAAAACAAAACAAAAGATGTTTTCGGAGCAGAAGTGTTTCGTTTATTTCAGAGACTGAAGTCATAGCAAGAAACAAAAATAGAAATCTCTATTTTTCCTTGCCCTGGATTCCTAAACCACCGTGCTGAGGCAACAAACGAGCGAGGAGAAAGTTTCTCTATTGGCACACTTGCCTCTAAGTATAAGCTTCCATCATTGTCCTTTATTGATCATTGGCAATATCTGCTCCAACAGCCACGTATGAGGATTACAGTTCAGGCAACTGTAAACCCCTCGGCAGGCTTGGTGGGGCAGGCTGCAGACATGGCCGTCCCCCAGCTCATCCCCATGCTCTCTGTTACAGCCCGATGCCTCATGGCCAGGCAGATGAGCCACGCAGGCATGACTGTACCACTATGTGCTCTAAGGTACTCACATTTTTGCACCGCTGTGTGCAAGCGGTACAGAAAGGCAAGGAGAAACCCTTCTGGTGTTTGACATTTTAAGGAGCAGGGAGGAAGGACTGCGGTTTCGTGGGTTTCCTCCCACCCTTCTCCAGCAGCCCCCCCGGTGGTCTGAACACCAAGCCTGTTTTCCTACCGTCTGGATATCAGGATTGGCGGATGTCAGTGCCAGACTGGTTTATGATTTTGCCTAGCAATTATCTTCTACTATCTTTCGATAACACCGTGTACCAACTCCTTCGCAGTCCAAGAGCTGTCCCAACACAGACGTTCTCAGGAAGCAGCTCTGGGAACTGCTATTCCACTCCAGCTCTGGGGTCTCTATCCGTTCTCTTTAAATATTTATATTGGAACAACCTGTTGAAATACGCAAGTGTAGACGAGAAAAGCCTTGGAACTGGAGAAGACAGCCAGTTCGACTTCTTCCATCTGCTTGTTTTCACTTGCTGCAGTAAAAGGAAGCCAAAACACAGGGCTGGAAGGAGTTCAGGACTGAAACACTGGAACATGTGTAATGAGTTCTTCCCATTACTAGACAGAGTTTGTCTATCAGTTTGGAAAGATTCTCAAACCCTCCCCATGAAAGGTTAGGGGAAGGTCAGTACAAATGAGCGAAACACTCTTTCCAACAAGCCCCGCTTCAAACTATTTCATTTTATGAAACTACACGACAAACTCTGAAGACAGAAAAAAGTGCAGAAAAGACAATGGTCCACAATCTCCAGTCACAGCTGTGGGACGTATTTACTTGGAGAGGGGTAACGACAGTAGAAGCAGCTTTAAGCCATCCTCATGGTCCCCCCTAAGCCCAGCCCAGATGTGCCTGTTCAGTTGGTAATGGAACTCACAGCATCCTGTGGTAATTGAAGCTAACCACCAGTGACCCCCGGGGCTGCCAGAGATCACTGCAAGCAGCAGGTGTTCCCCTGCAGCATCACTCTCTCTACCTGCTGCCAAGACAGAAGGAGAATGGAGGAGGAAGACGATGTCTTTTTAAAGCGCTTACTCTATTTTCAATGGCTTGTAAAACTGTGATTCTTTATTACATCTGAAAAGAGCCAGATACACTCATTTCACCTTAAGCTTTCATTTCCTTTTCTTCTTCCTGTGAGATTCTTGCATCATCTGCATGGTACCTCCTCACTATCTACCTTTCACTTGCTACCTACCAGTCCCATTGCTCGTAAGGACTACATCCGTGCAACATAATTTCACACAGAATCACCTGGTTGAAAGAGATCTTTAAGATCATCAAGTCCAACCGTTCACCCAGCACTGCCAGGGTCCCTAAACCATGTCCCTCAGCACCACATCTACACGTCTCTTAAACACCTCCAGGGATGGGGACTCCACCACTGCCCTGGGGAGCCTGTTCCAGTGCTTTACAACTCTTTCTGTAAAGAATTCTTCTTAATATCCAAACTAAACCTCCCCTGGCACAACTTGAGGCAGTTTCCTCTAGCCCTGTTATTTGTTACATGGGAGAAGAGTCCAACCCCCACCTCTCTACAACCTCCTTTCAGGTAGTTGTAGAGAGCAATAAGGTCTCCCCTCAGTCTCCTCTTCTCCAGGCTAAATAAGTGCCTGGTGAGACATCTTTGCTCTGGAGTTCAGCTGTTCACCTCACGAATCACTGTTTATTACACGAGATCGATGATGTGAAGCATTAAGCATGTTCCTCTTTCATCTAGCAGCTGCCAATGATGAACTTTTAATTCACCCATTTGAATACGTAGACTGGGATTTCTCACAGAAGGCTAAGGGGGTTAGGTGGCGAGATCCGAGATTTCGGTGGGCACTCAGCACCAGTATTACCAGTATGTCCTAACCAGACTGCCATTTTACAGCAGCAAACTCCATATCACTTAAGTTATAGGCTTCAGGTTCTTGACCTACAAACAACTACATAATTGTACATGGACACAGAAATTTAAAAAGATAACTACTCTTAATATTAAATCTTGAGCTGGGCAGGGGCCCAACTTCTCCTGAGCAAGCCAGTGTCAGATGAAATGGTTGCCAGATAGATGCCCCCCTTGGGGATCCTCGCCAAGCTAAATGAGAGTCTTCACCTTCTGCGCTGGTCTATTTATTGTTAAGCTTTGGGAAGAGATCTGGAGATCTGATTCAACCTGGCAAGATCAGATCCACAGAAATATAAGCTATATATATATGTGCTATATATATGAGATATATACATAATATAGAAACGTAAAGATCTCCAGCCCCTTTCCCCTCCTGCTGCATGATGAGCTAATTTGAGGAAGAGAAGCTGAGATTAACATACTCAGAGTGATTAGCCAAGCAATCAGTGATGATAAAATCAGAACGACCACAGCAATATTCTCAACATTTCCCTGGATGCATTTTCATGCACCTGGTAGTGCAAGAAACAGTGCCAAGACTGATCCAAGATGCATTTCTACAACCTCTTCAGAGAGCTGTGTTAGAAGGACCCTGTCAGATATAGACAGGTCCATTTACAAAAATCTATAAAATATTCTTGGTCTGCATGACCTTAGATTTTTAAATCAGTTAGTTAGATAACTAAGGGTATGTTCAGAAATTTCCTTCAAATCATTTTTTTCCCCTCAGATCCCGTATGTGACTGTCCATCTAAATAAAATGTCTTGATGTAGTCTGCAGGTGAACGCAGTCTGCTGCAAGGCTCAGGGAGGGTTTCTGAGCAGAGTAACATGCCACTCTCCACCGTT
Source organism: Bucorvus abyssinicus (assembly GCA_009769605.1). Taxonomy (NCBI): domain Eukaryota; kingdom Metazoa; phylum Chordata; class Aves; order Bucerotiformes; family Bucorvidae; genus Bucorvus; species Bucorvus abyssinicus. Next base: position 7,867,721 of record CM020034.1, on the reverse strand, counting down.
CCCACCTGCTCAGGAAACAAACTGGGTGAGAGATGTTCACAAACATTCTGACATAGCAAAGCTAACGCTGTAAGAGTCCTCCAAAGCCAAGAAATTAAAGTAGCTGGTTTGGGATTATTTTACATAGGAGTTTTAGACGACTACAGTATTTTTAGACATAATTTGATTAGGCTGCAGTGCTAGTGTAGAAAAGATACAAGCAAACCCTTAGAGGCGTATGTAAAAAGGCAAGAGCCTTCAGCGCAGACACATTAACAGCACATAAATCAGCAAGAGAATGGCAGCCAACATGAGTATGAAGTTAAGAAATGGCATAGTTCAAACAGCAGAGAAAGTGGGAGCCCCAGGACACAGAGGAAAGCAACCTCTTCCTTTAAAACTGGAATCTGCCAGATTAGAGTGCTCTCGGGCTTCAGCGCCATTAACACCAGCCAGACCAGGCAAGAATCCTCCTCCTCAGGCAACAATTGGCAGGTTCAACAAAGAACTCTTTTGAAAGCCAGTGAGGTAAGATATTCATATTACCCACAGAAATCAGAAAGGCCAGGGGACTATTTATAGCTTCTTCCATATCATTTGAAATTAGTGAATCTGACATACCAGTGAGTCAAATGAAGTCAATTAGCCCATCACTTAGCAGTACTTGAGCAAAGCCAAAGACTATGCTGGAATTCCTTGGCCCCACCAAAACCTCAGTGTTACCCCTTGATCATTGTTGTAACCATTTCCCATTCCAATTGAAATAACCACTTGCGCTTCAACCGTTCATGAATAAATTCCACCAAATCATTTGTCTCCTATAACAAACTTGCCCTGTAGGTTTTGCTCTTGTGAAAAAATCAAAACGTTGCATAACCATGAAAAGGGGTTAGTAAAAGAAATATTCAAGACCCTTAGTGAAGGGAAGAAAGAACTACACAAAGACAGTCACTCTGATGAGAACAACTCGCCCCAAGAAAGCCTGTAAGAAGCTTTTACTCAGAAAAGAGCGGAGCCACAATGCAGCAACTCGAGCATGAAAATGGTTTGTCTGCTACAACAAAGGTAGCACACATGGGATGACTGGGTTCTGCTGCCTTAGTTACAGTACAGGGTACTGAACCCAGGCAGTCAGTGAGACTAGAGCAGAACTGAAGAGCTGTCATCACAGAACATCAGACCAAGTCATCAGAAAAGGCTACAGATGCCTGCTGGATCTGTAGCAGCCAAGTCTCTCCTCCACCTCCAGCTCTGTCATTATACCAAAATTAATAGATTATACCAAAATTATACCAAAAATTAATACCAAAAATTAATAGATGCCAAGAGCTTCCTTGGTGTACGAGAATGGGAATTTGCTGCAGGAAGAGAAAATGGAACATAAATGAGGAAACATGGGTGAAGCTTAAGTTCAGAGCCTGGAACCTCATGATCTGTCCTTTTTCCCTTGAAAAGCCAAGTTAGCACATCATTTTACCTCCAGACTGTCTTTGTACTGTCATGTGTCTGAGCCACACACTGCTAACCTCAGTCTTATAGAGAATCTGGTACGGTTGACCTCAACACATACAGAAGGGCTTAAGCATCTGGCTTCATTCAGCCAGTTATTACCAGAGATACTAACTATGAATCTTAAAGTTTTTCCTTTTGCAAAGAGGGAAAGGCTACTTAAGCAAAGCAAGGTAAGAGCTCACTGATGTAAGCAGAAGATTATCACTAACACATTATGAAGACCACAATAAATGACTTGCACAGTCCTCATGGCAGTTGAGCCTCCTGTGTGATTGCCTGCAGTTGAGAGAGCTGTAGACATCCCAACACTACTCCACTTGCAGCTTCAAGGTGGAATTCAGTTTAGCATAAAATGAACAAGTGCAAGTCAATGTCAGGCCTAGCAATTCTTATTTTATGACACTGCTTAGGTTCAATAACACATCTGTGAAAATCCTCTCTTCTTCCTCAGCTTTGACACAGAAAAAAATACTTTTCCTCACCTTGACTACATCTTCCATTACATTTTTTTTTTGTATTTTATATAATATATTTTGTATTGTTTTCTCATAATTCAGGTAGGAAAGTATTTGCACAACTTAAGACAGAGGTCTGATTTGCTGGTGTGACAAATCACTTTCTAGCAGGATGGCTGTCACCAAGGGCTCAGAAATGTCCTTGGCAACAGGCAATGCTGGATCAGATTGTGAGCTGGTGTAGGTGGTAACCCAGACTAAGTTAGATCCAGTCACTACTGCTGAACACTTCAGTATGTATCATAGCAGCACATAATGCTTCTCATCTCTATATCTTAAGGGTTCCATCAGCCCAAGTCCTATCACTTCACCAACACGAGGGAAGTATGTCTCGGAGGAAACTGTAATGAGCCTGAAGCCAGACAAATATTTGTAGAAAGTGTCTATGATACAGCCCTAGCATAAATCTCATGCCCTGTGTGCAAAACGGCCTCTCTTACACTGCCCATGTCAGTCTGTTCAAACTTGGGTGGACCCTGCTTGCTCCCATGGACTCCCTGGGGTGTCTTGCCATGGTCTGCAAGGACAGTAGGAGTGATCTGTGAACCCCACTCACAGCATGGCTGACAGATACAGATAGATGCAAACTCCTTTCTTTGACCATACGATATATAGGACTTGAGTATAACCTCATGCCCAAGTTAATCTAAGCAGGCTCAGGCTTACCCGTTCTGAGCAAATGCAGAAATGTTACTGTTTGTGTAGATACACCTTTATTTTCTGCTCTCCAGGTGGTAGGGACAGCATCCTACTACTGCTGTTTAACACCCTCCAAATAGAGAAATGAGACCTAGAGGCTTCTGTTATGATCATAGTGTTTGGGGAAAGCACTTAAAACACTTGAAAAGTTACAGAAAAACCTCATTTGGAAAGTATGATTCAGGGCCAGAATTTATCTTTAACATCTACACTATCTGCACTGATTTCATAGCCCAGAAGCAGAGAAGAACCTGAACACATGGCAAAATGCCTGGCATCGGTCACAGCAGATGTAAAAACCCAAATGATGGGTGTGGTTATCTGAACTACGAAAAATGAATTGTTTGGACATGGTGGTTCTGTGTGCCCTTCACAGCAGAGCCTCATTGGAAAGCTCTGCATGTCTTTTTTCTGTTTTTTTTCCTAGAAAAAGAGTCATACCAGCATCATGATGCTGGGCACAGGTGATGCCTCACTATGCTCCTGGTTGCCAAAAGTTTGTGGCATCAGCCAGCGAACGTGCCCTGTGCTGTGTCTTCCTGATAGGGAAGTCACGTCCACCCAGTCCAAGAGGAATCAGATTTGCTTAATCACATGCACAAAAAAAAAAAAAAGAAAAAAGAATTTGCATCTCAAATACCCAAAGGAAAGGACCTAAAATCTCCAAAATTCTTCGCAAAATTTTATCTAGGAGGGCGCATGAACAAGGCACAGTCTGTTCAGATAACTCACTGCACCAAAAGGGAATATATGGATTGGAAAACTAATGTTCAAGGAATTAAACTTTTCCTGTGATTTTTCAGTTCCTCCAAGGAAGCAGAAACAACTCAAGAACTCACACTGTGCCACGTCTAAATGTGTGTGGAACAGGAATATATGCAGGTGACACGTATAAATATATATATTTGGTTTTTTTTGTCCTACATATATAAAGTGTGTGTATACATACACACATATATAGAACAATGTAAAACCACATACACATCTGAGGCAGAGATCCTTTATTAAAAAGCTAAAGACAGAAAAAGGACAGAATTTCAACCCCCAGAGGACATTTTCCAGGACTCCTGTTCAGGAAACAAAATGACAAGTTTACTTATCCACTGAAAACACTTGGATGGAGGCTACTGAGAAGCAGTAACCACGGAGCCTAAATTATGCCATTTTTTTACTGTCACTTTCTAGAGTTTAACATTATGCTGCAGTGCTTTTGTTTCTTAAGACATGGACGGTGCAACAAGCTGCCAAGAAACATCTTCGCTGGACGTAAGGACTACTTGGCCTCCATCTGAGGAGGAGCGGCTTAGCGTAGACTCTTCTGTGACGCAGGCGAATAGACCTGATGACCAGTGGAGGGTTCCTTCCAAATATCTTGCCATGATTACATGCTGATTAAGTACCTGTGTGTATTGCCAGCTCATTTCCCCATTTTGCTCTGAATTCATTGGGCAGGCTTGTATCTGCATCACTTTATGACATCCGGTATTGTATCAGGACCTATGAATAACTGCTCACTGCCTTTGTGGGCTGGGCTGGGCCGGTCAGTTCTGCATTTTTTGTCCCCCTGGTTTTATAATAACTTACTCTCTCTATTATAACTGTAGCCCTCGTACACAGACCTCCCACCCGGTTCCCGCGTGCAGAGAGCCAGCACAAGCAGTCTGACATTCTCTTGCTGTATTCACCGAAGATCTGCCAAAAAGATGCCCTTGATAAACTGCAAAAGCCCCACTGCATTATCCCAGGCAATTAGAGTTTCACTGCTGACCATGACATCCAACTTTAAATAAACTTTGGAGGAGCAGCTGGCCATTGGAGAGAAATCTGAGAAGGAGCTTAAGGAGACCAACGAGCTCTGCGTTTCTCTTGCTGTTAGGAACAGTTTGTGGGGGTTTTCTTCAAAAGAGGCAACAGGAGAGAGGACCGAGAGCCCTTTTCTGGGGTCTCGGTGACATCACTCAGCGGGTGACTTTACATACAGCCAGCGTGGCTCTCTACCATACGACCTACGTGTACCCTGATTCTTGGAGACATCGTCCAAAGCAAGGGGAGTCAGGCAGCCCAGCACTAGGAAACAGCTGTTTCAGTTGCAAAGTCTTTGGAGCAGGGACTGTGCCATCCAGTATTCAGACATCCACTTACCCACTGCCTGCAGCTCGCTGTCACCTGAACAACTGTCTACATGGTAAATCAATAGCTACAGGAGATTACCCGCGTTGCCTGGGCTCTGTTAGGAGAAAACTTATTTACTCTTCAAGCTTTCACTAAACCACACGTGGAGCTCTGGTTAATTCCCGGGAAGGAAAACAAACATGTGCAAGCTGTCTGCGCTTGACTGCTGAAAGCTTTTGAATAATGGGGTGACTGACAGTTCAGTTTACTCGATCCAGTTTTGAACCTGACCCTTTTCTCCATCTAAATAATTTAAGCATGTAACACATGTTCCCACCAGATTTTTGTAACACATCCTTTACACCTGGCCCATGGCGAATGCTGTGGGATTCCCACATTGGTAACATCCTGGAGAATAGCATATTGATCAGGTTCAAGATCATCTGAGGAACATGAACATACACAAGTCCAAGAGACCCAATGAAATGCATCTGTGGGTCCTGAGGGAAATGGCAGGTGTAGTCGCTAAGTCACTCTCCATCATATCTGTAAAGCGACGGCAGCCAGGTGAAGTCCTCAGTGACTGGAAAAAGAGAAATATCACGCCCATTTTTGAAAAGGTTGAAAAGGAGGACTTTGGGAACTACTAACCACTCAGTCTCAGCTCTGTGCCCAGTAAGATCATGGAACCAATCCTCTGGGAAGCTGTGTCAAAGCATATGGCAGGCAGGGAGGTGATCAGAGACAGCCAACATGGCTTTATCAAAGGTAAATTGTGCCAGACTAATCGATGGTGTTTTATGATGGAGTGACTGCATTGCTGGATAAGGGAAAAGGAACTAATTTCTGCAAGGCCTTTGACACAGGCCCACACACATCCTTGTTGCTAAATTAGAGAGATACGAGTTTGGTGGATGGACTATTCAATGGATAAGGAACTTGCTGGATGGCCACTTCCAAAGAGTTCCAGTCAATGGCTCAATGTCCAAATGGAAACCAGTAACAAGTGGTGTCCCTCAGGGATCTTTACTGGGACAAGTAGTATTTAGTATCTTTATCAACAACATAGACAGTGGGACTGAATGCACGCTCAGCAGGTCTGTGGATGACACTAAGCTGAGTGGTGCAGATGATTTGCTGGAGGGACAGGACGACACCCAGAGGGAGCTTGGTAGGCTGGAGGAGTGGGCCTGTGTGAATCACACTAAGTTCAACAGACCAAGTACAAGGTCAGGGCAACCCCCAGTATCAACAAAGACTGGGGAATCTTCATTGATTGAGAGCAGGCTCGTGGAGAAGGATTTGGGCTTATTGGTGGAGTGGCAAATTGGACATGACCTGTCAATGTGTGCTCGCAGCCCAGAAGCCAACCATGTCCTGGGCTCATCACCAGTAGCATTGCCAGCAGGTCAAGGGAGGGGATCCTGCCCATCTACTCCACTCTGGTGAGACCTCCCTGGAGTGCTGGGTCCAGCTCTGGGCTCCTCAGCACAGCAGAGACATGGACCTGTTGGAGCGGGGCCGGAGAAGGCCACAGGAACGACCCAAGGGCTGGAAACCCTCTGCTGTGAGGACAGGCTGAAAGAGTTGGGGGTGTTCAGCCTGGAGAAGAGAAGGCTCCAGGGATACCTTAGTGTGTCCTTCCAGTGCTTCAAGGGGCTTAGAAGAAAGCTGGAGAGAGATTTTACCAGGGCCTGAATGACAGGACTAGAGGTAACAGTTTAAAGCTGAAAAGAGAGTAAGTTTAGATTAGATATTAGTAAGAAATTCTTATCTATGAGGGTGGCCAGACACAGGAACAGGTCACCCAGTGAGGCTATGGATGCCCCATCCCTGGAAACATTCCAGGTCAGGTTGGACAGGACTTTGAGCAGCCTCATCTAGTTGAAGATGTCCCTGCTCACTGCAGGAAGGGTGGACCTAGATGATCTTCAAGGTCCCTTCCCACCCAAACCACTCTATGATCATATGAGGAGTGGCAATATGAGGGACAGATACCACTGGTTTAGAAAAACATTCATGGCAAATCCCTACAAGAAGACAATAGGAGAATTGCTTCATCTTATTCTGAACTGCCATTCAATTTTAGCAAGCAAAGGCTACCACCATCATGAAAGAGGCAGAAAAGTCGTATTACACGGCAGCAAATTAGTATAGAGACTGCAAGCATGTGGTTGACCAGTTCCCAGCCTTACCCTTTACCCATTGTTCTGGTGAAAGAATTTGCTGCCTACACACACCAAGCCAGCAGAACCCAAGGGATGAGGGGAACATCACTGTGCCTTAGGTAAGAGTGCTCCCTTCTGGCTACAGAAGAAAATCTGAAAAGAAGCAATCTTTGTTTGCCCAGCTGTAACTGGAGAAAGTCAGGCATCATATTGTCCTGTGCACTTAATTTAAAAAAACAGCTGGGACACACATGCCTGGGCGCAGACAGAACCCTTCACCCCAGTGCCAGGACACTTAAGGAGGGAAAACACATTCTAAGGAGGGGAAAAGACTATCAGAACAGATGTGTAAGTGCTTTCAGCTGAACATTTTCACAAAGACATTTCCAAAAGCACTAGCTGCAGCAGGCTTTCTGAAAACACTTCATTAATAATCTGTCATTCATATAGACATCGCAATGAATGGAACACAATTAAATACAATTTAATACAATTAAACCAATTGGTTTGATTTTTATAGGAAAATGGTCACTCTTCAAAGAGGCATTTGGCCAACTTAATCAAAGCAACACACAGAACTATTAATGGTAGTTTTTCTTTTATCAACAGGCGTGAAACGCAAGAATTCAGAGTATTTGGCAGCTGGGCACACTGCTCAAGATTGTTTCCAACCATTACACCCGATGAGGCTAAGGAATGCTTACTTAAGTAAACAAAGTGCCCATGTCTTGATATGATAAGCTAAGATCCAACCAGTAAATTCCTTTCACAGTTCTGCCTAAAAAGCATTTAGACAGGGAAGTAAACTGCCCTGCACACAACCTAGGAGTAGCTCACAAATATAGTTGAGACGGTAACTAAGCGTGGTGCAATCACACGATCCTTACCTCACATTCCACCTGAAAGCATATGGAAACTCATCAAAAGTAGTATTTTATAAACATCTGTAGGTGACATCAGATATGGTTCTTGTAAAGAACTTTTGAGGAGATGGTCCTTACAAGATACAACCTGCAGTCACTGGGTTTTGAGTGACAGCTTTTATACCTTCCTCACCCAGTGCTCCCTCAAAAACACTCTGCAGGCTTCACTTCCTAAAGTATCTTCCATAATCTCAGGCAACTTCATGTAGTTACTCTCAAACAGCCCCAACTGCTACCACCATTGATAAATAACGGTAGATGGATAAAGAAGAAGGGTTTTGTTCTACAAGCACATCACCGAAAACATTCTCTGTTTTCAGCCAGCAAATGACTGCGTAAAATACATGTGAGATGGTAACTACAGACTCGGTTCTCACTCTGAATCATCCTCTACTTCTCTTTTAGATAGGCAAATATTTTACCAAATGCCAAGTTGTCAGGATGTTTTTTTAACACATTTGATCTTTTAAAATATGTTAAAGATAACAAAACCTAATGATGTACCAAGATACACACTAACATTTGCCTTCTCAGTGACATCTTTAAAGCCTCAAAAGAGATCAGTGTAATGTTATTAACCCAGGGAAATGGGTAGGAGCAGACAGGAAAGCCAGCTGCGTGTTGCCTGCCAGATATTCGAGTGCTTCAGGCACGCAGCTCTCCTTTTCCAAGGCAAACACCGACCCCTACGGGCAACAGGCAACGGTGCAAAATGGAGTACTAAAGAAAGGCAAAACATTTCAAAAAGCTTTGTGCACCTCTCTGTAAGACAAAGCCATCGCACTGAAGTGGGATGTGAATAAGGAGAAGGATCCTTTCTCTGGATGCAATGGTTAACTTCCGAAGCAGTTACATCCCCAACATTTTGTGTCGTCTGTGGTGGAACAGATTTTGCCTGTAAACAGACTTAATTCAACATCACAAGCACTAATAGAAGGGAATGACTCACAAAAGCACTGCCCGAATGCTTGAACCACTCTGGATTGCATCTTCGCACACTGCAGGTGGTCCTGAGCCCTGAGGATGATGGTGAAATGTGGGCGTCTCCACTGCACGCCAACATTGGAGATCCTCCTTGTCAAGGTGGTGACAGTGCTCCAGCCCGGGTCTAGGGTCGCATGAAGTACATAAGGATGGAAACCAGGATGAAGCAGCAGATGTCATGGTGCTGGAGGATGGCCATTTGAGGACACGGCTTCTCCTCATCCCTCTTCAAAGGCAGGGCACTGCCAGCAAGTGCAGAACCATTGCTCTCTGTGTGATGGGGACTTGGGCCACACCGGGAGAAAAACCAAGACACAAACTAGGACACAAATGCAAAAATATGAAATGGCAGGGCATGGCTGGGCAGGGGGAAGATGAGACAAGTCTCACCCTGACAGTGTGAGGACAGACAGGTCTGGGCTATTCTCCAGCACCTTCAGTACTATCATCAAGTTGCAGGAGGCTGTTCCAACCTCTTCTGTGAAAAAATAATTAGACCAAAATTTTAAGGTCAGAACTGCAATGGGGCAAGACACCGCAGCTCTGTGACAAAGGGGACACAGAAAACACATTGCTCCTCTTCTGCCTCTTCATTTTAATCTTCCTTGAGTTAATGACAAGGATGCAAACAAATGGAGTTTTCGTAATTGGAAAATTTAGGATCGGTTTCTATGCCAAGATTTAATCCATCTTTTTGCAACAATGGGCTTTTTAAGCCAATGATGAACAACTGTGATTTTGTAAACATTTTCACGAGTACAAATTCTTCACCATCAGATATAAAACTATCGCAAAATAATGCTGGTAATCAATTTTGTACGTATTTTTTCTGAAATCATGGCAAGTACAGTACAGCTTGCTAGCAGAGAAATTGGAGACATTAAGGGCATATTTTAACCTAGAACTGTAGAAGTGCTATCTCCTCAAAAGTAAAGATGGGGGAGCAGGGGAGAGAAAACCTAAAAATTTAAGAAAAAACTCAAATACAAATCAGTCTCTGAAAACACGTATATTCAATATTTTCAGAGGGTATGAAATTCCTTGGTTTGCCCTTCGGAACGGAGTTAAGCGAGCTTCCCAATTTAATGGGATCTTCCATTAAAAATTAATGACTAGCTCATAAAAGACATTTCAATATTGCATAAGGAAGTGAAAAAAATGAAGCACCTGAAACCTCTGACAGCTACTGCTTGTCAGGTAGGAAATAGCTCAGGGTGGGCTTCACAAATAGAGACATAATCAAGCAGGAGACAAAACCAGGCAAACACTGAATAAATGTATATAAACTTCTGCAGAAATGCCAGAAGTTGGGGGAAAAAAGTCACTGAACTGGAATATCTAATTTTAAAAGGAATTATTTTCATTTCAGCTTCTCAAAATTGTGAATTTTAAAATTGGAGCACAATGCTTGAGAGCTGTACCCCTTAGTCCAGTGCTGCTGTAACCAGGATGACATCCCACCAAACCCAGGTTAGGAGTCCTGGCGTGTGGGCATTTCCTCCTCGGCGACGCTCCTGTGTTCTCCACTTGGCACCCACCCCAGGCACACAGCTGGCTGCAGCTTGAATTTCAAGACAGAGAGAAACCCACGATAAGGCATCGCTTTGTCTTCTTGATCAATGACCTCAGTGAAGAATTTTGCCAGGTCTCCAACACATTTACAATGTTATTTCTAGGGATGAATGAGCCTTTAATAAGAAATTGAGGTTATTGATACAGGGGAAATCTGATTTCTGTTGCTCAATCTTATTTCTGACAAAACAGTGACCTCATTTTTCAGTCATTTGCAACCCATCCTTAAACAACTGTTTCGCTGTTAACAACTTCAATAATTAATCACAAAATTAGCTGAGGTGGGAGGCAGATGGTCCAAGCCCAACCCCCCTGATGAGACCCCCCTTGAGCCTTCTCCTCTCCAAGCTGAGCACGCCCAGCTATTTTGGCCCCTCCATACAACAGATGCTCCAATCCCTTAATCATCTTTGCAGCCCTTCACTGGACTCGCTCCAGTAAGCCCATATCTCTCCTGTACTGGGGAATCCATGCCTGGACACAGAGCTTCAGATGTGCCTCTCCAGTGCTGCGATAAGCGACAGTGGCCTTGCAATGACATGGGCCGGCTCCCTCAGCACTGGTGGGTGCACTCCATGTCCTGTGGACTTGATTACATCCAATTTGGTTCTGTGTTCCCTAACCTGCTCCTCCTCCACTGCGAGGAGAAGGAGTCTTCCTTGCACCAAAGTTTCTGGGTTCAGGAGGGTACAGCTTTAATGAAGGCTGGTCTTAATGAGGACTCAGACCTCTGGTGAGCTTTCAGTTTTATCAAGGGTCACTGCTGGGTGGATAAGAGCAGGACTGGCACTTCACTGTATGCTGGTCTTTTCCACTAGTATTAGTCACAAGTTGCACAAAACCCTGGTTAACCTGAGCTACCAGGAGGCCGCTCCAACAACGTCTTCAGAGCCGGGTTTCTGAAAGCTCTTGGTACCCTGCAAGTCTTGCTCACTATACACACCAGGCAGTAACCCTTGCATTGCACCTACGTAGCATTTCTCCCTCTATCTATGGTCATTTTAACCAGGTCAAACTTGCTGATTGTGGTGCAACAATAAACTATCTCCAATACTGCTGCATAGATTAGTAAAAGCTAGCCACAGACTGGAACTGTGCGGACCATCAAAGGAAGGCAGTTCACACTGATTTTTTGGATTAGTTTTATCCTAACACAAATTATGAAACTTACAGTGGGATGAACCCACCAGCTAGTTCAGGGTCCCAGCAGAGAGGAAGAACTCCAAAAGAAACCTGCTATGTGTGAGAGCAAACAGCTTCAAGCCCAGCAGTTCCCTCCATCCCATGGGGCCTTGGAGACACCATTTCCCAGTTCTCCTCGACTGCACAACCAAAATGAGACACAAGCTCAAGGACAGGAGGACTCTCAGTACTGTCCTCGGGTCATTTCCACACTGCCTCACCAGAGATGGCTGGGCATGGACAACATGGCCAGTGTCCCCGTCCGCTGGCATTCATTTCTCATCAGTATTTCCACAGAGCCACACTCCTTAAGCTCGTCTGAGCAACAATGTGGGTGAGAGACGGGACCTTCTTGGCTGCAAAGCATCCAACTACATGTAAGGGCCACAGCTCAGATGTTTGAATACAAGTCTTCCACTTAAAGTTGCTCTGAATTTAAGGTTTCTTCATGATGCCTAAGACATTTATAGTTTTCCATAGAATAAAATTATCTCTCCCCCTTTTTTCATTTGCACTCTAAGTACTTATTTTTTAAAATTAACAAGCAGTTAGGTATGACTGGGTGATTTATTTAAATATTAGCATCGTTTTCATGAATAGTTTTATTCTTTCTATAGACAGCAATCCTATGAGAAGTCAGAAATATCTAGAAGGCCATCAGGATTCTAAGGGCTTCCTTCCTGCGTATGGTAATAGGTTATTATATCCTGCTCTTAATCCATCTGTGTATCTTCACCACTTTTAATACACCTTGCTCTGCAATACCAAGGTGCCATCTGTATCTGTTCTTCAGGCTTGGCTGGTTTTCTCCCTTCCCAATGATATCTATGCACTAAATCCTTTAAACCTCTATCCAGTCTGCAACTTCATTGGCTCAAACTAAGGAACAGAATTTTCTAATTCCCTTATGATAATCCTATTACCTAACCAAAGCTATTTCTGCAAGGGTCATCATTACACAGAGATGCAAAGCTGAGACCAGTTCTATCCGTGGTTAGTTGTAATCTTGCTCCTCTCCTGGAAACCACCAAGGACATTGGTCAGAACTCGGAAAACGCGAAGCTGAGCAACTGAGCCTCTCAGGTAGAGTGATTTGTGTGTTGATTGCCTTTCCAGTTTTATTTTAGTAGAAGAATAAAATACAGTGTTTCAAAGATGGCCACAGCTGCTAAAATGTATTGGTGGTGTCTTAGACGTTCTAATAGATAAACTTAACTGATTCGGTCTCTCAGAAGAGCCTCATGTTTAGCATCGGGCTGAAATGTAGCTGTTGAGATAAAAACTAATGCCATATTTCCAGCTACAAATTTGGTAGGCTGGTTTGATTAAGCTGAGAATAACAAGCTATGACAGCTGTCATTATTCATGCTTTAAATAAATGCAGGTTTTGCTCTAGCTTGGACAGTGAGTGATGCTTCACTCCAGATGGAGTCATTCAGGGGAAGAGAGTATTAGAAACCTGACCCCTGAGCTGTCCAGGCTATTGGAAGCAACACCTATGTCTAATTTAGCAGAGCTTTTATATTCCTCACATGGAACCATCTTTCTACTTTATTTTGTCATTTATTTCATTCGAAGTGGGATTTCTGCTCTTTTTGTAACCTCTCTGTGAATACTAACCTGTATAAGAATCTATGAAAGAACAGAAAAATGTCATTTCTCCTGCCTGTACTGGGGTGGAGTTCTGAGCTCTGGGGAAGGGCAGGGGAAGGGCAAGTGAAGGGCTCAAAGATCTCTGATAATCCCCAGAAAATTTTCATTTCTGGGTCCATCATTTTCAGAGCAACTGAGAAACTCCAAATCCTAACTTCAGAATAAATCCTTCTTACCTGGGTATCTAATTTCAGGCTCAGAACTGTTCTCTTGTTTTGGCAAGTATAAATATTGTATAAATATAGCATAAATATTGGCATGAAAGCATAATAAACCAAAGTACTGGGCAGGGAATTCTGCTAGGCAGCTTTAGGCAGGTTGCAAGTATGTAACTAATGGTATAAATGATGCGTTCCATGAAAAGATGAAGCAAATGTCCCTGTCTAGCTGGTGACATTGCTTTCTACAGCTGAGCTCCCCAGGAGATGAGTAGGTTGTGACTTGTATGGGTCTAAGTGGTCAAGAAACCTTGGGGCAAAATTACATTTTGGACTCTTGCTTCCCGCCTCTTACACAAACATACGCTCTTCACAACTAACAGGTTTTCTGCAAATACTTGAATTTTTTTTTAACAGGAGGGAACAGTTTATACATAAAGTCACTCTTGTGCAGCTGATACATACCAGATTGCCAGAATTATACGTCAGTACTTCATCCATTTCAGAATGGGATTTTAAGCCGATCTCTGTTACTGGTTTCCAGTGATAAAGGGAATTCTTCACTAGCAGCGATGGATCTTGAAGTCATCACAATTTTCCCTTATTCCTAATTTTCCAAGTGCAAATCCCCTACAGGTATTTTACATCTTCCAAATACTCATGATGCCATCTGTATATACCCTCATCTCAACTGCAAAGTTCTCTCCTGAGTGAATTACATTATTAAAGGACAACCCTGCCCCTTTCCAGACTTCCAAAAAAAACCAGCCTGACTGATACAAACGGTAGTCCCACCTCAGTGGGGAAATAATTTTCAATAAATATTGCACTAGGCTGGATTACAGGGATTAGTCAGATCAGTTGTGCAACTAACTGCAGAGGCTGCGATTCTCACTACATTCAAAAGGTGTGTGTAGGATAGTCTTAAATGCAGAAGACGCAAAAATTTGTGAAAAATCTACGCCAGCCTTAAATTTCCACCCCATCTTTTAGACCTATTGCCTTCTTAGACCCCCTTCGCATAGCCAGTGGTGTAAAAACAGAATAACAAACCCATAACTGGGAACTGGGGTTGTTTAGCCTGGAGAAAAGGAGGCTGAGGGGAGACCTTATTGCTTTCTACAACTCCCTGAAAGGAGGTTGTAGAGAGGTCGGGGTTGGTCTCTTCTCTAATGTAACAAGCAACAGGACGAGAGGAAATAGCCTTAAGTTGCACCAGGAAGATCTAGGTTAGACATCAGGAAGAATTTTAGAGAGGGTTATGAAGCACTGGAACAGGCTGCCCAGGACAGTGGTGGAGTCCCCATCCCTGGAGGTGTTTAAGAGACGTGTAGATGTGGTGCTGAGGGACATGGTTTAGGGACCCTCGCAGTGCTGAGTGAACGGTTGGACTCGATGATCTTAAAGGTCTCTTCCAACCAGATGATTCTGTGATATCAAAGAACTATGAGCAGAAGAACTTGAAGGGAAGTACTTAAAGGGGGCTTATAAGGATGGGAACAGTCATTTTATCAGGGCCTGTTGCAATAGGACAAGGGGTGACGGTTTTAAACTAAAGGAGGGGAAGTCCAGACTAGACAGAAGGAAGGATTTTTTTTTTTTTTATGATGAGGGTGGTAAGACATTGGCCCAGGTTGCCCAGAGAGGTGGGAGAAGCCCCATCCCTGGAAACATTCCAGGCCAGGTTGGACCTTGGGGCTCTGAGCAACCTGCTCTAGTTAGAGATGTCCCTGCTCACTGCAGGTGGTTGGACTGCATGCGCCTTGAAAGTCCCTTTCAACCCAAACTGTTCTGTGATTCTATGAACATAAAAAAAAAAGAGAAATGGGGTCTCTCCAGTACCAGGTATGAGCAGAGTCAGCCAAAATTAGGGGAATAGCACTTTCTGGGTGAAAGAACAAAAACTGAACAGAAAAAGAAAATCCCTTCCAACTATTTCAAGTGAAAGACTTTGTGAATTCTTGTCACCTCTTGTATTAATTCTTTATGCTGAAACGAAACATTTCAAGTTTTCATTGGCATTGTCATTTCAGACAGACATGCAAGATGCGGGCAACCACAAGCAGAGGAAGCAAGATAAGCCTCAAAAATAGCTCCACATATTTGCCTGCCAAAACTGTATTTGATGCCCTCGAACCCTTTCCACTCTAACAGCCACAGATAATAGAAGAGAAAGAAGGAAAATGCAGAAAATTACAGTGAGCAAATGACATATAGTTTTCCCCACTGCATTCAATCAGAAGAAAGGGATGGCAACATTGAGGGAACAGCGGCTCCTGCAGAGAGTTAAGCTGGGCCTTAATGAGCCATCTGAGCTGCTCCAAGCAAAGTCCCTGCTCTATTACATGGTCAAAGGCTCTCCAAGAAATTTCCAAATTTCTTGTTACCTGAGCCAGCCATCCGAATAAGGCTCTGTGAGGTCTAATAGCAGCAGTGCCTTAAACTCAGCCTAAATGCCGGCTGCCAGGTGCAGTTCTTGGTCCTTCTCAGCCTTGTAGAAAACTGCTGCTAACAGATGAAAACGTGTTAGAAAAGTTGTTCTTAACAAAAAACATTTCACTGATTTTTGTTTTGTTTTAGGTTGTTTCAGTGTGGATGAGAACTTCCACACAAGCAGTATCTTTGCCTGGAAAACACTGAAGTAATAAATTCAAATGGCATCTTGAAATTAAATATGTTGCTATTTGCATATCCTTGCCATTTCACTAGTGCAATGGTCATTCTTAATATGACACCATAATTAAAATATTCCATGTATGCAATACCTTAGGGAGAGTTCCTTTGCATGGAATTAAATATTTTAATTTGTGACAAAAGCATGTTTTAATACTGAGGAGTCATTTTGACACAGTGTCAAACAAAATAATTGCAGTGCTGGAACTCTATTAAAATAGTTACCTCCTGCGGTACCCGAAGACAACCCCACACTCCCCATGCTTACGGTGGGGAATCTGCCTGGGCTGAAAGCAGTGGAGGTAGTAGCTACTTCTTTCCTCAGAGATCCCTTATGGAAGACCTTTGAAATGTTTAAATAAAGCAAACAGACTGTTTTAAAAGAAATTATGAGATAAAGCCTCAGATCTCACCTCTTTGAGAGCACACACTGACAAAATGCTTTCCCTGACAATTTTAAGTTAAATCCAACCATATCAATGCTGTTGACCATTATGTTCAGCGGTGTTGGCCTTTGAACCCTCCATGCCACGCAAAGCTGGTCAGGAGGAGACCTTGCTTCTTGAGAAGAGATGCCAGAAGGCATCATTTGGCCACTGCTCACCTTCATTCTCTTGCCTGTTGGAACCTGTCCAGGTTTATTTTGTCACATATCGCATCTGGTCGCGGGCAAGAAGCACATTTGAAAATAGAGCCTGGCTAAAAACAACCTCACTAAGCTTTAAGCCAAACAGGATGAAGTAAACCCTCAGAAAGAGTTAGGAGAAGCCAGGCCCAGTCAGATGAGGAAACATGCCAGTCGTTGACTGTCTGAAGTCTAAATATAGTGCCCTTAGACCCTGGGGACTGCCTCGGTGCCCACGCTACAGCCACCTTCAGGCAGTCTTTGTTTTTCAGGAGACCTGTTTCTCCCAATTTTTGTTCCCATTATCCATCCCTGCATCTTCTCAAGATTAGCCAGGTTCTGTAGCTTGTCCAAAAAGAGTTTCAAGCCACTGAACCAAATTATCTCAGAGAAGTTTGTAATCCACAACCTATGGTAAACACACTAGAATGCCTTTACTCGGATCTTATTAGAAAACTGAATAAATCACTTCAGAAAGCAGTTATTTATTTAAAATATGGTAGCAATAATTTTAGGACTCTGAAATTTTATTATACTCTTCTGTCTAGTATGAGTATTGATGTGTCATCCAAGGCTCTCCTACAATGATTAAAATATAGGGATTAATATAGACTTGCTGTCATACAGACCGAAGTAGTGTTTATTGACTGTTAAATAGTTAAATGAATCATAATCTGATTTTTATAGAGAGCTTGTTGGAACACATCAATAAATGAGGCTTTTGCACATTGATTCATATTTGAATTGTTCCATTGGGACAGTTTATGCCATAACAGTCATTTATCATGTAAATCCAAATAACTTACATCATGGTAATCTGAAATAGCCTGGGTTTTCTCTGATTTACAGTACTCTCTGGGTTTGTTTAATCCTCCCAAAGGGAGAGTGAGATGCATGTCCCTAGGAGGTGAACTGGCATTCGAGCACTGTGTTGGTGTGCACATATGAAGCAGATGAAATGAATAGGTGATTTACAGTGAGATCTTTCCTGATAAGACAGTTTTGTTCCCTTCATTTTCCTTTTTCCCTTTCCCTTCTTTTCCCCAACTCTCCCTGAAGTGAACAAGCTTTCTGGTACCTCCTGCTGCTTGTTCCAACAAACCCTTTTCTGCTGATGCTCTTTTCTTCGGCTCCGAGATTGTGTGAAAAGTCTTCAAGAAAAGATCACTGTTAGACAGCCGCGGGCAGACTGGCTTCTTATGGGGCAGATACAACTGTAGCCTGACCATGGCGAAGGCTAAAGTATGTACACTTAATTTCAGGATAGAGCCATGGCAGTCCCTGTGAAGGAGTCTTAGAAACAACTAACCGTACACAGAGAAACTGGCCCAGAATTTGCACTGCAGTTCCTAAACCCCAGGGAAGGGATTTCCTATGCTGTTTATCTGAGCTATGTTTTGGAGCAGGGTGGGAAAAGCATGTGTTCTAAGCCATTACTCTTTTCTCCAAACTGTGACATTTATTTACATGTTCAGAGAAACTTGGATAAATGCCTCAGTGGCTGCATAACTGCAACCCTGGTTTGTTTAGTCTTGGTCAGCACGGGAAGTGAAAACATTAATTTTATACAGTTTTATAAGCTGTACGTAAAGTTGTTTACAATTTAGCTGGTGGAAGTTCACCATTTATAATGAACAGTCGATCACAGGATCCAAAGTAAAACACGAAGCCTCTGGAAAGACACCAATGGTATAAAAGATCTGTGCAGGACACAATATTGGCTTTCAACGTCTGATGAACAAAGATAATGTGAGGGATACATCCCTACTATTGCTTTTACTCCATGCAATTGTAGTTGCCACAGGGAAGTCAGGATTGGACGTTATTTCTGATATTGCAAGCCAGAGGGCCAGGCAACCCTGTAGCTGTGAAGTTGCAGCTGGTTGGAACAGGACTTAGATACCTGTCACTTAATCAATGGCTTTATAAACATTAACTGCATTTTTTGGTGAATGGTCAAGTGAAACCCCAAACATTCTGTTGTAACACACCCAGCTGGCAACAGCTTTGCAGATCAACACAGGAAATTTTTTTCTTTTGATTTGGCTATACTGACCCGACTCAAGATTGCCTGTGTCCTCCTCGGTGCCTTCGCTGCCTTTCGACCAGTGCTGATATACCACTTTGACATGTGGGTCTTCCTATTTAAGATAAATACAGAAATTAATCCCCCAAACGAGCACATTTCAGTTTCTGCTCTGTAAAGGGAAAACAATTTTGCACCCAATAGCTGTACATATAGGTATTCTGTCAGTGTCAGGAAAGAAAGTCATTTTTTTAGTTCATATTTCTGTATGTGTAAGGAACAGATGGTTGGGAGATCACAGAACTGTAGAACCACCCCACCTTCAGGCAGTGGCTCTTCCTATTAAGAGTGTCTGAAAGCCACGTGGTTTAGTGGTGACCTGGCAGTGCTGGGTTAATGGTTGGACTCGATGATCTGAAAGGTCTTTTCCAACCTCAACAATTCTGTGATTCTATCACTACAGAATGAATAACCACTTGATAGTTAACAGCCAGGAGGACGGGAGATTCACACCAGCCTAAGCCAGCCGCTGAGGTTACACAGCCAGTCTCTCCAGCTGAAAACAGAAATAGGGACTCATCCTCTGCACAGTCACCTGCGGAGCTCACCCCACACACTGACTAGATAAAATTGGAGAAAAAACAGTTTCCCATTGTTGGCGCCTTAAGTTAAATGCCTGTAACAAGACAATGTGAACAACCGACTCTGTCAACTCTTCTAAAAGATGAAAATGTGCTTAGTGGAGTCTCAAGACACTTTACCAGAGGGAAAGAAAGGGAATGGAAGGACAGCAAGCACCTGGCAGTCATAAACCAGCCCTGTCTGCTTTGCTCTGCCAGTCCTACTGGAACTGCTCCAAGGCAGCAGGCTGGAAGACACAAGGAATTCTTGAGAGCACAGGTTGAAGATGCCTCCCTTCATCAATGTCCCTTTCCTTACCACAGCACCGGCTTACTTGGGCTGCTCCGACTTATTTTACTCATCAACCACAAGACATATGTCATCTAATTAAACTGCCAAGAAGTTTAATAAATGCCCCCTGACACGATCTACTGCCCTGCCTTGCCCAACAGAATTAGGTGCTGCACGCTGTCCACCAGGCTGGAAAATCTCATTCAGTATCAGAGCATCAGAACTGGAAGG
Source organism: Bucorvus abyssinicus (assembly GCA_009769605.1). Classification (NCBI taxonomy): domain Eukaryota; kingdom Metazoa; phylum Chordata; class Aves; order Bucerotiformes; family Bucorvidae; genus Bucorvus; species Bucorvus abyssinicus. The sequence goes on along the minus strand of CM020034.1, from coordinate 7,847,797 downwards.
GAATATAACTTCTCCAAGGACAGGAAAGCAGCAAACGAGATCTTCATATTCTCAGAGGATGCATGTTAATGCTCAGAGAAAGCCAGGGATGAAAAACACATGATTTGAAAAGCTGTCCTGAACACTTCTTTTTAAATCACTTAATTCTCTCTAATTTGAGAGGAAGACTGCTTAGGTAGACCCTGCAATTCTAGAGCAGCCTGTTGGCTAGGTCAAGCCTGCCTTTTGCAGATAATGGTAACAAAGGGTAGATAGAAAGCAAAAGCAAGTATTCCAACTGATTTACCTTTATAGTTAAGAAGGCTCATTTGAAAAAAAATCTTCAACCGAGCTAAGAAAAAAAAAACCAAAAAAACAACTACGCACACCAGAATTAAGTATTATCATCTCCGAGCCAAACCTGTTTTGCTAACTGCTTTCTGTGGGCAATTTTTTGCATATCCAGAGCCTTAGGAGGCATTCTTGGTCAAGCCCTGCCTCAGAACAGACAGTGGATGTTCTCCCAGCTTCACAAGGTTTGATTTCTCCCAGCCCTCCCCTGCAGGCACCCATTTATTTTTTTTTTTTTTGATGAACGAAGCAGTTAAGAGCCTGTTCACAGTCCCTACAGGGTACTTCTTCTAGGTCTTTAACCTCACAACAAACTTAAGTTTCTTCCCTTTTCCATAAAACACTGTCCACCAACCTCACTGAGCGCCTGTCTCCAGTCATTGCTGGAGTTACCGCTCTGACATAAGTGATGTTTGACAAATTATAGGGATTAGATGCACTGCCAAACATCTGCTGAGCTTGGTAAAAAATATAAATAAAATCTCTCCCCTAGCTTCCACCATTCATCATACCTTGGCTAATTACAGCAATAAACTCCAACCCCAGCTCCGAAGGACATGTCAGTTCTAGCAGACATATGGATGTTTACTTAGAGCTCAGAAATTAAATACGTACTTCAACACTGGCTGAAAACTCTGTTCTGGCTTTCAGAGGACCCTGGTGAAACGCTCAATCCATCTGGCAAATCGGGCCAGGCATTGAGGTTAAACATGGATTGAGGTTCATGCCCTTAAATACGTGCATTTGAAAACGTTGGCGGTTCTGCTTTTGCTTCAAATAGACATTTTCTTAACATCCAACAATCCTCTTCCACCCCACTTGATGTGGCCAAGGTTTTTTTAAAAAAGATAAATGAATATTGGATTAATTCATCACCATAGTAACAACTATGAAATCGCTCCAACAAATATGTAACATGCTCCAAAAGATTTGAATCCCGGGTTTCAAAAGACATTCACCATTTCATACACAAAATTAAGCTTTTTCAAGTAAAAAATTTTGGTCAATGATTATTGCAACTTGAACTTATTAATGTCAACTAACACTTTTTCTGAAATAAGCAAACAAATCCTGTTTCAAAATATCTGCATTCTGCCTTTCCACACAAAACAGTGGTACTGTGGTAGCAGCGAAGCTGATTGATGTGAAAGACGTCGAGCTAAATTCCCATTTCAGAGCAAAATCCAGAAATAAATGCACAATCAGTAATTCCTGGTGCAGAACTATAGGCCAAATTTTGAAAGACTTGGAAAAAAAGGGTTTTTTTAAAAATGCTATGATTTTTAACATAACACAATGCTGAAGACCAGGGGTAGTCATGCGGGGAACTTCCTAACGGGCAAAGCTTTAAGGGTAAACATAACACAGGACTGCAGCTATTTAAAGCGTTTCCATCTCACAAATAAGGAACGGCATAACCCTCCTAAAGCAGATAGAGCGAATAATACAATCCCATAACCCTCTCAACAGCCACAGCAACCTGCAGCAAAGCTGACAGTTCTCTACGTCAACCCGTCCTGGTTTATATTTTCTTCCTATCACCTGATCTCTTCTCTAGGCAAATCAAGTCCCATTCCGCTGTTTTGAAACTGTTTTTTTCTTCCAAAACACAGCGATCCAATCACTACACGAGACAAACATGTTCTTCCTTTAGCCCAGGAAATTTCTCTGGCTCGGTGCCTGGCTGCTGTCACTGGGAACAGATCACTGCAGGTTCTTCCAGCTTTCAGCTCCGCTCGCAACGGTCTGAAATTCTGCCCTCTGACCTTGACACTGGTTTTGCTTATGTATGAAGCTAATGCCTCTTGCAAATCTGAATGAATACATGACTTAGTGACATGGTTTAGGTGGTGACCTGGCAGTGCTGGGTTAACGATTGGACTTGATGATCTTAAAGGTCTTTCCAAGCGGAACAATTCTGTGATTCCACGACCAAGGATACAGAGCGCTCTCGCTCACCCCCCTCCCCACCCCTCCACACTCCCCACCCCCCCTTTCTTTTTAAAAGCGATGGGCTGAAAAGCACTTAGTTCACATTATACTGATGTGCTCCGACTCCCTGCCTGGTCTCTTATTCAGGAAACACGCACTTGGACTAAGAGCAAGAACCACACAACACATAGGACATAGCATGAAAGATGAATGGTCTGTAGCGCTTTGTGGAGCAGCTACGAAACGATCACGGCGGGGCTGAAGCATGCACATGCTAACCATGCAAACCCATGTCCAGCCGCTTCTGCTCAGTGCTGGACAAGGACATTTATGAGCTCTGGGTTAGCATTCTCGGAAATCCATCCCTGTTGCTAGTGTGGGAAGATGCCTCCCTACCCTCCCAAGAGGAGAAGCAGAGCCCCCCCCGCCCCCAGAGGACTCGCTCGATTTGGCTACACTGGGACATTTCTGCTGCCTAGGTAGGGGGTGAAGGACGCCTTGGTTCCAGTTCCAGGTCATTTACCTGATTCCCCAGTTCCAGCAACCTGAACATTTAAACCCACAGCTTGCTCCTCTCTTGGCTTGATTGCTTAGGAAGCGGCTCATCTGCCAGGGAAGTTTGGTGGTCGTTACCACCTGACAGAGAGGACAAGAATCAAAAGAAATTCTGCAGATGGAAGCCAGGAAAAGTGGGCAGAGAAGCAAGATTCAAATTAGCACTTGGGTAGGAGGAAATGCTGTTGAAATTCAAACACTTCTCCCAAGAGGCAACCAAGGCTCCAAGGGGACACTCCAGGCACAGCTACCGGCTGACCAACCACCCTCACATAGCTCAAAAAGTAACTGCAACCATATGTCATTGACAAAGACCCTTTACTTTTCATCCTGCATTGCTGTTTGCCTTGACTACCCTCTTAGAACGCTGCTCTCACTGTGTCTCTTACCCTGAGCAAGCAGCAGGATTGTGAGACTGCATATTTACATGAAAAAAAAAATAAACACCATATTTACAGCAGTCAAGATTCTGTAAGAGATGGCTACAATGGCCAGGGATGCTTTACTCTCTCAGCACTGATGTGTCAATGTGGCACTGAGGGACATAGTTTAGGGACCCTGGCAGTTCAGGGTGAACAGTTGGACTCGATTCTGAAAGATCTCTTCCAACAGATGATTCTGTGATTCTCACAGAGGCACTTGCACAACATGCTCCAGATCTGGTAGCACCCACATTTCTCCCAATATTAGGAACCTGATTTTTTCTTTGGAAAACACTGCTTGCCCAGCACATAAAAGAACTCCACCTTACCACACAAAAAAAAAAAAACAAACCCCAACCAACCAGCAACAAAACTAACTCCACCTAAACCCTTCAGAGGAGTGTGGGAGAACTTCCTTGCCCTGGGCATTGCCCATTTCACCTACACACTAAATGCACACAGCTTACAACCTCTCCCCTCTGCGCTTTCTTGAAAGGAAGAGTATGGACTAGAGGAGAGCCAGCTCATCCTCTGTGCTCCCACGGAGCACCTTGCAGTTAATTGTTCATAGGCCCTTGTTCTCAGGTGTCAAATTGGGAAACACCTGGCTTGGATGGCCAAACTCCCACAGTGCCAAGGTAAGAATGACAAATATTTATAACTCTGCTGAGCAGAAAGGAGAATGGTTTGCATGAGTTGCTCTGGGCTCACAGCCTGACTCAGTCGCAGGGCCAGGATTAGGTTTTAAGAGTTCCCCCTCCCAGTCCATGGTCACCTACCAGTCAGTGCATTGTCAGAAGCATTGCCTCATGCCACACTGCAGATGAGTGATGAAATGCAGCTTTCCATGCTGTTATGATTCACCTCATCCTTTCACATTTATTAGGTACAACAGATCAGTAACATAAACTTTATGGGGCTTCATTTGTTAAGCCATCAGTTCCCATCTCTAATGTTTCACCAAAAGTGTGGCCAGTTTTCTGGTTCCAGCCTGTGACAGGCTACTTAGGTTTCATATCCCAGATTTTTAGTGCCTTTCAGGGCTAAAAGCTACAAAACAGCAAGCATACGGAGAATCAAACCCTCTCTTTCCTCACAGAACAATAGAAATCCTCAGCACAAGCAGACAGAACTTTATGTAGGTGTCCATTAAGTCATAGGAATGGCTTACAAGGCTTTGAGGTAGCATATAACGTCGCTGTCCACCCCTGGCATGGTGAAGACTTTTAGTTTCGCCTGTGTGAGAAGGGATTAGCTTCACATTATTCTATCTCAAACTGATACTGAATAGCAATTGATCCAGTCCCTGGATCTACATGCTGACAATTTTACCTACAGAAACTGTACTAATGAAGTACAACTCATGGCCTGCTTTTTCCTTCCAAACTTATTTGCAAACGCTCCCCAAAAGTTTTGATTAATTGCCACAAGTACACGGACAGGGGCAATTTATTTGCATGTTACTAATCAGCTTTGGTCCCAATACCCCACAAGGATTGGATTTCTGGTGTCTTGCTCAGCCATTATTCCACTTTAATCCCTTGATGCTGGTAGGTAAGAATGAAGGCGTGTTTCCTCCTGTGCACACATGCTACACACCACTTATGTTGGTCCAGTCCTAACACACCAGCAGCCTTAAATATGGCATCCACAGCACAAGAACATCCCAGTGTTTGCTCCAAGGTGGGGTTTATGGGGAAGTCCGATAAAGGTGACCTTAACACCTAGGTGAGTTCTAGCTGTCCAGACTAACTGGGAGCACTCAAATCTTCTGCCTTAAGACTCTTGTGGACAGTGAGACTTTATCACATTAGAATTATAATTTTCAACTCAGCAGGAAATCTGTGACTGATGGGCAACATGACAGAAGACTCAGCACTATGTGGTGGCAGAGCTCATGCAGAGGCCTACATAAATGTTGAAAACACATGTGAAGAACTGGTGCTTTTCTCCCCCAGTATATCCCCCTGAAACACATCACGGACCTCAAGAAAGCTGCAGGACCCCAAGAACATTTACTGTGACTTTCAGGAACCAGCAGAACATCAGCCTGACCTTGAAAGCTCGACACTTTGCCCAAACCCCACTGCTCCTGTAGTGCTCTGGCACTACTGGGCTCATCTTGTGGTGGGATGCAGGAAGGGAAACCTCTCCTCTTCCCTCAGAGAACAGTGGTTCTACTTCACCCCTCAGATGCCTCCATAAAAGATAAAAAAGGGTGTTGCTTGAGTACTGCTGTATCACAGAGCCCCATGATTGCCGTCTGGCACCTTGGGCCTTATTTACAGAACGGGTGGAACAAGACAGTGATTTGATTTATAAACCACATAATTTTTCTGTTTTGTAACAATACGGCCCAACCAGTACAAGCACTCTACGCTCCAGGGTGTTCAGAGGTCCCTTGTTTAAACAGGTTCAAATATTTGGCTCCATGTTCTGTATGAGAAATAAGCAGTTCAGGCAACCCTTTTAATATAAATACTTGAAAAATTACAGGTTCCTGATTCCACAGGGGTTAAAAAAAAAAGGGGTGGGGGAAGAAAACACTCGCCACACATTCCTACTGCATTAAAAGTTTTACAGCTGCCATTTCACACCATGTTCCCATATTCTCCGATGACTGAGAAGGAACGTGTAATGAAGAAACCCTCACCTAGGCACTCTCAGTAAGAATCCAGACATCTTTTTAAAGAAACTAAGATAGATTCTAATTGCTTTTTATGAGAGGATAATGATTATTCTGTGTGTTTTGATCTTCACTGATACCGAACGGCGCTGTACCTGCTGTAAGCTTATCCTTCTCTATCCCAACATTAACGGTTTCTCCTGTTTGAACTGGCACATCTCCTACTCCAGCCACCAAAATGGAAGAAAATGCCAATGCCAGCTTTGAAGAAGATTTTGAAGGACAGGCGACACATACAGGCAAGGAAACTAACTGCTTTTTTTTCCCTAAAAATAAGATAAACTGTCCCTGTTCGCTGGGGAAGCCCAAATTCAAGTAGATCCAGTTGGTTTGCCAGACTCCTTTTGCACAAAAACATAGCCTCCAAAGCCAATGAGAATGTATTTTGCAATAAGTGACACCCCTCATGGAAAGGCAGGTAACACAAACTCATCTTTGTGCCAATCCTCCTCATACCTGAAGCAAATGGCAAAATGCAGAAGACACCTAAGAAGCTACCAGCAATGTCCCAATACTGCTCTTGTTGGTGTATTGCTTCAGTCATGAACAAGGCCTTTGCTTTTCTGGGGAAAAGCAAAGAAAATAAAAAGGTAACAGAACACACACTCACATGATAGAATTAGGTTATAAGGTTTCACTATAAAGGCTGAACTATTTTTTCCTTCTTATAGAAGGAACATTCAGGGCTAAAACTGAATTTATAAATCCTTCTGGCAAACACCGTGTAGCATTTAAAAGCATCCTTGCTCAGAATCACAGTTCTTTTTAATCCAGCACTCAATCACTAAGATTTTTATGAGTACATACATTGTATTCAGCTCTACAGACAGGTATCACTGCATCCCACCCCACCGTCATCCCCTCCCCTGTGCTCTGAGGGCTTCTTTTTCTTTGTGCTGTAATAAATGTAGCTTTTGTAATAACTCTTTCTGGGGCTTTTTCCCAGCCAGCCTTGCTGTTGGTGACTAAGGTTGTAAACATATATATGTATATATATATTTAGAGACCAAAATGTAGGGCATTACATCCATACCTGGGCTTCAAAATAGTTTTGGAAATGAGGCTACTGTCCTGTTATCGCTATGCCGAGAGGTTCAGGCTAATTCCTGCTTTTGGAAGCTTGTTTTCAAACAATCTGGTCACTGAGGGGGGTTGGTGCCTTTAGCCACCACTTCAAGATGTTGAAACTTAATTCAAAACAGAGTCTTGGCGACTGGCAACACCACCTCTCTCTCATGAGAAGAAGAGCTGCTTCCCTGGCCTTCTCTAAATATTCCATAGGAATAAATTTCACCTGTGAAAGCACTAAAATATTCTTGGGTTTTGCTTTATAATCTAAGATGTGAATTAAAATGTTTCATTTTGAAAAACACCAGTGAAATTTTAAACGGTTGTTTTTTTTTTTTTTTCCGTTTCAAAATTTAACTGCTTTAATTATCCAGCTCCAAAGAGCGAGATCTGCATTATCATCAGAATTATCATAGCATTTGCTTTACAGGCTACTCTTCCAGTGGAACACGTATGGGTCAAAAAAAAAAAAAAAAAAAAAAAAACCAACCCAAAAAAACCCCCAAACAAAAACCCCAACATCCTGAATTCTTAGATTTACTCAAGGTCCTTATGCATGTTATGTATTCCAATACGCTGTCTGTAGAGAATGCAAATACAGTTCTACAAAACACTGGCTTTGGCCAACATGTCAAGTATTTTTTTCATACTTGGCCTTGTCAACTACTCATGTAGGTCATCAAAATCCTTTTAGGGGATCCTGTCAGGAACCAGACCACCAAAGTGAGCCAGGTTAGAAGAAAAACCTCATTCTTTCTCTTGGAGGTGAATGGAACACATTGGTTCCAAAGCTCTGGTTTGCAGCACTCCTGCAGAGTACTCAGGAGGGAAGAGCAGGGGACAGAGAAACGGCAGTACAGAAGGACAAACCATCAAAGTGCAGAAACTTCTTAAGACAGCTTCTCACTGCAGCCACTTTCTCATCTAACCATATCTCTCTTAGGGCCCAAAGGCGTGATCAATGACTGGAGGAAGTTTAAATTAGAAAGTGAAGACAGAGACTCCTTATCCTTGAGCAAGAAAGAAATCCTTAGACAAATGTCATCACCACACAGATGTTTCAGTAAAGATGATAAAGACACCAGAGAGAGATTCTGCCGTAAGGTAAGAGAAGCAAAGTAAATTAATTTGATTTTATATAAACGCATCAGTTTTAAGCTAGAAAATCCTGAATTTGCCAGACTCAGTTCCTTGCAGCTTAGCAGAGCTCACTCAGTACAAGCAGAACAAGGCACGTGCATACATTTATCCTAGTCCACTCCTCAAGCAAAGTCTGACTGCAGTAAAAATAGCAGTATAGTTCACAGCAACACCACAGAGTGTGACCTTTCTGCCTCCCTCCCCTGCCTCAACACGCTGTCCTTGGTTAAGGCCATGGAAAATATTTAACATCTTTAAAAATCTGCTAGCCAGGATAGAGCTCTGAGTCCGAATGCCACTCATCACCATTTACCAGTTCTGACCCAAAAACCCCACAAGAATTAGACTTTGACCCCTCCATAGTCACTGGCCAAATTCCCACCAACTCTGGAAGATCCAGAAGTTTTTGCTAAACACAGGAATTGTCTTCAATACCATCATGCTGACACGCAAGTGCTGAGACAGGATCTTCAGCCGTCCTTGAAGTGACCTCCCAGAGTTGCTGTAGGAAGTAACTGCTCTTCTAGCTAGCTTTCAAAGCGGTTGTTCTTAGACAACAGCTTAGTCTGTTCCTGTTTCAGGCCAACAGATTACCCCTTATTAACATCACATTCTCTCGATATTCACAGATGAGCATGCAGGAGTATGAATTAATTCATGACGAGCAAGAAGATGAAAGTTGCCTACAAAAATACCGCAAACGTTGCATGCAGGATATGCACCAGAGGCTGAGTTTTGGGCCAAAATACGGTTATCTGTGTGAGCTGCAGAACGGGGAACAGTTCCTGGAAGCCATTGAGAAAGAACGTAAAACCACCACTGTCATCGTCCACATTTATGAAGATGGCATCAAGGGCTGCGATGCTCTCAACAACAGCTTGACTTGCCTGGCAGCAGAGTACGCCCACCGTCAAGTTCTGCAGATCAAGGCCTCCAACACGGGGGCTGGAGACCGTTTCTCAAAGAAGTGCTTCCACTCTACTTGTCTACAAGGGTGGGTGAGCTTCTGAGCAATTTCATTAGCGGTTTCTGAACAATTCAATGAGGAGTTTTTTGCTGTGGATGTGGAGTCTTTCCTAAATGAGTATGGGCTGCTACCTGAAAGGGAGCTTCCAGCACTGGGAAACAGAAACACGGATGAGCAAGATGTTGAATAATTCAAGAGCCATAGTCCTCGTCTCCCTTTCCTCTTCAGTATGTTGTAAATCAATCTCAGTAACACCCATCTCATTTAGAGAAGGCTGTCTTTGCTAACTTGCTTGTAAGATACATATATATGTATACAAAAATTGCTTAACTGTTAGTATATGAATTTTACTTCAAACACATACAACTGGCAGTTCTGTACACAATTATTTTTATGCCAGCCACAAGTAGTAGGAAGAACAGGAGACAATACTGCTTGATCTCTAAACAAATTCAGGGGAAAAAAAAATTAAATTGAAAATTGAGGGGCCCACACCTGCCTCCACAAAGCACTTCAACAGGAACAGGTAGTGCTCCATCCTCTGCATACACAAAAGCCACCTCCGTGCTCTGGAATTACGGTGAGCCCTGGCTCTCAGATTCACTTCTACTGACTTCAGTAGGAGTGAGATTTCATCCTGCAGTTTTAAGCACAAATAAATAGCCCCAAGTTCCTAAATGGCTTCAGCATCTAGAACATCATTTTACCGCTTCTGCATTTAACTTTCAATATTCCTGAAAGTACATAAATGAGGTTCAGCTCTTCTACAAGTTTGGTCGTCCTAACAGGTGACACAGACCGTTACCCACCTAATTTCGGCTCATTGTCGCTCCATATTTTGAATAGTAATATTTAAAATGTCTACAAGTTACTGAAAAAGTATATTGTGCTTATGTAATAACTCTGAATAAAGCTTAAAAGCTTTCAAAACTTGCCATTGGAAGTGTGAAGTATATTGATAGTACATGCTTTAACATCCAAAAAGGTGTGAAATATTACTAAGCACACATTAGACATTTGCTAAACTCAAAGTTTAAAGCTTTGCTAAAGGGATCCTGCTGAGAACTACAATTTAACAACCCATTTGAGAGGAAGACACAAGGTAAACTCACCATAAAACTTCCTCTCTCTCTCTGTAGGTCTAAAAAAACCCACCTCCTCCAGTTCTGATACAAGACAACAAAACATCAGAAACATTTCAATGGCTTCTTTGCGCACTGGCAAAGCTGAAGGCTGAATTGCGTTCTGAGGATAGAATTATCTACATCTTAACCACACACAACTTTGCTGATAACATTTGAGATGATCAAAAATGTTAAAGATTATTATTATCAGTACTCACCAGTTTTTATTTGATTTGATAGTTTCACATTTTGCTCACTGTGGAGTAGGAGCTTTGTTTCACTTCAGGTCAGGATCCTACCACGGAAACATCACCCTGTGAAATTCTGGACAAGGATCAGTAAGGATTCAGAATGGAGTGGCTAGGACCAAGGAACCATTGCTGCACTGAGATAACCCACACATTAAAAGCAGGTTCTCACCACTCTTAAGCACATTGGTTTTTCTCCACTTTTCATTCGCATGGAGAATTCACAGGAGTAGCTGAAAGTTACACCATTTCCAACAGGTCTGCAGAAAGATTTGGGAAATATAACCCTGCCAAACATCACTGAAGGAGTCATGAGATACCCCTTCAAACAAAACGATTTAAACACAAGCTGGACCTTCTTTTAAATAATGGCCAAAAATAAAAAAAGAAAATCTGTGGGTTTTGTTTGTCCAGTTTTAGCGACTATTAAAATGTTACTGAATTTCTACTTTTAACATTGTTTTGCCATGGATTCATATTTTAGCAGAGCACCAGAAGCCTCGCCTCATGTACACTAATACGAATGAAGTTCCTTATCATCTCTTAACAATGTAGCAGCTTCTTCAACCAGTAAGACAATTCATGATTCCCTTCACCTTAGGCAGGTCGACTCTTCAGAAAGCTGCCACTTACAGACACCCCTAACATTATGAAAATCTGATCATCTTATAACAGGTTATGTAGGAAACAATGAATTACCTTCTGTCTATCACAGAAATAACCAGTTACCTGAGTAGCGGGACAATATTTGTCTTGTATTTTTTATGAAAAATTTCTGTTCTCTACACACCAGAAAATCTCCATGTAACTGGGGAGAACTTCATGTTCTTGAGAACCTTCCTTCTTTAGCCAACTTGGTTCCAAAGTTATTAGGTCGCACATCAGCAGCCTGATCACGTAAACTTCACTCCTTTGAGAAACCAGAAAGCAAAAAAAACCCTAACAAGCACTAACCACCACAGAAACTCCCTTGATAGCTTACATTTATATGTAAACTATGTACTTACATTTATAGTAAGAAATAAGCTGACACTCCAGTTTAGGAGACAGATGAAGCATGCTTAAGCAGGATTTCCTTCAACCTGTAATTTAAAAAAAAAAAACAAAACAAAGAGAAGGAAAACACACACACATGATGCCAAGCCTCACCAGAAGCTCATGACTAATGAAGCTGCAAATGAAGCTCTGATCACAGCAGTCACCCATATTTCTGCAGACAAAAAAACCCTTAAAAAGCCAGACTCAACTCAAAGATCATATTACTGTACAAAGATTCTTAACAAAAAGTAAAGGCTTCAACAAGCAGACCTGCTACCCTTGGCCACAGTTACTCCTCCTTTTGACTCAAAGTTCCATAGACCACATGCGTCCTCAAATATTCTGACACAGACAAAGATGGAGGAGAGGGGGGAACTAATTATCAGTGGTGTCACTGCCGATCAAACTAAGAACAGAAGCTCTGGTAGTTGCATGTCTGTTCTCGGCGTGCCGAATGCTGTCCCTTGGACGCGAGGAATTACGAACTTCATTGTACAAGACCATGGAGGCTTTTTAAACTGCATTTCAAAACTGCATAGCACAGAAAATAGGGTTTCTGTAAAATTATTCTGTAGCATCAGTTGTAGAACTACACTCAGAAGAGCCAGAGTTTCGGATGTAGAAGTCCCAGCTGTTCCTCTAGACTCTTACCTATTAAAATAAAATAGATCTGCAGTCAGGGATACAAGTTAAAGCTTGATTCCAGTCATGACGGAGTTTTCACATGCTGAAAGCTTCAGAGGATTACATAGGGAGCAGGAGAAGGATAAACCTCTGTGAAACCTAAGTGCAAGTTAAGCACTAGTCAAGAAACAGGCTTTTAAAAGGTCGCTTTCCTTTTTTCTCACACACACCTTTTTGTTTTCCTTGAAGAACTCATGTTCTTACATTATCAATGGCGAACTGTACAAAAAGGATGGGAAGCCAGCTGACACTGAAATCCTCTCCTGGTGCAATTGGCAGACAAGCGAGAACCTGCTTGCTCCTACGTCCACTGCTTCCTCGTGGCAGGATGACTGGAAGGCCCAGTCTGCAGATACAAGTCAAATTACTCACTTTTGCTTTGACAGGGGTAAATTATTTTCTCCTTGCACGGATGGTAGTTAAATGCAGTCTCCTGTGTTCCAGCAGAAATCTCATCTGCAGCAACTTCATTCTTTTCCAGTTTGAGGTTGGAAGAAGGAAAATTAGACTTCCACGGAGCCTTGATACCTAGTTAGTTATAAGCTGAGGGATTAATTTGGCAGTCTGTAGTTACACCATAAAGAAAAGGATCATTTACTAAACCCTGAATAAACTTGCTCCCCCTTCTAACGCAGACTTTAGCAGAGCAATTTTTAAACAAACCATATATTGAAGCACACTACAAAATTAATCCCATTTTTGGGATAGCACCCAACCTCCCCTGCAATCAACGGCTGCTGCGTAACGCCATCTTGCCTATAGATCCCATCCGTTTGCACACAACAGCCTGCATCTATAAACCACACAGCAGCCGGACACATTGCCTCCATTCCAACATCCACTCTCCTCTGAGAGGCCCGACTTGAGCAATACTGAGCACAAAAGATCACCACCGTGTTCCAAAATATAGCCGGGATACTACAAGCAGCTCTTTTCCCAAACACATAAACACAGAACACACAGACGAGGCAATATGATTTAAGACACCTTTCTCATAGTTGCCTTTTATTAGAAGTATCCCAATACATCCTTGATAATGCTTTAGAACAAAAGTCTTTATATTTTTTCAGAGTTCCAAGTGCCTTTAAACAAAAAAGAAATTTGCAGTGTTATTAAAATGCCCAAAAATCTGAAGTTTTTTTTCTATTGTAGTTCACATTTCATATACAAATTATCTTTATTAACCTTACTAGAATTCTTCCGTCCTTCCGCCCTCCTCATGGCAAGTAAACAATAACATTATCGCCTCACACCCCCAGAAGAATGTATCTCACAACAGAAAGCTGTTTATCATCTGCAAATGCTGATTAGCACACTGTTTTGACAACTTCCATCCATCTACAAGAGAACCCCAAGGGCTGTGTAGGTATAAACAGTTAATACTCCAAGAGAATGATCACTGAATCGGAGCTGGACATAGAAGTCCTCATCAAAAGTCACTGAGTATAAGGCGGCATATACACATCTCCAAAGTTTTAGTCATTTCTGAGTTCTCCAGGTCTTGAACTAAGATATTTACAGGGTGAGTTGGTCTAGTCTTGAAACTACTGGAAGCTATTTGAATACCTGCTGTTATGGTAGTTGACCAATATTAACTACAACAACGCATATGGTGAAATGCTGGCTTCATTAAATCTGATTTTTCCCCAGTTATCTTTAACAAGATGAGATTTTTCTTAGCAAAGGAACCCTTAGAGCAAGAACGGTCGTACCAGGTAACTACGCTAGCCTTACTGGAAACACACCAGTAGTAGCATTTTGCATTAAAACAGCAAGTAGGAAGAAAATGAAGGTTCTACATTTGCTGTAGTGACCTTTCTGGAAAATAAGACTATCACTCATTTATACACAGTGACAAGGTTAGTTTCTTGTAAACTTGATTCACCTTCTACTTGATATTGTACCCACATCATTCTGCTGCATATGGAAAGCGCATGCTGGAACAAGGGAACTGAATCTATCATTACAATTCATATTGCACATCTAACTGGCGGTATTCAGGCAACAATTCGTAATGACTAATAGAGGAAACCCAGATGTTTCCATCTTGTAACTGGCCAACACTTCCATGAAGCTCTGGAGGCTTGAGTTTAATCACTGAAGTAATTGAAAGAGAAGATTGATGCGAAGACTGCAACCGCAGCTGCTATTACCACACCTAAAATAACAAAGGAAATGCAATCAGTGAGTGGCACGGGCAGCACCTCATTGGTGGTCAGGGTGTGGAGGGCAGGGTCATGGAGAATGACAAGCGACAAAAAGAGCCACCCCAAAAAACATCTACCACTGTTAAGCCTAAATCAAAAGCTGCAATGTCAGATAACTAAAGTATAAAAGCTCCACACAACATTCCTAATCAGAGCAGGATCCTTCCAGAAACCCAGCTGACTGCCTGTGTCAGTAGTACCTGGGCCACGGCCTGGCCCATAAAATAACGTGCTGACTCTGCGCTACTGAGTAATGCTAGGAATCAGACTAGGGGAAACAACAAAACATTTTAAGGTTTAAGAAACAAATGTATTAAGTTTTTTCTTTTCTGCGTGGCACTACATGTACTCTGTAAATCCCTTCATAGCACAACAGTCATTTTCCTATTAACATGCTTGAGAAGACACACAAAAAATGCAAGACACCTGAGGGATGATTCAAGGGAAAACATTTTTACATCCAAAGCAAACACATGGTTATGGCTACTATTCCTTAATCTTCCAGTTACCAAGTTCTACTTCTAAGAATCCATAGAGAACAAAACAAAAAAGACAGCCCAAACTCACAGCAGAAAGAACTACTATGTGCAGACAGAGAGAGCTGGATGAAGGAGCATCATGGAGAAGTTGTGTTTGAAAGGCGAGCTCTGTGGCTGGTGCGCCCTGAATTAGCAAGACTGACAATTAGCACCCAAGCCCTTATGTATTTGCCAGCTTTGGAAGCAGATGAGCAAGTCACCACCCGACTTACACCTGCCTGCTTGATGGAGCCATTCACCCGTGGGTGGTTTTTTCCAAGTACGGAATGACAGCAGTGGTGGCTCTCCAGAACAGAAAAAGCAAGCTACACAAGCCCTTTGTGCTGACTTGTAGGCTAACGAATGCAAAAGCTGGCTTTGTTCCAACAGCAGGCTGTGGTTCTTTCCTCCCCAGAAACACTCTGCACCTACAGTACTGAAATGGGCGCTCAGTTTAGAAAAGTATCCTATTAATCTCACCAGTTGATTAACGATGCTGTGGAAGCCAACAGTACTGAAAGGGCCCATTATAGTTTCCATAGCAAAATTCAGGGAAATAACGCACCCATATTTTGTTGAAGTTTCAACAGCAACATTGCTTTTGTCAGTTGTTTCTGTTGGGCGTCATCCACGTTGTTAGTAATTGAATGAATAGCAACTGCAGAGAAATCAAGTGGAGAAGTAAATACCAGGTGAAAAACAAACAGTTGTGGTTTACAGTTCGGTTAATGCAAAAGGCCAAGAGCTTCAGATCAACTTTATAAAGTACATTTATGGTAGAAAAAACCCTGTTTATTGCAGTAGAAATGGCACAGTAGTAACAGCATAGTACTAAACTAATCCATATGGCTGGAAGAGTAAAAATAAAGAGGAAAAAATACATTTGGGAAGGAGTTACTCTTCCAAAATTCATTTTCCACGCCCTCCTTCCAGAGTAACACATGCAACTCCTTTGGCATAACCTGGGGAGAATTTGACTACTCTGAGAGGGAGCCACCAAAACGAACCATTAACCACCTTCCAAGATCAAATTGTTCCCTTCAAAGTCATCTGTCCAGAGTTCAGGCAAAACCCACCACCACTAAAAGAGAGAGCCCAGCATAATTTCCATACCCAGCAGCCATAAATGTGTTTTTTTCTCACAAAGCACAGAATTTCCTTTTTGAAGATCCACTAAAAATCCACTTTGAGAGCAGGCACAGAGGACTCATTCCCCTTTGGAACAATCACTAAATCCTCAGACTGCTCAGCCAGGATGTGAGAGAACTTGACTCTATTTCCAGACTGATGGGATTCAATCCCATTTCTATTTCCCTTCCAAAGACTTCCCTAATCACTTGGCTATATCCAGCTTGTTAGAGAGGGGGAGGAGAGAAAGGAGGAGATTAATCTCGAGTCCTCTAGCTGAACTTGTTCGTTTGTCCCACACAGAGCGAGCGTTCAGTGATCAGGCTACTTGGTGGTGGTGGGCCAGAGGTCTTTGATTTGCATTCCTGGCCCCAGAAGAGTTCGCCAAGGCATCGCTTGTCAAAAGTTCTGATTACAATTCGGCAGCCTCTACTGCAGCAGAGAGCTTCTGGGCAAGCAAACAGTACAAGAAAGGGTTTGTGCTATTGCAGTGAGATCTGGATGTCTTGGGAAAGAAGAGGGTGGGCGTGCTGAGATAAGAAAAGAAGCCTCACATTGTTCTTGTGCAGAAGATGCGGAAAAGCCCACAGCAGAATGAGATATGAAGTTTTAGCAGTTCGCTGGAGTACTGCTCTAAATAAAATCAGATCTCCCACTTCCAGAGCAGGGTTGGCAATCACCTATAAATTACAAATTACACAGCTGAGTAATGAGGCACATCCTCTTGCATGATTCATATGAAAATGATTCGTGGAAAAGTACTTTCTCTATCCTATCATTAGCTACAGGGGAAACGTGTGATCAGAAAGGTCACTTCTGTCATCTGAGATGAGTCACGCGCATGAGTGTCTTCAGAATCTTCTGAAGTCAACCTTGCACAAGACCTGCAAATCAAAGCAGTAATAGGACAGCAAGATACGTGCATGTGTATCTGTGTATGTACGCGTACATTAAGCACATTGTTTTGCTATCTCTCTGCAAGCTGCATGTCCACATAAAATAAAAACAAGGACTCCATGTTACAGTACAAGGAGTGCTTTTCTGAAGAGAAGTTATCACTTCTCTCTGAAGCCCACTGGGCCACAATGGGGCCATAGTTTCATAGTTACTTTTTCTGTGCAAAGGAAAACACACCCTCATGTGCTGAAAATATGAGCAGAAGTCTTCATCTAGAGTAGATGAATTACGTGTTTCATGATAGTGTTTTAAGTGCGTACCTCAACTAGCACTGCGGTGCTCTTACTCCTCATTCTCTCCAAACTACAGTAAAGTTTTCAATCCCCTAAAACAACATGTCACTTTTAGAGATGCTGACCACATCTCTTGGGTCACCTTTGAAGTCCAGATCTAGCCAGTTTCTTTCTGCTTTAGTTTTGATGAGCAAGTTGGATAGTTGGTGCCCTCTTAACTCGATCTGTTTCTTTGCACTTTCCTAAGAGCTGTTGTGCTTGTCTGAAGGTAACTTTGGAAGCCGCACATCAAGGCAGCAATGCTTGCTTGGGGGGAAAAAATGAAAGAAAGAGGAAAAAAGAAAAAAGAAAGACACACACTTGAGCTATTTAGTGACCAAAGACATTTATGCCGTTCAGTTACGGCAGACTTGCACGTGAAGCAGCGGTAGTGTAAATCACACCAAGAGCGTAGTATAAATCACACAAAAGCCACTGCTTTCTGGAACCAGCTGTACAAATCCATAATTCTTCATGAATTCTTCCCTTTGCTAACAAAGATGGGGGAGTGATTACCAGCACTGAAGTCTGATTTATGTTTATCCACTCAGGGAATTTAACACCCCACCCCCTGCATCAAGGAGGAGCAGGGATTTAGTAAAGCCAATCATAAATGCAGAGCTTTCAATTGCTGCTATTAAAGCACTAAATACCTTGAAACCCCAGAGTTAGAGCTGGTTATATCTTTCAATTATCAATAGGTCAGTTTTTGCTTTCTATTTTCCATGTAACGATTTTAAAGCATTACCCGGTAGTGCCCTCACTAGAGAGCTGTACAAGGAATCGAGAGTAAAACTGTAGGAGATAGCAGCACAAAGTAAGCACCTAAAATTGATTTCTCAAAATACCTTTATTTCATGTTTTGACTAAAAGCTGCTTAAAAAAATAAATCTTGGGGCTTTTCTGATTAGATCCTCATCTTCTCAAGTGCATATTTTAAAACGCAACAAAATAATTATTTCAAAAGCCTGCTCATGCTCTTGAATTTTAAACAACTCCTGTTATCAGCAAGCTTTCCCCAGAACATCACTATGGATCCCAGTCAATTCAAGGTTGGTGCCTCAGACCACAGCAATCGTGACACAAACAGAAGGGCTGATGTCATAACCCACCACAAACTGATTTGTACTGAGCATTGGCAATGTCCTTGCTATGAACAGAGCTTTCTTCCCACCTCCAGACCGTACGGCCCTACACACACAATAAAGCTAAACTGTGTCATCCTCTCCCTCCCTCCCTTCCCTGCCCATCTCCACTGCTATACAAGCAGTATTTTGCTTCCCTAAGTTACACTAATTCCTTAAAGCTCAGTAATAATTAGCTTTAGGATTATTAAAGTGACTCTTAGAATGCAAGAGAGATTTCTATTGGCTTCCCTGTGTTTCTGGAGGTTCTTGAGCTGTGTCCATCCCTTACTCCTCCACATAACAAGGCAGATTCACTGCCAACAGGTTTAGCTAAAACCCAGGAAAACTGTTTCATTTAGAAAGATATAAGAATTTATGCTTAGCTCTGAAGTTACGAAAACCTAAAAAAAACCAAGTAACCAAGTAAGTCAAGTAGAGTATCAGTAACCACAGTTCACCCTACACAGCAAACTCATGGCTCCATTTTCCATTTTTTGTCCCTAAATATGAATGCCAAAATGTGTCCAAATTTATTTTCTGAGAATTAGTGTTATTTTTTTTAGTTTATGTTATAAAACTGTCACCTGCAGCTCATATTCACATTGATGGGGGGAAAAAGGGAAGAAATCTCTTCCGTAAGATCACAGGAAGTATTACTCAATGCATTTTAACTATTTGATTTGACTCCTACATTGAAATCAAAGCCGTATGGAGGGGTGGGGGGGAAGCCACAATAGGGAACAATAGAAACCAGAAATATTCAGAATGTCAGTAACTAGATTATAGCAAAATATCTGTATTAAAAGGCATATAACAACCTCATAATCGGATGATAAACTTATAAGACATTCAGTAGATGAAAAAGCTCTCTCCATTTTCTTTCCATTTTGGGTGAATCACAAAACTCCAGCTTTGAGCACTGTATTTGAACCATGAATTAAAAACACTCAGAACAAGGAAAGGTACTTTGTATTTTGGAAAGAGACAGGGTTTAGTGTGAGATCTTCCTGAAAGGCACATTAGACTATATGTGGGTTTTTTAATACTTAGTGAAAAACCAGTAGATGTGACTAAAGCACTCAACAACTTCTTCTAACTTACTCTTAGTTCAGAACTACTCCGCTCTTAAAACCAAAGCTGAACTACTAAAAAAGTAACCAGAATGTAAGGCTTTACAGGTTTTTCTTAAGAGTTTATTTGCCAATATGGCATCACCCTTAATTCATGTGCAAGTGACATAGGCAAACCTCATTCAACCACACATTTATGTATCCGCTGTAGTTCATGAGCTGCAGCCATGGCTGCACAGATAGTGCACTGAAGGAGAAAAACAGTCGAGAGAAGAGAGAGAGGTTTGTTACAAGCCAAGCACGAACGCTGTAGGAACCCTTTAGCACTTTCCATAAGTATACTTAAACTGTCATTAGACTTATATCAACCCTTGGAGCTGGAGTCAGCCAGCTCTGAGCATATCTGTATGTGGATAAGACTGGCCTATGCCATTAGTCAGCGCTGTCCTAACCCTTCCTGCTTCTCAGACACTGCATTTACCTGTGTTTATTTCCTCAGCTATATGGATATCTTCAGCTTGCACAGGCTGATCCAACATCTCAACGAAACGTTCCTGAATTTCTTCAGCGGCCTCATCACCAAACTTATAATCACTAAGCATCACGCTGGATCCAGCAACAGGCACAAACAGTCTTTGAGGTAAGACGTGATATTCCCTCTCAAAATCTAAAAGAAAAGGGGGAAAAATTACTATCCAAGTCAAAGCCTTGCCAGTTAGGATAAGATTCCTTGTTAATCTCTGACCATAAGATACAGCTATTGCAAAAGCACTGCTCAAAGTTTCCACGTAAAGGTCCTGTTTTCAGGCATGGCTCGTTTAGTTGTTGTTTTTAATGAAAGTTTTGGCTGCTTTTGTACTGATTCATGTTCTTAACATTAGCCTCTCCAGAAATACACAAGAGACCTCCAAAACCATAAAATGTTAAACAGACCTTTTTTTTCTTCACATTTAGCATGACTAGCAAAAGAACTCTGGACCAGACTGCAGATAAGGGTGTACATGGAACAGCGCATGATTTCACCACCACAAAGGACTACAAACACTGGGCTGCTTTATGCTGTAAAGCCATGAGGTCCGGGTGCCACCTAAAGAGGACACTGGAAACTGCATCTACCTGGAAACCAAGTTTGCATCATGTAGCTCGGATACATTTGATGAACACCAAAAAGAACCACCTTATCCGTAAATGGTAATTCTGAACGTGAACTTGCAGTCCTCACACTACCAACCTGTTTCCATTTCCTTTCTCTGTTGTCTAAAATCACTACCAAAGACAGTACCTTTTGAAAGCTTTCCTTTAGATAAGATCTTCACACTGAAATTTCAATTAACTAATAATATTTAAGCTAAAAAAATCCTAAAATGACCCATCAAGAAGGTATCTTCATACCACTGCACTGACTTGAAGTTTAAAGAATCGCCTGGCATGAGCCAGCAGATCTGGTCCCAGCACACACCCCCTTAGTTATACAATCATGATAGCAAGTTTTATTTTCATTAGATCAACGTGTGTTCTGGCCACTGCACGGTGTTCTCTGAAATTCAAGCTAATGCAACCCAGCAATTTTTCATGGGCTTGAAGGTTTGCATCTTTAAAAGACATGGAGCCTGTAAAATAGTATTTGATGAAGAGAATTAAGGTCAGGGGGTAGAGACAACACTAATGATGTATTTGTATTGTTACTTAAAAGAAGTAATCAGGATACCTCTTGACCTCACAAAGACCACGCACAAGGCCATAATCCATGTGATGGAGATGAACTGGTGAACTGCAGACCTCATGTCTACCAGCATTTGTAACACGGGTGTCAGAACACGGAAGGCCACATCCAGCCAGTTGTTTGAATACTCCCAAGTTTTATATACTTCAATATTAACAGGAAAACCAAGCAGGGATTTAAAAAGAAATAATAAGGATTTAAAACATGCAAGTTACAGCTGGAACTTCAGTGACAGGAGTTCCACCTACAGAATTCTGAAAAACTCAACATCTCATCAGTGAGATAGAAGCGGAAATTGCATTTTGTGGTCACAAGAACTGGCTGCAAACTTGGTGTGGAAGCTGCGATGCCAAAGGACGTATGTGAACTCAACAGTAATTCTCTGGATTTAAGAGAAAGTCAAGGCTGCCAAACAGAAACTGTGTCATCTGCTTTTTACTCTGCTCTAACCACACCGGAACATTGGTACCCCAGCAGAATTTTCTACAATCACCCAAATTCACGGCAAACGTAAGCTGTGGAGGTTTTTTTAATTCCTACTTTTTTTGTGAGGTCCTTCATTTATAATCAGATCTTCAAACAGTATTTCACACCGATCACTCAATGTGTTTATTATGTCTCTTTTCAAAGCCTGCAAGGACAAAGCAAAACCATCAATAATATAAAAGCCACTTAAAAAGAAAGAACAAAAGGAGTCCCTCACAGTCTAATCCACTTTGAAAGAATCGTTTTTTCCAGAAAATAAAGACTCTGAAGAGTCCAATAAAGAGAAGTTAACATTAGAAGAATTCAAATCAAAAATGAAATGACAAAACAAAAATAAAAGCCGAGGAAAATTTTCATATTGTTAGAATAAGAACTGACAGCTTTTAGGCATTCTCATTAAAAACAAAAATAATCACAAGGCACTGTGTTACACTGTAAATCCGTATTTTCCCTCTACACATACAAAAACACAGCGTGCAACCTTTTCTTAATTTAAGAAAACTCGTCAAAGCCTCATCACGTGGACCTTCTGTGCAGAGGTTCACCAGAGGACAGCCTCAGCAACAGGAAATGTACCAGCAAGAAGGGAAGAAGCAACTGAACCCTGCCATGTACGCACACAGGTCATTCCTAAAACAATCCCTGTTTCATTCCCTTTCCAGGGATGAACATCTTGACCCCAGTTTAGACTATGTCATTTTGGGAGGGAAAAAAAAAAAAGTGTGAGAAATGTCATGGATTTCAGGAAAACATTTTCTGATGGACTAACAACCTTCTCACTACCTGAACAGCTTCTTTAACTCTTGGCTTGTTGTTATGCAGGTAGGCTCTGCATTCCACAGCACCTCTGAGATTGATGGAACCGCT
Organism: Bucorvus abyssinicus; assembly: GCA_009769605.1. NCBI lineage: Eukaryota > Metazoa > Chordata > Aves > Bucerotiformes > Bucorvidae > Bucorvus > Bucorvus abyssinicus. The sequence continues at coordinate 7,825,248 of CM020034.1, read as the reverse complement.
GCAGACCTGCACTGTAGCTGTTGATCTGCGACTCAAACCCTGGGACTGAAAGATAAAGGTTTCAGCTTTATCTTGTTACCCAGGCACTGGCAGCATGATTAACAATAAACAGAAGTGGGAAATTACTAGCGTACCTTAAGGTGTTTAGGTACAACCTGGTTTTCCTCGTCATTTATAACTCTAATTCTATTTTTTTAAATGTCTCTTCTTTTCCATTATGGAAAATGTATTTACTTTTCCAGACATTCTATCTCCTGCAATTTAAATATTTGTCTCTATCAGACCTCTGAAACTTTCTAGGCAGGTGCCCTGTGGCTAATATTGCAATCTAAAAATCCCTTAAAATGTTTTGTTTTTATAAAACGATGAAGTTTGTATGTTTACTACATAGTCAGCATAATCTGTGGCGTCCTCAGAGTCACCCTGTGGGTCTCTACTAGATTATAAACATGGTCCCATTCAGAATGGTATCAAAGCCGCCCCAATTCCAAAACAATGAGCGTGCTACTTGGAGACACCACTGGAAACCTAGGGATGGGGAACTTCCACACCAATGGCATCACCTACCCCTGCCAAAATGAAAAGCATTCCCTCCTCTGATACACTTAACCATTGGAACAATGGAACAAAAGAAGCCGAGATACTCATCAAGTCTTTAAAATGGCATCTTACACATTTCTAGACATTTTGCTAAATGTAACGTTAGAGAACCCAGGAACTACCTGATGAAGCGGGATGGCCTGTGCTGGGCAGGAAGCCTACAAAATGCCTGGGCACGACTGGGCTTCAGTGCAGAGACTGACTGGGGCACCTCATTCAGGGTTCAGGTCAGCAGAACCTCTGGTAGAGAGGAACCTCCTGACACAGACCCGACAGCTCTGGCTCATGATTCAGCCCACAGGATCTGCACCTGAACCCAAACTGGCGACCAGGCTTCAGACAAAGGCATTTGAGTGACTGTCCACAGCTAACCACAGCAAGTGGAAGTGTGGGGATGATTCTGAACATCAGAACAATGCAAGATCACCTTCAAGTCAAGGTATTCAGGGTCATGCAAGTATCCTGCTACCAAATTAGTCTGCAGAACTTCATTTCTATAAGCAGATTTTCAAGTTTTCCTTGCAGCTCTACTGTGCAACGCCGTTATCACACCACCAGAATCTCCAAAGACACGAAACACACAGGTCTGCCCACCATTAGATTCACTGAGGAAAACATCTTAGGATTAAGAAAGCTGGATTTCTAGGCAATAATTCAGAATGTTATTTTATAAGATACCAGTGAGCTTATACTTCACAAATCACTCAATACTTACCAGCTGTGTCAGAACTTTGACATCAGAAAACTGAGTGCTGGGCTGAGTATTTCCTCTTAACTTTTTCTGAGGGAAAAAAAATATCATTGTGTCATACAACAGGAAAAAAAGATCTCCCTGAATCAGACCTCCTCACTACAGTATAAAACGTGCCCTCATTTGTAGATTTTAAGAGAGAAAAATGGCACATAGGAAACAGCCATGAGAATATAATCGCAAAACTAAAAGGAGAGATGAAGGCATCAGCTAAACAAAGTGCTACTGCTCTTTGTTAAACAGTGAGACTCAGGCAGCTCTTAGAAATCTCACCTATATTCACACCCTACTCATGTTCCTCAACGAGGAGATAACACACAGAACAGTTTTTGGTCAGACTTCCCTTATAACTATTGTGCTCACACTGCCTGAGGAAGCAGCAGAGAATCTGCAGTGGTGGAGATGGGGACACAAGCAGCCCTGTGAATCAGTTACCTGAAAGAGGCCAATTAGATGCACAAACACTGCACAGAAGACACCTCGGCCAATGCTTTATCACTCTGGAGGATCTAACCACATGTCTATTACTGTTCGATTCCTCGTTCAGGACTCACCTGCCCTTCCAGTAGTTCTGTATTATCATCTCTGACTTGTCCATTGATCAGAAAAACACTGTCTTCTATCTGCTTGGACCACCGATTTAACCCATTCTTTAAAAGAAGTGAAAACGCAAAAATCGTGTAAGAAAGAAGAAAGAATTTCACTAAAAGAACTGGATAGTGTAGTGTCATGCTGAAAATTACAGAAATAAACGTTTCAACAGTTACTCCAAGAGCTTTAAAGTCTCTTAAAAATCTGTCTATACAGTTTTCCAAAGGTAAATCGTAAATCCAACATGTTCTGAATATATCCAGCAAGAAACAAGCATTTCAAAACAGTGAAGTGTCCCAGCGATTTGATTTTGGAAGAGAGGGATGCAGTCTTCTGGAAGTCAATTCCTCTCAAAAGCACTCCCCACCCCTGTTCTAACTGGGTGTGACGTTTCAGTGGGTGAAGCAGAAGAGACTTGAGTTGGAATGCTCCTAACAACTGCTAAACAGTTCTGAGCAAAGGCAACACTAAGCACAGCAGAAGAAAAGCTATCCACATTTTTTGTACTATCAATGTTCACAGGAACTTCAAATTACATTTAAAAGGGGAGTAACTGCCACTGTCTCTGCTGATGAGCCCCAGTCCTCTACTCCCACTGTTCAAATCCTTCTCTCTCATCTAATTTTCAGAAGAAGTGGTGTAGAGACCAGCTACCATACCAGTGCGGGCAGTTAGTTACCCTGGTATTCCTCTCCAAGTCGTGGTTCGGGGAAGTAGCAAGAAGTGGGATGTGAATATTAACGTTGATGGTGCAGCCCAAAGCTAACCAGGAAGCAGACAGAGCACTCTGGTATTTCCAATCTGCTGGCTTGGCTGAACTCTGGGACCAGAAAAAAAGCAACAAGATGTCGATACAACCCACTGTATAACTCAAGTGGAGATTGCTATTATTTTTGGAACATGTCATGCATTAAAAGCTGCGTATGACACGCAGGATGATGAGCTTACCTTTGGATCTTGGACATCGTAGGTTCGGCAAACTACTCTTTGTTACTTAAAGAAAAAAGATCCAGCGAAAAGCAAAAAAAAAGAGTAACAACAATCTGCAATTAACTTCGTCCTTTACTTAGCATCTTTGTTGAGCTAATTTATGCTCTGAAGCAAGTTCTCATCTTTCATTAGGGTAAAAAAAATGGGACAAACATCTGCCTGTAAACTCTAACTACTGTAGCGATGCTGTCCCATCTCTTATAGGTGCATTAACGTCAACAGGCATTCACAGGGAGAACCACCACTGCACCAATGTGCCCATGTCTCTCTCACCAAAGGAAAAACACCACTTTCTCTCCTCGGTTGATTATCAGCAGACCCAGTGCTCTTCCCACACCCTGGCTACCTCCCCACCTCCGTGTAAATACCTGTGGTAACAGCGAGCTCAAGAAGCTGGACAGTATTCCAACTGTTTTCTTCAACTTAGGCAAATCAAAACTGGCTGGGGAAGGCATCATGGGATGCCACCACATGGACACACCTGACAGCAAGAAATGGCAAAAATCTGGCAAGGATTAGAGGGTCACCAGCCTCACTCATGGCTAATGAGCAAGTTTTCGACTCATTGATCTCTGCCTATCGGCACCCCAACAACTTCCTCCTCCTGATTTATGCCTTATTCAGAAACAACTACAGAAAAGAGGTGGGAGGTAGCAGTCACAATCAACAATGCTGGCTCAGAAAGGATACTTTTTTGTAGCAGAACACATCTGAAGAGCTGCTCTTTCAGAGACCTCTTCCTCAGCAGGTTTCCAGAGCCTCCTTTTAGTCAAGGACTTTTCCACTGAGAAGATTAGCTAGAGATGAAAAAAGTGGATTTTGCCACAAAAATCCTGCATTAGTTTCTGAAAATAGTCTTGTACTGAAGTTCTAGTGCAAGTGAGACCACCATTATGTACAAACAGGAAATACAGCTTACATGCCACCAAAATATCACGTTAAAAGAACATTCAACAAAGATTCGTAGGCAACTACTCCAAAGCAGAAGTTGCTCGCTGAATCTTAATTCAGCTTCTTTATAAACCAACCCAGGCAACACAAATTCACATACTGAACTTTTCTCCTGACAAAAATATTACAGTTTTACGCTTATCAGTTGAGGATCAGGTAAGACAGCTGTGCAAAACAGCTACTAATTAAAAAAAACCCTGAAATTTTAATTTGGCAATCACTGATCCCTTGGATACTGCTCACCTTTTTTTGTTGGGTCACAACAAACGCCCCAGGCTTCGGGAAGAGTGATTGGAAACTGCCTGGCAGTTTCCCCCCAGACCTGGAGGTGTTGGTGACAGTGGCTGAAAGGGAGCTAGCAGCGTGCCCAGGTGGCCAAGGCCAGTGGCATCCTGGCTTGTATGAGCACTGGTGTGGCCAGCAGGACCAGAACAGGGATTGCTTCCCTGTACTGGGTAATGGTGAGGCTGCACCTCAAATCCTGGGTTCAGTTTCGGATCCTCACTCCAAGAAGGACATTGAGGATCTGGAGGATGTCCAGAGAAGAGCAACGAAGATGGTACAGGGACTGGAGCACAAGTGCACTGAGGAGCAGCTGAGGAAATTGGGTGGGATTGAGCCTGGAGAAAAGAAGGCTCAGGGAAGACCTTCTCGCTCTCCACAACTCCCTGACAGGAGGTTGGAGTGAGGTGGGAGTCGGTCTCTTCTCCCAAGGAATAGGCAACTGGACAAGCGGAAACGGCCTCAAGTTGCACCAGAGGAGGTTTAGGTTGGACCTGAGGAACAATTTCTTCCCTGCTGGGGTGGTCAAGGGCTGTCCCAGGCTGCTGAGGGCAGTGGTAGAGTCCCCATCCCTGGAGGGGTTTCACAGACATGTCGAGGTGGTGCTGAGGGCCATGGTTCAGTGGTGACCTGGCAGTGCTGGGGGAACAGTTGGACTTGATGACCTTAAAGGTCTCTTCTAATCAAACTGATTAGGACGGTCATTTCTGAGGTTGCAGTCTCAAAACCACACATCAAAGCAGAACATTTGTGCTTTTAGAAAAACAGCAACAGAACAACCACATACACTCAAAGCCAATGACCGGAAGCAACTCAGCTACACACCTAAAGACATTCCTTTCTTTCCAGCAAGAAGTCTACCTACCTTGCGCAAAGCATTCTGACTCTCTTTTGACAACTCTGGAGTTGCAATAATAAACACACCAAGAACTAATAAGCCTCCGGGAAGCATCCTAGAAACCTTCAAAAGAAAATGAACAGTTACTAACAGGCATCAGACATCTGGCAACCATGTCCCTTGATAAAACAAAAACGTCTAATGAGACCAGTCTGCAGCAAGAGCTTACACAAGTGATGAGATAGTTATTGTTGATCCTATTTCCTTCCCATTCCTCCCATCTCCTTCGTTAGCTCCTCCCGTGCTACCTGACTGGCGTGTGTGGTTATCCATTCTTCATCCACAGACAACAGTTTGGAAGGGCTGACAGCATTTTCCTTCTGCTCTTCCTTTGGAGGCGTCCGAACAGCCCGGATAATGTAGTCCCTTTGCAGAGAACACTTCCAAAAACATCAGTATAAGTGAATATACCAAGAGGCTGACATCAAGTCTGAGAAGATGCTGCACAACCAGCAACTCCAAAAGCTGCTTTACACTAGCTACTGTCAGACTCTACAGTAACCTGTTACAAAAATAATTCCTTCATAAACTATTTTTGCCTTAAAGCCTTGTTTAGTGACAAGTTTATCTTTACAATTTTCTGTTTTAAAAGACTTGAGTAGTTGGTTGACACTGCAAACCTTTTACGGAAGTCCCTTCTGGTCATATCACCACACTCCTGCGTTAGCTCAAAGTGATGTTAATAGACTTATCTCAGCTGATTAAGGCCAAGGTTCATGAACGTGAATGAATGGAACAGATGTCAGACATTCCACACTCACCTGCCCTATTAACAGTCCAGTGACATAAGGCTTTACCATCAAGCTCAGGTCTGAAAGGTACTGCCCAACAGCTTCCTCCACAAAGTAAGTCCTACCCATTGCTGCAGGTTTCAGACTCAGCACTGTAGTTTCAACCTACAAAACACATAATGCATAAAGTCAAAGAAAGTACATGTCTGTAACACTGGTTACATGAAAATAAAAGTCTTACGCAAATATCCTGAATAGATTAAAGCTTTAGGTGCCAACAAAGGTTTGTTAAGTAGCTTCACAGTCTGCAACTTTGTTTTCTTAAATGAAAAACACAAGTGTCTGTACTACAGGAAGAAGCATGTGACCCTTATCTGAAAGCAAACTTTTAAATACCCGCCACTGAAATGACATGGCAAGTCATGCAAGTAAATGCTAGGAAAACCATGTCTCCAAGCAACAATTTCTTGCTGCATCACGTTTCCTCAGCAGCCAGAATGTTCAGTGTGCATTTTGGCATTCAATTGCTCTCTGAGGGGCTTCCTGAAGTACACCCTTGCACATAAACATGCTGTGCACAACTGCCATTCCAATCCCGAAGGCATTAAAGGCCCAGCAGCTGTGGACTATCCAACAGGCCATCTTTACAGGTGCCATTCAAGTCCAGGACAGAGAGGCTGCCACAGACCCTCCTCCCTTCCACGCAGAGCTATTTGGGAAACTGCTCTCTGCAATGAGGACCTTCACAAGTATTAACTGAGAAAAAGCTGAAGCCAAAGAGCACGCTGTGGGGGAAGCAAAGGGCGATCTGAGCTCCCGCAAAGGCGTCTGCTGGAGAACGCTGCACAGGGACAGGGGAGCTGCGGCTCCGCACCGGGGCGAGGGCGAAGAGCCATCACCCACCTCAGCCGAGGCCGCCGGCCCAACAGCACCTCTGCACCGGCGCTAGAGCCTGGCCCACAGCTCCCGGCAGCCCCGCCCCCCCCCACCCGCCTCGAGGCGCGGGCCTCCCCCGGCGCTCGCCGCACTGGTCTGAGGGCCGCGACCGCCGCCAGGTCCCCAAGCTCGGCCACCGCCGCTGCCGCCTCCCCCGAGCAATGAGGGGGCCGATCCGCGCGTCACCACCAGGCCCCTCCGCGGGCGCGCTCCGACTCAGAGGGATGACGCAGCCCAAGGCAGTCCCGAGCGCGGGAAAAGGGCGCGCAGCAGGAGAGCTCAGCGCCACAGCCGCCATGTTTTGAGTGGCGGAAGCGGTAACAACCTCCTGGGCGCACAGGACACCTTAGGAGGGCGGGCGGCCTCGTAGCGGTCTTCCAGAGAAAGTCTTCGAGTCTTCTGTTTCGATTTGCGACGCTTTCACCCAGGAACCAGCTACTCTAGCCTCACTCAACATGGCGGAAAGAGTGGCCTTACCGGAAGCGAAAGAACTTGTAGGCGGGCTGCTTCCTACAGCGAAAACGACACTTTCCATGGTTCCGCGGGGCCCGAGAGCCACACCACGCGTGCGCTGCAACAGCGGTTGCGCGTTACGCGCGCTCGGCCCGTGGCGGTAAGGCTGGAAAGCGCAGCAGTCGCCTCCAAGATGGCGGCTGTGCTGCAGCAGCTCCTGGAGCGGGCCGAGCTCGCCAAGCTGCCCAAGTCAGTGCAAGGGAAGCTGGAGCGCTTCCTGGCTGATCAACAGAGCGAGATCGACGGGCTCCGAGGCAGGCATGAGCGCTTCAAGGTGGATAGTGGTGAGTCTGGGGAGGGGGAAGCTGGGAGGATGGGAGCGGAGGTGAGGGGCAGCGGGAACGGGGCAGGTCCCGGGCTGCTTGATGCGCAGGGGGCTGCGCTGCCCAAGGGCTGAGCGCTGTTTGCTAATGCCGGGGCTTGGGCGGAGACAGCGAGCCGGCTGCTCGGCTGCGAACGGGCGGGCTGGGGTCGGGCCCGTGCCCCCTCCTCCCATGGGCTTTTAGCTGTTAGCAACGTCACGGTCCTCTCTGGTGAGAGCACGGAAGTAGCGCTGGGCCTGGCGGGCCGGTGCTATCTGTGAAGCGCTTTCGGGGGATACATGGGGCCTGTGGCGTAGGCGTGCGCCTTCCCTGCCTGGAACAGGGCCCTGGGCGGGAGGGGCATGTCCCTTCATTGGGAAGGAACCCTTCCTTTGAGACCTGTTAGGGCTTTGTCTCTCACTTTCGCTTGGCAAGAGGAGTCGATTTTTATATTTTATTTTGGAAAGGACTATTAGGGTTAAAACGAATTCAAAACGGGCTTAAAGAACAACTTTTAATCGGATTTTTTAAGAGGCACTGATGTGCCTCTGTCTGCTTTGATCCTTGTTGAGAAATAGAAAATAATAATTTGTTCACCCAACTCGCAGATAGCTGTAGGTTTATGCTTTTTCCATTAAATTTCATGTTGAAGATGACAATCTTTCTGTAAAATGCTGCTGATAGAATCAACGTTTTATATTGGTTTGGAGGTTACTTGGATCACAGAAATAGAATCCAGTGATCTAGTAGAGAAGTGGAGTAGGAATGAGAGTGTAGATGAGTGTAAGCACTGGGTATGGTTGTGTAGATGAGTGGCCGGAGGAGCAGCATTATTTGAGCAAGATTAGTTCTGCTTTTACTACGTATTTTACAGCTGAGCTCTATGACTCAGTTACTGTTTCAGATAACCCAAATTTAGATCTATTTTTTTCAGTGGCTACGGGATATGCAGCTTAAGCACAAGAGTTCATTTTAAGAAGTGCCATTAAAAATTTTCCAAATCCAATCCCTCGATAAGTAGGGGTCATGTGGATTTTAGTGTCTGTGTTTAGAAATACACTAGAGATAAAAGAAGTTTTAAGCGTAACGGTGCTGATGTAGCGGTCTCTAGCTACATCAAAGTGGTGAAGAGCTGTTAGAATTAATTAGGCTGTTGTTTTGTGGATGTTCCTGGAAATGTATCACTTTCCATGCTAACAAGTATTTAAACAATGTGAAAAGGCATCTTTTTGTCTTCAAAAATACTTTTTTCTCCAATTGTAATGTCGTTCTTATTTTTAGTTATTTTCGTGGAAATATGGTTCTTTAATAACAGTGTGCATTAATAAGGATCCTGATAAAAGTGAGAAAGAAATGTTTTTAAGTGAGAATTGAGATACCATTGTCATTTTGCAGAACACAATACTTTGAAGTAGAAAACGTCTGACTCAGAGTCAGGAGAGACTTCTAATGAGACACAAGAATGTCAGACTCTCCGTGAGGAGCTTAAAAAATTTCGTAAGTACAACTGCACCTTCTGAAGACTGGCCAGGATATTCATTCTTTAGTCTGGGGTTGTGCTGGAATGCCTGTAAGTTTTAAATAGGAGTTGAAAATCCACCATCAACTACATTTGTTGTTTCTGCAAGTAGGGAGATATTTTGCTTTTGTGTTTGTTGGCGCTTTTTTTTAATGGAATTTTTGGTCTGATGGAAAAAAACCACCTTGCTTTCTGACTTTCGTGGTAATAGTAGCACAGTGGGTTATATGTTGATCTTCACAATAAATGCCTCTGCTCTAAGGATTGCACCAGGTGGCCAACAACACTACCTAGTCCATATGTAAGAAGTCTTGAATTTTTCTCCCCCATTTTTTTTTAAGGGAAATTTTAGCTTAATTGTTCTCAGATAGTGACCTCATCATCAACGTTGGCAGAGGAGATCCCTCACTCCTGTTTCTTCTTACCCAACAGATGAACAGTTGAAGACAATTGACTGAAAACAAATAAGAACTCGAAGAGCTTGCTTCAGGATCGTAATGCAGCCATTCAAGGTACTGGTGATAAGCTGGAAGACTTTGTTTTTCACCTGCAGCAAAGAACACCATTGATTTCCAGACTGGATTGTATCAATATCATGTACTGAGCTGCATATTTACATGTGTACACAGAAAAATGCGTGGTGTTTTTAAGTAAAAGCTGGTGGTTTAGCAGCCTGAGTTACAGGTGAACATCGGTCAGAGCAGATGTTGATGTTTCAGTTTAAATAGATGGTTTCATTCTCACTGAGGCCTGTTGGGAAGTGACCTTAAGCTAAACCCCAAAATCAGGCAGAGGTGTGGAGAAGAGTTCTGGTCTTTTCCCCATCCTTTCCCACGCTCTGGCACAGTTTTCCTTGCATTATGCTCAAAAGTCAGGGTTGCAGAGTGAGTCGCCTCAGCTGACTGTCCCAGCAGAACACTGATTTTGGAGCAGGAAAACAAAATGTTGCTATTGGGTTGATTCGTCCCCAATGAGAAGCCAGATCTGGGTGTTTCCCCAGAGGGGCTCACCTGGGCCTCACTGAAGTGGTTTGTACTGATGCCTTCAAAGTGCTGTAACCTGTAAATGATTCTGAAGGTTGTTGATTTGAATTTGATTTTGATACTGTTTTTTTTTTGTGTGTGTATTCCTTACTTGGTTACTCTTACCTCTTTTATTTAACCAAACAGAACTGTTTCAGTGAAGTCTTAACTATCAAAGAATACCGAAATGAGATGCAGTTTTGAACAATTCCTGTCACTTGTTCTAGATTTCTGTTAGGCAGTAGAAGTGGTATATTAACATGCAATGATTTATGTCCCCAAGACACAAGAAATGGCAGCAACACTGCTCTCCTTCTGTGCCCTGTGGACTGATGGAGCTGCCTGCTATCGAAGCGTCCTGTCCCAGTTTTCAGCTGGCTGGGGCAGCTCATTGGGGTTTTACAGGCTGCTGCGTGGTGGGGGGTGTGAACAGGGATTACAAACTGGTACAGAAAGCTGATCATTCTTTCTTGTTCTTTTGCAATTCTTTTCAGAGCCATTTAAGTAGAGAAAAAGAAGAACTGGAAGCTGAAAAGAGAGATTTAGTTCGAACAAGTGAAAGACGATCTCAGGAAGTCGAACATTTAAACGGTATAGCTGAGGATACATGGACAAAGTGCTTGGCATGATTTTGCTAGGGAAAAGAGATGCTTGAACAATTGAACTGGTGTAGAGCGCCCGGTTTGTATAGGCAGCACCAACTGATGGATTAGCAGGAAACAGTATTTAGGGCAAAGGAAACTAGGCAGGAAATTACATGGTAATTGCAGAAAAGCACGGCAGTTTGATGCCTGGCTTTGTCGATGTAAACCCATTCATTATACAGCACCTTACTGCACAGTATATATAAAGTTACAAACATTATGTCTTGCCTGTTCTCATTCCTTAAAATCTACTTAAGCTGAGTAATTATTATAGTATGTACTATAAATTGTATATACTATAAATAAAACTATGCAATTAGGGGTTTTTAACGCTGATTTCCCTCCTCCAGAGGATGTTAAGCGCTTAAATGAAAAGCTTACAGAAGCAAACACAGAAAAGGTGAAGCTTCAGTTAAAGTTGGATGAACTTCAGACATCAGATGTTTCCATGAAGGTGAGCAGTACTTCATCTGCATGGTATGTGTGAATGTTCTACTAAGCGGTGGTTAATGCATGATGTAACAATCATTCTGTCATTAGTGACTTGGAAAGTAGGTCGAGTGTACTCCTGTTATTTGTAACACATATTATTATAAAATTCTCTTTCACGGGCACCCCCTTGCCGTGGGGAAAGAGCTTGCGTGCCCTTGCGAAGTTGAGAGCTATGCTGGTGGTGGCATATGCCTCCGGTAGGGTCTCCCAAGCCAGACAGGTCTCAACTGAAGGGTCAGACAAAGTGTGTCCATGGGCAGGATGGGCTCACTAGCCTTCGGGCAACCATCCTAGGAGAAGGACAACTCTAACTCCAAACCCGGGCAGATGGAGCTCGTTTAGCCCTGTAAGGCCATCCATCTAAGAGAAGGATACTCTAACCAAACCTACGACCTGAGGACTTCGCTGTCACTGTCCAAGCTCGCTAGGCCCTGGCAGATGAACCTCAGGTGTAAAGGGTGGGGTCAGTCTCGCGCACGCTGCGCCTCACCTAAAAAATCCACCGCGCAGGCTTGAAGGGTGTACTCACATTTAAAGCCCTTCCCAAATCTTCATCCGCGAAGCCAAGCCATGATGATGATAGTGATATTATAAAATTGGTGGCTGTGACTGGAAGTGAGACATAGAAGGCAAGGGAGCATCAGGTTGGGCAAGCTTGTCCAGGCCTCGTTGGCAGCAAATGGTGGCTGCTCCTGCCCACAAGGAAGAACTCCAGGTCCATGAAGGCAGGTGAACCTGCTCTATTTCTCTGTGGGCAGAATAAACTCCATAAAGAGCTGAAAGAGAGGAAGAGATGAGAGGAAGAAAACTTCAATACCTTCATTTATTTCCTTTAACTAGGTATTAATCTTGCTAATGTTCCCAGCTATAAGGTAGACTTGGAGGAAACTAACTCAAGTTTTGAGAAGGAATTGTAGTTTGAGACTGCTAAGTTGGTGTTACCAATGTAGTAAGGAACGTTGCCTGTCATTGGCTGCTAGCTACCAAGTCACTGCATGTCTTCGCTACTCCTACTTTTCTCGTAGTACTTTGATTAGCTTCTTTGTTTTCTGTGGACCAGTACAGCTACATTGTGCTGTTTTCTGTTTCAGTATCGAGAGAAAAGACTGGAGCAAGAAAAAGAACTGCTGCAGAATCAGAACACGTGGCTGAACGCTGAGCTGAAAGCCAAAACAGATGAACTTCTACACACTGCCAGGGAGAAAGGCAATGAAATCCTGGAGCTTAAATGTAGTCTGGAGAACAAGAAAGAGGAGGTAGTGTCATGCCTGAGTGCTTTGGCCATTTCTTACCAATCATACCTCCTGATTAAATGTCTGGAATAAAACCAAGCACTTTAGTGACTCTATTTGAGTAAAAAAAGTATGTTTTACAATTAGTAAGGAGATTTCCTTCCTTTTAATTTGTGATTTTTAAGGAATACATATAGTTACCATTATCTAGAATAGAAAAGTCAGGGATTTTAATTATATGCTAGAAATCTCGGGGTCGCTGATAACACAGCTCTGTCATGGTACATAATGCTTTTAAAAGGTATGGGCATACAGCTCTTATGAAGAGACAGAGGCAGAAGGGTCTTTGATGCGTGGGATGATGAGATTTTTGTTTTCCTGCAGCAAAACACATGGCAGAATCAATGGTTATATTTTGAAAATCCTCAGCTTCAGTGAGCTGCTCTCTGGGTACCTGAGCCGTTTCTTTAGCACCCGTGACAAGTGGTCAGGTTTTCTGTGGCACTGAGCTCTACCGAGGCTTGTGCATTTGTTTGGTTATTGGAGCAGTTTGGGGACTCTTACTTCTTCAGTTAACTGAATTCATGGGAGCAAAGACTTGGAAAATGTAATGATTTATGCTCCTTCTGGAACCTTAGGGTTTTTTCCAAGTAAAAAAACAACGAGATGGGTATTTTCCAAAATAAACTGGACTGGAAAGACAGATTTATCCATGATGGTTCTCATTTATTCTTGGAACAGGTTTCCAGACTGGAAGAACAGGTAAATAGCTTGAAACAGTCAAATGAAAATCTTCAGAAGCATGTGGAAGAACTTTTGAATAAGCTGAAGGAGGTGAGACAACTCAAAGTATACGTGAAGCAGCGTTACAGTTACTTCACAAATCAGAAACCAAAATGCAAGAAGTAGAAATAGTGGAATGCTCCCTCACCCTGACTCCTCTTTAACTTACCAGGCAAAAGAACAACAAGCTAGTATGGAGGAGAGATTCCACAATGAATTGAATGCCCACATAAAATTATCCAATTTATATAAGGTGAGTTTATAGAGTCTGCTACAAGTGTTGTAGTTGGGGCTGGATCTTAGCATTCAATGTAGTGCAGCCCAGTTCAGGGGTTTTTTTCCCCACAAAGTGTGGATGTGGAGAAGACTAACTTCCACTGCAAAGTGTTGTGAAACATCCAAAATGTTGTTTTTCTTGCTGCTGTCTTAGACAGCATTTGAATTCTTAAATTAACTGGGATTAAACCAGTAATTTTATGCTCTCTGTTTTGAGGCTGTTTGTTGTATGAATGTGGTTTTGTCTTATGATGTATTGGGAGGTAAAAGTTTGTATGAAAATAGAGAATCGTAGAATCATAGAATGTTCTGGGTAGGAAAGGGCCTTTCAAAGCTCATCCAGTCTAACGCCCCTGCACTCAGCAGGGACATCTGCAACTAGAGCAGGCTGCTCAGAGCCCCAGGGTCCAACCTGGCCTGGAATGTTTCCAGGGATGGGGCTTCTCCCACCTCTCTGGGAAGCCTGGGCCAGTGTCTCACCACCCTCAGCGTCAACAATTTCTTCCTTCTCTCTGGTCTGAATCTTCCTCTTTTAGTTTGACCCATCACCCCTTGCCCTTCTAAACAAGTATTTTTTGTTTGTTTTCATTGCTTGGGGTTTTTTTTACTCCTGTTCATTCATGCTTTTATTATAGAATCATCGATTTGAAGGGGCTTAAAGATCTGTCTTCACTTACTGTGGGGTTTGCTGTGTGCTTGTAACTATGACATACTTGTCTGACCTGAGATTAAAAGCCTTGAGGTTGAGTGCCCTCCCATGGGAGCCTGTTCTGAGACTGTGCTGATCTGCGAGAGCTGAATCAACTTGATTTCAGTTATCTCTTAACAGACTTGTGGGATTGTTAGAGTATGGCACAGTCTCGCTCTTACGAGAGCTTTAACTGGAAGCAAAGAAACATTAAACTGTTTATATAAGATTCCCTAAAAAGACCACACTTTTCAGAATGATCAAAATTGAGTACTCTAAATTCCTGCAGATTTCCTGTCGTGCAGAGAAGAAATGAAGGGCAGCACCAGCTATAAAGCAGCTAAAGGATAAACATTTTATTTGGATTTGTCTCATCAAATAGGTGTCTGACAGTTCCTCTCAGGTGGGCAATTTGCATCCAAGTGAGACTTAATCCAGGTGGAGAGAGAATTGTCCAGTTTAGATGAATCTTTTCGCATTATACTCAAAAGCTGCTCCTTCATAATTTTTGGTCACTTTGGGCTTTCTTATAAAAATACAGTTGCTGCTGCTCTGTACTAAAAGGTGAAATAAACTGCTTTTACTTAGAGCGCTGCTGATGACTCAGAGGCAAAGAGCAACGAGCTGACAGGAGCAGTGGAAGAGCTGCACAAGCTGCTGAAGGAAGCAGGTGAAGGTAGGATGAAAGATGGCAAATGGAGCAGGGTGGTTGCACTCCTTTAACTCGGGACACTGAAAAATGTTTGTGAAAGGAACTTCAGGCTTTGGGGATGGTGGAAACATCAGTCACTTTGTAACAAATATTTTACATGACTAGTTGAATTTGCTTGGAGGGGGAACTATTTTCAACTATACCTGGAATTTTACTTTGGATGATAAGTCTTCAGTTTAGTTTCTTGGTTTAGATTTGTTTTCACTGATGAGAGGACAGTTCCTATTTTAGCAAAGGCAAGCAGCAGCAGTTTGTGCTTCTCTCATGTGACTGAGGTTTTTTAATCAGCATAAGCTTCTGCAGATCATATCAAGTAAAACATAAGATACACATGCAAATTTTGATCTTTGTAAAAGGAAAAAAGTAAACCCAACCCCAGCACCTCAAACTGCTTTCTGATTTAATTTCAGCTAATAAAGCAACGCAGGAGCATTTATCTGAGGTGGAGGAGTCAAAAGCTGTGATGGAGAAAGAACTGTGTGAGAAGATCAGTAAGCTGGAAAAGGAGCTGGAGAATGCTAACGATTTACTGTCCGCTACAAAGCGCAAAGGTAGGACTGACACTGGCCGCTGAGGTACGTAAAGCCTCGGGCTTTCTGTTGTCTCTCAGCAAAATACTGTGCTGAATTTCTACAGGAAGGAGGCGCCTTAACCTTAATTCATCTTGGGTCAGTTCTAATCATGAATTTTAGAAGCTTTTTCATGTGTGTTTATATACATGAAAATATTTTTTTCCCCATGAGAAAATGCATTTTTATCAAAATGTTTTTTGAAGTTCTTTTCGTTGATTTGACGTAACCTTTTCAAAGAAAAGGGAGAAGGAAGCAGTTCCTTAAGGCTGAGTTATGCTTTTAATGGTTGTCTGGAGAGGGAAGTGGGAATGATAAACTATTCTTGTTTTCCTCTTTTTAAAAAGTGACAGAAAACAATCCTCTGTCCTTAGATTTCTATTTAACATTAAATTGTCACTGTTCTATCTTTTTTTTTTTAAAGAAGTGTTTGCTATATATAAGTCATTTCTAAAGGAAAGAGAGTGCAGAGCAGGAAGGGAGAGAGGCATGAAGTGTATTTGCTCTACCCCTATGTTAATTTAATGGTAGTAAACCAGTGCTCTACCACTCTAAACCTTTCGCAGTACGCTGAGAAATCTGCTCTTAAGCTTTGCTCCACTTAGGTTCAGAAATGGGCTAAATTTTAAGAATCTAATAGTGAAAGCTTTTCAAATTACACTAATTAGATGTTGATAATGTGTGACATGGAATGTCGTATATAATCCCAGTCACCGGTACATGTACATGTGTGATACGGGTTACAGAAAGTCTTAACCCAGAAGTGCAAAGGGCTTAAAGTCATTTAAACTACGGTAGTTGTAAAGCACAGAAGTGAATGAAGACATTCTTTAGGTTAATATTGAATATGTACGATGGGACTTGCTGCAGCTTTTTAATGGTGATTGGTGGGATTCTGTCTTCAGGAGCCATACTGTCTGAGGAGGAGCTGGCAGCTATGTCTCCCACTGCTGCAGCTGTAGCTAAAGTGGTCAAGCCTGGAATGAAATTAACTGAGGTGAGTGAGAGGAAACTCCTCCGTTTCAAGGCCCTTGAAATGCCTTGAGCGGGGACATGCTCATAATAGAAGGGTGCAAACTTGAGACACTCTGCTGTGTTTGGTGTGAGACCTGACTGAAGTCGAGGAAATCTTCTCATGCCTTTGCGGCAGATGGTCCTAGCTGAGGCACTGGCATTTTCTTCAACATACCTTACAGGTGTTTTGAGTTCATCAACACGTTTGTAGGGTCTCTAAGTCCTTTTCCTGAAATATGTGGGGGTTTTTTGCACATAAACTTAATTTCTGTATGCATTTTTTGTCAGGAGCTTTCTTTTTATAGTATTTACATAATTTTTTTAATCTGTACTGCTGCACATTTGACTTCTATCTGCAGAGAAAGTTAATGTGGTGATAGGTCGTACATATAGTAGGTGCTTTTTTTTACACTTATTTATGCAATTTGTATATTCATTTTGTTTGTTATTGGTCATTCTGTCCAGCCATTAAATTACTTTCTTCTGTACTTGCTGCTTTCTTTTGTGATACTGGTTTTGATATTTTTGTTACCTTAAACTTGCTTAAGATTTGTCCCTTTTCCCGAGAATCCTTTATCACATAAAGTTGCACCAGGAAAGTTTGTCATTTTTAGATTAATAGGAATTACAGTTTTGCTGCGGTATGAGTCCTAAAAACACCTTGTTTTGAAAGTCCAACTTGTTTCTCTAAATTAACTAGTTTAAAGTTAAAATTACATTAAAATTTATAAAATTTTATTATATTAGAAGTTATAAAATTATACTGCCTTAAGGTATGAGTTGTAGAATTACCGGTGGCTCTTTTTTAAGAGCTCTGTCCAGAGGTATCAAAACCAAACCAACCAACAAAAAAAATCTCTTGTTACAGCTGTACAATGCGTATGTGGAAACTCAGGATCAGCTGCTTTTGGAAAAGCTGGAGAATAAGAGAATCAATAAATATTTGGACGAAATAGTGCAGGAAGTAGAAGCCAAAGCACCAATCTTAAAACGGCAGCGTGAAGAATTTGAACGTTCCCAAAAAGCTGTTGCTAGTCTGGCGGCAAAGCTTGAACAAGCTATGAAGGTCAGTATAAAATAAAAGAGCATGTAAAAATACGGAGAAAATGGTTTTTTAATTCCTTATTTCTAATGGCTGTTAGTATATGTACAAAATGGATCTTTTTGTCAACTTGTGCTGGAGGAAAGTACCCATTGAACACTCTAGCGACTTACTGGACTGTATAAAGTATTTACAGAGCCAATATTTTTCAGAGATTTTTATAGCAAAGGCTTCAGGGTGGTGACTTAAAATCTCTGATTTGCTGAGAGAGTAGAATTCTTTATGAATAAAGATTAGTGTCTGTCCAAAGAAATAAAATTGGACTTGCGTGCTCACTAATCTTAATACACAGACTAATATAGCATAAAAGTATGGCTTTTGATTCCTGCGTCTGTGGAGTTTACCCTTTGGACTGTAACTTTAAAGTAGTAAAGCGCAGTTTGATTTGCAGGGTCTGTCTCTACGTGACGTTATCTCTTGGGAAGGGACTGTGTCTGAGTTGGACTGCTACCTGTTTCTTACTGTCTGTGTGCTTGCAGGAGATCCAGCGGTTGCAGGAGGAGGCCGACAAAGCCAATAAGCATGCCTCGCTGCTTGAGAGAGAAAGCCAGAGACTGGAAGTACAAGTCAAAGATCTTTCGCAGCAGGTAGAACAAACCACTATGGTTCAATGTACTATTTGCAATTTATTGATTAATATGGTGCTGTATTGCTGAAGTTGACTGGGAAGTTGTGTTCAGCCATATTCACATACTTGGGTTGTCGTAACAGTCTGAGTGACAATGAAAGCTTCTCCTTAGGACAACATGGTATTCACATTTCTGCTTATGAAACTGGAGTTAGTTTAGCAGGGTAGAAGGGATGTGGCTTCAGGATATTACTGTTAAACATCTGACATGGAAAACTCGTAACGTCTTTGATTGGAGTGTCCTGTGGTCTGTTTGCAGTGCTAAACACAGACTGTCTATTCTGATCTTGTTGTGGTTTCTTTCTGTCAAACTTTTTTCCTATGATGTATTTATCTATAAGGACTCGTTGGCTGTAGTACTTGGTATATTGTAGGAAAAAACCTTAATTTCCAAGTACTTTAATGTATTATTCTTAGAGCGAACTTTCAAATCTGTATGCAAGTCTTACAGGGGACTGTTCTCTTTCAGATTCGTGTGCTTTTAATGGAGCTTGAGGAAGCTAGAGGCAATCATGTGATTCGTGATGAAGAAGTGAGCTCTGCTGACATCACCAGCTCTTCTGAAGTGATATCTCAACATCTAGTCTCTTACAGAAATATTGAAGAACTTCAGCAGCAGAATCAGCGTCTCTTGGTGGCTCTTCGAGAGCTGGGAGAGGCTAGAGAAAAAGAGGAGCAAGAAACAACATCCTCTAAGTAAGTTATTTGTTCCTTCCAGTAAACTGGTTATACTAAGTAGTAACAGGGATTTCTTCAAACACCTTTCATTTGTTTGCTTCTGGTTGTTGTTAATTGTGTGCATATGTGTATGTAAGCATACAGAGCCTAGCTGGAGGCCTGTAGCTCGCAGTATTCCCCAGTGGTCAGGAGTGGGTCCAGTCTTGCTCAACATACGCATCAATGACCCAGATGAAGGGACAGAGTGTCCCTCCCCTCAGCCAGTTTGCTGATGATACAGGACTGGGAGCAGTGGCTGACACACCATCAGGCCGTGTTGCCCTTCAGTGAGACCTGGGCAGGCTGGGGAGTTGGGTGAGGAGGAACCAAATGAAGTTCAACAAGGGCAAATGTAGAGTCCTGCACCTGGGGAGGAACAACCCCCTGCACCAGTACAAGTCAGGGGTGACCTGCTGGGAAGCAGCTCTGCGGAGGAGGACAAGAAGTTCACTATGAACAAGCAATGGGCTCTTGTGGCCAGAGAGGCCAATGATCTCCTGGGGTACAGGAAGAAGAATGTGGCCAGCAGGTCAAGGGGGGTTCTCCTCCCCCTCTGCTCTGCCCTGGTGAGGCCACATCTGGAGTCCTGTGTCCAGTTCTGGACCCCCCAGTTCAAGGGAGTCAAGGAGCTACTGGAGAATGTCCAGTGAGACTACAAGGAAGAGGAGGGGCTGGAGCATCTCTGTGCTAGGGAAAGGCTGAGAGCCCTGGGGCTGTTCAGCTGGAGAAGAGCAGGCTGAGAGGAGATCTCATCAATGCTGATCAATAGCTAAAGGGTGCTTGTCAAGGGGATGTTGCCAGACTCTGTTCAGTGGTGCCTAGTGACAGCACAAGGGGCAATGAGCACAAACTGGAACCCAGGAAGTTCCACCTGACCATGAGGAGAAACTTCTTTGCTGTGAGGGTGCGGGAGCCCTGGCCCAGGCTGCCCAGCGAGGTTGTAGAGTCTCCTTCTCTGGAGAGATTCCAAAGCCGCCCAGATGCCATCCTGGGCAACCTGCTCTGGTGACCCTGCTCTGGCAGGGGGTTGGACTGGACGATCTGCAGAGCTCCCTTCCAACCCCACCAGTCTGGAATCCTGTGCTTCTGAGATATGCTCATAAGCCGCTATGTAATTCATAAAGGCAAAATGTTATTAAGCAACAGATTTCTAATAACTAATCTAGTAACAATTATTAGAGTAAAATGGCTTTATAACTACATATATTGTAATAGCTCCTCTCTGCAAAATCCAAAGTAAAAATAATTGTTAGTCTTTTAGTAAATGTGATTTTGCACAACAGAGATATTTTCAAAAAAGAAGTTCTCATTCCTGTTAGCTGAACCAAAAACCGAATATGTGCATGTCTGATGCACTGCCTGTAAAGCCCACAAGTAAAATAATTCTGTGATAAAAGTTCTTCACCTGGTTCTAACTTTCACTGAACTTTCAGAGATACTCTAAGTGTGCACTGACGGAGTTGTGAAAAAATACCAGGGCTGCGTCATCTCAGTGTGCCTCACTGTGTACGTTACTGAGAAGAGCTGTTGTTGCTTTCAGAGTTTCTGAGCTTCAGAGCCAGCTTGAGGAAGCTTTTGGTGAGCTGGAAAAGCTGCGTGAATCACGTCACCATCAGATGCAGCTTGTTGAGTCCATAGTTCGTCAGCGTGATATGTTCCGCATACTGTTGGCACAGACCACCGGAGCTGTCATTCCTTTGCAAAGTAAGCTTCACGTTTCCGCACCACTGAAAAAAACCTCCAGTTGCCCTTTGTCAGGAGATTTTGCTAATGGTATCAGTAACTTGTGTTAGTCTGGTATTTGACTTTCACCCTCACTGCTAAACCCATGTGTTTGGATTTAGACACCTGATTTTATTTTTACAGTATAAGTTGCTACATAATGGCTGCCATGTGGTGACTATATGCTCTGGTAGCGTATTGTAGGTGTAGAGAATGAGTTGCTCAGGAGAGCCCAAGACACTCTGAGCAACACAATGTTGGTTTGAGCCATATCTCAGTGAGGTGGTGATATGACCTGCTGTGGCAAGCAGTCATTCACATTGTGCCTTTAAATTTATCTTTTTCAGCTTCAAGGTATATTACCGGAGGAGATTTCTCTGACATCTACTCCAAAGCGCCCAAGTTTACCTCAAGCCATGTCAACTTCTGCTTCCGGTGTCAATGGCTGAGTCAGTGGAGACGGTGGAGGGCAAAGGCTGCCTTAAGCAGGTGCGTTTTCCCAATAAGCGCTGTCGAAAGTTATCACTGTTTCTTTCACTCTTGTAACCCTTTAACGTCTGTTCTTTGATGTAGTTGCAGGAAGTTTTGAGAACTACAAAAAAATAGAGGCAGAGAACGACAAGCTGCTGATGAACAAAAATGAAAAGCTTCAGGAGCAGGTCACAGACTTGAGGTCACAAACGCAAAGATATCCACGCAGCTGGAGTTTGCCTCCAAACGGTATGTCAGCCCTTTAATAGCTTTGCCTTATACGTGTGTTCTGTGTCAGTAGAGTCATGGCAGCTGGAAGAGCTGCCAGTTAAATGTTAATGCTGTCTGTTCTGCTAAAGAACACAAACAGTGAACGTGGGATCAAGAATAGACCTAGCTGGGTGAACCCCATGTGTCCTGTGCTTCAGTTTGCACAAGAATCATCTAGCTGTGTACGTACAGCTCTGGCAGTTAAACAGTTTAACGTGGCCAGGCACCTACTTTGCTTTGTTGCTCCACGGAAGGTATGAAATGCTGCAGGATAACGTCGAAGGCTATCGTCGAGAAATAACATCTCTGCATGAAAGAACCCAGAAGCTCACTGCAACAACTCAGAAGCAAGAGCAGATAATCAACACTATGACTCAAGACCTGCGGGGAGCTAATGAAAAGCTGGCAGTGGCAGAGGTTAGTAACACAGTGCATTACACTGCCAGATACTCCGAGTTAACTGATCATAGACTTGGGATTGATAACCAACTTCTTGTTATTATTTGTTATCTTAAAGGTGAGAGCAGAAAACTTGAAGAAAGAGAAAGATATCTTGAAGATGTCAGACGTGCGTTAACGCAGCAAACGGAGTCTTTATTGGTTGAGCAAAGAGGACAGAACTTGCTGCTTACAAATCTGCGAACTATTCAGGTGTGTAGTGTTATTCTAAGGTCCCAGGCTTGGTCTCTTCTGAGAGTTTTCAGTAAATACCCATGAAATCAATAAAACAGCATGGGATTGGGTCCTGATGTGGCTTTTTGTGTTGTTACAAATTGCCACAGAACAGAAATAATTGAGCAACTTGTTTAAGCAAGTTGGCTATTCCTACCCTAAATTCTGATACTCTATTATTTGCCTGGACAAAGTCCTGAGAATTTTGAGTCGATGAGAAGGGTTTCTGCAATAAAGTGGAAACAAAACACAAGACAAAGCGAAAGGAAAAAATCTGTAACATACGTAATTTTTACAATAGCAAAATTGACCAGGGCCCACCTTGGTAGTTTATTTTCCTATCATTTTAAGGTCTATTACTTGTATACTTTTGTATTTTCTAGTATAACATATATTACTCTTAAAGTATATTATTTAAGGTTGCACTTTGTATCATGTGACTGAATTTTATTTCTGTAGTGGATCTTTTGGGTTTTTAATCCCTGGAATTAGGCTGCATGGGGTAGTGCAGTTCTGATAATATTTATTGTAACAATATTGTTTTAAAATCCTTCAAAACGTTTGGCAGTGCTACTTTTCAAAATTTCTTTATGGCTTGCTCCCTGCAGTAATGATTTTGTAGATGGGAGAAGTGTTGTGACAGTGTTGTATGATGGGCTGCAGTAACCCGAGAAAAACTGTTAAGGCATGTTGTAACCATAGTGCGTTGATGGTCTTTCATTAGGGCATCCTGGAGAGGTCTGAGGCAGAAACAAAACAGAGACTCAATAGCCAGATAGAAAAGCTGGAGCGTGAGATATCTCAGCTGAAGAAGAAGCTAGAAAGTGAGGTGGAACAACGACATTCCCTCACCAAAAATCAGAGGTAAGTACAGTTATAAATCCGCTGAAACATGTGCATTGTTTTTCACATGTGAAATTTATCAACATATTTGGTTGTTGTGCCATTTGTGAGTCACTATGCATTGAAGAACCTTGTGTTTTCAGGTTCATATCCTGGATCTTAAGAGGCAACTGGAGACTGAGACAAACCGTCACGTGAACACAAAGGAACTTTTAAAGAATGCCCAGAAAGAAACTGCCATGTTGAAACAGCAGCTGAACAATATGGAGGCTCAGCTGGCATCTCAGTCCTCACAGAGGGCTCCAGGGAAGGGTAGGATGGTTTTCTACATCAAATTTCTTTATATTGCTGTCTGCAGAACAGTGAAGTGCATAATTCATTTTAATTTACAACTAGGAGGACAGTACACTAAGCAATGAACCTCTTCATTATTACAATCACGTATTCAAACAAGTTATAACCAGGATGATTTATTGAAGTAAAATTAATGTCCAAAGCAGTCTTTATCAAAGGTGAGAAATAAAGCAGAACTTATTAAAAGATCCCTTTTATTTTTATTTGTAAGAACGTAAGTCTATTTGGTTACTGTCTTTTAAATAGCCTTTTTTTTTTTTTTTGTCAGAAACAACAGTGCTTATTGGAAGCCACTATTTTGGTTAGGGCTGACAATTTTATTTAGGGGAATTTTGTGATGGTGATTGTTTTTTGTCATGTTCTATCCTAAAAAGACATCATTTTTCAACAGAACAGGGTTTAAAAAACTGAATTAAAGTTCATCAGTTAATGCATGTGTTCTACTGTTACAGGTCAGCCTAGTACAAATGAAGATGTGGATGATCTTGTCAGTCAACTAAGACAAGCAGAGGAACAAGTTAATGATCTGAGAGAAAGACTCAAGACCAGTTCTAGTAATGTGGAACAGTACAGGGCCATGGTTCTTAGTCTAGAGGAGTCTCTCAATAAGGAAAAACAAGTAAGTAGTGACTGTTACCTCTTAGAGCAAAACCAGAAACAAAGTGAAGGATTTTTTTGTGCTACAGTACAGTCTGTAGGATTGTGGGAGGGATTTCAAAAGAACTACAGTTAGTTTAGAAGGCATCGGAACGTAATGCAGTACGCCCATGTTTCAGATGATTTCATTAAAAATGCTTTTAATCATGGAAATATTAAATGTTTTGCAGCCATTTTCGCTAAAATGTAAGCATTTGTTGGACTTGACTCAAAGCTGTGCTCTGCCCATTGTCTGCCTTCGAAAGAGGGGAACTGCCTTTTAAAAACTCTTCCCTGTAGCACCCTGTGATCAATGATTAAAAGCATTAATTAGCTCTCAGTTGAGAGCAGTTGAATGCACACTCTGCATCAGCAAGGTCTTCCAGGATGCAAAAGAGCACTCTGTGTATGGTATTCATGGGAAAAGCTGAGGAACAACCTTCCAGTGTGTCACATGCTCCACCATGCCAATGGGGTGTGAAGCCCGTTCTTCTGAGCTGTTCAGCATAGCGAAATAAAACAGGTTGGGAAACAGAACTCTCCAATTCTACTAAAGGTGACAGAGGAGGTCCGTGCAACAGTTGAAGCTCGCCTGAAGGAGTCTTCAGAGTATCAAGCCCAGTTAGAAAAGAAGCTGATGGAGTCAGAGAAAGAACAGCAAGAACTGCAAGAGGAGAAGCGTAAATCTGTGGAGAGCATGGAACAACAGGTATGTCCTGAGTGCCCCTCCCTTCAACCCTCTCGCAGGGAGTCCACAAGAATGTGCTTTTATGTAGTTCCCTGACCTTCAGTTTGTTTTCTCAGTATCTGTTAGGATGTGCAAAAGACTGGTAGCTACATCTGTGAGAGGTTTCCAAAGAGGAGCAGCACATCAACCTTATCCCTTTGTTAGGGCGATTGTGTGTTTAAAGCTGCCTCTATCTTCCTGAAGTTTGAGCAGAAAAACATGAGGAAAAACCTTTGAGAAAGGTTTCACAAAACCCTTTTTTGGAACGTGAACCAAAACCAAATTTGCAGCATTCTCATCTTTGAAAACCAGAGCAGTCTGTGCCGTTATTTGTCTGGTTTATGTTTGGGCTCTTATTGGGGTTGAAAGAAACAAGATGATGGCAGCTAGAATTACCCCAGGCCCAACTCTGAAAGAACAGGAATGTATTTTTACCAGCAGAGAGCTCTGTATGTTAACAAGTCAAAACCTTGAAAGTATTTCTCTTTTTAAATACTAATTTTAATCTAAAATAATGACATTACCACCCCTCGATCCTACATTATTCGTGACTGTCTACTTTCAGAAGCCTGCTGTGTTCAATACCCGGGTAAACATACCCATTCAGTCCCTTGGTTTTGCTCTTGTTGTGTTTATGTTTTGTTTTGTTTTTGCTCCATCCCTCCCCATCACTGCAGCTATCGGAACCTAAA
This sequence comes from Bucorvus abyssinicus, assembly GCA_009769605.1. Lineage (NCBI taxonomy): Eukaryota > Metazoa > Chordata > Aves > Bucerotiformes > Bucorvidae > Bucorvus > Bucorvus abyssinicus. The sequence continues at coordinate 7,799,918 of CM020034.1, read as the reverse complement.
GAAGACTCCTGTCAACTGTGGCAATCAGAAGTTCAGGAAGCTCTTCAGAGAGCCAGCGCAGCTCTAAATAATGAACAGCAGGCCAGACGTGACTGCCAGGAACAAGTACGTTTGTAGTATTGGCCTGTTTAGCCAGAGGTAGTGAGCCTTGGTGTTAGTTTTTCAGTTGATTCAAACGTTTTTTAAAGTTAGTGCTGTAATATCTCTAACCTGAAACACAACTATCCCCTTTTAAACCTGTGGGGCAATAGGGTGGTTAGCAGCACCCCATAAGATTGTCTTGTTTCCAGCTGTTTTTTAAAGGGAATCTACTTCCTGCAGGTGAGAATTCCAGCAGCGTTGAGTGTTGTTAAGGACATAGAAGAACATTTAGCTGTTGTTTAAGCCAACCCAGAATTTAGGAGGCAGGCACCTCCAGTTTATTTCAGCTAGTGCTGTGATCAGAGTCTGTCCTTAGTTTTCTAACCTCATGCAGTAAGTATCTTTGCCCATTTGCATGTAGCAGCAGCCAGTGGATGTTCTTGGACTAACACTCACCTGTTAGCTTGTGCAGAATCTACTGCAAGAGGGTTTGACTGTAGAGTCGCTATAGAGAGTGTGTCATCCTCAAAGGACAACAACTTCAGATTCTAATTTTTTCTTTAATTTCTTTAAGAGAACCATTCTAAGCTTATCCATTGTTCTTGTTCTGACTGGGATAGAGCTAATTTTTTCTTTGACATACTTTTTTTTTCTTTTTTTGAACTTGAGAATGAACAGAGGTTTTGGCCAGTGGTTTTCTTTTGACTAGTGGTCACCTGGTTTTGTCTTGAATTTGAGAATGTCTTTGTACATACCAAACATCACATTAAAGGGAACAGAACCTACTCTTTGTATTTTTCTGCAGGCAAAGATGGCTTCTGAAGCTCAAAACAAATATGAACGGGAATTAATGCTTCATGCCGCCGATGTTGAAGCATTACAGGCTATTAAAGACCAAGTTGCCAAGAATGCAGCAGTGAGGCAGCAGCTAGAGGAAGCCGCTCGGAAAGCTGAGTCTGAATTGTTAGAGTGCAAAGCCTCCTGGGAAGAGAGAGAGAGAATGATCAAGGTATGGTTGTGTTGATAGTTTCAGTGGTTTTTCTTCAGTTAACAGAAATTCAGCCATGGAATTCACAGCCATCCAACAATTTGTTGTAGGACGAAGCTTCAAAACTTGCATCCCGTTGTGAAGATTTGGAAAAACAAAATCGACTGTTACATGAGCAGCTGGAGAGTCTGAGTGATAAGATGGTGACTTCTATGAAGGAAGCCATGCCCACAGCTGTGAATGTTTCTCTCAATGAGGAAGGCAAATCCCAGGAACAAATCTTAGAAATCCTTAGGTAAAATGAGCTCTGGGCTCCTTCTCTTGGTGGGTATAAATTAGTTGCCAGTTTAAATAGTTCTATATTACTTTGGATTTGAAGGATGATGCATAAATTTCTAAGGGCTTTTTTGCTAGGTAGGAAGTAGTGGTGCTACAACAGTGATTAACAGAGGAGATTTCTTTCTACTCCTAGGAAAAAAACTGTGAGTTCAGTTATGACAGGAAGCTAAATCAGATTGTAGCAAATGTGATGGGCAAGGAAGTTTCATAGAGGTGATTTTTTTCTCATTGTGGTTTTTAGGGGGTTTATGTAGATTTTTGTTAATTTCCTTCTGGGTTTTTCTTTTTGGTCTTTCCGAACCGATCTCTATACTCGGTAGTCCTTCACATGTAAGATGCTTCAACTTAAAATGCTTTGTCTTGCATTTTCTTCCATGTTCTTTCTCTCACTTCAGATTTATACGTCGAGAAAAGGAAATTGCAGAAACTAGATTTGCGGTGGGCCCAGGTGGAGAGTTTTGCGGTACTCGTCAGAGAGTGGAGCACCTGAAAGGGAACTCCAGGAGCTTGCAGGACAGTCTCAACGCTGAGAGAGAGAAGGTGCAGGTATGGTTTGGTATTACTGCTTACGATTTTCAGGCAGTAGAGAGAGCTGTCTCTGTGTTCTACTCTTTGTCTCTGCTGCTAGTGCCCAAAAATGAAGTTTGGGAAGAATCGGGAGCTTTTAAGCTGGGGTTGCCTTGTAGCCAAATTAGAGGATCTTGTTCTGATCTTGGGAGAAGCAGTGTGACAATTCCAACATCACATAAATGGGGAACATAAGGATAATTTATCTCAATTTTTTCCCATCTCCCATTTCCTACATGACATTTACTTGCTTTCAAAGTCCATATGAGATCATGAATGCCATGATAACTTTCCAAGATGGTGGTACACCAGACCCAGGTGAGTACGTAAGCATGTGCGAGCAAAAGAAATGACTGAGTTAAATCTTCTCAAAAGGTAACAGCAAAAACCATTGCACAGCATGAAGAATTAATGAAAAAAACTGAGACCATGAACATACTGATAGAAACCAACAAGATGCTACGAGAAGAGAAGGACAGGCTAGAACAAGAGCTGCAACAAATTCAAGCAAAGGTTAGTACTGGGGCCCACGTAAATTTTTTCAGGTATTCAAGCTGACAAGTTAGGTCTGGATATACCATTGCTAGTTACAATAAATACATGTTTTAGATTGTGATGATTCCTTTACATCATACACAAATAGGGAAACCTTCCATTCAGAATTGTAGAAGATACTGGTCCACCCGCAACATTGGAAAGTTCGAAGTTCAGTTTCATGGACCAATTATTTTAGCGGAATCCAGTGCAGCATAACTTGGCTTCGAACGCGTAATTAATCTGTTTTCTTTGCCAAAGTTCAGGAAGTGAGAATCTGAGATTGTGAAGTACTCCCTGTGTTTCTTTCATCTCTGTAGCATCATCCATCCCCTGCTCTTGCTCCTCATCCTTCTCCCTGCCCCGAGCTGGCCACTGAAAGGCAGAGAGCGGGAGAAGACGCTGTGTCATGACTTTTTGAGGGTGTTGATTTTGCTCCCTCTGTCCCTCTGCCATTGTTCCAGACCCACCACGTTCCATTTCAGTGTAATAGATTCAGAGAGTTTAATCCCCAGCGGTGTTTTTTCAGGTACGCAAACTTGAGGCTGACATTCTGCCTCTACAAGAGTCTAATGCTGAACTGAGTGAGAAAAGTGGGATGTTGCAGGCCGAGAAAAAGCTGTTGGAAGAAGATGTTAAACGGTGGAAAGCCCGGACTCAGGTGGGGATTGCCTGTTTTGAGACATGAGGATGTGGGGGATAAAAATAAAATCAAAAAACCACCAAACAACTTAAAAATTCTAAATTTCTTTCAAAACAACAACATACAAAGAAATGTATTTGAATTATAAAGTGTTGTTTGTGCAGCTTCAAAATAGGCTATTCTGATTCAGAGGCATTCCAAATCAAAACACCAAAGCGGTAGCTCTAATTCAGAGAGGCTTTCTGGATATAACGGTTTCATCATCTTATGAAAACACAAACTATTTTCTCAATGTTTCAGCATTTATTGAGTCAACAGAAGGACACTGATCTCGAAGAGTATCGGAAGCTGCTTTCAGAGAAGGAGGCAAACACAAAGCGTATACAGCAAATGAGTGAAGAAACAGGCAGGCTGAAAGCAGAAATAGCCAGGTAGGGTATAAGGCAATGAGTTCTTGGGGAAAACAGATTATTTTTATTAAAGCTCTATCTCGAAGTGTCATTTCTTAACTGTCATATAACCATGAAACCTTTGGTATTCTGACTGTAACTTGGTAATATGCAGGTAAAATGAAGCAGGAATTGTTTTGGAAGCTGTCTTCTAGCTGAACATATTCTAAACTAATGTGTTGTAGAATAATTTGTCTTCTACAAATACTTATTTGTATTGCAAAATCCTAGGAAAAAGAATTCACTACAGATAGTGGTATTACATGAATGAGCAGTGTGAAATGTATTGATTATTTCAGGCATCCCATCTGCATCTTCCTTTACTCTCCTGTTCCTTAGAACTAATGCATCCTTGACTACAAGCCAGAATCTTGTTCAGGGCCTGAAGGATGAAGTAACCAAAATAAGAACGGAAAAGGATACTTTGCAGAAAGAACTGGATGCCAAAGTGGCTGACATACAGGAAAAAGTGAAAACTATAACGCAGGTCAAGAAAATCGGGCGCAGGTACAAGACTCAGTATGAGGAGCTGAAAGTACAGCATGATAAGGTAGGTAGAATTTAACTGCAGACAAAGAGAATGTATGATTTCGAGTCATTCTTCACATTGCCTTAGTGTAATCCTGTATGAATACTTATCTGGAAAAACAAAATTGCATTGTTTATTCTGCTGTTAGCTCAAGCCACCACAACACGTGAGCTGCAGATCACTTCCTCTTCTGCAGTATCCATAACATTCATCAGTGTTCGTTAGAGTACCTGGGGTTTGCCCAGAACTTATTGAAAGACTGGTTTGCATGCGGAAATCCTTGTGAAATAACGACATCAGATAGCACCCTTTAGCATGAAACCACTTGACCTGTTTTAGATGGTTGCTGAAGCATCAACTCAGCCTTTGGTAGAACAGCAAGAAGAACAAGTTTCTGTCCAGGAAGTACAAGAGCTCAAAGACACTCTCAGTCAGGCTGAAGTGAAGACAAAGGCTTTGGAGGCTCAAGTTGAAAGTTTACAGAAGGTAAGAACAGAGTGGATGAGGTAAGGACAGTAAACAGTTTCTGAGTGCTCCGCTCTTCCGCAGTCTTAACGTGGACCCGTGAAGAACGTGAGGGTGTTTTTCCTGAGTGTGTGCGTGCACATATTACAGAAATATTTGAATTGACCTATTTGTGCCTGTACCTTATTGGGAAAGAGAGACCTTCAGTCTGGTTTAAAGTGTCTAGTGTGTCACTTTGTTTCTTGAAATAAGAAAGTGGGGAAGAGAATGCTGTTCTCTCAGTTGTTGCATTCAGGGAGGACTGGACTCCCGTCCTGTGGATCAGAAACCTTACTACAGTCCTAATACTGGATCCTTGGAGCTTGTTAGGCAATACATTTGCAGTACCTGGTTGTGGTTAATAGTTTCTATCTCTCTTCTAGACTATAGCAGAAAAGGAAACGGAATTTCGAAGTCTTCAGGAGCAGATAACACAGCTACAATCAGAACTTGCTCGTTTTCATCAGGATCTGCAAGAGAAGACAACACAGGAAGAACAGCTCAGGCAACAGATCACTGAGAAGGAAGAGAAAACTAGGAAGACCTTGCTGGCAGCCAAGCAGAAAATTGCACAGTTGGCTGGTATTACGGTGTTCTTTTTTTCTGTCCTTAAGGTGTCTGCTTCTGGTTGGGTTTTTGATCATTACCGTGGAAAAGCATTTAAATGTGATGCTTGGGAAAGTAAGGTCTCATTCGTGTTTAACTTCAAAGGTTTTTAAGTTGCAATTAACTTCCACATGCCATTTTTCTATTTAAAATTGCCTCTAAGACCCCCTTTGATAGCTGAACATTTTAAAGATTTCACAATACTTCAGTAACCTACTAAAACAGCTGGGTATTCAATGTGCAGGCAGCTTACAGTAGCAAGACTGAATTCCTTCTTATTCAATTAGGTACAAAAGAACAGCTAACGAAAGAAAATGAGGAATGGAAGCAAAAGAGCAGCTCATTAGAAGAACAGAAGGCTGAACTGGAGGTGCGGATGAGTGCCCTCAAGTCACAGTATGAAGGTCGAATCTGCCGTCTGGAAAGAGAGCTCAGAGAGCAGCAAGAGCGACACCATGAACAGCGAGATGAGCCACCGGAGTCTACAAACAAGGTACAAAACCCTTGGAGGCAGCTGCACGTGAGGAGACCAATCAGTTGCGTGTCTCGTGACTGGAGGAGAACGAGAGCTGGCAGGATGAGCAGCATAGTTCAGCTTGGTTTGGTTTTGTGTATGTGGTACTTAATACTCAGGGCTGCTTTACGTGAAGGTGCTTTCTCTAACCATCCTTAACAGCAGATGGAAATTTGTGACATAGGACTCCTTCTAAAAAGAACTAAAAAAAAAAGAAATTAATATCAGTGAGCCCAAGAAACTGTACTATTCAAGTTCCTCTGACCCCTGGTTTTGGGAACACACAAGTTGGCTTCAGTAAGGATTCAGAACTTAAATTAAAACTTAGTTCCTGCCATGGTCAGAATTCCCAGCACTAACAAACATACAGTTACATCATCAGCTGCAAATTGGCCAGGGAGCTGTTTCCACTCTGCTCTTGTGTTTTTATCCATGCGTTCAGTGAAATAGGTTCTAGCTGCTGTGCTCTCAATAGCTTCAGAAAATACCTGAGAAATTACTGAGCTGGTTTATGGACTTGCTATTTGTTTTGGATGATTTGCAAGAATCACGGACTCTTGAGTAGTTATTCCTGAAAATCCGTTAGAGAGATGATTAGTAGAGAGATCTGTCTGCTGAAGTATTTCACCGAAGCACTCAGTCTGTTTCGTATTTCCATGGCATGATACTTCCATTCCTTCCCTAATAGGTCTCGGAACAGCAGAGGCAAATCTCACTTAAGTCTACACCAGCTTCGGGTGAAAGAGGAATGTGAGTCGAAGGGTTTGGGGGTTTTGCAGTTTCTGTGGTTGGTGTTTCTTGGTTTTGTCTTTATCTAGTTGCTCTTTTTAGTAAACCACTGGCTTTTCACAGTTTTTCCTAAGTAGCTTTGAAGATACTGATTGACATGGTATGTTACCCCTGTTTTCTCAGCTACACGTAATCAGTAAAGCTTTTAAGCTGTGAAACTGTCAGGTTAACCACCAGGAACATGGTATCTGGGAAACACACAAGATCTTCCTTGTTCAAGAATCTCAAACATGAGAAACGAGGTGACAACAGAAAATAGCCAATGACTAAGCTCTAAAATAGGCAATTATTAGTGTATTTGTGAGTGTAAGTAACAAACTCCCTTTCAGTTTTATGATGGCATCCTTCGGAAAGCAAGGCTTTCAGAAATAACTCCTAAAATTTGGCGGATCCTTGTGCCAACCAAGAGATGATGTTCCTCTGTGTTGAGTGAATCGGTTTGTTTTAACGTAAGATGTATCTAAAGTAGTAAAGACCCAGTAATAAAGATCCAGCGCAGCTACTACAGCTAATAGTAAAAAGCCACATGCTGCTCCGTTGGATCTGCTCACAGATTATCTCTGAAGAAACCTGTCAAACCTCTAAGCTGGACACAACTGCTACTGATGGCATAGTGTGTCTGTCTTGTCTTAACTATAAACAAATTTTGGAAGACAATTCATTATGCCCTTGTCAAGCTTTTAAATTTTAAACCTTTAAAAATTAGTATTTCTGGCTATGATAATATGCACATTTGGTATTTGAAAAATCTGATTTCTGCACTGCCATGATGAAACCAACATCCTGTTTTTCAGTGCCAGCACTTCAGATCCGCCGACAGCAAATATTAAACCGACCCCTGTTGTGTCAACTCCAAGTAAAGTGACCGCTGCTGCAATAGCTGGAAATAAGTCTACTCCAAGAGCCAGCATCCGTCCAATGGTGACTCCCGCTACAGTCACTAACCCCACCACTACTCCAACAGCCACAGTGATGCCTACAACACAGGTGGAGACTCAGGAAGGTGAGCATGTCAGTGTAGCATAAGTGCTACATTTGCCTTGAAGTCTTGGGAATTGTTAGTTTGAAAGTACCTCAAATAGTTTTATCGTCATCTCCATCAATATTGTGCTTTTATGACCCCTTCTGTTGCAACAGTTTGTCATTTCTGAGCTGGAGATAGGTTCAAGCAGTGTTAACTCAATCCATAAAAACAGTGAATCTGCTTGTTGAGGGCATTGTGAAATGGAGAATGTGAACTGCACTAGGTGATACGAAGGCCGTTGAACCTGCTGCTGTTTGCCTTTCAGCTATGCAGTCGGAAGGACCTGTGGAGCATGTTCCAGTCTTCGGAAGTACTAGTGGGTCTGTGCGTTCCACTAGTCCTAATGTTCAGACGTCTCTCTCTCAGCCTATCTTGACTGTTCAGCAGCAGACACAAGCGACTGCTTTTGTGCAGCCCACTCAGCAGAGTCACCCGCAGATTGAGCCTGCGAATCAGGAGCCATCCCCTACCATCATGGAGGTTGTGCAGAGCTCGCAGATAGAGAGGCCCTCCACGTCTACAGCCGTGTTTGGCACAGGTTGGGTTTAGTTTGTTGACCTACCTTTTTGAATAGTTCCTTTTAAGTAGCTCCATGGTCCAACCAGGCGGAACTTCAGCAAAAGAATATGCTTTTTGTTTTTTCCCTTAGTTTATTGCACGTTTTACAAACTTCTGAGGTTCAGCTCCTTTCTTGAACCTTCAGAAGTGGTACCTCTGAAATGCTGGTGTCACTGCATTCCTTAGAGCAGAAAATAAAAGTGTTTGTTTATCTACTCAGAGCAGCATTGGGGTTTAATACTTTAAACCTTGCTGCTTCTGTTTCCATGGCATTGTTGGAGAAAGCTTAATTTGAAGAGTTATGAGTAAGCTACTGAAGCTGGAGTATAAAATACAGAGAAGAACTCTAAAGCTGCTCGGGATGATTCACTGTTGCACATGTTTGTCCTACATAGTGTAAATTTTGGTGTAGAACATTTATTCCCCTAAACACGCTTTTGTAAACTGCAGGTTTTTTTGTTTCCCAGTTGATTCTCTAAACTTTCCGGTGTACTTGTCAGAAACAAAGATGTTGGAGAAAATATTTTAGTCATACCCCGAAGCTTACATTTTGGGTCAGTTAGGTTGCAAATTACAGTCGAAGAGTGTAAGACTTGTAACTGAAGGATCTGATGTTTTCATGTCCTAGGAAATGTGATTCTCTCTGATTCTATTTGTTCTCATTCAGTGCAGAAAATGAGATGATCTTCCAGGGTAAAATACCAAACATTTTGATTTTTTTTTGTTTGTTTGTTTGTTTTGTACCTTTGTGGTTCTGAAAATAATGGAGAGGCTCTTTTAAGTTTCAGCTACCCCAAGTTCTTCACTGTCTAAACGTCCACGAGAGGAAGAGGAAGATAACACTGTGGAAAACTCGGACCAAATTTCAGAGGAGGCAGTGGATGTGCCTCTGCCAAAGAAACTGAGAAGCATCCAGAGAGTTGGACCTGAGGTTTGTCAGAATGTAAAAAGCTGCTACTTAAATCTGTCCCTTTTGGAAGATTTTAATGGGAAGAGGGACTATATTACTTCAGAGCAAGTCAGTTAATTCTTAATGTGACTCCTTGGTCTATTGTGGAGGAAGCCATTGTGTTTGGGTATGAAAAAGGCAGAGGTTATGCCAGTGTCAATGAATGATGCGAGTCTTAGTGAGCTGTAGTATGGGAGAGAGAGGGCCGGATCCTGGCATGGAGGAGAAAGAAGTACAAACATTTTTCCACGTGGAAGGCCGTTATCTACAGTTACTCTGGAATAAAATAGAGTGTGTTTGAGGAGGTACCAGGCAAGGAGGATGAGTTCCCTGGGAAAGCTTCCAGGAGGTGTATGTGAAATAGTGGTGTGAGGGAATTGGGATGTCCTGGAAAACCAGGAGTGCACTTGAGACAAAACCTCACAGCAGGCAACTCACGAAACGTGTTAAGGAAGTCAGAGATGGTTTATTACCTCTGTACGAGAGGGATGTTGCAAAAAAAAAAAAAAAGGGCAAGAGATTGTGTAAGAACATTGTCACTTAATTTAGCTGAGAGGATGGAGGTGGAATGGGAAACCTCAAGGGTTCTTTTTTGGTCCTGAAAAGATGTAGAGACACTGAGGTCCAGTGGGCTGAACTGGGGGAATTGTATTTCTCCAGGGTGGAGAAATGTGAGGTGCTAGATAAAAGCAAAGGTAAGGAATGATAGTAAAAGGGGAACAAAATGTTGCTCATGATCTTTGGGGGAAAAGTTACATTTTTTTAAAACGGTAAAAAAATCTCAAGCATCTCAAAGAACAGAACTTCAGGGTTAACGGTGTGTTTTAAATGAGAAAAATATATGTTCTTTCAGGAGGAAGTGACAGCAGAAGAGAGCACTGATGGGGAGGTAGAAGCTCAAGCATACAATCAAGACTCACAGGACTCAATTGGAGAAGTAAGCGTATTTGAAAAGAAAAAGTGTCACTTCAGCAATTTCAGCAGAAAGCTTTTTTTTTTCCCAAACTCTCAGTGTTTCTAGAAATGAAATCTCAAATCAGATGTTGTTCCAGTGAAAACCACTTATAACCACTTAAAAGTTTAGACTTGCTGTGTGCAAGGATAGATACTCCATTTTTATTGCACTCTACATGCACATCTATAAGAAAAATTCAGCTTTGCAATCTTGAATTTTATTTCGATGTGTTGCTTTAGGAATCCCAGTACCCTTATCCCCAGTTTTATATAGTGAAACTGAGATGTGGAGGTTGAATGAGTCACAGTCTTAAAAGTGGAATTTGAGGTTTAGTTCTCTGCTTATTCCTTTGGAGTTGTGATGTGATAAACAAAAAAAACATTGGTTTTGTTCTAGTTCTGTAAAATGCCTGTGGTAGCTGTGTTAGGGAATCCAAACAAAGTGAAAACCATGAGTGTCTTTCACCTCAGAAAGGAGCAGAAGTGTTACGGTAGTTTTCTGACTTGGCAGAACCTCATGTTGAGGTGAGGAATCTATTTTCTGTAAGCAGTGGTGGGTACTGAGTCTTCAGTCAGTCCTTTTTTCCCTCGTATCCTTCCCGTGGTATGACAAACGTTCATCTCCCTGTTATATCCCAGCTCTGGGCTTTCTCTTCCACAGGGAGCGTTAAACCTTCTTTAATGAACAGCTCTAGTACTCAATGTGATTATTTGAATTCTGCTGCTAGACAGCCATTTGCAACATTAAAGTGTCACCTCTGGAAAATAACAGAACCTTGTTATCATACTTGAACCAGAAGTCTTGAATGCTACAAAGCGTCTGTGGTAGAGTACAATTTTTTTTTTTTTTTAAACCAGGTTGTGGGGGACTGTCTCTGGTGCATTTCTTTTTTTCTGAACACTTCTAGTCATACTCGTCAGACTTGGTTCAAATGTTTTGAATATACCGATGTGCTGAATGGAAGGAGAACGATTTCCTAGCTCCCTGTCTGGCTATCTTGGGAGCTGCATTACTGTTCCTCCAGACCAAAAGAACACTAAAACAGAAGCTCAGGGTTCATGCTTAGAAGAGACATGGTTGTTCCTTGATCCTGGGGAGACTCGTGGTTGTCTGTAGTTGATAGGAGACAATCAGCTGCAGCATTCTCTTTTCTTCTGTCTTAGTTATTAAGAAACAGCAATAACTAATGTTTCTCTCATAACCATCAGAGTTTCTTTCTCTTCGTACTGTCCCATCACCAGTCTGGTGCACCACCAGTAGCTGCAGTGTTGGTGGAGAACTCAGAGGGTGCCCCTTGAAGTATCCGGGCAGTTGTTTTGGCCAAGTGTGAGGTGTGGGCAGAGTGTTTCCCCTGGTGAGGTATCTCTGTCTGTCACAGGCTGTTACACAGGGAGAGTACACACCCATGGAGGACAGTGAAGAGACCTCTCAGTCTATTCCCATGGAGCTGGGACCTCTTCAGTCAGATCAGCAAAACACTACTTCATCTCAAGATGGTCAGTCCAAGAGAGATGACGTCATTGTAATTGATAGTGATGATGAAGATGATGATGATGAAGAGAACGAAGGTGAGCAGGAGGTATGTATGTCAGGGAATTACTTTATTTATGAACTACTTTGCTTGCAATCTTACCTTTGATAACACTCACTTTGCAGAACTAATTTAACCCATTTATTTTTTACTGTGTAAATAGTCTGTATTTTTGTAATCTGGGCTTTTAGTGGTTTAAAGGTACTTGCTAACTCAGCTTGAATTTTTTCTTTTTCTTCCAAGTTACAAAACTCCACAGTGCCTCTAGACTATCTCTGACTATTAAACATACAAGTTTTTCAACATACAAAGGTAGTATCAGTGAGGAGAGACTGGGGGCTCCCCAGTTCAAGAGAGACAAGGAGCTATTGGAGAGAGTCTAGTGGAGGCTGCGAGGATGAGGAGGGGCTGGAGCATCTCTGTGCCAAGGGAAAGGCTGAGAGCCCTGGGGCTGTTCAGCTGGAGAAGAGCAGGCTGGGTGGGGGGATGTCATCAATGTGATCAATAACTAAAGGGGAGTCAGGAGGATGGTGCCAGACTCTGTTCAGTGGTGCCCAGCGACAGAACAAGGGGCAATGGGCACAAACTGGAACCCATGAGGAGAAACTTCTTTGCTGTGAGGATGCGGGAGCCCTGGCCCAGGCTTCCCAGAGAGGTTGTGGAGAGATCCCAAACCCTTCTGGATGCCGTCCTGGGCAACCTGCTCTGGTGACCCTGCTCTAGCAGGGGGTTGGACTGGATGATCTCCAGAGGTCCTTTCCAACCCCACCGGTCTGGGATTCTGCAAGTGGCAGGCAGCCAGCCAAGGTCAACCCACTACAGCCATTAAAAAGCCATGTGGCTGCTCTGTGGGTAATAAATGCTGAACATCTTCAGAAAGAGACGCACAGACAGACCTGGTCTACATGCCATGAAACAAAGTGTCCCACTTCAACATGTGAAATCATTCCATTACCCTTTGCACACCTCCTTAAGGTTTTTTTTTTTTTAATGGTCTTAAAATAGGACTATGAGGATGAGGAAGAGGAAGATGAGGATGATGATGAAGACACAGGTATGGGAGATGAAGGTGATGACAGCAATGAAGGAACTGGTAGTGCTGATGGCAATGATGGTTATGAAGCAGATGATGCTGAGGTGAGATTTGTCCCTCTTTTTTTAATAGCCTGTTAAATGTTTTGGGACAAGTTGGTGTTGTAACGCATCTGCACAGACTCGAGTGCTCGAACAAGAAAGTCTTGGTGTGCATTAGTCCGGGAAGTGGAGGCTGCTAGTAGGCAATACTAATTTCTGTGTTTTCGCAAGAAAAATCAGCTTTGAATGTTTAAGAGAGTTGAAGGACAACGCAGGCACCAGCCACGCACACTGTCACTGTAAAGCTAGTGAGGCAGTTTCCTCAAAAGCAGGGTGATTGATTTTTATTATTAAGTGACAATGGCTACAGTGGTTTTGTTTGTGTATGTACAGATACACAAAACTTCTGGAATTTCATACAGTTGTGTAATTTTACATGATTTTGTAGATATTTACAGAAATCATTTTAAAAATTCATATATTTGACTCTGTTAACTTTCTGAATACTTTTATATACACTTTGCAGCCTGTAAGTTGCTTAGTGCTCAGTCATGTTATGTTTTTGTGGGGTTTTTTTAGGGTGCTGACGGTACTGATCCTGGAACAGAAACTGAGGAAAGCATGGGAGGAGGAGAAAGCAACCAGAGGGCAGCAGATTCTCAGAACAGTGGTACAGTTATTCCGCATTTCTTCAGTTTGTGTCTGTAAGGGGTGGGGGTGGGGGAATACAGAATCCATTTTGCATGTGTTTAAAATGTGCACTTCAGAATATAAGGCAAAATGCTAAAAATGATTTGAACCTGAAAATGTAGATTCTGTTGAGATGTTCTTTCCTGGATGTGTTCTACACTTCTTTGAGAACCCTGCAAGCTCGGGTTACTTTGGAAACTGCTGTTGAGGGCTCAGTAGATGAATCACCTCTCTCTAAATCTGCGCTTGAATCATCAGTGGTTTATTTCGGTGCTAGTGTTGACGTAGCTGGCACAAATCCCCTTTTAAGTGATTTTTAAATAATAGTACTGAGCTGTCCCCAGTCTCACAAGGGTTAAAATGTCTGTGTTAATGTGGTAGCAGAATCTGAGGCTTGAAGAACACAGGTTTTCTCCTCTGTACCTCTGTGTGGTTTAGGTGAAGGGAATACAAGTACTGCAGAGTCCCCTTTTCCTCATGAAAGCTCAAGAGAACAGCAGCCATCGTCTGCCTCGGAGAGACAGGCCCCTCGGCCTCCCCAGTCACCGCGCAGGCCGCCACATCCACTGCCCCCACGACTAACGATTCATGCTCCTCCTCAAGAGCTGGGCCCCCCAGTACAGGTATAAACTATCTCTAGCAGTTCAGAAGGCTTCTAAAAAAATTCCTGTATGGTTTCTTCTAGGTTTTAGCTGTTTAGCACCCTAAAAAAGATAGCTGAGCAAACCGACCGAACATGTCTCATCCTGCAGATTATGGCTGGACAGGGAACATTAAAAGCAGTCTGGCACTCATGGTGGATTTGTGTCTTGAGGTTACTATACCAGGGTTGTGTCAGTCAGAGACTGCTGATGTTTCCACTGCAAAAGCTGTTCTTGAACAGGTTGTAACTCGGACAGCTTGGCAAGGGTTTTTATTAGTCTCTGCCCCAGTGCAGATTGGGCAAAGGAACATTGGCATTCATTTTCTCTAGGTAAACCTTTCGCAGTCAGTGACCCATGATTGTACTTTGATGTAAACCTATGAATTTTGTAAATAAAAACATCACAATCTGAATTTTGCAAAAACACCCTGACTGAAATGATCCTCTGCCATTAACTTGTTCTGAGGCTTGGGACCACAGTATTTCTGTGTTCAAGTTTTCTGTCCTCAATAGAAAGTTGAGTAAAATAGTCATGTCACTTACCTGGGATTTAAAGTGACATGATTCTCTTTGAGGTGAGACCAGGCAGCAGATGCGAGATATGCAGTAGCTGCTGCCATGGTCTGTTCTTTCGGAAGGTACGATGCCTTCACTGAGCAGTGTTATACGCTGACCTCTAATTGTTACACTTACTCGTTAGCCCCTCTCCTGGGCTCTGGTGGCACAATTGTACGTTGTTAGAATTCTGGGAACGCATTCACACTACTGCATTTTTGTCTTTACTATCAAGAGAATCCAGATGACTCGAAGACAGTCGGTGGGACGTGGACTTCAGCTAACCCCTGGTGTAGGTGGGATGGTGAGTACACGGAAGTCTATGACTGAAAACCTGCATTGAGGGAACATGCATAACTCTTGGGGGTTTGTGTTTTAAAGAAGTCTAGCTACTGACTTCAGATGTGGGGTGGTTTCTGGAGCCTTGCAGGTAATGTCTTAGTCTTGTTAATTTCTGTGTTAATGGAAGGCAGTGCTAGAAAAGTCCCAGGAAGCTAAAGCTCTTCAGAAGAGATTGAATTGGTTTTGTCCGAGACAGTTTTAATCACTTGTTTTTAGAATCGGTCTTTAAAGTGGATTTATGATTGAGAAAACAAGTAATGTTTTAAGCTTCATCCGAGGGAACAAGGCTAATTCATCTATGTTTTCTGTCTCCTTCAGCTAATTTTGGAGCCTTTGTCCAGCTTTCACTGTGTTTGACAGAACAATGCAAGTTCAGTGAGGGAGGGGCGAAAAACACGACTGAATAAAAAAGTACCTTTTCTGGGGTTAAAGGCACCAGCTCAGCTTCTGCTTGGCTTGTGTGTACTGTCGTTCAGTTCTTCTTGGACCCAGCCTCAGCACCTACTGCTTTTTTGCCTGGACTGTACTGAGTGCATTGGAGGGAGTTTAGGCGTGTTTTGAAGTTCAGAAAGGTTTAAAAAGATACGGGAGGAAGACAGGGAGAGGAAGAGACTGTCTTATGAAGGATGAGGGAAGAGGGAGCTGATGTTTCTGGCTCAGTAGGCAATGTAGGAACAGAAGACACAAGTCTATAAGGAATTGATGATTTTATATGTGAAAAAATCCCGTTATGGCAGGTACATCACAGCAATCCAGATTATGACAGACAATTACTATCTATTTGTGAACGAGCCACCCTAAGATTCCTTTGTAGTCAGGCAGGGAGATGTTGGCAATTGATGGTACAATGATCTTGTGGCATAAATGTCTAAAAATCCTGTGGAAAGATGGGTGCCCTGTGAGTATATGGCTTTTATTTTGGTTTGGATTGGGTTCTGTTATCGCCTCTAAGGGCAATGTATATAAATAGCTCAGATTTAGATGTCTGAATTTTAATACACTTAAATCTGTCTTTGTTTTGCTGGACAATATGGAAAAAGCAAAGCAACCTTTAACTTGGCTTGACAAGAAACTGGCATATACGTTGTAGGCTCTCATAATCAGTCTCTTTTTTCTTTTTTTTTTTTTTTTTCCTTTTCCCCAGCAGCAACACTTCTTTGATGATGAGGACAGAACAGTTCCAAGCACACCAACTCTTGTTGTTCCACATCGTACAGATGGGTTTGCAGAAGCCATTCAGTAAGTAGATGTAAAATTAAAAAAAAAAAGGCATCTATTTCTTTCTACTTTTTCGGTAGAATGAAAATAATTCAAATGAAATGAAACTTGTGGATGGAGTAGTAAGGTGCTAAAATGTGCTTAGTAGTGTGATAGATGGCTGGGTCTACAGTAAGTAATCATTATTTGAGCTGTGGATCCTGAAACTTAGCAGGAGAGTAGGAGGCATATCAGTCCTGATGCATTGTAACTTACTGACTTAAGAGATTAAGCAAAAAAAAAAAATTCTTCTATTTACTTTCCTTCCCAATTCCCCTACCCCCTAATGTTACCAGTAACAGTCAGAGAAGTTGTCTTCAGTTTTGGGTTTGGGGTGGTTCTGGGCGTGTTCAGCAATCCATAGAAAATTTTGAGAGTTCATAGGATGAGTAATTAAAGAGTAGTCCGTTCAGGACTGTTTTTGGATGCAGCCCAAACAAGTTTGAGAAACTTTCTAATTTAGATAGCAGTAGTTTAGCTGATTTTTATGGTCATTATTAATTCATTTTGCCTCATGCATGATTTGTTTTCTCGTTTTGGTCAGAAAGTTGTCTTCCCCCCCTGCCCAATCATTGGAAAAACTGCAGAATTTCTTAAATCTTTATTTTGATAGTTCCCCCCAGGTAGCCGGAGTTCCTAGATTCAGATTTGGACCCCCTGAGGACATGCCACAAACCAGCTCAAGTCACTCTGATCTTGGTCAGCTGGCATCACAAGGAGGTAAACCAGCACTGGACTTTTCTTTTCCATGGTTGCTAGAGCAGAAACCAATAGCACAGTCAAGAAAATCAACTTTAGGCACTTGTTGGAAGTGTGGAAGCTTGTGACTCTCAAGTAATTGTCAGCAGAGCCCGACTCACAGAAAGTAAAAAGGTATTTCCTTCAGGCTACTGGACTTCTGTTCTTGTAACCGGAAAATTTTCTCCCAGGACAAACTGCCTGCTGGGCACAAGCAACTTCCTTCCAAGGAGGAATGAAATATTGAAGGAATGGCTTTTAACTTTAATTTTGCTGTTGATTGTATCTTTCCTGTAATAAAACATTAGGCGGGAAACAGGCAAATGCCAAGAAATCTCAGTGGTAGATCCTCACCTGCAGAGAGGTGGCCAGGCGATTTGACTGTGTTGTCTTTGCTGTGTCCTGAGTCCTGTCCCCTGTGTCCCTGCCAGCACAGAACAGTGAAGAGGGCTCTCAGCAAAATAATGCATGAGGCTGGAAGTACAACAAATAAGAGATATTTTTTATCAAGGTTTTACCCTCAGTAAATTATCAGTAGCTGTGTCATAAGTCAGAACAGCTTAAAATACACACATATCCATATTGAAGTACAAGTCACTGGATTTTATCGAATGTACAGAGAGAAGCCAGCAGTAGCCTGTGTTTTAGCTGGCTGTTTTAGTTGTCACCACAACTCTGTGTTGCAGGATTAGGAATGTATGAAACACCCCTGTTCCTTTGCCTCATGAGCGAAGAATCGGGTGGTCGTAGCGTTCCCACAACGCCATTGCAAGTGGCAGCACCAGGTAAGTGGCAGGAAATTTGAAGGATGAAGTAAAGGCAGAAACCTTGACTTCCCGGGAAAGAGAGGAGTTTATTGTAATGATAGTGGTGCTGCTAGGTCTGGAAGTCTTCTGTAGGCCTTTCCCCAACCTGCCGAAGAGTTCCGTGGATTTTCTGTAGGAAAATTCAAACGACTCACTGTTTATTAAATACTTCTCCTGTACAGTGACAGTTTTTACTGAAAGTGCATCTGCGGGATGCTTCGGAGCATGCTTCCCAGTCCTGTTCCCATGGTTACCACATCTACCGGCAACCTGTCCACCCACTACAGAGGCCGGAGCGGGGTGACGATGCGGGATGAAGTGTTTGCAGAGGCAGAATCTGAAGGGTAAACCTATAACTTGTTTGGTTCACTAAGACTTGATGTCATGTTTGTTTTCATGATTTGTTTTCATCCAAGTGTGCCTGTGATTCATGATCACAGAATTGTTTTGGTTGGAAGAGACCTTTAACATCGACTCCAACTGTTCCCCCAGCATTGCCAGGTCACCACTAACCCCTGTCCCTCAGCACCACCTGACACGGCTGTGAACCTCCTCCAAGGATGGGGACTTCACCACTGCCCTGGGCAGCCTGAGCACAGGGCCTGGACAACCCAAACAGGGAAGAAAATTGTTCTCAGGGCCCAACCTACTAACCTCCCCTGGTGCAACTGAGGCCACTTCCGCTTGTCCTGTCACTTTTTCCTGGGGAGAAGAGAACAAACCACCCCTTTGCTCCTAGCTCCTTTCAGGGAGTTGTGGAGAGTGAGAAGGTCTGCCTGAGCCTCATTTTCTCAAGGCTAAATGACCCAGTTCCATCAGCCGTCCTCAGCACACTTGTGCTCCAGTACCCTGCACCAGCTTTCACCCCTCGTGCCTTCTCTGGACCCGCTCCAGCCCCGTCAGTGTGCTTCTTGGAAGTGAGGGTCCCCAAAACGAACCCGCGGATTTGAGGGGCAGCCTCCCCAGAGACCCCCAGTACAGAAGGACAATCCCCTCCCTGGTCCTGCTGACCACACTATTGCTGATAGAAGCCAGGATTCTGTTGGCCTTCTTGGCCACCTGGGCACACTGCTGGCTCCTCTTCAGCCACTGTCAACCAATGCCCCCAGGCATTTTCACCGGGCAGTTTCCAACCAATCTCCCCCCGCCTGTAGCCTGACCCAAACTCAGGACCCAACACTTGGCCTTGTTGAACCTCAGACCATTGGCCTCAGGACCATCGATCCAGCCTTTCCAAACCCCTCTGCGGACCCTCCCAACCCTCCAGTAGATCAACACCCCCACCCTACTTGGTGTCATCTGCAAACTTAAGAATGTGATAGACAAATGATTTTGTCTCCTACTTTGCAAGTGTGATTTTTCAATATTTATAATAATTGCTGTATTTTGTATTATGTTCAAATTTATTTTTTTGAGTTTTAGTTACCTTCTCCTGACAGTTTTTGTAATACTAATCAAGTAAGAGAACATATACCAAAAAGTGAGCTGCAGTTAAACTAAACTGAATGTTTCATTTTGTTTTCAGACCTATAATGTGTTTTTTGGTTTTTGAAGACTGAGGGCTAAAAAAACAGTGAGAATTTCTGCAGAGGGATTTTTCTGCTCCGTGATGATGCTTTTTCTTTTCCCTGAGCTTTTTTGAAATGCTGTGAATACACTTAGATGTTTTTCCTCCCCCCTCCTCCTCTTCTAGAATCACTTCAGAAGCAGGCCTAGAAATTGATAGCCAGCAAGAAGAAGAATCTGTTCAAGCATCTGATTGAGTCTGACCTTCCTTCGACTAGTCAGGATCCTCCTTCTAGTTCATCTGCAGGTACGGATGAATTGCTGGAAGCGGTTGTTTCATACCAGTTCATTAAGTGTGGGGACTTTTTGGACCAGAATTGTGCACTGCTGGTAGCCAAGACACACAAAATAGGGTGGAACTCATAGAGCAAGATCACGTGTCGATGCCCCTAGTCTTCATGGCAAACAATTTTTCCCTTGGACTGCAGTAACCGGGTAGGCTGTAGTAAAACTGATGCTTTAAGAAGCAAAAGTTACTGATACTTGCTGATTTGATCCCTGGTATGTTTGATGTCAGATTTTAAAATGTGTTTTCAATTAAATTGTCAAAGAACAGCAAGGTAAATCACTGTTGAGTTACCCACTTAACACCTCATCACCGCGCAGGGTGATGAAAGAAGTCCACACTTCCTTGTTTTGAGGCGTTTATTTATATCAGAGAAGATGCCAATGAAATAAGGATGCCCCTTCCTAAAGTTAGTTCGTGAGCACAATGCGTGTCAAGTCCTGTATCGGTGAGAAGCTGTACTAGCCACAGACATTCTCTCCTGCGTTTCCACCCCGTCACAGACACCAGCAGTAACCAGCCGAAGCCATTTCGCCGCGTCAGGCTCCAGCCACCGACATTAAGAACTGGTGTCCGTGGTCGTCAGTTCAACAGGCAGAGGGGTAAGTGTTCGTGGTCGCTCAGTTTCAGGCTTTTTCAAACAACTCTAGGACGTTTTTCCTGTGGGGACCATAAAGTCCTAGTTTATACACCCACGTTCACTTGTAATACATGGAATGATGTGGCGGCTCTGCCCCAGCTTTCAGCGTGGGACCCCCGGAGCTCTGGAGTTTTGATTTAGAATGTCGGTCTGAGCGGTTTTTTAAACAGACAGACCTTGTTCTTACGCTTGGCTCTTACCAGTGGAGAGAAAGTAAACAGCAGTAGATCTTAAACTTGACAAGGTTTTAGAACAAGATTTTACAAATAATGTTAGGACGTAAGTTTAGAAAACTTTGTTTTTACCGTTACGTATCAGTTTCCCGTCTGGCACATTAAGGGTTCCAGTTACTGTGTCACTATGTCTGACACTGATTAACAGAAACCCCAAAGAAAGGTGAGGGACCTAGGATAGATTCTTCTCATCTCTCACTGTCTGTTTAAGTAACCAAAGGGAGGCACTAACTGATTTCAGATACGGTAAGAATGCTCCAGCTGTTCCTTGCACGGAGCATGAGACGTGATCACAGCTCAACACCCTCCTTTTAACAACAGCCATGTCGCTGGGCTCTAGGGGAGGGAGGGGAGCTCCCATTTTCCCAGAAAGAAGTGCTCCACGGCAGCTGCCGTTCCTTGCAGCATCATGAAGCATCGCCTGTGCCCACGGGTGATGAAGAACATTTCTAATAACACATTTGTTTTCCTTCCGGGCACAGGTGTCACTCACGCCATGGGAGGCAGAGGAGGCCTGAACAGAGGAAATATTAGTTAACTGCTCTGTAAAGTCCTTGTAGCTGTGTGTACAAAAGTGCCAGTTTGCCTGGGGTCGCTCTAGTGTCATGAAGCCTGAGCTTAAAGCAGCATTTTATACTTAGATCAGTGTGCACCCATTTCAAAGCCTTTATTAATAAAATTAGACAAAAGGTCAATGTTCAAATGGCATCTTCTTTCAGCCTCCTCTGCTGTGCCTCACTTGCTAGGGCAGTTGTACCAGTCCTTGGACACGGTCTTTCCTGTGAGAGCGGTGACGGGCCTTGCGATTCTCTTGCCGACATCCAAACTGTAGTAACGATCTGAAACGAAGGAGTGTACCAGAATTAAATTCCAGAAACTACACTTAGACACGGGAAGAACGTTGAAGTTAAAGCCTTCCGTTTAATTTCATTTAGCCCTGAAGAACAGATCTGTCATTCCACAGACATCTGTGGAGTTGAGAGGCTGGAACCGTGAATTTTTGTCCTCAACTTTATTTTTTCACATGTCGTTTGTTGTGTTTAGCTCAGTTTTACAGTACTGCTCATAATTACATCTGTCCTGAGAACAGGGAGTAGGGAAGAATACTTCTGTACTGCTAGAACAGAAATAGTCTTAAGAATTTGGAAATCAAACAAACTAGAAACAAAACAACCCCACGCTGACTATAGAGGCAGGGACTTTGTGGTCCTTGAGTGGGAATTGGCATAGGTTAAGGTTAGGAATTAGATTGTGCTGGTTGTGACTTACTTTTGTGTCCTGTGTTAGTAAAATGCTAGTTCTTAAAGCTTTTTTTTTTTCCTGAATAATCCAAAAAATTCAGAGGAATGCTTTCACATGACCCTGGCTAGAAGGAAGGGATTGACCTGACCTGGAATCATTAATATCTTTTTCCTGTGAAGCAAAACGGTTCATGTCCCTCCGTTTTCTGTTTTGTCAGAATCGGTTCCATGGAAGCCAGTGAAAAAGCCTATCACTGTGTGGTGGTCCAAGGATTTCTATCACTCATATAATTCTGCATTTAAGTGCCAGGTTTTTTGTCAGTTCGTAAGCCTGAACTCCTACAGCAACGCATTCCGCAGCTGGCTAGTTTGAATGGTCGTACCTCATTGCTGCTAGTTGTGCTGAAACTACTGATTTTTTTTTTTTTTTTTTTTTAATAGAATCATTTCCTGCTTTCAGGCAACATTTTAACTCTCAGGACTTCTTAGTAGTGCTTAAAATCAGCCTCGCAGAACCCCAGGCGGTAACCTCCCGCTTCGGGAAGCTGAGAGGTTCGCAGGATTCTTTCTTCCCTGTCCCTTAGTCTTTTGAGATATGTAGTAACTTGCATTAGCTTTAACTCACTGTAGGAGAAGGTGTAGTAATCGTAGCCGTCCGGCTTGTTGTGGTTGGGTAGCGATAGAGTTGAGTGGATGACTTTGGGGAGCCCTCTCCAGTAGGTGTTCACTTTGATTTCCTTATGCAAAACTCCTGCAAGCAAAAGAACCCTGAAGTCAGCAGGTGTTGCAGCGTGTCTGCTGTAAGCTGCCGTTTGCCTCTGTAATCTACAGCAAGTCAGATCCATCGGATTAAAAAACTTGGAAAGTACTATATTTAAAATAAAAAAGGAACTGAGTGTTGTGTTTCAGGAACTGCCAAGATTAAAATGATTGTATAAAAGAAACTTAATAAACATGGAGTTACCGGATGGATACGGGTTGATTCTGACACTCTGAATGATGGATGGCATCCTCACTGCACGTTGGAAGCGTCTCCTTATCACCAGTCTTGGGACAAAAACTGGGTATCTTATGGTAACCTGGGTTCTTCTACGACACTTCGTGGCTGGTTCTTGTCTGTACACATACTGCTGCATGTTGCCATCTCAAACATGCACACAAAACATTACACAAAAAAGAACCCCAGACAAAAACCCACCCACCCACCAGCCAGATCAGTTATGAAAATGTCATTGACATCCGTATTCACGCAGTAAAGCAACAGCATCATTTTAAGCCAAGTGTGGCAGCCTTCAGCCTTTTGTTTTTGAAAGAAATACATCTTTCAGTCAAAAGAAATGGTGTTTTACTCCTGACTAAGGCAATTCAAGCACCTTTTGATTATCTGTGAACTTCTGAAATATGAGACATACCTTTTTTGATAAAATAAACTGATTCTGGTCTGTTGTATCTTGCCACAGGGAGGGTTGCTACTATTTTCCCACTTAGCCCTGCAAATCCCTTCACAAGAGGTTTGGGATAGCCTTTATCCATCACACCGTTGGTGAAACGCCAGTATAGGGGGCCCTAAGGATTAAAGAAAAAAACGAGCTTTAGAGGAAACTTATTCCTGGTAATTGAGCTGCAACACAGACATGTCAAACAACACTCACCCATCATCAGAGGGGGGAATCACCAAGGTCGTGTTTTCCAGACCGTTCTCTAGCAGTCCTACAGCCGCTGTCCCTCCAGCTCCAGGAGCGCATCCGCAAACGGCCCACGCTGCCACTGCTCCGCACGCTCCTGGCTGGCAAATTTGGGCTAGTGCGTACGCTGGAGGAAGGGCAGAGAAGGCTGCTACGCCAAGTGCCCCGGACTCCGTGAAGTGGAAATGTCGCTGCTGCCTGACGCCGTGCGCTTGGGCATGGCCTCCCCTCCGCCCGCCACCCCATGCAGGCGCGCTGATGCCCACGGCGCGACGGGGCACTCGAGGGAGTGTGAGCGGCAGGGCCGCGCGGCGTCGCTGTTGCCGCCTGAGCCGTTGGCTGAGGCGCGCATGCGTTTTTCCCGTCGGGGCAGGCGGGCAGTCTGTCAAGCCCGACAGCAGTCCCTCCCTGTGGATCCATGGACCAGTACGAGATTGCGAGCGACGGGAGCTGCTTCGGCTCCCTGTGCAGACGGGTATGAGGAAGGCAGGGCCTTGCCGCCCCCTCCCAAGGGACGGTTGTGGGCACGTGGCATGAAGCTCTGAGCAACCTGCTCTAGTTGCAGATGTCCCTCTTCACAGCGGGGGGTTGGACTGGGTGAGTTCTGAAGGTCCCTTCCCACCCAAACCGTCCCAGGAGGTCTCTCTGCGTTAGCACCAGCTCCTGGAGCGCAGGCTGTAACGGGAACCGCCAAACGGCTCGTTCAGACCCAAACTCGGTCCATAAACGCCGGTTCTGTAACTTTTCCCGGACCAGACTCCCGCAGGTACGCCCGGGCTGTGCTGACAGCAGCCTCCCGGGGCAGGCGAGGCTCCCACCTGGGTCACCCCCGCCCGGCTCCCCCCCACCGCGCTTCCCGCCTCAGCTCTCCGGGGCGGCGGCGGGCGGTGCGGGGCCGCGTCCTCGCCCTGTCCCGGGGGCCGGGCCGGAGGAGGTGTGGCGAGCCGCGCTGCCCACACTGGCCGGCTTCGGGGGCGCTGGGCCGGGCGGGTGGCGGTGTTGCTCCTCCTCCTTCTCCTCCTCCTGGTTCTCCCCGCGGCTCCTGGCGCGCAGGAGCGGCTGCCCCGCACAGTCGGCGCGGCTTCCCGCACCCATCATGGCTGCGTGCGCCCCCCGGCTCCCCACCCTCCTCCTCCTCCTTCTCCTTCTCCTATTTCTCCTCCTGCTGCTGCTGGGCGGCTGCGGGGGCGGCCTGCCCCCTGAGCCCCTGCCGAGCTCCGAGTCGGCTCTGCAGAAGCCCACCGTGCTGCTGGCCATCATCGCCCGCAACGCAGTGCACACGCTGCCCCACGTCCTCGGCTGTTCCAGAGGCTCAGTTGTCTCAGCTGGGAAGTTACAATCCGGCTGTACGTGGGAGTGTTGCCTGTGGGCTGTTTACATTTCTTGGGTATACATTGGCTTAAGGACAACAAATAAGTTAATCGCTGGAGGTAATCAGAAGATACAGAGGTTTCTGTTGTACTGCTGCGGGTTTGTTTGAAAGGTACAGGACTAAAATAAAAGTGTGTTATCATCATAATCTGTTATTTGAGACCCACAGTTGTTCTGTGGGGTAAATTGAAATACTGTTCCCTGCTTTCAAAAGCTTCCTCCTGTTAACAGCTGCCAGTGGTACCAATCTCCATGAACCAGAACTCCTGAGATAACCAGTAGTAACGCTTGTGTATAAATTTGCTAATACACAGGTTCCGGAGGTCTGAACTCTGGTTCAATTCTTACTGCTGACCTTGACTCGTATGGCAATTTGTGCTCTTGGCTCCTCTCTGCTTTCATCTCTAAGTCCAAAAACCCCACAGGTAACGGCTCAGGAGGCAAGTTGAGTGGTTTTAAGGTGGTTTGAGAAACTTTCCTTCTCAAATCAGAAGAGTGATTCTCTTGAGATGAGAGAGGTGACAAGAGTCAGGATTTCTTTCGTAATGCCAGTGGTACAGGTCGAAAGGGGTAAGAATGCTTTCCCTGCCCCTCCAGTTTC
Source organism: Bucorvus abyssinicus (assembly GCA_009769605.1). Lineage (NCBI taxonomy): Eukaryota > Metazoa > Chordata > Aves > Bucerotiformes > Bucorvidae > Bucorvus > Bucorvus abyssinicus. Next base: position 7,774,630 of record CM020034.1, on the reverse strand, counting down.
CCATCACCCTAAACCTTGTCTCCCTCATCCCAGTTCTGACTGCACAGCCCGCATCTCTGTTCCTCACTCCTCATAGCATTCCCTGTCCCCTCTTTGCATCTCTTCGTCAGGGGGAAGTTTTCTGCCAATGGTCACAAGGTTGCAGAGAGCTGCAGCTGCCCCTAGCCCACACGGCGGGAAGGCTGAGTGCCCTGGCACAGCCTGGCTGCTGCGGCCAGGAGGAGGAGGAAGGGCTTCTCTGTGCTCCGGTCTGAGCCACCTGAATTGCCCAGAGAGTGAGTGCTGGACGGGCTCCTCACGGCTCTGCAGAGCAGGACCGGGACCCCGCGGAGAACCGCTGCAGGGTCGGGCCTTCCTACAATGTGACATTTCCTTACTGCCACCCCTGTTGCTTGACTTAAGATCCTGCCTTTTGTGAATGTGGGTTTTTTAGGCTCGAACAGATCAAACCCCGCCAGCAGCGGGCAGGGAGCCCCAGGGGTGGCCGACCCTTGGCCCTCGCACCCATCCCAGCCATCGCTGCTCCCCGCTGCTGCGTCTGGGCGCCAGAGCGCATCTGCACCCACCCGACGGCTGCACCTGCCTGATGGCTGCCAGGGGCTGGAGGAGGCGTTTCCTCCATGCCCGGCCCCATGGAGAGCCGGGGAGGACACTCGCACCTTCTCCCCCTCACCAGGACATCGGGGCAGAGGTGGGTGAACGCCCCGCTCCGGGCGTCGGCTCCAGGGAGTTGCAGCCCCACGGCTGGTCCTGCATGGTGGCACCCACCGTAGCTTTTCGGCCGTGTAAGCAGGAAGCCCCTCTGCCAGGCCGGAGCGGCCGCCCGCCCACACCATGGAGCCGAGCCGGGGCGGCCGGCCGCTGGTGGAGGGGGCGAGGCAGCGGCGGACTGCCCTGTCAAGGCGCCCGGCAAGGCATCAAGAATGAAATTGCTATGGAAACCTAAAATGGTAATGACCGGGCATTCCGCTCCCCTTCCTCTGCCTGTGGGCGGCCAGTGTCAGCGGGGTGGCCAGGCATGCTGGAGCTGCACTGCTCTTCCTCACTCCCAAGGGATGCTTGTCTTCACAAGTAGCTGCCTGCATGTGCTGACCCGGGCAGGATGGAGAGAGGGAAGCTGATTGCCCTTTGGAGAAATCAGACGCTGGTTTTCTGTCCGCCTTGCAGCGGCTTGCCCTCTTTTGTATGGTTGATCGGCAGCATCAGCAGCTCTGTTCTCTCACAGTCTATTTTTGTGGTCTGGGACCCTTTCCCTGCATCCTCCATTCTTGGGTCTTGACATCAGGCTTCTTGTGCATCTGTCATCTCGGTTCTGACAGCAGCGTCTTGTGATGGTTTGTTGTGTTTGACTCGTTTCTGGGGGTGCTCTAGAGCCTCCTTGACTGTCTGGTGTGGCTCCGTAAGTCTTCTTTCCTGACAGTGTCACAGTCTGGGAGTTCTCCTTCTTGCTGTGAGTTTTCTGTCATATTTGTGTTGTGGTGTGGGCGGGGTTGGGGCTGTGTATGCATGCTGTGCATGTTTGGCTTGGAGCTGCTCTACCCAGGGGGTGGTGTTAGGGTAGGTGGAAGAGCAGTGAGCGTCTGTGGTTACATGTTGAGATGCCTTGATGGTTCAGGCAGTGGTTGTCCAGCCATCTTGGAGGCAGTAGCCATCAACATGCTGCGTAGAGGGTCATTTCACTAGTGCTTTGTGGAGATGATGGGAGTCACGTGGGAGGGGCTGCCCAGTGGAAATGAAGGAGGCTGACCCTCCAAGGTGTTAAGGCTTGGGTGTGTGAGACTTAGAGTGTGGTCTTTTGTTTTGAATGTTGGGCTGCAGCTGGGCTCTAGGTGGTTTTCCTGAATGGGAACAAGAGCTCTGGATTTGTGAAGCTGTTGCTCAGCCTCTGGGTGACTTGTGAAATCCTTATGTTCCAGATGCAGAGGGATGAGATGCGCACTCTGGAGCACTGGAAGAGGTGAGCAGAGCGCCATGAGAAGGTGGGTCAGTGCATGGTGTTGACAGGAACACAGGAGTGGTGGCTGTATGACTACATTATGGATTGTTGGGTTTTTTCTCTTTAGAAGGTGTGAAGCGATGAGCAAAGTGGGATGTTGGCACTGTAGGGGACTCGGGCCAGGTGAGGTATGATGATTGGGCTGAATCAGCAGTTGGTTTTCAGGGGTTGTAGTGATGGTGGAGTTACAAGTGTCCCTTGTGGGTTCTGTTTTGCAGGTGGTCCCTGAGTCTCCATTTTGCAGCCCACAATGGCGGAGGCCGGACAGGCGAGCAGCCAAGGTAAAGAAGCGGGAGATGGGAATCCCTGTGGGCAGGCTGGGGTTTGGAGCAATCTCTCAGCCTGTGGCTTTTGCTGTGTTTTTTGCAGATGATGCCTGTAGCCTCGGAGAGGAGAAGCAGCCTGCTGGCAAGTGGTCTGAGGAGGTGAGGTGGTTGGTGGTGAGGTCAGTGTCTAAGAGCAAAGTATCCTGCAGCAGCTCACCAAAGCATTTCTCGTTAGTTTTTCAGGTGCTCTGTGGGCTGCCTTTAGAATTGGATGAGCCTTTGAGGTGAGCATCATCATAGGGCTGGTGCCTTGTCACAAGTGCACTGATCATTTTGTTTCTTGTTATCTCAGGTACCACCAGTGATGTGGGCTACAGCATCTGACTCTGGAACGAGCAGATGAGTGAAAAGCACAGTGCTTCTGAGGAGGGGGGTGTCATGGAAGAGGTTGGTGTTCACTCCATGTGATGCTGACTATTGGCTCTGATTGGGTATTTTCTTTTTTGGATGTCAAAGAGGAACCTGAAAACTGCAGGACCACCTCAGCTGGCCAAAGTTATTGAGGGTGGCTTCAGGCCCCTGGGTGTCTGAAAGCTAAGTTGAGGGACCAGGTCTGGGGAGGGTCTGGGAGGAGGGGACAGGGGTGAATTGCAGGGCGGGGTTTTCAGGTCAGTGTAGGGGGCAGGGCTGTCCCGGAACAGTCCCCTTGGGGTGGGCAAAGGGACGGAGCTACTTCTCAGCACAAGACCAGTGTGGGCCAGGCAGCTCCAGCCTGTGTTTGTTGTTGTGTGGTTTGTGCAGTCTGTCTTCTGTGTCTTAGAACTTCCTCAGGTCTTGATGTCTGTCGGGGACGGATAATGACGGACTGCACGCACTTTATGAAAGTGATAACGCAGACCTTTATTTAGTGACACAGCAAGCCTTATATACCCTCTGACTCTAAAGCAGTGATTTTCCACTCAAGCAGTAACTCCCCATTATCTTATCAGTTCAGCCTTACTCCCTTTTTTTCCCAGCATATGCCTGTTAGAAGTATTTACAGTCCTTAGCAACTATGTTTAACTGGCGGTTTTCTTTCTCCCGTGTCTTCTGCAGCTGCTCACTAATCCCACGGCTTCTTGCTTACCAAAGCGATTATGTCTTGATTTTCTGCCGATGATTGATCGCCAGCTGTTCCCACATCTCCCCCTTTGTTTAGAACCAACACTGCTTTGAGTGATCCGTCCACTAGTTTCTGCACACATTGCATAAAACATGGTATACAAATAAGAATACATAAAAATATTCCAACATATGCTAAAGCTGTTTTAATTATTGACTTAATCCCCCCTGTTAATCCCTGATTATTTAATAGATGTTCAAGCCAATTCCACCCATCATCTACTTGTAATTTTTTAACTCCATCCTTCAAGTCCTGAATGCTTTTATGAATTGATGTAGAATGGTCAGACAGGTTCATACAACACATTCCTTCAAAGTCCTCACATCCATGACCCTGTGCTAGCAATAAAAAATCTATAGCTGCTCTCTTCTGAAGCGTTGCATGTCTAATAGAATCGGTGTCTAATAATAATCCACTTAAAGCTAGTGAAGTAGCATTACTCTGCTTTGCTAACCAATACCACAATTTATTTAATGTTGCCAGGGCTTTGGCAGTAGACACCCTGGGCATAAAAAAAGTAGTGATTATTTTGCCATGACTCCAAAACTTAGTCCGGTCATCACATCGGTTGCTACATGCATGTAAGCTTCGTGAAGTCCGTCGTGACCTTCGGAGATTTAAAAACATAGATGTGTTTGGTGTTAATAAAGTTAATCGATCCAAACTACAGGGACCACCCACAGCATTGGAGGGGATGGTAATTGAATAATCATCCAATGGGTGGCCTCCTAAAGAGGTGTAGAAGGGATTTTCTGGCGATGCTGTCGCAAGACAAAGGGAGTCTTGACCCATCATGTTTGCTAGTATTATCCAGATGTTACTCTTTGGTTGTGGTGGGATCCAGGCAGCACTGCTCACAGCTATTTGGATCCATCCGATGATGACATGTATGGTCGCATGCATCGTGCCGGTGTCCACCGTGGTCTGCTACCTGTGGAAACACAAGCATAGCCTCTTCCCCAAGTTACTAAAGGAAATGGACCATCCCATTGTCTCATTTCCAAATTTTTCACTTTCACTAAAGCTTTTCTCTCCACTTGTCTGTGGCTTCCCTCCAAGGACATAAAATGTTTAACAAACGGAAGCTCTGATTCATGCCAGCGATTTAAAAAATTGAGTACATATAAGGCTTTAGTCAGTCTTTCATGAGGGTTCATACTGTCCATTCCTGCTCCCCCTTTTTGTTTTAAAAGCATATTTTTCAGAGTGCCATGAGCCCGTTCAACGATTGCCTGACCTGTGGGGGAATGGGGAATACCTGTAACATGTCGAACCTCTCAAAGTTGTGAAAATCTGTTAGTGCGTTGTGCACTATACCCAGGTCCATTGTCTGTTTTGATTTTTCTCAGTACTCCTAAAGTTGCGAAGGCATATAGCAAGAGACGACAAACATCCCGCGCCTTCTCTCCGGTGTGTGCTGTTCCACAGAGGGCTCCGGAAAAGGTATCGATAGACATATGTACATATCTGAGTCGCCCAAATTCAGGAATACGTGTCACATCCGTCTGCCACAATTCCAGCGCCTCAAGTCCCCGTCGGTTCACCCCAAGAGTAGGTGCTGGGCATGACTGTTGGCAGTCAGGACAGGCGGTGACTATCAGTCAAGGCTGCGTCAAAGGCAGTCCAAAAGATTTGCAAAGCACTTTAGCATTCTGGTGAAAAAAGGTGTGCGACAGCCGAGCCTGTTCAAATGCATTTGGCACAACTATAGCTCCAGCCAAACGATCAGCTTCAGTGTTGCCTTCAGCAATGGGTCCGGGCAAATTCATGTGAGAGCAAATATGTACAATAAAATAGGCATGTTTGCGTGAGTTTAACAAATACAATAATTCTTGTAAAAGATAAAACAAGTACTTGTGTGATACATCTTTCAAATACGCACCTTCTAACCTTGTCACAATTCCTGCTACGTAGGCTGAGTCAGTAATTCAATGAGGTGTCCCCTTTCAACAACATAGACAACGGGTGCAGATCCTCATTAGTTAATCCTAATAATGGTCGTACCCAAATAATTGACCCTTATAACTTTTGCAAATCATTGAGGGAGGTCACCTCATGGACCAGTTTCACGGCCTGGGGTTGAATACTTTGGGTAGTGATGCGCCACCCTAGATATTGCCAGGGCGAATAATGCTGTATTTTTCCTGGAGCTATCACCAGGCCGTGGCTGGTAACTTGTGTTATCACTAGCGATAAAGCTGGGGACATATCTGTTAATACAATTAAGGTAAAGAACTATACACCCTATTTGATGAATTGCGGGGGTGGGGGAGAAAGTTCCTCAGTTCATATACATACCTACCCTAGAACAGCAAGTGATGTTCAAATCCACAGCGTCCCCAGCATAGATTGTTTTTGGGATGAGGCATCGGTAGGTACCGGACCCTTGGTGGGCGTCCCCACGGAGGCAACATGGTCCTCTCTTGCCGTATAGCTGCCTTGCTCCTGTGCTCAAACAGCACTACCTTTGTAGCAGAGGTTAAAGCCGCCCCTCACATAACGTATGGCCAGTACGTATGTGTGGACTGTTCCAAACTCCACCTGTCAATTACATAATCTGTAACTTCACGCATGCCCGATTTCACTACTGGGGTCGCTGTTTGGTGGTCGTTTGACTTCATCTTTATCACAAACAGGGTAAACAACAAGCAATACACAGGAAAATACCACAGAGATAGGATGCAATTAATAATAAATTGCATGACCGTGGCCAGCCCCAAGTTCATCTGGCAAACAGATTCCATCCTACACTGACAGTCAGTTGGTTTTATTAAGTCCTGTAACAACTGGATTTGTTGATGCATCGATGTAAGTCCTGTAACAACTGGATTTGTTGATGAATCGATGTTGAATGATCACTCAAGTTCATGCAGCACATTCCATCAAATTCTTAACATAAAAAAAAACCCCAACAACTTACATAGCATTGGCATGATTTTCTCTTACAGCCACAAGGTTGTATCGGTGGTTGTGGCCAAGTCCAACCCGGCGCTGCCAGCAGTGCTGGCTGCGAGGTCAGTGACATAGAGTTTGGAAGCTGCTGCACATTGGTGGTCTGAGGTGCTTGAAGCCAAATTTGGAATGGCATTGCTTACCCCAGTGATATCCTTTCCTGCATTTCAGACACAACTCGCCGATACTGTCTGCTGTGCAGACCGAGGTCACCGCTAAATCCTGTGGGCCATGGTGGGGGCGCAGCAAGTCAGAACCACTGAACCAAAACACCATCCCACAGTTACTGCTATCCTGCAAGCAGGAAGAAAACATCACTTTGTTTTTCACTTTAAGAGATCAAGGCCGCTCGGTGCGCTGCACTGGAAAAACAGCATACCGAGCACACGGCGGGGGGGCTGCCCACCAGCCAAGGAGTGGGGACAGCTGCAGCGGGGGAGGCTCTGATCTTTCAACGCCAAGAACAGGGCAGGGGGGCGGGCGGTCGAGATCCCCCGGCGAGCTCTGGGCAGAGGCAGTGCCCGGATCAGGCTGGGTGCCTGGCAGGTAGTGCGGTGTGCGCAAGCTGAAGCGGCGTGGGGAGGGTGGGTGCACAAGCATCGGCTGCCTCGCTCCAACTTCTCAAGTGCTTTTTGCACCACTGCAGCTCTCTACATCCCACTCCAAATCATATATTGAGTACTTGTCAACAATAACTGAGCTATCATCTTACAATCATGAGGACACAGCATGTACGTTTCAAACACCATTTTAAGTAAGCTCATTGCATGCGGGGATTTGACCCCATAGTCTTTGATCACGCATCGGAGTTCTTTTACGATACCAAAGTTGATGGGCTCCCACCTCGGTTGCCGATTTGCTTCATAGGTTATTGTCACCAGTTGGCTGAGGCAAGCCAATTACGGGGACGAGTCCTCTCCTACCTCTAAACCCCTCTCCCCTGACCAGGAGAGAAAGGGTTAAAAAGCAGAGATAGGAAAAGGAAAAGAAAGATTTTGTGAGACCTCTGAACATTTGGAAAACTGAAACAAAGTTTAATAACACCAGAACAAAATATATAATATGCAGGGAAAAACCAATGCAATTGGAAGGTTTGTACAGAATGGAGAAGCGAGGGTTAAACGCGGGTGAGAGAGAAAGGGGATGGTACTGCGCAGAGTCCAAAATGGCGCCGCCCACGTGGATGCTTTCGTGGAGTAAACAAAGGATCCACGGCTATTACGAACGCGGGGCTCCAACGTGCAAAACCACGAGCTACGCTGTTCCTACCAGTCTGGTCGTGCGGGTGGTATAAAAGCAGCAAAAGGCGGCGGCGCTGGCGGCAGGCAGAAGGCAACCCCGAGGCGCGGGTCTCCAGCGGCGAGAGGGGTCTGTCCCAGGTGGTGCGGGGGCTTCCCCGGCACACAGCTCCGCTCCACTCCGGCAGCGCTGGGGAGCGGCAGCCACAGGCAGGCAGGCAGGCGGGCAGAGTCCGAGCCGAGGACAGACAGCCTGTAAGGTCCCCGGAGTCAAACCGCAAGTCTGGAAAAGCTTCTTCCCGGAGCGAAGCTGCAAGCCCGCGGCACCCCTCGGAGTGCAAAGCCGGAAGTGTCCCGGAGGTCCCGGAGAGCGAAAAGCCCCGAGAGCCGCAAAAGAGCAACCGGCAAATGTGATACGCGCCTTCTTAAAGGGACAGTACGCTCGCGAGAAACTTTTACAACCAATGAAGTGCTAAAACGTAACATGGAAGGGAATAGTCCAATTGGTCAGTTTAAAACAAAACTTTTCAAGCAGGGTTTTTTCCTCAAACTGCCACAGTTATCGGGTGTACAGTGAGGTCTTTTAAGAAGTCCAAGTCACCCTCTTTTACTGCCTGTTTGCGAATGTTGAGCCATGCTTCGTGAGGGTCCAGCGGATACAGATCCGGCTCCTTCTCTGGGTCTACTGGTCCGGGATCTAAAGGATCCTAGTTTCGAAGGCTGGAGAGAACATTCGATGACACCATCACCATAAGTCCGCTCCATCCGCATCCGAAGATGACAAATCACCAGAACTTGCTGTGTCTCTCCATGGCTTCACACACCTAGCTGGGATCCAGCAAGGTCATTGATCTGTAACAACACAAGCATACCCTTGTCCTCACGTTAATAGCTGCACCGGGCCTTTCCATTGATGAGAGTCCCCATCCTTGAACAATACCAATGCATCACCAGACAAGTTCTGTCTTTGGCTGCTCATACCTTTCCAATGCAACATTATGGGGGTTATGTCAGTCGATTCTGGCCCTTGTACATACCTGAGATAATTCAAGACATATATTGCTTTAGATAATTGTACCAACGGGTCGGGGTCTTCCCATTTTTGTTTTTGCAGTTGTTTGAGTGTTTGATTGGCGCACTCAATGAGAGCTTGTCCTGTCGGTGAGTGCGCGATGCCTGTGACGTGAGACACGCCCCAGACCTGTAAAAAGTCTCGCATGCGGGCAGCAATGAAGCATGGCCCATTATCTGTTTTTAATGTCTGTGGGACACCTAGGACTGCGAAAGCCTGTCAGAGGTGATGAATGGCGTGTTTCACAGTTTCGTCTGTTTGCGCTGTGGCCCACATGGCTTTAGAATAAGTATCTATTGAAACATGTACATACTTGAGTCGACCAAATTCTGGCACGAGTGACATCCATTTGCCACACTTGCAGGGAAGGGAGACCTCGAGGGTTCACTCCCATAGCAGGTGTCACATGCCCCAGCCTCTGGCAACTCGCGCAGTTGTTCACAATGCCTTGTGCATCACTGCGAGATATGTCAAATTGTCGCGTTAGCATTTTTACACTCTGGTGATAAAAGTCATGAGACATCCTGGCCTGTTGTATTTTGTTCGGCAGGGGCACTAGGACGGCTGGTGCCACCAGCTGATCAGCGCGTCTGTTCCCCTCCGATATGAACCTGGGGAGGTTCATATGACTCCTAACATGCGTGATAAAATAACAATATTTTCTTTGGTTTAATACATGCCATAGTTGTTTCAAATACTTAAACAGATTTTCGTTATGTACTTCCTTTAAAATAGCCCGCTCAAGCCGCTGTACACATCTGACCACATAGTGGGAGTCAGTTACCACATTCAATGCCTCATCTGTCCATTTGCAAAAAGCTAATGTCACAGCCCTCAGCTCTACTAATTGTGCTGATCCTTCCACAAATTCAGATAGGTGCTTCCACTCACCGTTCTCCTCCCACGTGACCACCGCCCTATGTGACCGGCTACTACCATCTATAAAAACCATACGACCTGCAAGAGGTTGTTGACTATACAATGGCTTAGCGACCCAATCATGATTATTCCACATGGTTATCTTTCTATGTGCAGGATAATGGTTGTCCACTACCCCAACAAAGTCTGCAAGAGCTACCTGCCACTCTAGCGAATGTTGCAAAACCCAGGTTAAATATCTTGTTCGCATTGGCAATATGATGTTTGCGCAGTCTTGGCCTGAGATCCTGATGGTGCGCTTACGTCCTTTCATGATTAATTGCGCCATCAACTCTACTCTGGACACAATGGTTTTTGCTGGTTGAGTTGGTAAGAAGATCCATTCTATCACCAACAATGGATCTTGTTCACGAGGATCCCATTGCATCACTATGGCATAGGGGTGCACCGGTCGATTAAAGATGCAGAGAGTCATGGGCAAGTCATGAGCTACACGAGCTACTGAACCACTAACAAGTTTTTCTGCGATGACTGTTAATGCATTCCGAGCGTCACTAGTGAGTGTCCGTGGTGCGTCTAATCGAGGGTCCCCTATTAACAGTCGTGTCAACGGTTCCATGTCTTCAGATGTTATTCCACACAAGGCTCTAACCCAATTAATGTCTCCTATTAACCTTTGCAAGTCATTTAACGTTCTACACTCATTTTTCAATTGTACCTTTTGTGGTGCCACTGTGGCCTCAGTGATGAGCATTCCCAAATACTTCCAGGGCGCTTCGCCCTGTACCTTTTCTGGTGCCACCTTTAGTCCAAAGGTATTTAGTTGTTCTGTTAGATTAAAAATAACTTCCTCTGTCTGTAGGTCCTTCCCTGCTATTAAAATGTCATCCATATAATGATATACAAAAAGATGCGGGTTCATTCTGCAAAACGGCGCAAGAGCTAGAGCTACATATAGCTGACACAGGGTTGGTGAATTTTTCATTCCCTGCAGTAACACCATCCAGTGATACCGTGCATAGGGTTCCTCCCTATCCTTTGTGGGCACCGTAAAGGCAAAGCGCTCTGCGTCTTGGGGATCCAAAGGAATTGTAAAGAAACAATCTTTCAAGTCGATAATAGAGATATTGTGATGTCTGGGAATCATCTGAGGCGCGGGAAGTCCTGGTTGCAATGCTCCCATGTCCTGCATGGAGGCATTGATTGCTCTCAAATCGTAGAGCAAGCGCCACTTACCTTTGGCTTTCTTTTCAGTAACAAACACTTGTGTGTTCCAAGGACTAGTGGATTCCACTATGTGTCCTTGCTCCAATTGCTCCTGTACTAATTGTTGTAAGATGGCGACCTTGGTTGTCGGCAGCAGCCACTGATCCACCCAAACAGGATCATCGGTTTTCCATTTAATTTTCAAGGGTGTGGGTCGCCTTCCAGTGACCGCTGTCAAAAATTTTGCTTATCCGTGGTTATCAGCACCCCACATTGGCTCAGGACATCATGCCCCAAAAGATTCACCGGTATCTGAGCAACATATGGTTTCACAGAACACACCATCCCATCAGCGCTTTCACACTGCAGTTGCTTTGAACTTTGGCGAGCCCCTGAAAAACCTCCCACTCTCGCAATATCTGATACCGCCGGCTCCAGAGGCCAGGTTATCGACCACTGGCTGGCGGCAAGGATAGTCACATCTGCTCCAGTGTTTACCAAAGCTGTAATTTTGTGGGTTTTTGGCTGCAGCATGGGGTGTCTTAATATGACAGTCATCATCAGCTTCTTAGCGCCTATTTGCATAGTCCAAAATATTTCCGCATTGCCTGTTGATCCGAACCCCCCTGCACCCCTGGACACACCCAAAGCCTGTGGTGTCTGGGCCTTGAATGGGACCAGTTGCGCTATGCGCGGTCCGGCTGGGATTGTCACTGGCGGGCTTGGGGTCCATACTATAATCTTGATTTTACCTTCATAATCGCTGTCAATGACTCCGGGCTGTACAAACACCCCGAGTTTAGTCGTTGATGAGCACCCTAACAACAGTGCGCTTAATCCTTGTCCCAATGGTCCATCTGCATTTGAGTCCAGACAATGGACTGCAGAATCCCATAATGTCTCTTCCCTTATGGTTTCCACATCCACTCCTGCACTCCCAATGGTTCAGGCGGCGTGCCGTTCCAAGAATCCTGGGGATCCTGATGACATTGCTGGGACACTTGTGTCATCACGCATCCCAGATACGCGCTCGTCTGTCGGTTTCCCAGCCCACTTAGGTTTTGCCTGTTTCTGTGGAACTTAAAGTGGCATTGTGCCGCTGTATGGTTTCTCTTTCCACATCGCTCACAAGTTACCATGACTTCCGCTTCAGTGGTTTCTCCTCTTTCCTGTCGCTGTTGTTGTTGGCCTCGCACTGGGGGTCGCGATCCCTTTTGATGGCATTGTTCTCGAAGGTGACCTGCTTTACCACAATCAAAACACGTTTTTTTATTACTGTTCAATGAGGCTGCAAAGGCTTGCACCAGTGCTGTCATACCGTGGCTCACCGTCCCTATTTGGTTGCACGCCTCTACCATCTTAACTAGAGTGGTTCCTGGTGGCAAATGTTGCAAAATCTGCTTACAGTCTTTATTCGCATTTTCCACTACTAATTTCAGCATCAAGGACTCTTTCGCTTCCGCGTTCTCAATTTGCTTATCGATTACATCGCGCAGCCTATTGACGAACTGCATATAAGGCTCATTGAGCCCCTGTAATACTTTTGTAAATGAAGTTTCTGATTGACCAGATTCCAGTACTTGCATCAAGGCTCTCATCGCTAGTTGTGCAGAGGTGCGCAATGCACTATGTGGCAACCTTGCCTGCACCTGGAGATCCGTGAATACCCCTTTACCTAACATCTGATCAGGTCCTATGGTTCTCAGCTCATCATTCTCATCTCTGTCCAAGTTTTTGAGTGTTTCCTCAGTAACTAATATTCTCCACTTGTCCTGCCACAACAGCCTCTGCACCGGAGTTAATATCATACCACACAGCGGCTCACAGTCAAATTGTGTCATGAGCTACCCCATCATGATATTTTCGAGGAGCCCCCTAGTGAATGGTGCAGACAAACCATGCTGTGTGACCGCCTTTTGTAGTTCTTTTACCATGTCCCAGTGCAGGGATCTATGTTCAGGCTGACTGTTACCTATCATAACAACGGGGAACACTGCAATGTTCTGGTCACTGTCTTTCACCGCCTGGTGTCGCATTTCCATCCAGGTCACTCGTGGGTTAGCTATAAGGGGTTTTGGTGCATCATCCCATGAATCGGGTGAGAGAGACGGCCACGACAGTTTTGGCTGCGATTTCACTCTCACTGAGGGCTCGGGAGGAGGCGGTAACGGCCCCTCCTCCTCCTCTCTGCCTGTCATAGTCGTTGACATTTTAAATTCTACTGATTCAGTTTGTATGGCAATGGATGGCAAGGGACACTGTGACGGCAACCGCACTCGCACAATGTCCCCAATGTCCTGTCCTGGGGGCTCCCCTGGGGGTGCGGAAGGTTCTACCACACTCGCCGCTGCCCCGGCTGTCCCCGATTCAGTCTCACCTTTTCCAGCTATCAGTTTGTGGACTTCTGTGGCTAATTTGCCTTTTGCTCATATATCATGAATCGCCACTTTCATCATCTTTCAAGTAGTCGCCAGCTGTGCAGACGTTTTATCTCCGGTGGCTGCAGCCTCCCACAGCACATTGCCTGCCTCTTCCCACTTCCAGGGGTCGAAAGCAGTCTGTGTGTCCGGGGAGAAGCCCCGCTCCTTCAACCATATCAGCAAAAGTCTTAGACGATATTCATCATATTTAATTCCTCTCTTAGAGAGAATATTCAGGAATAGGGTGACTATCGCGTTTTCCGCTGGCGTGGACACTGTCTGCCCCATCCCGCTCCCCAGTATATCTTTCACGTCGTACGAATCCGGATTCGCTTTTCAGCCGCTCCCGCTCTGGTGTCGATCCGCTCTGGCGTTGGTGCTCTTCCCTGGAGCCATCCTCCTTCCTCGGCGTCGGAAAAATCACATGGGGGTCACCATTTGTCGGGGACGGATAATGACGGACTGCACGCACTTTATGAAAGTGATAACGCAGACCTTTATTTAGTGACACAGCAAGCCTTATATACCCTCTGTCTCTAAAGCAGTGATTTTCCACTCAAGCAGTAGATGTCCTCCTTGCTCTTTGTGCCTTGGGCGCCATCCCTTGGGTCTCCAATGCCTGTATTCATTGGCATCGTGCCCATTGGATACTTCTTCTCTTGTGTAACAATCTTGAGCCGTGGTTAGGTGTTGTGTCTCAGAAGTTTCTGGTTGGTTCTGTTTTGCGGCGTTGTTTCAGGCGGCGTCAGCAGCTCTGTTCTCTCACAGTCCTTTTTCACGGTTTGAGACCCTTTCCCTGCATCTCTCCATCTTTAGGTCTTGACACCAGGCTTCTTGTGCATCTGTCATCTCGGTTCTGACAGCAACATCTTGTGACAGGTTGTTGTGTTTGACTCATTTCTGGGGGTGCTTTAGAGCCTCCTTGACTGTCTGATGTGGCCCTGTAGGTCTTTTTGCCTGACAGCATCCCCAGTCCCGCAGTCCTTCTTCTTGGCCAGAGTTTTTCTCACATTTGCATCATGTTGTCTGTAGTGATGTGCCTAGCGTTGGTCTCTGTGTGCTTGTTTACTGTGCTGATACAATCTTGATCTGTTGATCTGCCTCATCTGTTCAGGCAATGGTTGTATGGTCATTTTTGATGGAGCAGCTGTCAGCAGGCTCTGTGGATGGCTGGTTTCATTGGTGTGTTGTGGAGGTGCTGGGGAGCCATCTAGGAGGAGCTGTTCAGGGGTAGTGAAGCAGGTGGAATCTCACAGGTATAAAGGCTTGGCTGTGTCTTCCCCATGGGAGTGGTTCTTGCTTGTGGTCTGGTCGCATGTTGGGGAGATCGGGGGTGTGTCTGCATGTCAGGGCTGGAGCTGCCTGGCCCAGGGGTGTAGCAGTGCTATGACCAGGACCAGCAGATCTTTCTGGCGGTGCAGTCACCTGTGGATCTGCCCAGAGTCTCCTGGCAAAGCCCATCCAGTCTGTCTCTGGGCACACAGCTGTAGAGAGCTGTCACAGTCATTGCCATGGTGTTTTATGGGTGCCAGAGGTGGGACTGTGGCCTCCTGGGAGTGGCAGTTGAGCAGGTTGAGTCTTGAATGTGCCTTAGCTTGTACACGTGGGGTTCAAGAACTGGGTTTTCTGCTTTTTTTTTTTTTGATCTGTAGCAAGGAAGGGGCAGAGTCAGAGAAGCATCTGGGTGGCAAATGTCTCCTGCCAGCACCAGCAGCTGCGGTAAGTGCTTGTGTGTGTTCCTGTTAGCTTTATTTGACAGAAGAATATTGAAGAATAAGTATGTTCCAAATGAAAGCAAGAATCAACAACTTTATTGTAGCATGTGGAGGAAGTATTAATGATACAAGTTTTGGAGTGGACTTTGTGAGAAAACAAGTAGAGTTTCAACAGAGGAACTTCAATCCCCCAGCATTCATTTTGGACAGCAGAATTACTCACCTACTGATGCAGCGCTTAGCAGAGGCTTAGCTATTTTGTCAGTGAGGAAAAGCGCTCTGGCAGCCTGGAGAGACAGTGCTAAGCCAAGTTGGAAGGCTCAAATATAATTCCTTTTAAAAATTCAGATTAAGGAACGATTTATGAAGTGCTGCTTGAACCACCATGGCTTTAAGGCGAATCAGATTTTGTTAGTATTCTTCTATAACCAAAATGTAGATACTTGATTTTTTTTTTTTAATCTCAGACAGACACTTAGTAAAAATTTAGTTAAGTGTTAGACTTCTAAATATGAATAAGTTTATGTTTAAAAAATTCAGTTTTGTCCAAGGTATTTTTAAACTCTTCTGTGAGGTCCGCTGTCACCTACAAACTCAAATGGCTTCTTACCCCTCAGCTTAGGTATTCAACTATCACTTGTTTGCCTCTTTTGAATTGGGAACAATTTTTTAAGTACTTGGAACTCTTACTGGAAAAAATTGCGAGCTGTCTATCAAAGGACTCTCAGTAAGGGATGTTTCTTGAACAAGTGGTAATGTGATAGAGTGTTACTGAAGGCTGAGACTGCTGTTAGTGAAAGCAGCAAGATATGTAAACCACACAAGCAAAAAAAAAAAATCAGCCTAATATCGATGTGGTACGAGAAGAAGTTTCTCTCTTAAAACTTACTGAGTTTTTTTTGGTTCTCAGACTTGCTTTTTTTAAGATTGTGATGTACGTAATAGCAATTTCACATCTTTTCAGTATGGAAGTTAATCTTGAACTTTGGCATTTGTGTGGTTTTTCAATGTTAATCTCCCCATTTAAAATGTATGCATTTATTTTGATATGTGAATTCTGGTGTGAAGTCATAGTAACAGTTTTGTTTCATAAATATTGGGTATTGATCCTGTCTTAAGGTAATTATTTTGCTGTCTTGAAACTGGGCTGTGACAGATGAATGTCAGCTGGTTCGTGCCTTGTAGGCAGGAGCTGGGGGGTAACATTGTGACCCTTTGGTAACAATGCTTTTGCCAAGCTACATGCACTGCTTGTGGCACACATCTGTTTAGTTTTGACCACGACTACACTGGTACATTTTTTTTGTGCATGCAAAAAATGTGCAGGAACTGAGCAGCGTTTAGATTAGTTTTAAAAGGCTTGACTGGAAGATGTTGGTGGGTTTTACTACATTAACGTGAAAAGTTAGAGCCAAGAATGTAAAATGAAAACTGAAGATGAAGAGCACCAGAAAGCAGAACAGGGGTTGTGAAGCGACTGTGTGTGTATGTGATACTGTGTGAAGTGCCAGAGAGTCTTCAGTCTAAACTGGTTAACATACTTCAGAATAGGGTTTGAAGTTACAGCTGTCGTGAGAGGCTCTGAAGGGGTCAACCACGCATCAGGGCAGGCTGAGAAATAATTCAGCTAGGTAGGACAAATGCACCAAAGCTAAAGGTTTTGTTGCAGTGAGTTCTCTTGTAACGCGTGTTCAGCATCTGTCTCATTTGCAAGATGGGCTTGCAGCGTCTGCCCTGGGGAGAGGACTGAAGTTATGGGGTCTGGTATTGATGCGTGGAAGAACTCCGCAATCAAAATAGATTGTGAAGCAGGTATGTTTATTGCAGCGCTGGGTGCGGCAGGGGTGACCCCTCAAACAGGCACGCACACCTTAGCTCAGAGAGTTCACATATTTAAAGTATTGACACATACATGTTCAAAGGGTTACTTCATTTGTTTATGCATATTAATGACCCTTCTCCGCTTCAGATGTAAATTAGGTCTCCTCCCCTTGGCACCCATCCGCGCAAGCGCAGTGTCCCTCCTTGGGGGTCTTCTGGTGGTCGCAAGGATGAAGTAAGGGCCTCATGATAGTCTTCATCACAGTTGTCCTTTTGAACTCAGTCTCAAGAGCATGCTCAGTTTAGGGTTAGTTATATAAGATTCCTTTACAGTCACGGTTCATACATAAAGACAATTCTCTCGTTCCCATATCCTGCAACAAATAATGAAGCAATCTTTCAAGCAATGGAGCGCTACTTAAGCCATGTCAAGAGGCAGGGGACTACAAAGTGGCCAATTCATTAATCTTAAAAGACTAACATTAAAGGTCAAGAGATCAAGGCCCAAGGTAATTTAAAAGATAAGAGATCAAAGCCCAGGGTCTTTTCTACTAGATTTTCTAATTTCCTAATTTCCTACTTTCTAACTCAGTATGTCGGAAAACCAGCTCACAATGGCTCCTCTGTCAAAGACTTGCTTGGTCAGGCTCAGAGGTGGTTGGGCTGTGTCCCGACGTGCATTCAAAAGGATACCCACACAAACACAAAATATTAATGCTGTGGTGCTCTCTAGTGGTGATTGACAGCTCCAGACACCGAGACAGCAGGTTACTCTGCCAGCAGCCTGGGGAAAGATGTTCTGACATGACCAACCCACTTGGCAGCAGAGCCGTGGCTGGCCCAGAGCACCTGATGACTCAGTGAAGTCGTGGAGTTGTTACTGCAGTGGAAGAAGTCATTCTGTTCTTTAATTCCCTTGTGCAGCCCGTGAATCAGTTGGATACAGGCCAAGGCCTGTCGTTAGTACAAGTTCTAACACCGAAGTCTTTTGGGGCTGGGCGAGTTGTGACTGTAGATTTTGCGTTGGAGCTAATGGTCCAGAAGGGTTTTCTTTTGCCATGAGAAAGTCTAGCAGCAGTTCACAGTAACGTTCACTTGGTTATCTCTCAGCGGAGCAGCTGGAGGCCCTCTCTCGCTGCTAGCCCACCCACGTGAGCAGGACAGGGCATGCCTTCACCCTTTTCTCCCCTTGGTGGTTTATCATGTGCTTTCGTTACCCAGGAGACTAGATCCGTGGAGCTCTGATCTCCACATTTCTGCTGCATACTCGAGCTGGGAGCCCATGGCTTCATCGTTCTTGCTCATCTTTCCTCTGTCAGCCCGTTGCTCATAGGTTTGTCTTGCTTAGGTGTGGCTCAGGTTCGTGCACTGCTATTGGGGAAACCAAGGCCTAAGCAGGAGCCACAGTGGTTTTATTTTGCATCTGGTGAGGTTTTTGGTTGGATACCATGATCAGTGTAAGTTGAAGTTGTGCCAAAAAACTACCTGAAGTGTTGATATCTATAAGGTGGAAAAATACGTAACTTTTGCGAGGGTCTGTTGTGCTCCAGGAGTTTGCACCAATGCACTTTTGCTTCACAGAGATTGGGGTGGTTTCTACAGCTGTGGCAGGTTGAAGGAAAAAAACCTGCTTGAAGGCTTACCAATTGAATTATTCCCTTCCATGCTACGATCGCAGCAGTCTCATTGGATGAGAAAGTTTTCTCGCGAGGGTACTGCCCCTTTAAGAAGCTGCGGGCTCGGGGACTTCCTGGGCTGCTTTCCGGACGGCTTCGGGGGCATTCGGTTTTTCCCGGTTCCCGGGACTTCCGGGGCTTCCGGGACTTGCGGGGCTACTTTCCGGACAGCTTGGGGGCATTCGCGGCATTCCTGGTTCCTCGGCTATTTCGCGGCTTCTCAGCTCTCCGGACATTCCCGGTTCCGCTCTGCGAGAGTCACTGGAGGACCTCAGCTTCGCTCCGGGGAAGAGGTTTCTCCAAACACTGCGGCTCGGCTCCGGGGACTTTACAGGCTGCCGGAGTGGAGCTGTGCGCCGGGGCAGCCCCCGCCACGCCGCCTGGGACAGACTGCTCGCCCGGAGGCTGCTTTTCTCCTGCCGTAACACCGTATCGTCTCTGCCTGCTAGCGCATTCTTGCTTCTCTGCTTCCACGAGAAAGCGGTAGGGACAGTTTTCTGCACATTACAGCCCGGCGTTCATAACAGCCGCGGTTTCCTTTGTTCGCTCCACGAAAAGCGCACACGTGGCCGGTGCCATTTTCTGGACTGCACGTGGCACCGTCCCCCTTTGTCTCTCTTCTCGCGTTTAACCCTCACCTTTCCATCCTGCACAGACTCTCAGATTTTGCATTGGTTTTTCCCTGTTATATATATATTGTTCTAGTTTTAATAAAGTTTGTTTCAGTTTTCCAAACGTTCAGAGGTCTCACAAAATCTTTCTTTTCCTTTTCGTATCTCTGCTTTTGAACCCTTTTCTCTCCTGGAGGAGAGGGGTTCAGGGATAGGGAAGGACTCGTCCCCGTGCTCGGCTTGCCTCAGCCGACCGGCGACATAATTGGCGTCCCTGGGTGGGCACTTCTGAATAATTTAATATTCATATTTTTATTAAAGTTTGGAAACTGAAACAAACGAGGTTTTTCCAGGATGGTGCTAAGCGAGCTTCTGTTTGAAGCTCTTAAGCAGTACAGTTTAAAAATGCTTTATGATCTGGTGCCTGGCACACCAACTGTGATGTCAAATTACTTGTTTTTAATTGGTACTGGTTTATGGTTTGCTGGTCTGGGGCACTTAGCAAAGAAGGTGTTCACCCTGGCATGCATAATTTTGGTGTTTTGGTCTGTACTCAGTCAGTTTATAATGCTCCCAGTATATTTTGCACAGTACATGATAGTGGCTGCTTATGATTCCACTAGCAAATGGATGATGGGAAATAACACTTCTCCATTTGGTACTGGACCAATGGCAATTGAAACTGGATATTCTGCAAATGGTATTATTTTCCTGTATTTGATAACTTTGTTATCAGTTATCTCTAACATGGTCCAGGGGTGGATAATTATCAAGAATAGGTATCACATGGGCACTACACCCACTAAATCAGCTGCTGCCACCTCTCCACCCAAACAGGCACAGGTTGCCCCTGTGAAAAAGAAAAATAAGCCCTCTGGTGCTAAACACCAGAAAAAGACTAATTATGCAACAGATAGCTCTGATGATGATGCAGGACCAAGCACCTCCCAAAAGCGTCCAGGAAAGCCTTCAGGGAATACTGCCTCAGCGACTCCAACAGCACCGCCCTCCCAAGGATCCTCATCACGGGATGAGTCATCAGATCAAGAGGTAAACACCCAGCCTCAGTCCAGGAAGGACCTGAGAAGTATTAGAAAGGAATTTAGCAGGCATGATGGTGAGTCACTAATGATATGGTTGCTTCGCTGCTGGGACAATGGTGCTGATAACATTGATTTGAGCAGTAAAGAAGCCAGACAGTTAGGAAATGTGGCCCGGGAAGGTGCTATTGATAGGGCAATTGGCAAAAAGGCAAAAAAGTGCAGTCTCCGGAAACGGCTTCTGACCGCTGTGAAGGGCGGATACCCTTTCAGAGATGACATAGAATGCCGCCCTACTAAATGGACTGTCCTGAGCAAAGGTATTAACTACCTGAGAGAGCTGGCTATGAAAGAGGTCATCTATGGTGACTGGAATGTTAATGTCAACCCGGACCAGGTGCACAGTAACGAGCCTTTGCTGCGCAAATTTGTGCAGAGTGCACCCCAGTCATATGCCCATACATTGGCCACAATGCTGTGGGAAAGACAGGGTGAAAATCGGCCACTCACCATAGAACATGTGTCTAACAGGATTCGCCAGTATGAGGACAGTCTTTCTCATACCTCTGCCTTCATTGCAGCCGTGGAGAAAGTGACAGACAAAATGACAGAGAAAATATTGGACTCTATTAATAGGTTAGAACAGAGAACCGTTTCCTCTCCTGTGTATACCCACGTGTCAGCTGTTAGGAGAAATCGTCCTCCCAGAGCAATGCGCAACAGACAGGACAGGCCACGATGTGACCGCCAGTGCTGCTCGAGAGGTCGTGAAGACATGAGGAGATGGGAACAACGACCTGCCGCTAACCACGGGGTACCAGCACATGAGCTGCAGAGCAGACCACACCAACATGACGACTGCAATCGAAGAGTTGTCGCTCCAGTCTTTGGTGAACAGTGCTGCAGCCAAAGGAGCAACTCCTATGAAGAAGGTACCACAAGCCGGATAGACCCTTCCACTGACTGTGGACCACACCCTAGGCATTAGAGGGGCCCTGCCTCTAGCCAGGTGGAGGAAAGGGATAACAGAGTGTACTGGACTGTGTGGATTCGATGGCCTGGCACATTAGAACCACAGAGGTACAAGGCCCTGGTAGACACAGGCGCCCAGTGTACCTTGCTACCATCGGATCATCAAGGAACTGAGACTGTCACAATCTCGGGTGTGACAGGAGGATCACAAGAGCTTACCTTGGTAGAAGCTGAGGTCAGCCTCACTGGACATAACTGGGAAACTCACAGAATTGTGACTGGCCCAGATGCTCCATGCATTTTAGGCATAGACTTCCTCCGGAAAGGGTATTTTAAGGACCCGAAAGGTTATAAATGGGCCTTTGGGATAGCAACCGTGGGAGCCGATTGCATTATCCGGTTGTCCACATCGGCCGAACTTTCGGATGACCCTTTTGTTGTTAGCAGAATGAAGGTGGAAGATCAAAAATTGCCTACTGCATCCTCCACAGTTCACCGCCGGCAATACCGCACCAACCGAGACTCTCTGCGCCCCATAGAGAAAATGATTCGAGAGTTGGAGAGACGAGATGTCATCAGCAGAGCTCGCTCACCTTTCAACAGTCCTATATGGCCTGTGCAAAAGACCAACGGGGAATGGAGACTGACAGTGGACTATCGTGGGCTGAATGAAGTGACGCCACCGATGAGTGCTGCTGTTCCTGATATCTTGGAGCTTCAGTATGAACTGGAGTCCAAGGCAGCAAAGTGGTATGCCACGATAGACATTGCTAACGCTTTCTTTTCCATTCCCATAGCACCAGAGTGTAGGCCACAGTTTGCCTTCACCTGGAGGGGTATCCAGTATACCTGGAATCGATTGCCCCAGGGGTGGAAGCACAGCCCGACCATCTGCCATGGACTGATCCAGGCTACCCTGGAGAGAGGTGGTGCTTCTGAACATCTTCAGTACATTGATGACATCATTGTATGGGGTGATACCGCAGAAGAGGTCTATGAGAAAGGTAGGAAGATAATCCGCATTTTGGTGGATGCTGGTTTCTCCATTAAGAGAAGTAAGGTCAAGGGACCTGCCCGAGAGATCCAGTTCCTGGGGGTTAAGTGGCAGGATGGACGCCGCCACATCCCCACAGATGTGATCAACAAGATCACAGCTATGTCTCCGCCTACCAACAAGAAAGAAACACAGTCTTTCTTGGGAGTCATAGGCTTCTGGAGAATGCACATTCCCGGGTATAGTCAGATTGTTAAACCTCTCTATACTGTTACCCGGAAGAAAAATGATTTCACATGGGGCTCTGACCAACAACATGCCTTTGAATTAATCAAAAGGGAAATAGCACATGCTATGGCCCTGGGACCTGTGCGAACAGGACCAGAGATTAAAAATATTCTGTACACTTCAGCTGGGGACTGTGGTCCTACCTGGAGCCTTTGGCAGAAGGCACCAGGAGAAACCCGTGGTCGTCCCCTAGGATTTTGGAGTCGGGGATATAAAGGCTCAGAAGCCAATTATACTCCCACTGAGCAGGAGATATTGGCTGCCTATGAGGGAGTCCGAGCTGCCTCAGAAGTAATTGGCACTGAAGCACAGCTCCTCCTAGTCCCCCGACTGCCAGTCCTAGGCTGGATGTTCAAAGGGAAGATAGCATCTACCCACCATGTCACAGATGCTACCTGGAGTAAGTGGACTGCCTTGATTGTACAGAGAGCTAGGATAGGTAACTCTGGTCGCCCAGGAATTGTGGAAGCCATTACAGACTGGCCTGCAGGAGAAGATTTTGGGATGCCACCGAACGAGATAGTCACTCGTACTGATGAAGCACCCCCATATAAAGACCTCTCAGACCAGGAGAAGAAATATGCTCTCTTCACCAATGGATCCTGCCGCCTCATAGGAAACCAACGGAAGTGGAAAGCTGCCGTATGGAGTCCTATGCGCCAAGTTGCAGAAGCAGCAGAAGGAGAAGGTGAATCGAGTCAATTTGCAGAGGTCAAAGCCATCCAGCTGGCCATGGACATTGCTGAAAGGGAGAACTGGCCACGGCTGTACCTGTATACAGACTCCTGGATGGTGGCAAATGCCTTGTGGGGATGGCTGGAGAGGTGGCAGAAAGATAATTGGCAGCGTAAAGGTAAGCCTATTTGGGCTGCCACTCTGTGGCAAGATATTGCTGCCCGGCTGAAAAGGTTAGTTGTAAAGGTAAGGCATGTAGATGCCCATGTCCCAAAAAGCAGAGCCACTGAGGAACATAGGAATAACCACCAAGTTGACAAAGCAGCCAGAGTGTTCCAGATAGATCTGGACTGGGAACACAAAGGTGAACTATTCCTTGCTCGGTGGGCCCATGACTCTTCCGGTCACCAGGGAAGAGATGCAACCTATCGATGGGCTCGTGACCGAGGGGTGGATTTAACCATGGATGCAATTACCCAGGTTATCCATGACTGTAAGATTTGTGCTGCAATTAAACAGGCCAAAAGGTTAAAACCTTTATGGTACAGTGGACGGTGGTCGAAGTACAAGTATGGAGAGGCCTGGCAGATTGATTATATCACTCTCCCTCGAACTCGCCAGGGTAAGTGCTATGTTTTGACAATGGTGGAAGCAAGCACCGGATGGCTTGAAACCTATTCTGTGCCTCATGCCACTGCCCGTAATACTATTCTGGGCCTTGAAAGGCAGATTTTGTGGCGGCACGGGACTCCGGGAAGAATTGAGTCTGATAATGGAACTCATTTCAAAAACAATCTGGTGGCCAATTGGGCCAAAGAACATGGTATCGAATGGATTTATCACATTCCATACCATGCACCAGCCTCCGGTAAAATAGAACGCTATAATGGCTTGCTGAAAACCACCCTGAAGGCATTGGGTGGTGGAACTTTCAGAAACTGGGATAAACATCTGGCAGAAGCCACCTGGCAAGTGAACACGAGGGGATCAATCAATCGAGCCGGCCCTGCCCAATCAGACCTTTTACATACCATGGACGGGGATAGAGTTCCTGTGGTATGTGAAAGTAATCTGCTGGGAAAAGCTGTCTGGGTTTCCCCTGCTGCAACCCCAGACAGACCCATTCGTGGTGTTGTCTCAGCCCAAGGCCCTGGACACACCTGGTGGGTAATGCAGGAGGATGGTGAAGTCCACTGTGTACCCCAGGGGAAGTTAACCCTGGCTGAAACACCCTGAACCAGAGTCTCATGCTGTTAATTTCTGTATAATACAATGTAAATGAGATGCGCATAACGTACACGGTATGGAATAAAGGGGTGGAATGTGGCAGGTTGAAGGAAAAAAACCTGCTTGAAGGCTTACCAATTGAATTATTCCCTTCCATGCTACGATCGCAGCAGTCTCATTGGATGAGAAAGTTTTCTCGCGAGGGTACTGCCCCTTTAAGAAGCTGCGGGCTCGGGGACTTCCTGGGCTGCTTTCCGGACGGCTTCGGGGGCATTTGGTTTTTCCCGGTTCCCGGGACTTCCGGGGCTTCCGGGACTTGCGGGGCTGCTTTCTGGACGGCTTGGGGGCATTCGCGGCATTCCTGGTTCCTCGGCTATTTCGCGGCTTCTCAGCTCTCCGGACATTCCCGGTTCCGCTCTGCGAGAGTCACTGGAGGACCTCAGCTTCGCTCCGGGGAAGAGGTTTCTCCAAACACTGCGGCTCGGCTCCGGGGACTTTACAGGCTGCCGGAGTGGAGCTGTGCGCCGGGGCAGCCCCCGCCACGCCGCCTGGGACAGACTGCTCGCCCGGAGGCTGCTTTTCTCCTGCCGTAACACCGTATCGTCTCTGCCTGCTAGCGCATTCTTGCTTCTCTGCTTCCACGAGAAAGCGGTAGGGACAGTTTTCTGCACATTACAGCCCGGCGTTCATAACAGCCGCGGTTTCCTTTGTTCGCTCCACGAAAAGCGCACACGTGGCCGGTGCCATTTTCTGGACTGCACGTGGCACCGTCCCCCTTTGTCTCTCTTCTCGCGTTTAACCCTCACCTTTCCATCCTGCACAGACTCTCAGATTTTGCATTGGTTTTTCCCTGTTATATATATATTGTTCTAGTTTTAATAAAGTTTGTTTCAGTTTTCCAAACGTTCAGAGGTCTCACAAAATCTTTCTTTTCCTTTTCGTATCTCTGCTTTTGAACCCTTTTCTCTCCTGGAGGAGAGGGGTTCAGGGATAGGGAAGGACTCGTCCCCGTGCTCGGCTTGCCTCAGCCGACCGGCGACATCAGCCCAAACCAGTAGAGTTTTGGGCAATGTCAAGACAGGCAGCATTGCTTGTCACTATTGGAAACCAGGCTTTGTTAGGAGAGAGACCAATGTCGAGCCTGACTCAGAATTTCAGCTTCTGCCCTGAATTATCTCGCCTGAAATTAAGGGAGCAGAGGTGCGTTTCTTTATTGTTCAGAGAAGCAGGAGCCATGCAGTCCTCTTCTTTTTCTTGCTTAAAGGTATCAGATTGGCTGTCTCAAGCATTCTCCTGAATGATGAAAAAAATCCTAATGCAACATGGGGTTGAACTTGGTACGGAAAGCCGTCTTTGCAGTTAATTCTCCGGCTTTCAAAGCTGACACATTCCTTTCAATGTGGCGGCAAAGACTGTTATAGGCAGGAAAAGAGCAAGGTGCTGTTGCAGTTTTTTTGCTAACAAGGTGGGATTCGGTATACACAGGGTCTGCAAGGAGTGAAGACAGTTGGAGGGGTTTCTTACTCAACCTTTAGTGCTGGTGTTTGGACTTGGGCTGGTCCTGGCAGCTGGGAAGGTGCTGGGTGTTTGAGGATTCGCTGGCCTCTGGTCGTGAAGCTGGGTAGAAGCTAGAAGAAGCATCAGTGCTTAGCTCTGTGCAAGCACCAGGTTAGTGCATGTGCTAAAAGGAAGCCGATGTCACAAAACGCTTTGGGTTTGAACACTCGTTTTGCCTAATGGGCTCCTGGAATAGTTGAAGGAGGTCCTGGACTCCTACTCAGAACTTTAGTTAGAGATGACTTGAAACTGCTGCACTTCTTCATGTGCTTTTCTTGCCCAGTCTGGGAGGAAACTTCTTAGCAGCAAGATACACAATGGGATGTGTCGCTTAAGCCTGAGAGATTTAAGGGAAATGGATTTTAAAATAAATTTTAAAAGATCAGCACTGAGAGCCAAACAAGTTGGACTTTGTTTTGGTTTGGGGTTTTTTGTTGGTTGGTTAGTTTTGTTTGAGTTTTTGTCACTATAGTGGCTGTGGCAAAATGAAAATGCTGGAAGACTCCTATCTGTCACAATTTAATGAAACAACTTCCCTACCTGAAGGTGGCAGAAAGCCTTTCTCAAATAAATGCTCATCCCTTTGAATTTTTCCCTCTCTTCTTCAAGCCTGCCTTGCTTGATCCCCATCTTCTTTCCTAGGTCTCTCTATCCTTAGCCTCAAATAATCTAGTTTATTAAGCTTTAGGGTACATTATGGCCCCTCTCCTTTGAACCACAGTTTTGAGAAGGGAGTGGAGAGAAGATCCAAGTTTTCAGGAGAGCTCCTGGTCTGTTCTTTTGACTATATTTCAGTCTTTGACAAAGACTTTTCTCTTAATCTCGACTATTGCCATTTTTGTAAGTCACCCTATAGATAAGTAAGTATTCACAGTGTACCATATGCCTCCCAGGATTAGCATCTGGTCTTTTAAGATCCCGAAAGAGGCACTGCTGAGTATAGATTGCAGCTTTGGTTCGCTTCTAGCTGCAGAACAGCAAAAGCAAAGAAGGTGGTTAATGACACGGGCTAACGATGCTGGCGTTGTGGTTCTCTGTTTGCAGATGTGAAAGGACCACCTACACACAGATTGTCCTGCGGCCAGTCCCCCTACACTGACATGATGACATGGGAGAGGAAGTACTGCATCCTGATGGACAACCAGCTGGTGCTGCTCAACAGGGAGGTGAGAGAAGCTCAGGCTGGCCGCTCAGCATTGACTCTTTGGCCTTTATCAGTAAAACGAGAAGGCGACGTTTTTCATCTCCCCTTTGTTTTGTTCATGAGTCTAGTGAAAGGGGGGAGAAGGGCTGCTAACCTGTTCTACATGGAGCGCACAGTTATAATCCAGCTGGCCCAGATGCCAGTGGTGTGGAAGAGGTGACAGCAAATTATATGCCTCCAAAACTCCCTCTGGGATATTGACAGCCTGTGTTCAAGTCTGCCACTACATCTTCCTATGTTCTTGCTGCTTTTCATGGTAGTTAAAGCTACCCAGCTATGTGAACTTACCTCCTCACATCATAACACAGGGAAAAGCCCAGTAAAGGTAGCAAAAAAGGGATTTGTTTGTCTGTGTTGGAGTGCTGGGCAGAGGAGGTGTGTGCAACCTTCACACTGTACAGTCATCCTTGCTGCAGGCCCCAGGCAAATTGTTTGAGGCAGAGGTTTGCCCTCTCTCTTGATAAATGCAGCAAGAAATATTGGGTGCCCCTTAGCATGGACACTCCAAGCTACTACAACCGTCTTTTCTTTAATTATAAAATCACCGTGTGTGCGGGGTGTGTGTGTATAGAGCACGTGGTGCTTGGCACTGCGCCTTGCCATAAAGGTAATCTCAGTGTGGTTAAAGAACAGGCGTGTTTTCATTGATTGAAACGCTGAACAAACAAATGTCGGTAATTCCCTTCCAGACTACGCTGGGGTATGTTTTTTCTCTTGCGATATATGATGTCTACAGACTGTCAGGAATACATGGACTTTAGAAGCCTTTGATAATGCTCCTGTGTTTGTTTGTTTAATTATTCTGCTGCAGATTTACCCTGTTTAAAAAGAAATATTTCGGGAGGAACTATAAAATAGGAATGTTTTCAAATTGCTGAAATAGATTTTATTACCTATAAATGCCCATGAATTTGCATCTCATACTGCAGTTTCCTACCTTTGGAGATGACGTGACTTTTTTGTGTTTTTTCCTTCTGCATCTTCTGTGTATGGCTGTGTACAGGCTGAGAGTATGAGACCTGTTCCTGCTGTAGTGCTAAACATTATTCATCTTTGGCTGTGATCATGTTTATTTATAAGGGCTGAAATATTTCTTTGCCTGGGGAGAGTAGGAGGAAATGGTTGAGAGAAGGACTTGAGTTATTAGAAGGAAAATATGTAGGAGAGGTGATAAAACACAGGGAAAACGGAAGGCCTATATCATGATGTTTGTTTACTGTGTAATTTTTTGTCTCATCTGACAGGACTATCACCAAAGGATTTAAAGTCTATCCTGGCGAAACTTAAGGACATGGAAGAATTATTCCTAAAATTGGACGGTACCAGCAGAGCTGGGCGGAAAGGGTGCATCTCATTGGATAAACGTAGTTGGAAACCACACTGGCTCGTATCACAGATAATTATCTGGAGGCGGTAATCAGGCATTTAGGGGTTCTTAGTTTCTCCTACCACGTACAGTTAAAAGCATTTTGCTTGGGAGTAAAAGGAGTCTTTTGCTTAGATCCTGAGGAGTAAACATGGGAAGTCTGATGTATCACTGGTATATGAACTCATTATATACAATGTTTAAATGCACTCTGTTTTTTGCCAGAAGCTAGAGAAATTCAATATTAGACTCTAAGAGCCTGGGTTTTAAGTACATCAGTAAGCCCAAAAAAATGGAGTGGTAGAGTAAATCTTGGCGGCGTGCTCTCAGAGGAGCTGCCTGCACTAGGACAATGAGAAATAACTTGTCTGGGGAAGGGCTGCATGCAGATGGGACAGGCAGACATGCCTTTGGTGCGGGTGCGACTCCACGTGCTGATACTGTGATTTGTTCAGAAGGTAGAAGCTGATTTGCCATTCTGATTTTCAAGTAATTTGGGACGACTGTAAGTAAAGAAAAAAGGGAACTCCTTGCAGAGCCAGGAGTACTCCGTAGGAAAACAAAAGGTTGTTTTAATCCAATGTTTTAATCATGGCAGAGTACCTATGATCCCTTACAGAAACACAAAACCTAGAGAAGTAAAACTGCTAGTTAAGAGAGAGAGACAGAGCTGGTACTCTGGATTTGCACCTCCTTCTCATTGATCTGAAAGAGAAGTATCCCTTGTAGCTGCCATAAGAAAGGGAAGGGGAGGCAACTTGCCTAGATTTTACTTGGCCAGTCATTCAGAGTTGGAAAAGGCTCTGTGAAATGTGATCTAGGAGTGAACAAAGGCCTAAGGCAGCGCTGAGGAGGGGTGCTTGGGAAGACCACAGTGATTGGAAAGTATGTAGGAGGGGAATCACAAAAAGCCTATGGGAGGGATCACAGGTACATGGAGCCCAAGTGAAAGACCAGGTGAATGAGGAAGAGGGAGGTTCCTTAAAGAGGAAAATGGAAGATTTTGTTTAGAGTGAAAATACTGGAAAGGTGACACTGGGGGAAGGTTTTTTGTTAACCCGAAACAAGGCGATAGGCAACAGGAGCTGAAGATGGTGAGGTTCCTGCTCTGAACATGGAAATTGCTGATGGAGTGGGTAGGTCAGACTTTCTTTGGACTGCTGAAGAGGATCCTAGAAACCATGTGAGGGACAGGATGATACCCATGAATAAGGGGTGGGGGAAGAAGGACAAGATGTTAGCAGCAGAGTGCCCTTGCAGCCGAAAAGGAGCTCTTGTATCATGACAAGGCTGGTGTCATTTGAAGACTGTGAGTCTGAAGCATCTGATTTTATTCCCTGTGCATCCCACCCAGAAAAGCTCTGAAGGAGAGGCAGAAGATGTGGTGGAGCAAAAGAGCATTTAAAGGGGAAGGAGACTAAATGGAGCCTCCCGCCAAAAACTGAAAATCTAATGTATAACTTGATTGAGTGAATGTGGCATAAACCAACCAAATTAGTCTCTGCTTAACTTCCTAAGGTGTTTTCCCACAGAGATCGTTCAGCAAAGGAGCGGCTGTGAAAATCTACTGGCAAAGAAAGAAGCCTGAACAGAATAACCACGAGGGATTTGGGAAACTTGTTTTGAAAACTGAGTGCTGTGTGAAGGAGACAAAGAGACTAGCACAGCAATAAACAGCATTAAAAAGTGACCTGAAGGGAATGCAAAGTGTTTCAAAGCCGGGAAATGCCAGAACGAGTTTGTGAGAGCGACTGTAGTGCAGCCTGTTTCTAAAATAGAACAGGATCTGGTCCATCTCTGACAACTTTCAGGAGCAATGAATGGCATTTTTTTGTTTGCTCTTAATACTTGGTTTTCAGAGATGACTGAAGGTCTGAAAGGAGAAACAGCCCAGGAAGTCTGAGAGGGGCTTCTCTTCCTTCAGCTGCAAACTGTCTTCCCTGAGGCTGTATGACAATAAATTGCTGTGTTCCACGTATCGCAGCTGCACTGCTGAAGCCAGCATCCTCATCCAAAGTGTGCGGAGGCGTTTGGGGCTCTGAGGGGTTGGGTTGTGCATGCTGCAGGCCCTAGGTACTGCATCTCTCCCTCCTCCCTGGGGTTTCTTCCAGCTGTTGAATATAAGGGCCTAAGGCAGCCCCACCAAGTTTTTGGTGGCCCTGAGGTCTTCCTTGAACCGGCACGCAGGCAGGACCGCATCTCCCCCTTTTCTCCTACTGCTCAGAACTGCCTGACCCTTTTTTTCCCTGCTGCTTGGCACTGCTGCCTCTCTGCCGCTCTGCTCCAGGCCGCCCTGTGCCGCCACTCCATGTGCTGTCCTCCATGTGTGACTGCCAGTTGCCATTTCGATGACCCGCCGGTCAGCAATCCACCTGTCGCCATTTCAGTGACCCGCCGGTCAGCGACCGACCAGTCACCAAACCATCGACCCGTTGGCCACCATGTTGTTGACACGCCGTTTGCATACCCATCAGTCACCATCTCGTTGACACGCAGGTCACCAACCTTTCAATCCACCGGTCGCCCACCCGTAGGTCTCCATGTCATCATCTCTCCAGTCGGTGACCCCTCGACCCATTCGTCACTGACTCATCAGTTACTGTCCCATCAATCGCCTACTTGTCAACCAGCCAGTTGATGACCTGTCGACCTGTCGGTTCCTGCCTCTTCAGTCTGTCAGTTGCTGACTTCTCCACCCGTCCATCACTGACCCGTCGACCCATCCTTCGCTGACCCATTGGTTGCTGACCCATCAATCCGTCGATCACCAGCACCCTTGTCACTGACTTGTCATCTCATCGTTGCCATCGCCCTAGTTAACATCTTGTCAACCCATCGATCGCTGTCCCGTCTACGTGTCAACCTGTTCATCTGCGACGCATCAATCAGCGATGCACTAATCACTGACTCGATTTCTCTTCGACCCATCGGTCGCCGTTGTGTCAATTGCCATCACATCTATCGCTGTCATATCAACCTGTCGATTGCCAAATGAAAAGACAGGAACAGGGAGCCTGAGGAAAAGAAACGGTGGTGCATTGTCCCTGGCTGGCTGGCGGCTCAAGCTGCTCTAGCACTTGTCCTCCAGGGTGGGGGCCCAGACAATTCCCCATCCCTGGGACAATTCGGCCCTTGTTCCTGGAACCACAGAAAGCTGAGGAGCCCTGCCGGGCCAGAGCAGAATAACAACAGGGTCAGGGAGCAGGACAGAGGGAAAGCGAGAGGAAATGAAGAGCAGGAAGCAGAAGACAATGCTGCAGAGAGGCCAAAAAGAGATGGGAAGCCAGGAAAAAGGGACTATGAAAAAGGGGGAGGGGAGGTTGAAAGGGATGGGAGGCCAGGGTGAAAGTAGAGACTGGGAAAAGCGGAGGTCAGAAAAGGGTTTATGAGGTCAGGAAATAAGTGGAGGCCAGGAGACCATAAAACTCGTCGAACCACCAACTCACTGAACCCTTGACTTGCCAAAGCAGACTCGCGAAAACATCAACTTCCTGAATTGCCCACTTGCTGAAGTGTCAACTCGTTGAAGCGCCGACTCCCCGACTTGCTGACTTGTTGAGCTGCCAATTATAAGATTCAAACTGCCGACTCACCAACTCGTGGTCTCGTCTAAGCGCTGACTCGTTGAATCATCAATCCAACGACCCGTCGAAGCGCAGACACATCAAATCACCGATTCAGCCTATGCGTCATATTGCCGACTCACCAACCTGCTGACTTGTCTTCTAGCCATCTCATTGAACCGCCAGCTCATCAAGTTGCCAGCTCATTGAATCAATGACTCATCAACTCATCAAACCACTGACTTATCAAATCACCAAACCATCCACTTATCTCTCAGTAATCATGGACTCATCTGTCACCTCAACTTCCCCAGCACTGTGCTGGCCCAGTTCCAAAGCTCAAAGTTTACAGGGGGTTTCTGGGTCTCCACATTCCACCAGTGCTGCCATTCTCGCCTCTCCTCTCCAACCTGTCCTCTCTTCCCCCACCAGTGATCAACCATTTCTCAGGGCAGGGGGGAGTGGGGGCCCGGGGTCCCTGCATCCCAGTCCCTCTTCTCTCCCCCACCAGCAATCAACAAAATTAAAAGTCCCTTGCCACAATGAAGATCTTTACTGGTCCAGCAGACACTGAAGCAAAGTTCTTGTTGCCAAGGTCACTGATCAGGGGTCCTCTCTTCTCTTTTTCATGCTTCCCCTTCCAAATAAAAGAGTGTGCCCCATAAAAACTGTTTTGTTCCCTCCTATTTATAGGCTTATTTGAAGAGGCGTTGATTGACGCGGTTTGGGTGAGGGACGGGCGTGAAATTGGAGCCAGGGGTTGCGTTTCCCAACACAAGTTACCAGGGCCTGTAGCCCCTTCTCCCCACTACCTAACCATGCCTAAACAAGAGGTGGCAAAGCTCCTTTTGCACCCAAACAAGGTTGGGGTGGAGGGGGCAGCCCCCCTTGCCCTGAAACTGAAATCCTAAACCTCAACAACTTACAAAAAGGGGAAAAACCCCAAACTCATCCTATCCGCAGCGCTGCGATACGTGAGGCCACCAACAAGGACTGGCAGATTTGCTAATGCTTTGGGCTGTGCAGAAGCCTGTGCAGAAGCCTATGCAGGAATGCATTCTCATGATAGCGTGACTGTGACAACTGACAACCCCAAGACCAGTGATGCCATCAGCCTGGGGAAGACTCATGCTCTGCCACCATCTTGGGAAGAAAAGGGGCTTTTTACTTTTTTTGCTGACTTCTACTGCCCAGCCCATCAGCTCTGGAGATCCACTCCCATGGGATGTTCATAAAATACAGCTTCTTGGAAGTAGAAAGATTTCCCTTCTGGAAGGTCTCTTCCCAACTGAAGTCAAAACTACACCCTGTAGGGACATGGGCCCTAGCATCTCAACTCAGCTTTCAGAGGGCCAGGGGTCTGAAAGAAGTCTGATCCTTTCTCAGCTGCACGAGCTGGAATTTGAACTTTTCAGACAACCCATCGGAGATGCAATTGCACCCCACCTTGGGAGCCAATAGATTTGGCATGGGTTAGGGCTGGGCCAGCCACTAGACAAGTGACACGTGCTCTATTAACCCCCTTCCTCCCTTCCCAAGGGGAAGAGAAAGGGAATAAGGGAGACTGATGGACTGGAAAAGGAAACTAAAACTGCTTTAATGAACTTAAGAGTCATAACACAATACATATAGATACACACACAATACCCTTGCCAATCCCAATGCTCCCATGGCAATCACAGCACCATCACCACTGGTGCTGTGGGCAGGCACTGAGGAATGCCCATGCTGGACTCAGCAGCAGACAGGAGCCGCATGCAGGAGCTGGATTCCAGAACTGGATTCAGGAATGCATGGACTGGAGTCAAAGGCAGAATGGACAGAGTCCTCCTCAGCTGGTGGCCATTGATGAAGAGAGCTGGAGCCTTGTGATCCCTCAGCTTTATACCGGATATGACAGCTATGGGATGGAACACCTGGTTGGTCAGAGTAGGGTCACCTGTCCTGTCCACTGCTCTAGCCCCTGACTTACTGCAGCCCAACATGGGACACGAGATTAGCAGTGACCTTGGACTTCAGAGGAGCAAGGAGAAGCACAAGCCTTTCTGCACTCTGTCTTTCTACCAACTCCTGGTAGCGAGTGTTGACATCCAACACCATCACTGCCAGGAGCAGACACTGTCTGCACAAACACGCCGTTCCCTTCATAAAGTGCCGTCACTGAGCAGAGACCAAGCTGAACAGTGACAGCACTGACCAGAAAGAGTTTTGTTCTAACTCCAGCCAGGACAGCTGGCTTTGGCACAGAGGTGGCTGTGGTACGTGTCGCGGAGGCACCCACGAAACAGATAGCAACAGCTACCCCAAAATTGCAGATTTATTACAGTGAGAGATCCCCGGCGCTCCAACAGACCAAAGTTAATGACAAGTTCGGGTGTCAGTCAGGAATACATCATGGCACAACAAATTCCTGCCCTCTAAGGTACATGCTCTGAGGAACACAAACCAGAAGTGAGTGCACACTCACTCGTATAAGGGAAAATCTCCCACTCCAGGGGGGTACCCAAATTAAGGGGTCACTCACCTGAGTTAGAAAGTAAGAAATTAGGAAATTAGAAAATCTAGTAGAAAAGACCCTGGGCTTTGATCTCTTATCTTTTAAATTACCTTGGGCCTTGATCTCTTGACCTTTAATGTTAGTCTTTTAAGATTAATGAATTGGCCACTTTGTAGTCCCCTGCCTCTTGACATGGCTTAAGTAGCGCTCCATTGCTTGAAAGATTGCTTCATTATTTGTTGCAGGATATGGGAACGAGAGAATTGTCTTTATGTATGAACCGTGACTGTAAAGGAATCTTATATAACTAACCCTAAACTGAGCATGCTCTTGAGACTGAGTTCAAAAGGACAACTGTGATGAAGACTATCATGAGGCCCTTACTTCATCCTTGCGACCACCAGAAGACCCCCAAGGAGGGACACTGCGCTTGCGCGGATGGGTGCCAAGGGGAGGAGACCTAATTTACATCTGAAGCGGAGAAGGGTCATTAATATGCATAAACAAATGAAGTAACCCTTTGAATATGTATGTGTCAATACTTTAAATATGTGAACTCTCTGAGCTAAGGTGTGCGTGCCTGTTTGAGGGGTCACCCCTGCCGCACCCAGCGCTGCAATAAACATACCTGCTTCACAATCTATTTTGATTGCGGAGTTTTTCCACGCGTCACACCCCAAAGTGAGTTGGGAAAGTAGAAAATATTTTCTGAAATTCAAGATATTAGCTAGCTTTGCTCAAACCGCATGTCCCGTCCTGCTCAAAGCTCTGTATAAACAAAAGAAACAAAGTGTTAAGACCCTCCCTTGCTCACCATCCCCGTTATCACTTAAAGAATGCAAGGCCTAGGGAGGGGGGTCTTATCACCTGACATTTCATCGTCCATCGTCGGAGACAAGATAAAGAGGAGACACATTGTCTCTACAGGAAGTTATCCCTGGGGCAATGGATACCAAGATAACGACCAACGTCCTCCGAACTGCGCCTGCTTAATAGACTGATGAATATTACTTTCTCCTCCCAGGGGCAGCTTAAACTCAAGTTAATGAGACATGCGATGCATGAAGTTACATGACTTGTTACATGTAAGAGGACTGCGCATGTGCAAAGGGGAGGAGACCTAATTTACATCAAGAGCGGGATGATCTAATGCATATGAATTAGACTGTTGAGCAATCCGTGAATATGTATGTTTCACTGCTTTAAATAAGAGGCTAAAACTACGGCGGGTGTGCATGCATCTTTAGGGGGTATCTGGACCTCTGCTGCACCCATCTCTATAGAGCTGAAATCACAATAAACATACCTGCTTCACAATCAATTTTGATTGCGGAGTTCTTCCATGTGTCAAAAGGGGCAAGGATTTACTCCAGGATATCCTCAAGAAATCTTTCACTCACCAAAGGGGGTGGGGTGGGATGGGTGGGGTATATGAGGGTGTGAGAAATGAGCAAAACCTCACGAAAAGAGGGTTAGGCCAGACTCCACAATGAAGCACCTAATTTTATTACGTTCTTGCAAGACTGGCTGTCCAACTAGAAGGCTCACCTGGTCAGAGCAATACAGGAATTTTTATACCCTATTCCTGGCCGCAAAATCCCTCCTTTGTTTCCCCATTGGCTGGGTACTCCAAAGTTTACAGACTAACCTGACATGCCTTCTACATGTTATAGTACATACCAGTTCATACATCGCATGTCTCATTATTGCAAGATTATGCCTCCCCTGGGAGGAGAAGTTAATATTCAATACCTTATTAAGCAAGCGCGGTTGCTGCTACCAGAGGCCACATTCCTCTCCAACGACCCTAGTTTAACAAGTTTAAAGGTTGTAATCTTCTATCTGGCCTCTCATTCATCCCTTTGATTGTCCTCCTTATCTTGAGGGACAACCTTCTGTCTTGAAAACTCATCCCACCCCTCTGGCGTCCTCCTTGTCAGGTTCTTACCATGCAAGAACAACATTCTCTTTGTTTCTTTCTCACAATCCCCCCTTTTTCTTTTTTTAAGTTCTGTTGATTCTTGCAATTCCCTGTTTTAAGGTATAGTTCTATAAGAAGCTTCTAACCTAGCTAGCATTTCGTCACATTCCTTTTCTCTATCTTCCTCTTCCTTCAAATTCTGCTCTGTCAGGTACAATAACTTGTCTTGATAGGGTGGAGGATCTAGTGACATTTTCTTGGTTATTGCTGTTTCTATTAACCTTTGTACCAGTCCTCTTACACATGGAATAATACAACACCCTACAGCTACTAATACCCCAGCTACAGAAATTAGTGAGGAGAAAGTTGATACTACCATTCCTTTCCACTTGCCAAACCATGAATCCAACCAACCCGTCAGTGATGCATCTATTCCTGAATTTTCGACTAACTCATCTGCTAAAGTGGTTAATCTTTGTAAAGCTCTGGTAATAGTTCCATCAGGGGCAGTATTGTTGGGAATGAAAGTGCAACATTGCCCCCCCCACATGACACAAACCCCTCCTTTCTCTGCTAACATCATATCCAAAACCATTCTGTTTTCCCATGCTATTCTACTAGGCGCATCTAACTGTTCAGCAATTCCCTCCACTGCATCTCTAGTGTAACTTATGAACTTCTGTTGATTATAATAGATAAAATTGATCCAGTCTACATTCTTATTTACTGTGACCCACCAAAAAAGAAGTGACTCAGAACCTGCAGATATTTGATTTCTAGCTTTGAATTCATCAGGAACTCCTCAGGGGACTCCAATCGAGTCAATATATATTCTATCATCAAAGGAAGTCCCTAGTATATTTCTTTTAACTCTGCTTCCTTTCCCTCCATGAGTCTCATTTTCTTGAAATGCCAGGGTAAATGGAATAGCCAATTGTACAACAGCACGTGTGCCCTTCCAGTCAGGCGGGAGAGTGTTTCTCAAAACCTTCTCTCCACAATACCACCACAAATCTGCTCTTGGAACCTGCAGTGATGAATAGTTCCCACCTCTATCATCTGTCACATTCAGTGTTCTCCTGCATCCTGAGAACTGCCCCCAAAACCAAGTAAACTTCATGCCCTGTTGTGAGAGACAAGCCATGTGGTTCCTAGTTATGCCTGTGAAGGCAGGAGGTACCTGAATGTCTTTACTCAGCACGGCTGGGAACAAAAGTGAGAGTGTTTTACAGGTAACTTTTCCCCAGGCTGTTTCCTCCTGATATAGTGCAAGAATACACTCCATCCCTGCAGGATCATTGGACCATCCTAGGGGAAACGACTTGTGGTTTAGGTCTGCCTGAGACACATGCATAACAATCACTCTTGTTTAAACTTTTCACAGTGTAATTTATCCGTTCTACCCAGGCATTTGTTTCTCCATATCCTGTTTCCATCTCAAAGGTTTGTCTTAAGTGCTTAATTTCAACTACCTTTACTAATTCAGGATCATTTGGAGGGGTCCACTTTTCTATTGTAGGGGAAGTGGCCTTTACAGCTTCTTTTTCCACTTTATTTCTCAATTTCCAAACTACTATTCTAAATCTACCTACAGGATCTGTTCCTGCCATGTTTACCTCAAGTCCATAGGTCCCGTTTACCACGCTATATGTTCCATCTGCTATAACTGCTCGTTCTTCCTCTTACAATAATTCAATATTGTCACCATTCTCCATGTTAACATTGATTGTGTCTTTTTGTTTCCCATGCCCCCAAAATCTACGTTTTTCTATACAACTACTAAACACTAGTCCAATGACACTCACAAGTAAAATCACTGCTACAATTACTTCATCGGTTAATAACATTTACAATTTTTGGTTTCCTGTTACTATATACTCATTGCTTTTTTTCAGTCTGATACGTAGAGGGTCTTTGGTGGGGTATGCGTGCCACTGTCCGTCCTTGAGGGGAGGGTCTGCTGGTCCTTTGAGTCTGGTGTAATGAGTCCAGCCTTTCTCGGCTGTTCTTACTGCTGTTTCTGTAGTCAATAGCACATGGAATGGGCCTTCCCAGTCAGATTGCAGTTTAGTTTCTTTCCAGGACTTGATGAGGACCCACTCTCCGGGCTGGTGGTATGAACCACAAACTCAAGCGGTAGTATTTGAGCTAAAAGTCCTTTATTCCTGAGAAAAGACAAAGAAGACGACAGCCCCAGTATATAGGTCTTAAGAAAAACATCCTTGCTTTCAAATTGAGGAAGGTTGTCCCCTTTACCCATATAAGGTGATCCATATAACATTTCATAAGGTGAAATCCCCATGTCTTTCCTAGGAGCAGTCCTAATTCTCAGTAGTGTTAAGGGTAAACACTGCATCCAGGGTAGTTTGGTTTCTAGAACCAATTTTGACAGTTGTTTCTTTATTGTTTGGTTCATCCTCTAGACTTTACCATCAGGTAAGCTTCTACCCATCCAGTAAGATGATCTACTAAAAGCAGAAGATACTGCAGTTTACCTATTGGTGGTAATTCAGTAAAGTCCACCTGCATGCTTTGAAAGGGCCTTAAACCAGGCTCCCTTCCTCCTGAGGGTTGCTTCCTCAGAACCCTCTTGTTTATCCTCCTGCAAGTCACACATCGTTCACAAATTTGCATGGCCACTGTATAAATTCCTATACACCCATATTTTCTCAGAACCAGATCACACATCGCTTGTATCTGCCAGTGGCTTCCTGGATGTAAAATGCCCATTATTTCCCTCATGATTTGTTTATTCAACATTTCTCTCCCGTCTGGGAGAATCCATTTTCCCCCTGTTTCAATGGCTCCCAACTCCCTTACCTTTCCTTCTCTTTTTCTGTGAATACAGGAGTTGCTTTTGGTGCAGGTACCTGTGGGGTAAGATTATACATATTCACAATCTCGTGGCCTAACGCTGCTGCTTTGGCTGTTTCATCAGCCAGCCTGTTTCCCCTGGCTCTGAGAGAATTTCAGAGCGGCAGCGAGCCGCAGGGTCCTAACTTCCACCCCGTGATTGCCAAAACTCCACAAGCGGCCCCTGGGGCAAGTTCCGTTCCTCTCGCAAGGGTGCGGAAGGCTTCCCTGCGCTGTCCTGCAGAGGCGGGGGTGGAGTGGCAGCCGCTTTTCCCCGGCTCTCCCAATCTCCCCTCTCAAACTCCCATTGGTGCCGCCGCCCGTATCAATCCATCCTATTTCACTCCCGTAAGTGTACACGGCCTGGACACAGGCAGCCTTGTGCCCTCCTCCCACCAGCTCCGGTAACCCTTTAACGTGGACAGTGCCCGGCTCTCCCCGCTCTGGGGGATGCACACCCCCAGCCCAACACGCCACTCTGGAGGTTCCCGCCATGCGGCCCTGTCCGTCTCTCTGTTTTAATAACACACCGCACCGCCTTTTCCTCTAACTTCTCCATTTCGTCAGAACTACTGCCACTGCTGTCTCCCCATGTGTCCACGTCCCCCTTCCTTGCTCACGTACTGGTTCTATTCTCTCTTTCACCACCTGATCCCCTGCAGAAACCATCCTCTTCGCTTTCTGTCTTTGCTTTTCCTCCTCCCTCTTCACACACACTTTCTGGGCTTCCCTCAACAAATCTTCCAATAGGTTTTCACTCCAACCATCTATTTTCTGTAATTTTTTCTGGATATCCGGCCATGCCTTGGTAACAAAATGGATCTTTAAACGTCCCTGGGCTACAGGGTCTTCAAAATTCATTCCCAAATATTTTCTCATTTGATTCTCAACCACTGCAGAAATGCAGGCGGTGTCTCATTTCTTCCCTCGTGTTTCAAATGCTTTTACAAAGTTTTGAGATTTGGGAGCGGCTTCCCTTATGCCTTGTATTATTAACTCCCTTAAATCTTTCACGTTAACTCTATGTTCCGGATTATTATGGTCCCAGCTGGGATCATCATTAGGGAATTTTTGTTCTGCTGGGACTACTCCCTGTCCTGGTGGCTTTCTTCTTTCCCACTCTTGCCTAGCAGCCCTTCTAGTTATTCCTCTTTCTCCTCCGCTAAATAAAATATGCATTATAGACATCATCTCTGGCCAAGAATAGAAGTTTGGCCCTAAAACTTGATCCAGCTGATCAGCCAATCCTATAGGATCTTCAGTTAGGGATTTCATTTCTTTCTTAAAACTTCTTACTGCACTACTACTAAGCGGGGTACTTACATATCCCACTTTTCCCATACCAAGGGGAACTTCCCGCAAGGGGAAAACTTTTTCTGTAGCCCCCCCTTTCTCTCAGATTTTTCTTTTCCTAATGGTAAGGGAAAATTTAAAAGGTCTCTTTGACGCTGCTCTCAGTCTGGGATATGTGTTGGGAGGGAGAGCACTAGCCATGGCTCCCCAAGGAGTCTTTCCTGACTCCTTTCTTGGGTAGGGAGGTCTGTCACCCCCTCTGACCTGTATTTTGGCCAGAATACAGCCGGACCCTTGATGCTTTCCTTTATCCAG
The DNA here is from genome assembly GCA_009769605.1 of Bucorvus abyssinicus. NCBI lineage: Eukaryota > Metazoa > Chordata > Aves > Bucerotiformes > Bucorvidae > Bucorvus > Bucorvus abyssinicus. Next base: position 7,733,851 of record CM020034.1, on the reverse strand, counting down.
ATGAAACAACAATACTGTATCATCTTTTCCTTATCTTTATCCCTTGTACAAGGTGCGTTTTCCTAACGCTCCAACATCATCCCTAAAAGACTGTCTGGAGGAATGTTCCCAGGACCCTTTTCCCTGTCCTGCTTATTTTCCTTAGGCCTATTACTTTTATTTCCCATTCTGATTTCCCAAGACTTTTTCTGTCACTCCGTTCTTTCACTTCGTCCTTCTCCGGCTGTTTTCCTCGCGGAATAACAGAACCACGGATCCGGACTACAGCACTCACTTCGTACCGATGCTACGTCTCATTCACTCACACACAAAAAGTCTCTCAGAATGTCCCAACCACCAAGGCAATACTTTAACAGTCAATTTTTCTTACCTTGGTCTGTGCACAGAGTTGCCTGGTTGTCGCGATTGTGCCTACTATTCCTATCTTTCCCCTGTGGTTCCCTGGGTCTGCCTTTAAAACTGGTCTCAGGATCCTAGTCAGTCCCCTGCAAAACCTCCGTGGACGATTCACGAGACCGTTGAAATCAATGGGACGCGTCTCCCCGTCATCGGTCGGCAGAAATTCCCAGGGCAATGACTTAGACTCCCGGATGAGCCCCCAGCTGTGAGAAACGAGCAAAAAAAAGACCTCGGGAAAGGAGGATTAGGCCAGACCCCACAATGAAACACCTAATTTTATTACGTTCTTGCGAGACCGGCTGTCCAACTAGTAGGCTCACCTGGTCAGAGCAATACAGGAATTTTTATACCCTATTCCTGGCCGCAAAATCTCTCCTTTGTTTCCCCATTGGCTGGGTACTCCAAAGTTTACAGACTAACCCGACATGCCTTCTACATGTTACAGTACATATCAGTTCATATGTCGCATGTCTCATTATTGCAAGATTATGCCTCCCCTGGGAGGAGAAGTTAATATTCAATACCTTATTAAGCAAGCGCGGTTGCTGCTACCAGAGGCCACATTCCTCTCCAACGACCCTAGTTTAACAAGTTTAAAGGTTGTAATCTTCTATCTGGCCCCTCATTCATCCCTTTGATTGTCCTCCTTATCTTGCGAGACAACCTTTTGAGTCTTGAAAACTCATCCCACCCCTCTGGCGTCCTCCTTGTCAGGTTCTTACCATGCAAGAGCAACATTCTGTTTGTTTCTTTTTCACAATAGGAAACATGCAGGCATTCAATACATTTCCTGGAAAATGGTCTTCTTTATAGCCAACTCTGAACTTGCCACAGCAGCAGACATGCTGGAGGATCTCACCTGTTCCAGCTGTAACTGGGCCCTTTCTAAAGCGCCCTTCAACCTGGAAAAGAGCTTAACACTCCCCATTGGTAACAACAGTGCAACTGGACTATCACACAGCTATGACAGGATAATTTCCATTACTGTTTGAACGAGAGCCGTGAAGGGCTGGTGAACTTCTGCTAGAAAGTTCATACCAGACTGAATAAAGGGCTGTGGCATGAAGCGATACACCCACTGTGCATTCAGATTGGTGCCAGGTGTCTGCCAAAGGGAAGAATATGGAAAGAAAATCACCAAAAATATTTACACTTGGACTTCTCTTTGGCTTGGTAAGCAGCTTCTTGAAAATACAGGGTTACAAGCAAGAGCGTTTGCAGTCCAACTTGTCTCTTACCCACTACCTCACTAACCAGATCGAGTTGTGAAGTAACAGCGATAACTCTTAACACAGCAGGAACTGAAAAGATGTCTGTGTGCTTCATACCGCTACGGAAACCACCAGCATGAATCTTATTTCTAGTATCTCTCAAACTTAATTATCTTTCACATTTTTGTTCTTCTTTCTCCAGCATAATTGTAATTGTCCCATCTGCAAACAGCAAACCGTTTTGATCAAAACACAACATATCAGGTACAGGATGAGACTTCTCGATGCTGATGGTGATTTTATCAGTCAACTCTCATCATTATGCCACCTATGGACTGGAATTCTTCTTCATTTGAGCCAAGGTTTCCTAACTGTGGCAGTGCAAACACCCTGACTGCTTGCACAGAGCTTGCACAAAAAACAGGGCCCTGCAGAAGCACCTGATAAACATCAGGTGGCTACCTGCCAGGGCTATCTGGTGCCTTGGAGCCTAGGTTCTGTTAACTGCCTCCTGTCTGTGTTGACTGAAAATGACCACAGCTAACACTCGACCTGGGTATAAATGGAGCCCTGCCGGAGAACAATTTCGAATTGGTTCTCCTCAGAGCAGCAGGCAGTGCAGTTGGAGACTCTCCCCTCGGATCAGGATGCCGGTCGAGGAGACTTCCTGGGACTCCCCTCGGATTAGAACGCTGTCCAAGCATATCTCCCTGGGATTAAGTGACCCTCTCCCCAGTGTCGGTGAGTAACCCTCTTAGTATCTCTAAGTGGGAGATTCTCGCTTTATATCAGTGAGGTGTGCACACTGTGGTTCATCTTCCTTAGAGTGTGTTCTTCAGTGTTCAGGAATCTGTTGTGCAGTAATAATTCCCAACTGACATCCGAACCTGTCATTTATTTGGTCAGTTGGAGTGCTGGGCAAATTTGGTTGCACAAAATTCATGCTTTTCGGATGGGTGCTGCTGGCTGTTTCGTGGGTGCCTCTGCGACACTAACCATTAATTCTCTAACTAGCTCCTGTGCAGCAACTTGCTTTTATTGCTAGTTTACTGGCTTTATTGCATTATTGTTTCTCTCCATGAACAAGGTACTTACACAGCCCACAAATTATTTCCTCAGTTCAATAAAAATTGTTTGCTTTTGGTTTGGGTTTTTTTTTTTTTTCCAGTACTCATTCTGCAGCTGGTAACAGAATTCAGCCTTCACTAAGTCACAGATGTCAGTAGTTGGTACTGCATCCATTTCACAGGAGCTATCACTAAACTAGAAGTTTTCTCACTGTGAAAAAGTGATTGGGAGCACGTCAATGTCTGGTCTGAGAGGCACACACCCACCGCTACAATGAAAACCTCACTAACACAGTTTTACATCCTCATCAGTGCTGATATCCTCAAGAGCTTGGCCATACTGACTCACTCTGGTAGTCTCCACTTAAATGCCAAAACCCAGATGAAGGTTTTACAGTTCTCTGTTATTTCTACAACCTTCAGCAAGAATGATCAGAAAAAGACAGTATCGAAAGCGAGTAAGCACTGCTGGAAAAGCAGATAAACATGCTTGGAGAAGCAAACATTAACAACAAAGTGCAGCTGTGTACAGAAACATTGGAAGAGAAATAAAATTAATGATAACCTTGCCAAAGGGCTGAACACTGACTACCAGCAATTTTGCTCAATTGTTCAGAATTCTGTCTATAAGACATTTCGCATCCATTTACAGTAAATGAAACCTGCTATGAAGAACCAGATACTTCAAAAGGGAGACGGCTAAGACTAAAGGTGTTTTCTTTGGGGAAATTGAGAGAAAAGCAAAATTATACCAGGTAGTAGAAATCAAAACCACAACCACCAGTTTGGAATTGTGATGTGCTTAACTAAAACATTCCTGTTTGTGAACTGAACTCTACCCACTCTGAGGCATAATGTGAAAGCAGTAAAGCCACTGGACTTTCATAAAGGGTTTTATTTATTTTATTTACTAAGTAGGTAACATTTAGAACACCCACGGAAGTAAGAGGTTTCTGTACACGGGAGATGAAGGTTTAGACAGTAGAGGACAGTAGAGCAAACGGGTTATGAAATGCAATACCAGGCAAAGCACTTTTGTATATTTTGTTGGCCACATGAGCGACTCTAGAGAGACTAAGGGATCTAACTCGGCTGCTCAACAGCATCCACCACTGGCTCAATAGCAGAGCCGTCCAAAGGAACCTGCATCTATTCTCATCTGAAGGCATAATTCCACCAGAATTCATGCCCCTAGACCCCAGTTCCTTAAGTACTTACATTTCCTTTATTTAGAGAAATGGACAGATAAAACTGAAAGGATAACCAGCCCCAAAAACATCTTCCCATGAAAAGCAGGTGATCCATTACCCAGCTGTTCCTGACAACGGAGCAAGGAAGAGGCCTGACCACATGACCTGAACGTCAGCCAGGAATAAATCCCATCAACTAGCCAAGAATCTAATGTGTTAAGTACCATTTCATAATCCACGTGCTTTAAATTTTCAGTGTTCACTAAAATCTTTTAGCCATTAATGATTAACTGACATAGTTATTAATGATTAAGAAATAGAACAAACTTAATGGCAATATTTGTGATACATACTACGACATAGTGATAATCTCCCCAGGACAACTCATCATGAATCTTGTCACTTGAATGATAAATAAATGCAGTAAGAGCAACAGCTTTCTAGTAACATACTTGAATCACTTAGAGGGACCACCTGTTTTCTTAATTTTTAAAAGTAGAGGGAAAAAAATTATTAAAAAAACCCCACCCAATGATTTGATTAAATGTTTTTACTCATTTGTTCTTGGTTCTGAAGGATATCCAACTCATTATTCTGTACCACTGCACCTGAAAGAAGATAACACTCAGAATTAACAGAGTTAAAAATTAAAACACCTCCAAAAAAACCTCAAGCACAGACTAAGTATATATCTGCAACTAAAATATGCATGTCAGAATTAAGCTGCAGCATACAGATTTAAGAATCTTTGGTCTAAGGTACATACAAGAGTGTGAAAAACGCTTGGACAATGTAGTCCAAAAAGATCCCTGAACATTAACCAGAATATAGACAATGAAGAACTATAGTGCAGGATCCAGTTTTGAAACCCATGGGTGAGAGAAGTTAGGCAAAAAACATACAGAAATGGAGAATCAAATGAAAAGCTGCCAAGCTTTTTTTTTTTTTTTTTTTTTTTTTTTACACAAATGAACAAAAATTACTTGAATCACTTACCGCATGTTCTTCTGGTGTGACCTTTAGAACATCAAATTCCACCACATCAGAGCTCTTCTTCAGTTCAGCTAAACCTTTGTCACTCAAGGATTCAGAGCTGCTACTCTTCTGCACAAACAGAAACACTGATGGTATTTTGGATTTATCTGCTTCTTTTTTCGTTTTTACACTCCCAAAAGCAAAATTTCAAACATCACTGATCACAGAATTTTTCTATTGGGCAAATTATCAATTGAAAGTCAGTCACAGGATGCACTTTCTCCTGACAATGATCACTAAAATCAAAGACTCTCAAACTGACTTCAACAGTTTTCAGAGGTGTTCCTCAAAACACAACCGCTACATTTCAATGCATAATTAATTCCCATTTTGTTGACAGAAAAGTTAATAACAACAATAATTACAACAATATAGTCACATTAAATTGCAAACAGAAAAAATACCACTATGGTGAGGAAAAAGACATGGTCTGCCCCAAAGCAATAGTTAACAGAGAACAGTGTCAATCTCTTCCTGCTACTCTTAGAAACATTTAAAACTTAAAATAAAATACACTGTGAGCTACAAGTGTTCCTGTTGAAGACAGTATAAACAATTTGGTTTGATTTTTCAAGTGCTAGCAATTCACATTTGCAAAAACACCAGATCCTAGAATGTTATTCTATCAATCTTTGTCTACAACACAAAGCTTGAGCTTCCCCACAAAATACAAATACGGTTCAAAAAATTAACACTTTGTATGAAATTAACACTTCACGTTGGTTTCATATATTGTTTTCAGAAGAAAACAATGCACCTGCGTTAGGAGTAATCACGTCCTCTGGTACAGAGATGCAAACGCAGACTCTGTTCAGTCCTTGCAAGATAGAAGGGGTTTTTCCCATGGAGATTTGAGCGGTCATGTCCAGATGTACGCTTCAGTCCCAACCCCAGGCACATGTACGGCAGAAATATGCACAACAGGTTTGCTAATACTTTGGAGAGATTCAAGAGAAAGAAAACCAGCACTGGTGCACAGAGCTTATTCTCGCCAGTGCTGGGAGGTCCAGCTCAGCTGTGGCAAAACACAGAGAGCACAAACCAAGAGCTGCCTCAGCTTACATTGGGGACTGATAGGAGACTCAAGCACTCTATCCTAAACCCCATCACACTGGGATACCTCCCAGAAAGCTAAAAACATTAGACTTTGGCCCACATAATGAAGGCACTTTCTGACAGTCTGTATAATTTTACTGCTAATGTTGAGTTTTCAAGACCGTGAATATGGGTAACGTACACAACACGCACATGAATGTCCACTTCACCAGACCACTTCTGTGGGAAGGCAATTCCAGCACTGTCACACTGTACTGTCAGTAACACTTACACCATGTCTGCTGACATCAAGGCAGGAGGGAAGACAACACACGGTCACTGATGCCAGTAAACAGTTCTACTGTGCTAACGTGTCCTCCTAAAAACTTAACAAGGCAGTATTTTAGGGCTAGACTATGTATTTTGACTTTGGCTTCCTACTTACAGGAAAAAGAACATTTGAACTCCCTGAGGATTCAGACAGCTGTAATAAACTCTTATCTATTTTTAAGTGCTTTTGTTATCAGGGGATAAAAAGAAAATACACATTTAATCATCATGTCTGGTTTTCATTAGGCTCTTCTAACAGTCCCATCTCTCTGAAAAACCTGCCTTTGAAAACACCACCAAAAACTCCAAACAGACAGGCATTTTCAGTAACCAACTTACTTTCAGAAACATTTCAGTTACAAGTCCTCCCTCCTCCCAGTTAGTTAAGATAGGAAAAAAAACCACCAACCATCTGCTGAAAGGAGATTCACATAACTTTGCCAAAATATCTTTTACTTTATTTTATCAGACATCATGTAAACATTCAAGACTATCTTGTTGAGTAAAAAGAGAACTTTCCTCCAAGACAACATGTCAGTTGCATGCCAACAAATGGTCAATCAAGGATTCATAACACAATGACAAGGGAAAGGACAAGAATCTGTACCAAAACAATGGTCTTGGAGATTGATGCAAGCTTTCCTGTTTAAATCTTGACAATACCTGTGAAATTGTGCTGGACATTATTTGATTCCTTTTGATAAAGCAACACTCCAATTTTCCTTTCACCTTGTTTGTGGTGCTCTCCATTTCCATACGCACATGCAAGTGCATAGCACACATGCAGCTCTGCTATCAAAACACCTGTAAATATGTACACGAAACAAGCATTTTCCATAAGGTCCAAAGAGTCACCCAAGGAAACAACCATTTTCAGGACTTTGTGGCTCTCAGCACTACTGACTTTGTAGTGTTCTTGAATCCCTTGTCTTTTAAACAAAAGATAAATAAAGAATGAAAGAAAAAAAAAAAAAAGGCAAAATGACATCCACCATGGTGAAAACATGTTTCACACTGTGACAAATGCAATAAAAATAATGTGCATCAGCAAGAATGTAACTGTCTCCCCTGAGCAGAAAGCTTAGGGTATTACTGTACATCTGTGCAAGCCAAAGCATATATTCAGTCACCCTAAAGAAGACAAACAATGCATGTGGAAAGATCACTCAACATACACAGAAGGCACATTTTCGGTTTCCTTCATCCCAGTTCCATGAGGCAGTAACAAGAAAAAAAAACCCACAAACTTGAAGAGCGAGTGATCTGCAAGAGTTTTGGGAAAACAAGACAAAACAAAAAAACCAAAACAAACCAGGTCTTGCAGACCCTCTGACATTGCTAAGAATTTAGGAATCAGTCACAACTCTCAACAGCTCTTCACATGATGCTAGCAAAAACTCAAAAAGTTCTGGTACTAACTTCACCCTGCCCCTTCTTTTCCTTAACAAGGAGATGTGACAAATGGAAAACTCTATTAACTTCAAAATAAGAGGTATCAGCATCGGAGGCCAACCTCCATTGCTTGGCTGATGAACATGCTCTTAACTCAGGAGCTGTTCACTTCTAGAGGGCAGAAACTTCAGCAGACAAGAGGGGACCCACACCAATGCCTGAATATAGTCCAAGAGACAAAGGCAACCACTTTATTCCAGTTCTACTGCGTCAGACACCAGCCCTCCCCCGCCCACACACACCCCCAGTACCTGTCAAAGAAGAGAACATTTCCCACAGGCTTTGCCAGCCCTGTTTATTCCTCTAAGAGCATCTATTATTGCTAAAACTTGAGAAGAAAAGCTTCCTTGTCTGGATGTGATGGAAGAGAACATAAAAAAGACGGCTCTGGCTATGGCAAGGTTGTAAATGCTAGCTCATGCTTTATTTTGGTATACAAAGTTCAGAACTTCATCTCTTCGCAGCTAAACTGGGACATATGACACCTACACACAAAACAAGAATCTCCTACATCAGATCTGTTAAAAGAAAAACTTATATTTTGGCACCTTTTAAAAAAATTGACTACTTCTGGTCTTAAGTATCCAGTAAGTAACTTTTGTGATCCTTACCTCTGAAGCAGTAGCTGCAATATTAACACCGCTTGACTGTCCGTTCATTAGGTCCATAGTGACCACACGATTAATCTTCAGCCCTACTGTTACAGCAGCAGGATCATCTCCAAGGCAACTGAATAACCATTCCTACAAAGAGCAAAAAGTATTCAGAAGCCATTTGATTTATGTGTTAAACAAGATTCAGACTCTAAAATCCATAACAAAAATGAAGGGGCTACACCACTTGGAGCTCTAAACTTCAGACTCAAACACAAGTTCTAAAGTTATGTACTTAAAAATTACATAATCTACTGGCGGTTCCACTGTGACCCATTACTCCCTGGCAGAAGAGACTCTCATAGTCTTTTCCCTACTGTTCTCCATACCAAGTATCAATATGGAAATGTATGCATTAACCCTAACTGAAAGTTAGGCTGGTAACATCACATCATGTATGAGTCTTTTCCCTTGATTACCAACTTTAAAAAGTGTATTCCAGATGCTAACTCTGTTAGATAACTTTTATAAGAAGGTATCCAGTTATTTCCCACCTTATATGACTACTCACCAGCTTCAACTGAAAATTATCACATTAAAAGCAATTTAAGAGTACAAGTGGAATTTACATTTTACTGCACAAGTTCTTCCCACCCAAATTATTACCTTTCACCAGCCTAGAAAATAAGAAACCCCACACACACACTCAAAGGAAAACTCCACACACTAACTTTTAACGCAGCCTTGCAAGAATACCACTACCTTTCATTTCATCAGAGAAAAGGCTGCAAAGAAACCGAAACCTTTGGCATCCGCTACAAAAACAGTAAGACTACCCAGTACCTAAGTGGTAGAGATAGTAAAAATTGGAGTGGGCTTATATTTTGTGAGGTGATAGTGCCCTCTAGTGTGAAAACGATTATAAATCAGTGTTCATAGGCCTACGTTTAGGGCGAGTGTGACCGTTTCTGAAGTTGCTATTGTTTATGAAATTCACTTTGTTTGTAGTTGAACTCAGAACTATTACACGGTCTGCTAATAAATGGAGAAGGTAAGTGACAGGTAACTGAGTAATACCACATCACAAAAAACCGAGAGCTACAGGAGCTTAATATTAGAGCAAGAAGAGATTACCATTCAGTTATTAAATGTGTAACACCAGGACAAATATGGCAACAATAAAACATTTGGAAATACACCAAAGCAACATCATACAGGACAAATAAAACTATTCGATGATCAGAAGAATGAAAAATGAAAGTCAGTCATTAAAGGATTATTTGGGTTGATCCCTGTAAAATTATAAACACCGTCCACTCTCTAAAGCAGATTCCCGTCTACTGCCAGGCTGCCCTATACCTCGCGTTGCAGCACCGCCACCCCACTCCCCGGGAAGGCGCCCCCGCCCCCGAGGAAGGGCTCACTGGGTAGCGGCATCTCACGGCTGCAGCCGCCGCGCCACCGCGCTCCGCCCCGGCCTCCCTCAGGCCCCACTCACGCACACACTGCGGGGGGAGGGGCGGGGTGTGTATGAGTGTGTGGGTGTGTGTGGGTGTGTGTGTGTGGGTGTGTGTGTGGGTGTGTGTGTATGGGGGTGTGTGTGTATGGGTGTGTGTGGGTGTGTGTGGGTGTGGGGGTGTGGGGGTGTGGGGGGGTGTGTGTGTGTGTGGGGGGGGTGTGTGTGGGGGTGTGTGTGTGTGGGGGGGTGTGTGTGTGTGTACTCCCGCCGCCACCTGCGCATGCGCGTTGAGCCCCCTCGTCCCGCCTCCTCCCGGGCGGTGGAGTGCCGGTGCTGCGCGCGGCAGTGCGCCAGTGCGGGTCAGGCTCGTATGCTGCGCTGCTGCTGTGTGAGTGAGGAGCGTCTCTCCCGCCCTCACCCCCAGGGCATGGCGCTGCCTCCGCAGCTGGAGGAGGCTCTGGGTGCTCCCCGCCACCTCCCGGGGGCTCTCGGGCTGGCCGCCGCTGCTCCCCTTTCCCGGCGGCTGTCCCGAGCGCTGGGTGCGGCGGCACCCGTTCACCGCCGGTGAAAATGAGGAGGGTCGGAGGCGCGGAAGTATGGACAGCTCTCGGGGAGGCGCCGCTCCCCTTGTGAGGAAGGACAGCTGGGCCAAGGAGAGGGACTGGCAAAAAAAAACCCCAAAACATTTTATTGCTAAAAAATACATCCATTGAGGAAGAGCGCAGTGCCAGGGCTCCACAGGTGGCCCTTTGCTCCCACAGTCGCTGGGGAATGACCAGCTTACCAGAGGAAAGCGAGGCCTTCACGGTGTCTGCATCCTTTCAGGAGTGAAAGCTCTCAGCAAACCACCAGATCTTGCAAGAATTGCCAAGAAGTCACAGCCATCAGCCATGCTGCTGTCATGGAGGCAGGGCCTGGCATCGCCCACTGTTCCATTTACACCCCCGGCAGGAAGGCTGCAGCCCCAGTGAGTATATAATCAATAGCTCACAGTTATACAGATTCAGAATGCTTGGCAAACAACAGTTCATCTCAGTAACTTGTCAACAGATAGCAGGAACCAGTTCATCACAAATAATGAGGAGACAGGAACCAGCTAGTTGTAAATGATGGTCTTGTCCTTGAGAAGCAGATGGACTGAGCAAAACAGGCAGCTATTAATCAGGGTAAAAGAATCCTAAAGAAGATAATGAAGGCAAGAGTTAATTAACCCGAAATAGGAAATGTGGAAGCAGGAATGTCCAAAGCTGAATAATTCTCACACTGTCACAGTGGCAGAACTAGATCTTGATTGACGGGTACTTGGGGAATCTACCCTAGCAGATCCACTGGTTAAATTAAAGCTAGGGCTGGAGGGAGGAAAGGTGGAATTTTAGTCAGTACCAGAGCATCCTATTCAGTATTAAATCAGGAATTAATCCCTAAATAAAAAGAATTTGTGACAGTTGTAGGAGCAACTGGCCAACAGGAAAAGGCGTATTTTTTAAAACCCCTCAGATATAAATCGGGAAAACAAATTGGAGTGCCTAAGTTTTTGTATATGCCAAATTACCCAAAGTGCTTATTAGGACGAGATCTCTTAGAACATTGGGAGGCAAAACTAATCTTTAGGGAAGGGGAAATGGAATTAAAAGTTGGAGAAAATCAGTTAACGGAAATCTTAAGTTTGTCATTAATACAGCAATCTGAAGAGGCAAAACAACCTGAGGAAGTGGAGGAAATCATCAACAATGTATACCCAGGAGTGTGGGCAACTGGAATTCCAGGTAAGGCAAAGAATGCTTTACCTGTTAAAATAGAGACAAAAAAGGGGACCCACCCAGTGAGGGTTAAACAATATCCTTTAAAATTAGAAGATCAGAAAGGAATTAAGGGCATCATAGAGAATATTCTGACTCATGGGCTGTTGATTGAATGTGAATCTGAATATAATACCCCTATTTTACCTGTCAAAAAGCAAGATGGAAGTTATAGATTGGTGCAGAATTTAAGGGCAGTTAACAAAATTGTAGAAGATATACATCCAGTAGTAGCTAATCCTTACACACTATTAACTAGGCTGAATGATAAACAAATCTGGTTTACCATTCTGGACTTAAAGGATGCCTGTTTCTGCTTAGCATTGGCTAAAGAAAGCCAGAAGCTCTTTGCTTTTGAATGGGAGAATCCTGACACCGGCAGGAAAACCCAATTAACTTGGGCAGTGTTACCACAAGGATTTAAAAACAGTCCTACAATATTTGGCAATCAATTGGCCCGAGAACTCGAGTCTTGGGACCACTGACTCGAACTGGAACACTGCTACAGTATGTAGATGATCTCTTCATAGCTACTGAAACAAAAGACGAGTGTGTTCACTGGACTATTAGCCTCTTGAATTTTCTAGGACTCAGTGGATACCGAGTCTCTAAACAGAAGGCCCAGATGATTCAAACTCGCGTATCCTATTTAGGATACGAGATCACCGGTGGACAGCGAGAGCTTGGTACAGCACGAAAGGAGGCGATTTGTCAGACACCGAGACCAGCGACAGAGAAGGAGCTTCGAATGTTTCTAGGAATGACCAGGTGGTGTCGCCTGTGGATACAGGATTATGGACTATTAGTACAACCTTTATACCACCTGTTAGAAAAAGACTCTTCCACTTTGGAGTGGAATGAGGAAGCCAAAAAGACATTTGAACACCTGAAAATAGAATTAATGAAGACTCCAGCCTTAGGACTTCCGGATATTACCAAACCTTTTTGGTTATATTCCTATGAAAAACAAGGAATGGCCTTAGGGATATTAGTCCAAAAATTTGGACCCTATATAAGGGCTGTGGTCTATTTCTCCAAACAATTGAACAAAGTAAGCAACGACTGGCCAGGATGCTTAAAGGCTGTGGCAGCAGTGATCCTCAACATTCAGGAGGCCAAAATGTTTACCATGGGCCAGAAAATGACTCTGTTTGTTTCACACACGGTGTCAGCAGTATTGGAACAAAAAGGGACACATTGGTTGTCGCCTTCACAATTTTTGAAATCAGGCCATTCTAGTGGAACAGGATGATGTTGAGATTGTGGTGACTAACATTGTGAATCCAGCCTCCTTTCTCAGTGGAACTAGCATGGAACTGTTAACCCTAATAACTTCCATAACTAATATTAACTTCCATAACCACTATGGAAACTGTGTATTCAAGTTGGTCTGACTTGAAGGAAGAACCCTTGGAGGATGCAGAAGACTCCTGGTACATGGATGGAAGTAGTTTTGTGAAAAATGGAAGTTGTAAAGCCAGGTATGCTATAACCACGACTCAACAAGTCATAGAAGCAAAACCCCTGCCTACTAACACCTCGGGCCAAAAGGGAGAAATAATTGCTCTGACTAGAGCCCTCAAAGTGGCAAAAGGAAAGAAAATCAACATATGGACTGATTCTAAATATGTCTTTGGAGTGGTACATGCCCACGGTGCCATATGGAAAGAACGAGGACTATTAACGGCCCAAGGGAAGCAAATTAAACATGCGAAGGAAATTTTACAATTATTGGAAGCAGTTCAGTTGCCGAAGGAAATTGCCATCATGTACTGCAAAGGACATCAAAAGGGTAACACTGAGCAAGGAATTGGAAATAACCTAGCTGATCGTGAAGCCAAACGGGCCATGGAAAGTGTAAAAATTACAGTTTTGCCTTTAATTCCAGATGGTAGATTTCAAATTCTAAATGATAGACCACATTATTCAAAAGAAGATAAGAAATTAATTGACAATTTGGATGAAAGGAAAATAAAGATGGGTGGGTCCAAATTCCAGATGGGCGAATAATAGTGCCTTTTAATCAAATATGGAAACTAGTTCTAGAAGAACATAATAAAACACATTGTGGGGTGGATTCTTTGTATAAAAGTCTTAGTCAAAAGATGATAGGATGCAATTTATATACCACTGTGAAACAGGTTACTAAACAATGTCAGATTTTTTTAAAAAACAACCCAAAACCAGAAAATAAAGTACAATTAGGGGCAATTGAGAAGGGCAATTATCCAGGACAACAGTGGCGAATAGATTTCTCTGAACTTCTGAGAAAAGGGGGGTACCAATATTTGTTGGTACTAGCAGATACCTTTTCAGGTTGGCCAGAAGCCTTTCCCTGTAGAACTAATAAGGCTCGAGAAGTTATTAAAGTTTTGTTAAATGAAATCATACCCCGATTTGGAGTACCAGCAACGATATCATCAGACAGGGACTCTCATTTTGCAGCTAAATTGCTCCAACAGGTTAGTGAAGAATTAAAGACAGATTGGAAATTACATACAGCGTACCCACCAAAAGCGAGTGGACAGGTTGAAAAGATGAATCATTTATTTAAGCAACAAATTGCCAAAATAAGCCAGGAGGCTAGCTTACATTGGTACCAGGCTTTACCTTTAGCTTTACTTAGAATTAGAACCAAACTTAGGCACAAGGAAGGATTAAGCCCTTTTGAAATTCTATATGGTAGGCCATATCAAGTATCAAGTATCAAGTGTTACTGACTACCTACACAGGTATCAAAATAGAAGAGCAACCTGTCTGGATTCATTACTCTCGAATTAAGAAGGCTCCAAATCCGACGGATTCAGCATGGACTGTAAGGTGCATCGGTCCAACTACCCTGAAGTTATTAAATGGAAAATAGGACAGCAGACACAATACAAGCGGTCCAAATAGAGATTACAAGCTTGTCAAAAGTAGTATTGCAAAACAGAATGGCTTTAGACCTCCCCTTAGCCTCTTCAGGAGGAGTTTATGCAGTGATAAATAGTAGTTCTTGTAGTTACACAAACCAAAGTAATCGTGTAAATATAGACTTAGAAGAAATTTGGCAACAGGTGAAAACCTTACATGAGGTGACAAAAGATGATACTTCTTGGGGTTTTGAAGAAATTTGGTACAAATTAACCTCTTGGCTCCCGAATTTTGCATGGCTAAAACATTTGTTTGTAACTCTTCTGGGATTGGGAATTCTTGTATTTGAGACCTGTATAATGGTTCAGTGTTCCTTCTGGTGTTGCAAAAGATCTATCGAAAATTATGACGATTGGAAGAGAAATAAAATAAAACACCAGGTTGAGACAGGGAAATATTTCGAGAAATTACAATTGCAATAGAAATTGCAAAGGGTTTAGAAAAGGGGGCATTGATAGCAGGAACCAGTTAATCACAAATAACGAGAAGACAGGAACCAGCTAGTTGTAAATGATGGTCTTGTCCTTGGGAAGCAGATGGACTGAGCAAAACAGGCAGCCATTAATCAGGGTAAAAGAATCCTAAAGAAGATAACGAAGGCAAGAGTTAATTAACCTGAAATAGGGAATATGCTGCCTCAGAAAAATGCAAGAGAGCATGGATCAGGACGGAAAGGTGAAAAGTACATCTAGGAGGAAGATGTCGAGCCTTCGTCAAAGACCCCTACTCAAGACCACCAGAGGACACTGCACATTCTCAAGAGGGGGACGGACTATGTAAATGAATTCAGGGAAAATGATTATAATATTCTTATTAGTTCCTAGAAAGATAACGCATATGTAGTAGTTAACAGTATAAATAATGTAATCAAACTCCCTGTAGGCACACACAGAAGGGCAGAAATATCTCCCTGTGCGTCCAGTGCCGCAGATAAAGAATACCTGCTTAATAGTCACATTGGCTATTGAGTTTTATATCCTCGATCTTTGAATCACAACTGACTTGTTTCCATCCTATCATGGAATTAAGGTAGTTGCCCCTTCCTTCACATCCTCGGGAGGTGCAGTCAGTCACTTGTTCCTATACTGGATAAGCATGGCTGCCTTCCACTATACAGCCACCTGCTACACCGTTTTAATGCAATAGATCACCACCTGCCTGGGTTTTAATAGAGCTACAGCGTGGTGAGGATACAGGTGCCAGGATCGAGAGCGTATTTGAGAGGCCCTGACTAAAGGAGTGCAGCAGGCTGGGAAGATGGTGCTAGTTTTTAAAACCGTGACAGGCAAATAAGTCAGGAAGGATTTGAGAAACTGTGGGCACAAGTTTGGCAGTAAAGCAGAAAGGCATTACCTTTAGGTACAGTGCCATTTCCCCAATTTTAATAAAGCTTTGTGCCTAGAAAGAGAACATTCTTCCCTCTTGGTTTTTTTTTTTTCCCATGGTAATCTGGCATAATGTACAACTCATTCTGAACCAGGATAAATGAAAGGAAAATAGAATGGCAAATGACATCCTTCTGCAAGGTGTTCAGCAGATGATTCAGTGAAAGGATGTTTCAGCAGATTTAGAACCACAACAGCTTTTAACACAGAAATAAGAAAATATTACAGGAAGAAGAGGGGGGGGGAAAAGTAGAGACACCTCAGAAGGGGGAAGCAAAGGTAAAATTTTTTTGTAAGCTATCCTCCTTCATTAGAGAAGGACAGTTAAACTGTCTCATAAAACTGGCTTCTCAGCATCGGTTATGTTGTGGATATAGTGGTTAGGTGACAAATTTTGAAAGACATTTTACAATTCTCTCATTAAATGCTTCCAGAAAAACTACATAGTGGATTGTGAGGAAGAAGCAATGTCATGGTCCACAGGCTAAGAGAGATGAAACAGGAGAATGCATAGTCATTCATTATCATGGTGAAAAGTCAAAAGAGTAAGGCGGTTTTAAGGTTTTGTTGCAAATACTCTTAAAAACAATCTAGAAAAAGGGCTATGCAGAAGGAGACAACATTTGTAGAGAACACAAAATTACAGCATCACAGAATCAGAACCATTTGGTTGGAAGAGACCTTTAAGATCATTGAGTCCAACCGTTGTGGGACAGATGGTGAAGATACTCAGAGAGATGGTGTAAGAAGACAATGTAGTGACATTCAATATTGATAAATAGTTATCAGCACAACACAGTACATCCTGAAGGAAAGAAATCTGGTTATACATTGTAGAGGGGTCTAAACGAAGGGTAATCATTTAAGAAACACGCAGGCATCCTAGGCAGTAGCTCAGTAGAAATCTCTCCTCAGTATATGAACAGTCACACACATGACATGTCCGGATACGACATGGAGAAAATGAGAGTGTTGGCTGTTTTGCCATTATTTAATATCAAAAAGAGTTTTAAAGAGTGAGTGGGAAGGATAATGTATGTTAGACTGTGACACTGAAATGCCCAACTCCACTTCAGTGCTGAAATGCCACAATTTTACACTACAGCCCCAAGTTCAGTTGCTTTCCCCCTATGATTCTGAAATCTTTTCCAAGGTACCACCTCCCAGTATTCAGCTGCCCACTCTATACACATAGCTAGTGTTCCTTATTGTTTTATAGGTACAGATTTTCCCCATTATATTAAATACTCCATTTAAAATTCATTATGAGTTGAATATTGCAGCTGTGCTGTTACATATTCAAATCACAGGAAGCATCAAAAAGAGAGGAAATAATGAGATGAAAATAGGTGAGAAAGATTTCCATTCTGGAAAGCCTTTTTCCAACTGAAATAAAAATTATACCCTGTAGGAACATGGGCCCATCTCCTCACCACCGGTCCTGTTAAGAGAGACGATACCAGCAGCTGACACAGCGGACAGCAAAAGAGGGAGAAAAAAACCAAAGCAAGGTTCCTTCTTCAAGGAAGTCAGGAACTCCAGGAAAATGCAATGCTTGGTGAGATGATCTAGCAGAGGTTAGAGTGAGCCTCTTGTGTGAATCTGTACGATGCTGGAATTGAAGCATGAGTGGAAGGTTGGTTTTAGTGTCGCGGTTATAACGAAGAAATTGGGAAACTGCTGTCACTTGTGACTGTCAGACTGCGAGGAAAAGGGTGCACAAACACTGTTATGCGAATCATTCCAAATGAATGTGGCTGAAAATCTTACAGCCCACAGGACATCCTGCTTGCCAGCTTTCACCCGAGAGAACAAACTGAGAAACGGTATTTGTCCGGCCACTCTGCAGAGAAGTATTCTTCTGAATAATCGTTTACTGTGGATCTCAGAAGTTATTGTTCAGACATACTTCTCCCAAATTTTATTAGCAATCATTATTTGTGTAATTCACTGCCCAGCAAAGAAGCTCCAGGAGTGGAACTAGCTTCACCACACACAGAAACCCCTCAAACTCTACAGGACATAACATTTCCTTTTGAGAGCAACAGCTTGTGTCTTCAACATTTACAGCTACCAGCTGGGAGGATGGGAATTTATGCCTGTATTTCAAATTTCACAGCTCAGAACATTTTTCCATTAGGCAACATAAAATGTGTCTGCTTCCCTACACAAACTGCAGTCAGGTTGCAGGAGCAGCTGTACCGAGCTGTGAGACCGAGATATTTACTAAGGGGTTGGGGGGAGCTTTCTGCACACCGTATTGGCATCTGGATCTGCTCCGTTCCGGCATGAGGGTTGTGTAAACTGCAGCAAGAACTGGGGCGGCTGGAGCCGACACGGGAGAAAGGAAAACGGCAAGTTAGAAACCGCTGCTGAAGACTGCAAATACCTGTAACAGGCAAGTGCTGGGATAAAAGAGAGTAAGGCTGAACTGATAAGATAATGGGAAGTTACTGCTTTAGTGGAAAATTACTGCTTCAGGGTCAGAGGATGTATAAGGCTTGCTGTGTCGCTAAATAGGGTCTTCGATCACCCCTCGGAGTCCGTGAAGTTAATATGCCACAAATAGCACCCGAATAGGTCGGGCCTGACAGCAGCCTCAAGTGCTGATCCGGTGGCGTAGCCCCGCTGAACAGGAGACTGCTGAAACGAAGCAGAAGCTGCGCAGCGACAATCATCTCTCCGAAGCGAAGGGAGGTGAGCAGCGGGGAAGGATGGTCGGTAATAAGTCCCAGGAACAAAAGACAGTTTTTAGAATTAATGAGTCAAATTCTTGCCAAACAAGGAGCAAAAACTGATGTGAATGACTTGAAACGATTGTTGATTTGGGCATCTAAGGAATGCCCTTCTCTGACATCTAGTACGGTTTACAACCTCGAGACTTGGGATGCAATAGGAATCAAACTGTGGGATGCTGCCACTCGTTATGACAGCGTTGCCACTGGTCTTTTGGGGTCGTGGTGCACGCTGTTTTAAACTTTGAAAACTCACGTAGGAAAAATAGGAGATGCGGCGCAGGCACCCATGGATCCCTCACCCCCCCCGCCCCGGGGCTCCCCCTGACTCAACCCTTCCAGCCTGTGAGCCTTCGGCTCTGCCTGAATACCCTGATTTATCTTCGGTATCCTGCCGGTCAAAAAAGATCCCACAACGAACTCGTCCGCCCGTGGCTGGGACGATGGGGGGTGGGAATCATGATGATGATGATGATGAGGAGGATCCTTTAGATCCCGGACCAGCAGACCCAGAAAAGGAGCCAGATCTGTATCCGCCAGACCCTCGCAAAGCATGGCTCAACATTCGCAACAGGCAGTAAAAGAGGGTGATTTGGGCTTCTTAAAGGACCTCACTGTATGCCCGGTGACCTATGAAGCGAATCAGCGACCGAGGTGGGAGCCTATCAGCTTTGGTATCGTGGAAGAACTCTGATGCACGGTCAAAGACTATGGGGTCAAATCCCCGCATGCGATGAGCTTACTTAAAACGGTGTTTGAAATGTACGTATCGTGTCCTCATGACTGTAAGATGACAGCTCAGTTATTGTGGACGAGTACTCAATATATGCTTTGGAGTGGGATGTGGAGAGATGCAGCGGTGCAAAAAGCGCTTGAGAAGTTGAAGCAGGACAGCCGACGCTTGTGCACCCACCCTCGCCCCCCCCACTCTGGCTTGTGCAGCTGAGTTTTTCCCCCCCCTGCTCTTGCCGTTGAAGATCAGAGCCTCCCCCACTGCAGCTGCCTGTGGGAGGTACACCTCTGTGTGCTTGGTAGGCTGTTTTTCCAGTGCAGTGCAGTGAGCGGCCTTGATCTCTTAAGATGGTTAAAAAAAAAAAAAAAAAAAAAAAAGTGATGTTTTCTTCCCACTTGCAGGATGGCAGTAACTGTGGAATGGTGTTTTGGGTCAGTGCTTCTGACTTGCTGTGCCCCACTGCAGCCCACAGGATTTAGGGGTGACCTCAGTCTGCACAGCAAACAGTATCAGTGAGTTGTGTCTGAAATGCAGGAAAGCGCTGAACACATAATTCCTACTATAAGTCCGTGAAATTCTCCTGTCTTCATTATAAAGAAAAAGAGTGGAAAGTGGTGTTTGTTGCATGATTTACAGCGAATGAATACCGTCCTCAAAGACATGGGGGCCCTGCAGCCAGGGCTGCCCTCCCCATCTATGATTCAAAAAAATTGACATTTGACAGTTATTGATTTGAAAGATTGTTTGTTTTTACGATTGGACTGTCCTCCCTCAAGGCATGGAAAACATCAACATCGATTCATCAATAAATCCAGTCGTTACAGGACTTAACAAACCAACTGACTGTCAGTACCAGATGGAATCCATTTGCCAGATGATCTTGGGGCTGGCCACGGTCACGCAATTTATTATTAATTAGATCCTATCTCTGTGGTATATTCCTGTGCATTGCTTGTTGTTTACCCTGTTTGTGATAAAGATGAAGTCAAATGACCACTGAACAGCGACCCCAGTAGTGAAATTGGGCATGCATGAAGTTACAGATTATGTGATTGACAGGTGGAGTTTGGAACGGTCCACACATATGTACTGGCCACACGTTATGTGAGTGGCAGCTCTAACCTCTGCTATCAAGGTAGTGCTGTTTGAGCACAGGGGCAAGGTAGTGGACCGGTACCTACCGACGCCTCATCCCAAAAACAGTCTATGCTGGGGACACTGTGGATTTGAACATCACTTGCTATATGCCTTTGCAACTTTAGGAGTACCACAAAAAGTCAAAACAGACAATGGACCTGGGTATAGTGCACAATACTTTAACAGATTTTTGCAACTCGGGGGGATTCGACATGTTACAGGTATTCCCCATTCCCCCACAGGTCAAGCAATCGTTGAACGGGCTCATGGCACTCTGAAAAATACGCTTTTAAAACAAAAAGGGGGAGCAGGAATGGACAGTATGAACCCTCATGAAAGACTGGCTAAAGCCTTATATGTACTCAATTTTTTAAATCGCTGGCATGAATCAGGACCTCCATTTGTTAAACATTTTATGTCCATGAAGGGAAGCCACAGACAAGTGGAGAGAAAAGCTTTAGTGAAAGTGAAAAATTTGGAAACGAGACAATGGGATGGTCCATTTCCTTTAGTAACTTGGGGAAGAGGCGATGCTTGTGTTTCCACAGGTAGCAGACCACGGTGGACACCAGCACCATGTGTGCGACCGTACATGTCATCATCGGATGGATCCAAATAGCTGTGAGCAGTGCTACCTGGATACCACCACAACCAAAGACCGACGTCTGGATAACATTTAGCAAACATGACGGGTCAAGGATCCCTTTGTCTTGCGACAGCATCGCCAGAAAACCCCTTCTACACCTGTTTAGTAGGCCACCCATTGGATGATTATTCAATTATCATCCCCTTCAATGCTGTAGGTGATTCCTGTAGTTTGGATTGATTAACTTTATTAACGCCAAACACATCTATGATTTTAAATCTCCGAAGGTCATGACGGTCATCACGAAGCTTACATACATGTAGCAACCAATGTGATGAACGGATTAAGTTTTGGAGTTGTAGCAAAGTAATCACTACTTCTTTTCATGCCTGGGGTGGCTACTGCCAAAGCCCTGGCGATGTTAAATAAATTAGGGTGTCGGTTAGCAAAGCAGAGTAACGCTACTTCACGAGCATTGAGTAGATTATTATTAGACACCGATTCTATTAGACATGCCACGGTTCAAAATAGAGCAGCCATAGATTTTTATTGCTATCACAAAACCAGAAAGCGGATATGGACTATTTCTGAAGCGAAAAGGCTGCATGAGGAATTACACTTAGGAGCAGATGCACTGGTGAAGCATTGCAATATACAAAAGTGCCAAGCAAAAGAAGTAGTCCAGGCATGTCCGTATTGTCAGAAAACGCCCCTATGGCAAGCAGGAGTCAACCCCAGGGGCCTGGAAGCTAATGAGATTTGGCAGACTGATGTCACAGAAATAAAAGAATATGCACGACGAAAATTTCTGCATGTTACTATAGACACCTTTAGTGCAGTAGTGGTCGCCACATTATCTAAGAAAACAACCGCGAAAGTCACAATCACACATTGGCTCACATGTATGGCATGGTTAGGAAAACCAAAAACGATTAAAACAGACAATGGGCCGAATTATACAGCACACAAAACGGCAGAATCGGCAGAGAAATGGGGTATAACCTTGAAACATGGAATTCCATATAACAGTACAGGTCAGGCGATCGTAGAGCGGACTCACCAGTCGCTAAAAACCCTCTTAAGGCGTCTAGGGGAGGGGGAAGGATATGGCGCTAAAGCATGGAATTGAAGTGGGGGCTGGAGTAATAGATTCTGACTATACTGGAGAAATTAAAGTGTTGTTGTATAACCATTCTGCTGAGTCTTCCACAGGAAAGAAGGGATCATGCATAGCTCAAGCCATATGTGAAATGATATGTCAAAGCGACGTGGTACAAGTGGAAGATTTGGACAAGTCGGAAGGAGGACAACAAGGATTTGGCTCAACGGGATAATGTGATGATTGTTTTGCAGGGTCTCTTCCTGAGCGTATTATTGCTGATGGTGGTGGAGATGCTGGGGGCAA
This sequence comes from Bucorvus abyssinicus, assembly GCA_009769605.1. Classification (NCBI taxonomy): domain Eukaryota; kingdom Metazoa; phylum Chordata; class Aves; order Bucerotiformes; family Bucorvidae; genus Bucorvus; species Bucorvus abyssinicus. The sequence continues at coordinate 7,711,387 of CM020034.1, read as the reverse complement.
TTTCTGCAAAGAGCAGATAATTATTGGCAACAATGGGCTGCAACGAAATGACTCTCTGAAGTATGTTTATACTTGCCAGCAGTGGGGTCAGTTGGGCAAACGTGTGCGATCTTTATCCTACTAGATGAATTTGATACGGATAATAAGACATCGGCCGCGGTTATAGCACAAAAATGGGCTTCGAGCAATGTGACCCTGCCCTTTGGAAAGATCTATATGCAACGTATTAACAGTACAGTAATAACGAATGAGTCTCAGCCTTTCGTGAGTTAGATAACTAGTCAGGAATTAAGATGGCAACCGTGCCTTGTTGGTAACGACATAAAGGAGCAGTGTCTAGGGAGGGGATGTCAAAGATGCTTTGAAAGAGTATCATCGCTTTTGCAAGTGCACAAATAAGCTTTAGATTGGTTAGTATTGACTATGAATTAGGGATGTAATTCACCCAAGGTTAAGAATTTGTCTTTGTGTTGTGTAACGTTGAAAAATTGTTGGGATCTATATGGGAGAGAACAGGCAATATTACAAACCTTCTGAATGGAGTCTTAAGGTGGTTAGGAGGGGGGAATTTTACGACAATTATAGTGTGGTGTGTCATTGTTATTATTATTATTATAGCTGTATTGCCAAGCCTTTTGATAGCAATTATGAAGTTTGTGTTAGCAAAATAAGATAAATACAAGTTTTAGTTGTAAACTATGCCTTATTACTGCAAGGGGAGGGGGAAATGTTATAGGGAGTAACAGGCAGGGATGGGTGTTCGGAAGATCTCGCGATGTACGGAAAGAATAGGGACCCTCCCACGAAGGCAGACTAAGGGCAGGGTTATCAGCAGCCCCTAGTATATAAGGCTTTGTAACTACGCAATAAATGCCATTTGAGCTTCCTCTACATTAGAGTCCGTGTCTCATTTGGTCCTCGCCGGGGAGGAGCGAGTGTCCGGTACATGGGGGTCTGCAAGTCTTGAAGTGGAAGCACAACAGCCCAGTACTTACAAGGCATTATAGAAATGCAGCACTACTTATGTGCACTGAACAGCAAATCCTGGTGTTTTTTATTTCAACTGTGTGAGGGCTGGAGAGGGTCAGGCAAAGCAGTTGCTGGCACTGCACTACACCACCACGCTTCCCTGTGGAAGGCAGCAGTAGCCAACTTACCAAAAAGAAAGGAGCCAGGGCCAACGTGCTGCATCCCCAGGACAAATGCTGTTAGGCTGGTGGCTGAGCTCTCCAGTCCAGCAAGCATGCCTGGGAGGCACTGCACCATCCAGGAGACCATTGAAATAGACATTTTCAAGCCCACTCAAAATTCCTCCCCAGTGAGATGAAGCAGAGATTAGAGATTGCTGCTTCTTCCCCTGCAGCCTGCAGTGGTGCGGCATTTTATTGCACTTGAGTCCTGGACTTCGGGATTGGGAAGGTCTTCCACAAACATCACTGTCCCTCATCTCCCAACAGCAAAACATCTTTCCTCCTAATGGACCTGCTCCCTGCACATTTTGTCTAGGAGATCTGGTAACAAGTTTGCTCTGGGCACAGACACACCAGCAGGAAGCTCTGTTTCTTTGGTTCTTTCTCCCCAGCAGTTTCATACAGGTCCTGTTCATGTCGTTTCCATTTGTCCTTGCTCCTCAAACATGATTGAAGAGCTGGGGAGTCGAAGTCAAGTGGGAGGAAAAGCATGGGAAAAGAGAGGTTACTTTCAGTATTGGAGATCTATTGATTCTAAACAGCCCAAGCTCAGAGAGCCTGGAAACCACAGCGTTACTTGGTGGTTGTTTGACAGCCCAAGGGCAATCCTTCACCACAGTTCCTACTAGATGGACTTCCCCTTTGCTGAGGCCTGCTGCTGCTATGGGCTTTTTTGTTCTCTGTAAGAGGAAGGATTGAAATGTCCTTTAATTCTCACCGTGGTTTGTCCAACTCATCTACGATGATGTGAGGAAAGCCTATTATTGCTGTGCATGCACTCCTCATTTTGAGCTATTAATTTATAACATCAGTGCATTATTGCACAGCTGTTAATCATTAGCTAATTTTTTGTAAGAGAGAAACATTTCAGACCAGTCTGTGGGTGGGAAGGAGAGATTGTTATTTTGCTAGTCAGCTTCTGCATTTTTATGTTCCTAGTCCTTCAGTAGGACATAAATTAGAGGGCAGTTGTAGAGAGTACGATCCCAGCACAAAGTTCAAGTCACATCAGACATGGACATGTCTGCAGCTGAATGCCTGCAAGCTCTTTGTCAATAAAATTCATCACTGGGCAAGGTGACGATCAGGGCTACAACTATCACTAGATCCATATCTGGTGTTAGGAGTTATCTGAATGTCCTGGAGGAGTGTGAAGCTGGGTAGAGGTCCAGTGGTTTCATTCTTCCATTTTTCCCGCCCTGGACAAAACGAGCTGTTACCTCCACCCATAAAGGTGTAAATAGACGGACTTTGTGCCATTCACATAAGCAATAAGCTTGTCTACAGTCATCCCCACACGCACGTTTACACCAATGATGTCATGTGAAAAACCTGGGTATAAATATGGCCCCAATTTTGACCCCAAATTGGGATAGGAGAAGATTGGGACCCATACCGACGGACGGATTGACGAATTCGCTCCCCTCTCCACCCCCCGACTTAGGACTCTTTACCTCAGCCTACGCTGAGTGATACTGTCGTCCCCGGGTGTATTTTATACTATTGTCACCAGGTGTATTTTGTATTTTGTGTGGTTATAGCCGCGATTTTTCTTACTCCTATTGTACTGCTTGTGCATTAGCAGGCTTATTTTACCACGTAGCCGGGCTACAACAGACAGGTTGTGAGCTTTCGGTATCAGACCTATATGGTCTCTCTGGTAAATAAGCCATAGCTCTGCAGTTTGTTTATCAAAGGCAATACCAAAAGAACCTGTAAATGTTGCACTTGTAAATAAACCGTCATTATTCATGCCCTCCCCAATTCTGCTTGTCTTGCGTATTCGGTGTTGGCCTTAAGACCAGTTTTATTTCCCCTCTTTTCGCAACAGTAGTATATGGGGGGAGTCTACCTGGACTTTGTCACAGTGACAGACCTTTATGTGGTCTCGGAGGACAGCAGTGAGTGAGCAGAGGTGGCCTAAGGCTTTCAGGAGAGAAGAGCATTTTCCTGACCGCAGCTCAAAGCATATTGAATTGCAAATATTATCCCAGGACCAGTTTGCCAATAACGCTTGTATCTCTCCTAGCATCTGCACAAGTGTATTTGCCCAGGATACTCAACATACTTGTTTTTCCTGCTCGTAAGGGAGCAGTGGTTAAAGGAATACTTGAAGCAATGAGTGTGGTTGTGTCATGCTTACGCAGGATTCGTTTATCAAGTTTATTCCAGACCCACTCTAGTAGAGGCCTGTCCGATAGCTGTGGCCCTTAGGAGCCACAGAACCTGGACAAATAAGAAGAGAATGTCCATGCAGCCTGGTACCAGTATGGTATGTACTCAGACAGCCACTAACACACATATCAAAGAGATTAAACTGAAGTTAAAAATGTGCAAGTTACATGTGGAGTCTTGACAATGAAAATGCCAAACCTCACATGGAGGAACTACCTTAGGTTGAGATAATAACTACAAGACACTTTATTCACCAAATTTTCTCCCTGTGACTCACTGGGGTGACCTTTCCCATGGGGAAGGCAGCCAGCTTGCCACAAACTGGGCTGGGGCCAGTTGCAAGTTAAGCAGATTCTACGTCATTGGACTCCTCCATGTTCAATATTAGCTGATGCAAGACCTTTGGGCTGGGCTCTTTATGACAACACACATCCTATCTTTGACCAAAGTCAACTGCAAATGTTGTACTGGAAGGTATAAAAACTTCATTGTTAATATAAATTTTCAAAATGTTTTACTGCATCTTGCTTTGTGTTTGTGGGGTCAGCACCCAAAGGATTGACTTGCTGATGCCCTGAAGAGTGTGGGGTAATAAAAGCCCTTTTCCCTTCTCCCAAATAGCGTAATGAACATATCTGGAGGAGAAGGTGCTTTTATTGTTTAGGATCAGAGAGAAGCTTGGTTAGCATCTATTTCCCCCACCTAGAAGGGCAGGTATTGTTGGGGAGCATGAGCACGACATATGCACCACAGGCCTGTCCCAGTTAGAGAGAATAAATATGTATCAGCATAGTCCTTCATCTTGGTGAACTGCAGGGGAAGGTGTGAACACAGGTGAGCTTCACAGAGCAAAATCATCAAGGAAACACTCATCCAATTCTCAGTCTCCAGAACAGCAAGACTGAAATGAGCAAAATTCTGAGATCCTAAAGATACTTAAATCCGTCTAACATCAGATGCCTGAGTATTTTTGAACCAAGGCCTAGCCAAGCTCCTTAGCATGAGAGCAAACCTCAGGGGTCCTATGGGCACAGTTTCATTTCTGATCTTTTGTCTATGAACACGAGAGCTGCTACCTGGGACAAATGGACACCCTTGGTGTGAGGGACCTGCCTGTAGCTGCTGATGCAGGCAGAGTAAGGGTCCCCAAATGCTGGGGCAACACATGCTCCTGTCAGCTTATTTGTATTCTGGACAGCCACAAACTGCTTTTCCATCTTCACCCAGCTTCTTTACTCCTCCTCTCGGCATCTCTGTGCCTGACTGCAGGCATCTGGGAGGGAGGCTTCTGGTGTCCACCCCACTCTGCCAGTGCAGCTCATTCCTGACCAACAGCACTGCAGCCATCCTGGCCTGGCCTGAGCGGGCAGACACCATCAGCCGTGCTGGCCACTGAAGCTAGGCAACATGACAAAAACGTCTATGTAGGACAGGTCTGAGACTACCATCCAGCTTTATGTAGGAATGCCTGTAACCTGCATTCAGGATCCCAGCAGTTAGTGGCTACTGAGATAACTCTACAAGGAAAGAATGACACTGAAAAGCCACTACCAGAACTATAAACATCAATGGCTTTTTTCACTCAGGGTTTCTGATCTCTAAACCAAATGAAGGTTACAATGTCCAGTCACTGATCCCCAAGGAAAGGTGCCAGCCCTGACTTTTTTGTGCTGATTTTCATCTTCCCTTGAAAATTCTCAAATGCACCAGGAAAACGGGGGCTACCATCCTTGTTCAAGACAATAAGCTTCATCATGTACACTATGGGCTTCATTGTATGGGGCTGAAGCAGAGCGTACATTGTCACAAAAGTGATATGTCCAGCGATTGCCCCCCCACAGGAAAGGTGCCAGCCTGGAATATATTACCCAATGTCCTTCTTTCAGATTGGGTGGGGGAGCGATCCAATGTTAAAAATGTGTGTCAACCCATATTGCCTGAGGAGCCTCTCAAATGCCACTAGAAATTTGGGGCTAACACTTTTCCTTCAGCCACTAACCTTCATCATGTCCTTCCGGGGCTCACTTCACTGGGGCCCAAGCCAAGTCTCCAAAGTGACTATGTCCAGCCATTGCTCCCCCTCCAAAGGTGCCAGCCCAGAATCTCGTGGCTGCTTTTGATCTTGCCTTAGGAGCCTCTCAAATGCCACTAGAAATTTGGGGCTAACACTTTTCCTTCAGCCACCAACCTTCATCATCTCCTCCCTGAGCTCCCTTCACTCAGGCCGAAGCCGAGGCTCCAAAGTGACTAAGTACAGCCATTGCTCCCACACCAAAGGTGCCAGCCAAGAATGTCGTGGCTGCTTTTCATCTTGCCTTAGGAGCCTCTCAAATGCCACGAGAAATTTGGGGCTAACACTTTTCCTTCAGCCACCAACCTTCATCATGTCCTCCTTGGTCTCACTTCTCTCGGGCCAAAGCCGAGTCTCCAAAGTGACTATGTCCAGCCATTGTTCCGCCACCAAAGGTGCCAGCCCAGAATCTGGTGGCTGCATTTCATCCACCCTTGGGAGCCTCTCAAATGCCACTATAAATTTGGGGCTAACACTTTTCCTTCAGCCACTAACATTCATCATGACCTCCCTGGTCTCACTTCTCTCGGGCCCAAGCCGAGTCTCCAGAGTGAGTATGTCCAGCCATTGCTTCCCCACCGAAGGTGCCAGCCCAGAATCCGGTGGCTGCTGTTCATCTTCCCTTAGGAGCCTCTCAAGCGCCACTAGAAATCTGGGGCTAAGACTTTTCCTTCAGCCACTAACCTTCATCATCTCCTCCCTGGTCTCACTTCACTTGGGCCCAAACTGAGTCTCCAAAGTGAATATGTCCACCCATTGCTCCCCCACCAAAGGTGCCAGCCCTCAATCTCATGGCTCCTTTTCATTTCCCTTAGGAACCTCCCAAATGCCACTAGAAATTTGGGGCTAACACTTTTCCTTCAGCCACTAACCTTCATCATCTGCTCGCTGGTCTCCCTTCACTGGGGCCCAAGCCGAGGCTCCAAAGTGACTACGTCCAGCCATTGCTCTCCCACAAAGGTGCCAGCCCAGAATCTGTCGCTGCTTTTCATCTTCCCTTGGGAGCCTCTCAAATGCCAACAGAAATTTGGGGCTAACACTTTTCCTTCAGCCACCAACCTTCATCATCTCCGCTCGGGGCTCACTTCTCTCGGGACCAAGACGAGGCTCCAAAGTGACTACGTCCAGCCATTGCTCCTACACCAAAGGTGCCAGCCCCGAATCTCTAGCCTGCTTTTCATCTTCCCTTGGGAGCCTCTCAAATGCCAACAGAAATTTGGGGCTAACACTTTTCCTTCAGCCACCAACCTTCATCATCTCCGCTCGGGGCTCACTTCTCTCGGGACCAAGACGAGGCTCCAAAGTGAATACGTCCAGCCATTGCTCCCACACCAAAGGTGCCAGCCCCGAATCTCTCGCCTGCTTTTCATCTTCCCTTGGGAGCCTCTCAAATGCCACCAGAAATTTGGGGCTAACACTTTTCCTTCAGCCACCAACCTTCATCATCTCCGCTCGGGGCTCACTTCGCTTGGGACCAAGCACAGGCTCCAAAGTGAATACGTCCAGCCATTGCTCCCACACCAAAGGTGCCAGCCCCGAATCTCTCGCCTGCTTTTCATCTTCCCTTGGGAGCCTCTCAAATGCCACCAGAAATTTGGGGCTAACACTTTTCCTTCAGCCACCAACCTTCATCATCTCCGCTCGGGGCTCACTTCGCTTGGGACCAAGCCAGGCTCCAAAGTGAATACGTCCAGCCATTGCTCCCACACCAAAGGTGCCAGCCCCGAATCTCTCGCCTGCTTTTCATCTTCCCTTGGGAGCCTCTCAAATGCCACCAGAAATTTGGGGCTAACACTTTTCCTTCAGCCACCAACCTTCATCATCTCCGCTCGGGGCTCACTTCGCTTGGGACCAAGCCGAGGCTCCAAAGTGAATACGTCCAGCCATTGCTCCCACACCAAAGGTGCCAGCCCCGAATCTCTCGCCTGCTTTTCATCTTCCCTTGGGAGCCTCTCAAATGCCAACAGAAATTTGGGGCTAACACTTTTCCTTCAGCCACCAACCTTCATCATCTCCGCTCGGGGCTCACTTCTCTCGGGACCAAGCCGAGGCTCCAAAGTGAATACGTCCAGCCATTGCTCCCACACCAAAGGTGCCAGCCCCGAATCTCTCGCCTGCTTTTCATCTTCCCTTGGGAGCCTCTCAAATGCCACCAGAAATTTGGGGCTAACACTTTTCCTTCAGCCACCAACCTTCATCATCTCCGCTCGGGGCTCACTTCGCTTGGGACCAAGCCGAGGCTCCAAAGTGAATACGTCCAGCCATTGCTCCCACACCAAAGGTGCCAGCCCCGAATCTCTCGCCTGCTTTTCATCTTCCCTTGGGAGCCTCTCAAATGCCAACAGAAATTTGGGGCTAACACTTTTCCTTCAGCCACCAACCTTCATCATCTCCGCTCGGGGCTCTTTTCACATGGGACCAAGCCGAGGCTCCAAAGTGAATACGTCCAGCCATTGCTCCCACACCAAAGGTGCCAGCCCCGAATCTCTCGCCTGCTTTTCATCTTCCCTTGGGAGCCTCTCAAATGCCACCAGAAATTTGGGGCTAACACTTTTCCTTCAGCCACCAACCTTCATCATCTCCGCTCGGGGCTCACTTCGCTTGGGACCAAGCCGAGGCTCCAAAGTGAATACGTCCAGCCATTGCTCCCACACCAAAGGTGCCAGCCCCGAATCTCTCGCCTGCTTTTCATCTTCCCTTGGGAGCCTCTCAAATGCCACCAGAAATTTGGGGCTAACACTTTTCCTTCAGCCACCAACCTTCATCATCTCCGCTCGGGGCTCACTTCGCTTGGGACCAAGCCGAGGCTCCAAAGTGAATACGTCCAGCCATTGCTCCCACACCAAAGGTGCCAGCCCCGAATCTCTCGCCTGCTTTTCATCTTCCCTTGGGAGCCTCTCAAATGCCACCAGAAATTTGGGGCTAACACTTTTCCTTCAGCCACCAACCTTCATCATCTCCGCTCGGGGCTCACTTCGCTTGGGACCAAGCCGAGGCTCCAAAGTGAATACGTCCAGCCATTGCTCCCACACCAAAGGTGCCAGCCCCGAATCTCTCGCCTGCTTTTCATCTTCCCTTGGGAGCCTCTCAAATGCCACCAGAAATTTGGGGCTAACACTTTTCCTTCAGCCACCAACCTTCATCATCTCCGCTCGGGGCTCACTTCGCTTGGGACCAAGCCGAGGCTCCAAAGTGAATACGTCCAGCCATTGCTCCCACACCAAAGGTGCCAGCCCCGAATCTCTCGCCTGCTTTTCATCTTCCCTTGGGAGCCTCTCAAATGCCACCAGAAATTTGGGGCTAACACTTTTCCTTCAGCCACCAACCTTCATCATCTCCGCTCGGGGCTCACTTCGCTTGGGACCAAGCCACAGCTCCAAAGTGAATACGTCCAGCCATTGCTCCCACACCAAAGGTGCCAGCCCCGAATCTCTCGCCTGCTTTTCATCTTCCCTTGGGAGCCTCTCAAATGCCACCAGAAATTTGGGGCTAACACTTTTCCTTCAGCCACCAACCTTCATCATCTCCGCTCGGGGCTCGCTTCGCTTGGGACCAAGACGAGGCTCCAAAGTGAATACGTCCAGCCATTGCTCCCACACCAAAGGTGCCAGCCCCGAATCTCTCGCCTGCTTTTCATCTTCCCTTGGGAGCCTCTCAAATGCCACCAGAAATTTGGGGCTAACACTTTTCCTTCAGCCACCAACCTTCATCATCTCCGCTCGGGGCTCACTTCGCTTGGGACCAAGCCGAGGCTCCAAAGTGAATACGTCCAGCCATTGCTCCCACACCAAAGGTGCCAGCCCCGAATCTCTCGCCTGCTTTTCATCTTCCCTTGGGAGCCTCTCAAATGCCACCAGAAATTTGGGGCTAACACTTTTCCTTCAGCCACCAACCTTCATCATCTCCGCTCGGGGCTCACTTCGCTTGGGACCAAGCCGAGGCTCCAAAGTGAATACGTCCAGCCATTGCTCCCACACCAAAGGTGCCAGCCCCGAATCTCTCGCCTGCTTTTCATCTTCCCTTGGGAGCCTCTCAAATGCCACCAGAAATTTGGGGCTAACACTTTTCCTTCAGCCACCAACCTTCATCATCTCCGCTCGGGGCTCACTTCGCTTGGGACCAAGCCGAGGCTCCAAAGTGAATACGTCCAGCCATTGCTCCCACACCAAAGGTGCCAGCCCCGAATCTCTCGCCTGCTTTTCATCTTCCCTTGGGAGCCTCTCAAATGCCACCAGAAATTTGGGGCTAACACTTTTCCTTCAGCCACCAACCTTCATCATCTCCGCTCGGGGCTCACTTCGCTTGGGACCAAGCACGAGGCTCCAAAGTGAATACGTCCAGCCATTGCTCCCACACCAAAGGTGCCAGCCCCGAATCTCTCGCCTGCTTTTCATCTTCCCTTGGGAGCCTCTCAAATGCCAACAGAAATTTGGGGCTAACACTTTTCCTTCAGCCACCAACCTTCATCATCTCCGCTCGGGGCTCACTTCGCTTGGGACCAAGCCGAGGCTCCAAAGTGAATACGTCCAGCCATTGCTCCCACACCAAAGGTGCCAGCCCCGAATCTCTCGCCTGCTTTTCATCTTCCCTTGGGAGCCTCTCAAATGCCACCAGAAATTTGGGGCTAACACTTTTCCTTCAGCCACCAACCTTCATCATCTCCGCTCGGGGCTCACTTCGCTTGGGACCAAGCCGAGGCTCCAAAGTGAATACGTCCAGCCATTGCTCCCACACCAAAGGTGCCAGCCCCGAATCTCTCGCCTGCTTTTCATCTTCCCTTGGGAGCCTCTCAAATGCCACCAGAAATTTGGGGCTAACACTTTTCCTTCAGCCACCAACCTTCATCATCTCCGCTCGGGGCTCACTTCGCTTGGGACCAAGCCGAGGCTCCAAAGTGAATACGTCCAGCCATTGCTCCCACACCAAAGGTGCCAGCCCCGAATCTCTCGCCTGCTTTTCATCTTCCCTTGGGAGCCTCTCAAATGCCACCAGAAATTTGGGGCTAACACTTTTCCTTCAGCCACCAACCTTCATCATCTCCGCTCGGGGCTCACTTCGCTTGGGACCAAGCCGAGGCTCCAAAGTGAATACGTCCAGCCATTGCTCCCACACCAAAGGTGCCAGCCCCGAATCTCTCGCCTGCTTTTCATCTTCCCTTGGGAGCCTCTCAAATGCCACCAGAAATTTGGGGCTAACACTTTTCCTTCAGCCACCAACCTTCATCATCTCCGCTCGGGGCTCACTTCGCTTGGGACCAAGCCGAGGCTCCAAAGTGAATACGTCCAGCCATTGCTCCCACACCAAAGGTGCCAGCCCCGAATCTCTCGCCTGCTTTTCATCTTCCCTTGGGAGCCTCTCAAATGCCACCAGAAATTTGGGGCTAACACTTTTCCTTCAGCCACCAACCTTCATCATCTCCGCTCGGGGCTCACTTCGCTTGGGACCAAGCCGAGGCTCCAAAGTGAATACGTCCAGCCATTGCTCCCACACCAAAGGTGCCAGCCCCGAATCTCTCGCCTGCTTTTCATCTTCCCTTGGGAGCCTCTCAAATGCCACCAGAAATTTGGGGCTAACACTTTTCCTTCAGCCACCAACCTTCATCATCTCCGCTCGGGGCTCACTTCGCTTGGGACCAAGCCGAGGCTCCAAAGTGAATACGTCCAGCCATTGCTCCCACACCAAAGGTGCCAGCCCCGAATCTCTCGCCTGCTTTTCATCTTCCCTTGGGAGCCTCTCAAATGCCACCAGAAATTTGGGGCTAACACTTTTCCTTCAGCCACCAACCTTCATCATCTCCGCTCGGGGCTCACTTCGCTTGGGACCAAGCCGAGGCTCCAAAGTGAATACGTCCAGCCATTGCTCCCACACCAAAGGTGCCAGCCCCGAATCTCTCGCCTGCTTTTCATCTTCCCTTGGGAGCCTCTCAAATGCCACCAGAAATTTGGGGCTAACACTTTTCCTTCAGCCACCAACCTTCATCATCTCCGCTCGGGGCTCACTTCGCTTGGGACCAAGCCACAGCTCCAAAGTGAATACGTCCAGCCATTGCTCCCACACCAAAGGTGCCAGCCCCGAATCTCTCGCCTGCTTTTCATCTTCCCTTGGGAGCCTCTCAAATGCCACCAGAAATTTGGGGCTAACACTTTTCCTTCAGCCACCAACCTTCATCATCTCCGCTCGGGGCTCACTTCGCTTGGGACCAAGCCGAGGCTCCAAAGTGAATACGTCCAGCCATTGCTCCCACACCAAAGGTGCCAGCCCCGAATCTCTCGCCTGCTTTTCATCTTCCCTTGGGAGCCTCTCAAATGCCACCAGAAATTTGGGGCTAACACTTTTCCTTCAGCCACCAACCTTCATCATCTCCGCTCGGGGCTCACTTCGCTTGGGACCAAGCCGAGGCTCCAAAGTGAATACGTCCAGCCATTGCTCCCACACCAAAGGTGCCAGCCCCGAATCTCTCGCCTGCTTTTCATCTTCCCTTGGGAGCCTCTCAAATGCCAACAGAAATTTGGGGCTAACACTTTTCCTTCAGCCACCAACCTTCATCATCTCCGCTCGGGGCTCACTTCGCTTGGGACCAAGCACGAGCTCCAAAGTGAATACGTCCAGCCATTGCTCCCACACCAAAGGTGCCAGCCCCGAATCTCTCGCCTGCTTTTCATCTTCCCTTGGGAGCCTCTCAAATGCCAACAGAAATTTGGGGCTAACACTTTTCCTTCAGCCACCAACCTTCATCATCTCCGCTCGGGGCTCACTTCGCTTGGGACCAAGCCGAGGCTCCAAAGTGAATACGTCCAGCCATTGCTCCCACACCAAAGGTGCCAGCCCCGAATCTCTCGCCTGCTTTTCATCTTCCCTTGGGAGCCTCTCAAATGCCACCAGAAATTTGGGGCTAACACTTTTCCTTCAGCCACCAACCTTCATCATCTCCGCTCGGGGCTCACTTCGCTCGGGACCAAGCCGAGGCTCCAAAGTGAATACGTCCAGCCATTGCTCCCACACCAAAGGTGCCAGCCCCGAATCTCTCGCCTGCTTTTCATCTTCCCTTGGGAGCCTCTCAAATGCCACCAGAAATTTGGGGCTAACACTTTTCCTTCAGCCACCAACCTTCATCATCTCCGCTCGGGGCTCACTTCGCTTGGGACCAAGCCGAGGCTCCAAAGTGAATACGTCCAGCCATTGCTCCCACACCAAAGGTGCCAGCCCCGAATCTCTCGCCTGCTTTTCATCTTCCCTTGGGAGCCTCTCAAATGCCACCAGAAATTTGGGGCTAACACTTTTCCTTCAGCCACCAACCTTCATCATCTCCGCTCGGGGCTCACTTCGCTTGGGACCAAGCCGAGGCTCCAAAGTGAATACGTCCAGCCATTGCTCCCACACCAAAGGTGCCAGCCCCGAATCTCTCGCCTGCTTTTCATCTTCCCTTGGGAGCCTCTCAAATGCCACCAGAAATTTGGGGCTAACACTTTTCCTTCAGCCACCAACCTTCATCATCTCCGCTCGGGGCTCACTTCGCTTGGGACCAAGCCGAGGCTCCAAAGTGAATACGTCCAGCCATTGCTCCCACACCAAAGGTGCCAGCCCCGAATCTCTCGCCTGCTTTTCATCTTCCCTTGGGAGCCTCTCAAATGCCACCAGAAATTTGGGGCTAACACTTTTCCTTCAGCCACCAACCTTCATCATCTCCGCTCGGGGCTCACTTCGCTTGGGACCAAGACGAGGCTCCAAAGTGAATACGTCCAGCCATTGCTCCCACACCAAAGGTGCCAGCCCCGAATCTCTCGCCTGCTTTTCATCTTCCCTTGGGAGCCTCTCAAATGCCACCAGAAATTTGGGGCTAACACTTTTCCTTCAGCCACCAACCTTCATCATCTCCGCTCGGGGCTCACTTCGCTTGGGACCAAGCCGAGGCTCCAAAGTGAATACGTCCAGCCATTGCTCCCACACCAAAGGTGCCAGCCCCGAATCTCTCGCCTGCTTTTCATCTTCCCTTGGGAGCCTCTCAAATGCCACCAGAAATTTGGGGCTAACACTTTTCCTTCAGCCACCAACCTTCATCATCTCCGCTCGGGGCTCACTTCGCTTGGGACCAAGCCGAGGCTCCAAAGTGAATACGTCCAGCCATTGCTCCCACACCAAAGGTGCCAGCCCCGAATCTCTCGCCTGCTTTTCATCTTCCCTTGGGAGCCTCTCAAATGCCACCAGAAATTTGGGGCTAACACTTTTCCTTCAGCCACCAACCTTCATCATCTCCGCTCGGGGCTCACTTCGCTTGGGACCAAGCCGAGGCTCCAAAGTGAATACGTCCAGCCATTGCTCCCACACCAAAGGTGCCAGCCCCGAATCTCTCGCCTGCTTTTCATCTTCCCTTGGGAGCCTCTCAAATGCCACCAGAAATTTGGGGCTAACACTTTTCCTTCAGCCACCAACCTTCATCATCTCCGCTCGGGGCTCACTTCGCTTGGGACCAAGCCGAGGCTCCAAAGTGAATACGTCCAGCCATTGCTCCCACACCAAAGGTGCCAGCCCCGAATCTCTCGCCTGCTTTTCATCTTCCCTTGGGAGCCTCTCAAATGCCACCAGAAATTTGGGGCTAACACTTTTCCTTCAGCCACCAACCTTCATCATCTCCGCTCGGGGCTCACTTCGCTTGGGACCAAGCCGAGGCTCCAAAGTGAATACGTCCAGCCATTGCTCCCACACCAAAGGTGCCAGCCCCGAATCTCTCGCCTGCTTTTCATCTTCCCTTGGGAGCCTCTCAAATGCCACCAGAAATTTGGGGCTAACACTTTTCCTTCAGCCACCAACCTTCATCATCTCCGCTCGGGGCTCACTTCGCTTGGGACCAAGCCGAGGCTCCAAAGTGAATACGTCCAGCCATTGCTCCCACACCAAAGGTGCCAGCCCACAATCTCTAGCTTGCTTTTCATCTTCCCTTGAGAGCCTCTCAAATGCCAACAGAAATTTGGGGCTAACACTTTTCCTTCAGCCACCAACCTCATCATCTCCGCTCGGGGCTCACTTCACTCGGGACCAAGAGAAGGCTGCAAAGTGACTACGTCCAGCCATTGCTCCCCAATCAAAAGGGCCAGCCCACAATCTCTAGCTTGCTTTTCATCCTCCTTTAGCAGCCTCTCAAATGTCAAGAGAAATTTGGGGCTAACACTTTTCCTTCAGCCACCAACCTTCATCATCTCCGCTCGGGACTCACTTCTCTCGGGACCAAGACGAGGCTCCGAAGTGACTACGTCCAGCCATTGCTCCCACACAAAGGTGCCAGCCCTGAATCTCTCGCCTGCTTTTCATCTTCCCTTGGAGCCTCTCAAATGCCAACAGAAATTTGGGGCTAACACTTTTCTTTCAGCCACCAACCTTCATCATCTCCGCTCG